>JALMGJ010000005.1:25582500-26223750 GCA_023362775.1 Charina bottae
GGAGAACCAGAGATGAGTTTGGGGAAAAAATGTACAATATTCTGAATGTGACCCAGGGGAAAAATTATTCTGATAGGTGACATGAATGGATGGCTGGGAATGAGATGAGAGAATGCAGAAAAAGTGATTGAACCATTTGGAAACCCAAGAATAAATAAGAATGGTGACTGGTTTAGTGTGGTTAATTTGTTTATAATGAAAGATTAAAATAATTAGCAAGGATATAAGGGTGATAAAGATTCTGAATAAAGACACAGTATTTTTAGGTAGTGTCAAAACTGGATCTTGGGGAAAAGGTGGGAATATAGGAAAAAAATAAGTGAAAGAAACGAGTGAAAATGAACAACAGGAAGAGAAAGTACGAATGTTATGTGAAAAAGTCTTAAAAGATAGATTAATCTCCTGGGAGAATGAATGAAAAGTGGACATAAGGAATGAGGATGTGGAAGCTGCTTAGAACAGGGTGCAAATGATGACTCTATGTTTCAGAGTGCCATAGAAGTGTGAGGAATCACAGTAATGAAGAAGGTTACTTGGTGAAATGGTACAGTGAAGGTGGGTGTGAATGAGAAAAATGCATATAATAGTATGATTGCTGCAGAAAAGAAAGATGAAAGATATTGCATACTGTGTATATAGACAAAGTAAGAGTTGCAAACAAAGTAGTTAAAGAGGGCACGAAATGCTTAAAATTAAAAGTGAGAAATGCAGAGTGATATGTAACACGAGGATTCTGAAAAGTGATGAGAATACAGCATTAGATGGTGTCCTGGAGAAATGGTAAACATGGAGGTGGTTTGCTTATTGAGTGGCTGTGAAATTTGTTTAACATTTGTATGTGAAGACTGATCTGTGCCTACAATCAGAAGAATGCCAGTACAGAGGGAAGTGTAGAAAGTGAATGCAAACATTTCAGAGGGATTAGTTAGTTAAGTGTGCCTGTGAAGGTAGTTGGCAGAATTCTGATCAGAAGATTACAAGAGGTGAGCAAAAACTGAGAAATGCAGTGCAGCTTGATGTCAGGCACAGGGTGCACAGACTAAAAGTCTGTTCTTTAACATGTCATGAAAAAATGTATGAATATGAGAAAATTTGTTATTGGTTTGCTGATTTAGAGAAAGCCCATGTTTTGCCTGAATATAGAGGTGAAGGTTGCTTTGTCATATTTGATAATATTTACTCATTGCAGTTATATCCTGATCCAATTCAATTGATTCTGAGTGATTTGATTTACACGGAAGTGAAGCATGCATAAGAATACATGGAATACTTAACAAATTGTTCAACATTTGTCAGGGAGTAAGATAAGAATACACAGTGTTCCCTTCGTCGTTTAATGTATTTTTGGACAATTGTATAAGGATTTTTTATAGTAATGGTATAGGTGTATTGCCTAAGAAATGTGAATATACAGTACATTTTCTTTGCAGATCACATTGTGGTGTTGGCTGAGAACCCAAATGATTTTCAACCAATGTTAGATAGATGGTGTGATTCAGTAAAGAGTATGGATTTTAAAATTGATATATCAAAGAACAAGGTAGCTTTGATAGGAAAGATATAATTAATGTGTGTACCTTTGTGGAAAGTTTCCTGTCATCTAGTGGTTGTTCAGATTTTTGTAGTCCAGATAATGGGAACTCTACTCCTGGAACTGCTTTCAAATTGGAATTTGACCCTAAAATTTTAGGCTGGAGCCTTGTTAAATAGAGCTAAATCTTACTTTGCTGTCTGGTTGTTTTCTAGGTCAGTTGAAAATTTTGTTGCATGATCATATTTATTAATTATTAAAGTTGATGTATTTATTGATTGATTTATAATGCATCCATCACTAAGATGTTCTAAGTAGATGTACCTAATAAACAACATGGTGTACCTTCAATAGCACATTCTTATTAATATAGCTATTTTAATGCAAAATCCAAATATTGTTTCCTGATCTCTCGAACATTTCTTGATTTTATAAAGAAGACATAATACTATGGGGCGGCTAATCAAGGTGATTGGTAGTTTGGCCAACTAAATAGATGTTATGATTCATGCTTTTTGGTACTGAGAGCTTAGGGGAAACTATCATTCTAATCTGTTTGGAACATAGTAGCAAATATACACAACCAGCTTCTTTTTTGGATAACATGGTGATGAACAATCAGAATGAAATATTTAAGATTTATGAATGGACAAACAAAAATAGATAGAATCATGAATGAATGGGTGCCAAAGGAACGTGGACTGAATAACAAAATTGACTAGTATGAAAGAAGTATTTTTAGGAGATTTGGTCATATAGAGATAATGAATGAGGTTCAAATTACAAAACAAATATATAAAGGAAGAGTGAATGGGTTGAGAGAAAAATAAAGTCTGAGAAAGTTCTGGTTGGATAGAGTTGGCAAGTTCCTAGAAAAAAGTGAGGTAAGAAGTTTAAAAAGCTAAAGGCAATTGTATAGAAGTTATGGAAGCAAAGACAGTGTGCAAGGATAGAAAGGTATCATGCATAGTGTTAGTGTAAACTAGATTCTTATCTCTTGACTTTCTTTAATTTACCAATTCATATGTGTTTTCTGTGATTGTATAATGTTGCTGCTTACTCTGAAAATGAATAGTGGGATGGTATGCATGCATTAGATAAAAATAATAATAACAATAACAATAAATGGACCATTGTGTAGGTGCCAGATCACAGGCCATACCATAGAAAATCCTGTCTTCTTCCTCAGTTTCTGCAATGTTAAACAAATCCCAAATAACACCACAAAATATTAATCCAGTCATCATACTATCCATATGACATATAACTCTGAGCAAAGATGAGCAATTTTATCCATAAAGGATCTTGCAGATGTATCATTAGAGCCTGCCATATCATTGATTCCTCACCTATCCCCACTCTTTCCTAGTATATCTTGATCATGAACAGAGCCACTTGACAAGAATCTATGCATATAATAAGCATGAAGAAGTAAGTGTATTTGGCCACTGTTATCACCACAGTATAAGCCTGAGCGTGGGCTCATACCTGTGAATGGTCATATTCACTATTTATCACCATCATCACTCTAGACAACTCTTCACTTGCTCCATTTCACAGAGTTCCTCAATAAATCAAGGAGCACATGGGATCACTGACTGAAGAAAGGCTGCACTGGAACAATTAATTTAATGTCCTGGCCACCTCCCTTTTCCACCAGACAACTAGGGATGTGATGGAACTGTCCACCAGATCTCTGAGAAAATCCCCAAGCACAGCAGACCTTCTTAATTGGTCCACTGCCTTAAGGGACAGCTTTGGACTCCTCCTACAGAAACCCTCTCTTATTAAGCCCCAACTGGGGTTAGGGGAGCTCCTGTACCTCTCACTCCAGAGGAAAGACCTCCCACCATGTATCCAGTCTCTTACCCAGAGACCCAGATTAGCTTTCTTACTAGCAAGTCCACTTTTCTTTTCACCATCAAGACTCAGACATAATTCAGCCATAAAAATCCATGACTCAGCTCCCTTTTTTCTATGTTGCAAGATATTCCACTAGATTTGATTAATGCCAGCATGCAAACAACACTCAGGTCCTCATACTCCTCTAAGTACCAGTGCAGCTTTACTTCCTTGGTTCATATGCTACCTCATCTGAAGCTACCTTGCCTGTTCAGATTTGGGCCCCAGTTCTCCTTTCCTGGCTACCCAATGAAAATGGTGATCAACATGTCTCTTGCTCATCCCCAACCATAGAATACTGGGGAAAAGTGCATCTACAATCTCTTCCTTATCATGTCCCACTGCTTCATAGAGGTGAGACCAAGCCCAGTCCATTCTGCATCTATAATACTACCTATTTACTATGAAATCTCTGATATAGGTGGATTACGTATTATTATTTGGGCATAGGAAGATGCATTCACCTTTGTCCCTGTTCAAGCCACATTTGATGAATTCCAGTTTATTTTGTATTAGAATGTATCACTAACTGTTTAAGAATGACCACCTTAAGATCAATTACCAAGAGCCTGGAAAGCTGAAGCTTACTTCCAGTGGTTTACTAAGTTGGTGGCAGATTTATGTCTCTTATTAGGAGCCAAACTGGCATGTAGTAGGCCTTTAAACTATGCTGTATGTCATATCAGAAGATTAATAGGTATATGAACCATTGATGTTCTGAATGATAATCATTAGGTAGTATAATAATATTACCACTACAGAGTATATACAGTATGAGGAGAGAACTTGCATCAGGGGCCAGGTTCAATTGGCTTTTATGGTTATATCTCTCTTCTATGCTTTGTTGTTGCTGGTAAGTAGTTATTTAAACTGAACAGCTATCTGTAAATCTACTACTCTACCTATATTATGAGAGGAAAGTATATTTCAGGATGGACTGTACACCACTAATTACATTATTTTAGCTAGAAACAGTAGTGTTCTATTTCCCCACCCACAATCTCAGATTGTCTGTTGACTAGTAAACTATACCTCGTATTAGTCTGTCCTTGTTGATTTGTCTATTTGTTGTTTTCACATCATTGGTGGTATTGTAGTTTGAGTAATGCCTCATTTTAATCTGTGTGCCTCCATTAAATGAGAGCTGTCCACAAAGTGAATATGGTGCATGGACTGTGCAAAGTCAGGTGATTAATAGAGTGAAATTGAAGTATATGTGTATAAAGATTTCACCAATACATCCCAGATAGAGAGCATTCGGGAGACAGGAAGTAGAGCATTGGTGATATTGGAATCTACAGGGCTATGTGAATACAAAATGGTAGAGTGTGAAATTGATGGAAACTGTATTTCAATATCCATTAGAGCTAGGACATTTTTCTGGGTGCTTGTTAACAGATTGCTGTTTCCTCTGGAAGTTGGTATGTAATTTGAGGCACTGGTGTCATAAATGTGAACAGGTATAAACAGTATTTGAGAAGCAGAACAATAAAGAGAAAGGTACTAGATGCGATTGCCAACTGACTTAAATATAATGCTAGAAAGAAGAGCTACAGAGAGGAACTGCAGCCAAATAAAACAGAAAGATCAAAAAGCAAGGAAATTAGAAGTGAAATCAGGAGCTTCACGAAGAAGCAGCCAAACATAAAATGCTCTAATTAAATTGGCACTCTGCTGTTGTTATTAGAATTTGCTGTTTAACCACTGTCTCACATTGGTTTGTCTTGACACTGTTCCTGTTTATTATTAGTTTGAAAAGCCTCCCCCCCCCCCACCATACAGAGGAATTTAAGTGACCAACTTGCTTTGCATTTGGAACCCATGAATGTCTTTTTTTATATACAGTATATATATATTCCTGGCTCGGAAGCTGGAGCTGTTCTTCACATCAAGCAATCAACATTCATTTTACTTTCTGATCTATGTTAAGTCTCTCATGTAAATATGTGGTAAATATTACTGAGTTGGTGATTTCTTATAGCTGGACTCCACTCTGAGTTCTGTGAGGTCACAGAAATTCTGCCTTTCAATCTGCAACTCTGAACCCCACCAAATGGCTTTTTAAGGTCTGTGGAAAGGTTGTTCTAACTGGGCTAAGTACTGGGCCAAAATCTGTCTTTTTGTTTCCAAAAGGGTTCTCTTCCTGCTAAGGAAGTTTCTTTATTTATTTCTTTTTCTTACATTGTTTGTAGAATTTCTTTTGGGGATGATTTCAAGCCTACTTAATTGCTGAAAGATGATGGAGACCACTGTGGTAGCTTTCTTACACGCTTTCCATTGCTCTATAGCAGTGTTTTTCAAACTTGGCAACTTTAAGATGTGTGGGCTTCAACTCCCAGAATTCCCCAGCCAGCATGAAGTCCACACTTCTTAAAGTTGCCAAGTTTTAAAAACACTGCTCTACAGCCTCCCATACTTCTTGATCTGAAAAGGCTCCCTCTGGTTTTGTACTTCCTTAGGATTGTACTACAGTGTGGGAAGCCAAGAAGTCTGCAGATCACCAGAGAAATGATTGTATAGTGAAAGGTCACTGCAAATTTCACTGCATTTTTCTTTTTCCTTGCGGAAAAACAGTTTTGAAAGAGAATGATAATTAAAAAGAAAGAACATTTTTTGGATTATTAAAACAAACTTCCAATAAGGAGTCAAAAAAATACTACAGAAAGAAAAGTCACCAATTCTTATTGTTATTAGTTTATTATACTTCCACCAGGCTACTAGTCCGATTAGTCTAATATTGCATGTTCCATGCATGTACTGGCTGAGGCTGATTATATACTGTACTAATGCATTTGACGGTCACCAGTTTGGGAAAGACTGACTTGCTTGTAATGGTTTTTATATTCTCAGCCACAGGTCTTTCTGTTACTGGCTCTTTTGAAGCAATTTGTCACAGATTGAACATGGGATCCTCAAAGGCTCTTAAATTAACTGAAGGATAGCCATATATTCCAGCATTATTGGCACACAGTGGCCAACTGGTTCTATCTGGGAAGCTTGGAGTACAGAAGAAGGCTTCCTTCTACTGTTGCTTCCCTGCAATCAGTATTAAGCCATGCTGCCTTGGATTCAGGAGCTAGCTGTATCAATATTGATAGCCTCATCCTGGAGGAATCTGTCCAGTCCCCTTTTAAAACCATCCAAATTGGCTGCCCTTACCACAACTGCTGCCAGTGAAATCTCTCAACAAATTCAGTTTTTGATATTCACTGCAGACATCCCAATGATAGATAGATTTTTGGTTTCCAGTGTATAGATTTTAAGGAATGCTAATTAGGGGGGGGAAAACTAGCTTGTTTTGTTTTCATGCTGTTTACACATAGCCAATCATTTGGCAAGGGGGAGGGGTCATTATGAAGATACCTATTATATCCTGCTAATTGTTGCAGACAAAACAGCTTTTCAAGACATAGTGAACGAGAAGCATTCTTTTTATTGAAGCTACTTAGGAAAGGAAATATGCTAACCTTCTGTGTTTACGCTTGCTTGAACAACAGGTTTTACTATTTTCCTAAACAGTGGAATCTTCTGGAATCTATTTGCAATCACTATAAATATGTCTTTTGCTGTAAGTGAAATCTTTCATTGTAGACTTAGCATTTTCCTGAATGTATTATCCCATAACATGTATTTGTTTTATAGCTTTAACATGACTATTAATGCCGCTGAACAATTTTATATTTAGAAACCATTCTCATTTATAAATTAATGATGTATCTCCACTATCCACAACTGTAATGAATGTAGTTTCTTTTCTTTCTCTCCTGATATTTGGAAACACGGGTCTGAATAATAGTTAGTTAAATTTGAGAGTTTTCTGGTTGAGAATGATCAAATTATCCTACTTACAGAAGGATTTGGTAAACATATTATATGGAGAAAAGAAAGCAAGGAAATGAAGTGTAGGAATTCTGGAATGCTAGTAACAGAAGTCCACGCAGTTTTATCTAGATTTAGCAGAGCAGAAGCATCCCAATAAACTTGCATAAGGCTTAATCAGTTCAAAACACAAAATAAACACACTTCACACATTAATGTAAAGTTACAGAAAAATAGCTTACAGTTTTATTGTAGATCAGTTTCATGGTAGTAGAGGATGGTTTATGCGTGCGAGCGATAGGTTCTGACCAAACCCACAGTCGTCTTAATGTGGCCTTGCTGAATGCATGTATGAGCAACTTGGACAGCCATGGATGACTATCCTCCCAGGTGGGGATTCAAGCAGGAAAGAGAGGGAGACGAAGGGAACAGGAACAGGAAATCGAGGTTCAGCCCCTCCCACACAAAGCAAGTAAGATTAGGTTACAGCAGAGGCTTCCTCCTCCTTCAAGCTTGTGTGAGACATGCTTGGTTGAAACCCGATATTTCTAATATGAAGAAATTAGGTTTTAGACTGAACATCAAGCTAGGGCTAAAGACAAAAGAGTGCTGTTGGTAAAGAGTAGACATAGTTTGTTGGATTGTGAGGTACTATTATACTATATAGTATAAATTGTATTTTGTACTTTGAAATCTGGAGGTGACAGACTCAACCATGGGGGAGCTGGGGATGGTGACGGCCGACAGGAAGCTCTGGCGTGGGCTGCTCCATGAAGTCACGAAGAGTCGGAAGCGACTGAACAAATAAACAACAACAACTTTGAAATAAAGATTGCCAGATAATTTCACTTCTTTAAGTAAAAATAGGAGGCATATTGGCAGAAACAATACCTGGCAGAAACATTACCGCAATGATCTCTTCAGTTCACTATTTCTAAATGTTGCACTTTTAAAAATTGCTCATTAAAATATTTGGCTATTCATTCATACCCATTGAAAACATGCTCTAAGTTAAGAATGGACAATCTGTGCCCTTCCTGATGTTGCTAGGCATCAAATCTCAGCAGCTCCAGCCAGACACCAATGTTGAAGAACGATAGTTATAATAACATTCCAGATGCTAATAAACTACAGTTTCTGTTACTCTTCACAATTAGGAATGGTGGCTGAGGATGCAGGAAGTTTGAACTCAATGAAGTCTGGAGGGCCACAGCGGGAGACTCTGGTACTGGTTCCTGAGTTCCACTGGCACCAATTGGCTCTGATCCTCCTGCTTCTGTGGATCATATGTTTGTCTTTGCCAAAGGAGGGGAGGGGGAAGGTGTTCTCTTCACTTCTCTGCTCTTCTTGAAGAGGTTTGTCTGTCTTGTCCATGACACTCTTGTCTTCCCTGATGCATTTCAGTGCAGCAACCCTCTCCTCAAGACACTTCCCATTCTACTCCACAGAGAAAAGAAAGGAAGTTATACAGTAGTTGGCTCCTTTTAGGAGGTAGACAAACACTGTACATACTTTGCAGGTCACAGTGATTTTTACCTTGCTCTCCATGTTGCTCAGCCCTTTCCTACTAGCTCCCCTAGTAAAAACATCTGTGGAAATCCTTCTGTTTCCTTGCTGTGCTCATGTGCTTCCAGAAGCTGCTTCCCTGGGTGAGGAGTACTGTATGTTGGACTGAAAGAAGAAGATACAAATGAATAAAAAGAAATGGAAAAATGTGTCTCCCTTTGACCTCCCATGCCAAACTCCAGTTTGCTCTCACTGTTTATAACTTCATCCTCACAGTATTCTCTTTTGCATAAGCAACATTACACAAAGTGCAGAAAAGGAGTCAGAAATAGCAAGCAAAGGGAATTAAAGGCATGAAATAAAAGAAAAGGTTGCATCTTTTGGGAATATTTATGTGGGATGGTACAGGAAAGCCAGCTTTTTGTATTACATTCTATGAGTTTTTAAAGTTAAAGACTTAAAGTTTATTTAAGTCTTTAATTTCCATGAAAATCATTCTGCATTTTCTTTGCCTCTTTCTGTTGCACTGTAGTAGCTATAAGGATGCCTAGCATATGCCAAATCTGGGTATTTTATGAGATCTGGTACTCTCCTCAGCTTTTAGCAGTTTTTGGTGGGTGAGTGGGTGGGTTATATTAAAAAAAATTTATTTCATTTTGGGGTCTTGTAGGTCTCTTAAGTTGGACAGGCATGCCTGGTGGTGTTGACCCTGCATATGTGGTAATTCTTAAAAGCTTTTAATAATTATATAGTGGTTTGCAGAAAAGGAATGTTTGTGAACCTCTAATATAATACGATAGAATGATGCCTGTCTCAATGGTAGATGTATAGAATCCTGCATTAATCATAAATATTGCAGTTTCTATAAGGATAGAATTAGGAGTGTCCACAGGGTCTGGTCAAAAAGGTGAAGATGGTGGCCATGACGGTGTAATTGAAGGTCTGCCTGTTTTTTATGCATGCAATGTACATAAAAACAAGCAGAGCTTAAGTTACATAATAATAGCCACCATCTTGATTTTTTTTACCATATCTGGTGCTCCTCACCCCCAGATGAAGTACTACTGAAATGCAAGACCTTCATTCCACATTGTATTTAACCCAATTTTCCTCAGGGATAAATAACAAACCAGGAGTACCAAAACTGATAAGAGAATTATCCTCCAAGTTCAGTTCTGGTTCCATGGACTCTAATGGGCCCATGAATATGATTGACTCCACACTTCTGATGGCTCAGCAAGAAACTCAAAGTTAGGGTTACATCCAAGTGAAAGAAATCTTTTTCACTTGGCACAAGAGAAAAAAATATCAGGAGTGCCTGGAAAGGTTAAAAGATTGAAAGGCGAGGTAGGGAGAAATTATAAGAAATGTGAACTGTTCAATGAAGAGGAGAGAGATGAATACATTGCACAATTCTGAAAAAGCTCTGGAACTGTACACTGGCATTGTTCTTGGAAGTACTGAAGCTGGTAATGCTGGTGATGAGTGATGTGCCTCCAGATGTGCTGTTTGGGTCACTTGTCACTCTGCCTTGAAAAATTACAGAAAATTTTAACAGCTTCTGTAATCACTGCTGTTTTTTTTTCTGTATCTGGAAGGAAAATGCAAAAATATTTTCATTTTAAGCAGATGCTCAGTCTGGCTACCTTTCTATTCACTGCCGAAATGCATTGGTTTAGAGCCAAAATCTCTCATCTCTACAGAATTGCTCTTCCTTTTAAGAAACATCTATTTTTACCAGTCAAACGTGAAACGCTGTTTGCGATCTTCTGGCTGCAAGCAGCCATCCGGAAGACAGATGGGATGATTCCAGGTATTCTCCTTGATCCGGAGAACATTTCTGGGTTTCAGGAAAACCTGCCTGAGCCCCAAAAAAGTTACCGTATTGTCAGCTCTGCCCGCTGAACCAGCAGGCACAGCCATTCAGTCCGCCCTTCCCGCTGGAAGCCTCAAATTTTAAATTTTGACAAAATTTAATATCAGGAAGTTAATCTTGTTTCACTCTTCATATTTGCCTAAAATAGTTGAATAGATTTATGATTAAACTGAAACATCTGGTTTTAGGAGCAGGAAACAGGCACCCTTTAAACAATGTGCTATAGCCTGTAGCTATTAGTAGAGTTCTCTGAGATTTCTATTTTTGAAACTTAAAGAATGGGTGTTATAGTCCTAACACATTGAGATGATATCAGGTTGAATAAGAGTACTTTTATATGTGGCAGTTAAGCTATTGCATTTTTTTAACTATAGGAAAAATCCTGCTTTTCATTACGTGCACTCCATTTCCACATATCCTGTTGTGCTACAGCTTCCAAAAAAGAAAGAAAAAAAAAGAAATCCAGACTTTGCAATCTTCATTTTGCCATACATTTAACAAATCTGTCTGTGAATTCATAGTCATGCCTGAAAATGGACTAATTACTTGTGACCTTACTGTGTGAGTTTAAGACTAAAATGGGGATTTCCAGCCCAAAGGCACTAGCTTTCTCTGATTTTCATGCACAAATTCATACTATCAGAAGGAAGAAATCTTCTTTT
The DNA here is from genome assembly GCA_023362775.1 of Charina bottae. Lineage (NCBI taxonomy): Eukaryota > Metazoa > Chordata > Lepidosauria > Squamata > Charinaidae > Charina > Charina bottae. The sequence goes on from JALMGJ010000005.1 coordinate 25,593,797, forward strand.
GTTGGGGTATGGGAATATACTTTAAAGACTTTTATGCAGATGCAACCATGAACCCAGTTAGGTAGGACCTTACAGTACATGAGATGGTTCCCAGCCAGAGTTCCCTGACTGGCCTTCAGTAACAAGTAAAGAGGTCACCCAGCTGAAATGACATAGGTTCTGGCTAATGGAGGGACTATTTGTCTTCTGTAGTTCTGTCATCTGGGCAGAACTACATCTTTGGAAGTGAGTCTTCTCTGTAGCAGCACCTGCTCTCTGGAATGAAGTTCCCCCCTGAGATCTTACAGTCCCCACCCTGATGACATTCCAGAAAGCCTTGAAAACCTGGCTATTTGCTTTATACGTTTATATACCATCTATAGATCTTTTCTCTGTCTCTTTTGTTACCATCCACCAGCATCAGAAAAGTAGGAACTTAATGTAGAAAAATTTATCTTGACAAAGGAACAGGAGAATGAATAAAACAAGCTCCTTTGATGAAGTGGCTGAAACTGACTACTTAATATAAGGTGAATAAAGCTATCCTGATCACTCAATATATAAATTTGTTATTATATATTTATTATTCAGATTTATCACCACCCATCTCTACAGCAGTAGCCTCTGGGCGGTTCTATACACATTGCTGTATATAGAACTCTTTAGCTTTATTTTTAAAGTGATGTTTAGTAACAGACTATTAATAATGAAAAGGCTGGTGTGAATGGAATATTGGTATGATGTGGTACTCATTCCTCACCATGACACATTTCAAATATAAATTATAGATGATATCAGAGAGAATATAACTTTTTTTCCAGCTTTTTCATAATTTCTCCCTATTGTCCTCATTAAAAATGTTTGCTTAGGGGTAAGAGACTACTTAATGGTAAATATAAGTATATCTATAATTGGGATAGTTGGAAACCATATTTTAGGTTTGTATTTTTGTATTTTTGTATTTTTGTATTTTATTTTGTTTTTTTTCTATGTTTGTATTTATAATGTTGTTCTCTTTAATGTCAATTTCTCTCCCTTTTTTATTTGCTGTTTGATTTGTTATATGTTGTTTGTTGTATTTAATGTATGTACTGTTTTGTATTTTACTGTATTATGAAATAAATAAAAGTTTTAACAACAAAAAATGTTTGCTGAATTATATTCTGTTTATTATTTTTTTACCTGTTGTTTTACTCAATTTTATTTTCTGCATCTAGCCCATCTTGTTACTGGCTTTTATTCTGATGTCTTCTACTGATTACATAGTAAAAAAAAAGGTAAAGGTTTCCCCTGGCTTCTGCAGTCATGTGGCCGGCATGACAAGCACGGAATGCTGTTACCATCCCACCGAAGTGGTACCTATTTATCTACTTGCATTTGCATGCTTTCAAATTGCTAGGTTGGCATAGTTTACATATTTTATATATAGTTTATATAGTTTAATAGTACATTAGTAATAATCAAGAGGCTCAGTGTGTGAATTATTATTATCCCTTGAATGTCTTGTGGTTAGGTTTGGAGTCTGTAGATACTTTTTCCTGACATGTTCAAGCCAAGAGAATTATGGGAAATGTCATACAGACTTATTATGTGAAATTCAGCAGGTATTGATGTTGGTTGTAATTAGATGTATTGTGCAAAATGAAAGTGCAGATTAAGCCTATTCCTGCAGTCTGGTGAATCCCTGCTGGTGAAGTTATTTTTGTTTTAAGCTCACTTACTCATTGCAAACAGAAATTTATGCTCCTTGAGATACAAATCTTAATGTATAATATCAATAAAAACAGTGCAGGTGCTTTGCAATAGTTGGCTTTAAAAATGGTAGCAAGAGTGGCTATTCTATTGATCTCTGTGAAAGGCAGATAGAAAAAGCCAATATGCTTATAGCAAGTTTTCTAATTGGATCGGGTAGGCAGGATAAAGCTCTGCTTGGATTTTAATTTTAATCAAGTTGATCCTGAAAATACAATCCATCACATTCTCCTCTCCATTTGTCTCTTAAATCCCTCTTAGCAGGATCTGCCATCCTCATGGGAAAGCAGGATTATAGCAGCTCCCAGAATTCCAGCAACCAGAAGGAACCAGGTTGAGAAAGCCTGGATTATATAAATGTCTTTCTCAGAGACAGATACAATTTCATTTCTATCCAGCAACAATGAAATCTGTAATGCTTAAAGTGTGGGAAATATGCATATTATGATTATTTTTATTATTATTATTATTATTATTAAAGAAAAGGGGGAAAAGAAAGCTGGTACTCACAGCTTCTTGCTTAAGTATTAATTAATTAGTATTAATTAGTAATTAAAAAGTATTAATTAATACTTCTACAGTTCTTAAGACCAGGAAAAAGAATAGCAAGTAAGAAAAGTGTAAAAAGTACATTAATGGCATGAAGATCATGAACAGTTCCCCATCCCTAACAATTAAGCATTAGGGGCTGTTAAAATCGTGATTCTTTATCAGTTACAGTGCCTCTTGTGCTTTGAATGCTTTGTGGAACCTTCCTACAAACAATGTTTAAATAAAAAGCTCAATAACTGCTGAATTATTTTGTAGAATGTTTAGCTTTCTTGAATTATAAGCTCTTCACTATTTATTTTTAAATTTTGTATGGCACAAATTTTCTCAAGGTAGTCAACAACAGACTAAAATCAATCAAAATTCTAAGGTAGTTAAAATATCCGAATCATAATCATTAAAGTAAATAATATTAAAGCAATAGAACAATAAAAAGCAATGCTCTGAATAAAAAGTTCTGAACAGGAACATCAACTATCTCTGTGAAGTGATTATAATCTTACACCCATACATTGACTGGAAATAAATGAATGTTTTGTCCATGAAAGAAGTTTGTAAAAATAAGATTGTACACTTTGCTTCTAACACACAACATAAGCATGCTTCAATCAAACTCTCACTAAATATACTGTATTAGTAGGTGATCAAGCACCAGACATCAAGAAGAAATGGTTCTCATAGGTTGGGAGAAAGCCCAAGTCAATTAAGAATCTCACTGCCATCTATTAAAGGTAATGTAAGATTTGTATTGTCGAAGGCTTTCACAGCCGGAGTTCGATGGCTGTTGTGGGTCTTCCAGGCTGTGTGGCCGTGTTCTAGAAGTTGTGGTTTCTGGAAGGAACCACAACTTCCAGAACACGGCCACACAGCCCGGAAGACCCACAACAGCCACCAATGTGAGATTTGCTTCACGTGTTTCAAGGCTCTAAGGAACAGAATTCAAAATAGCATTTTGGGCATTATGAGGCTTAAAAGGGCACAACATTCCTTGATATGTTCTGATGCATTTGTGGGATTAATCTATTCTGTGCTTTCATGAGGAAAAAATCATAGTGATCAAAATGTGAATGACATGTGAGAAATAAATTACTATACTTTCTCTGGAAGTGCATGCATCAAGAAGCATTTGGGTTCAACAACTGCTTGGTAAGCTGCTGTGCTGTGAATCTCCTTTGGAAGGGAGAACTATTATTATCATCTCATTCCTAAAGAACTACTCCTAATGACTGACTGTTGGCAACAATTAGGTATCTGGTTGCTAGCTAGATCCTAGAAGCAGAACTTGACTGCTTTAGTTTCTAGTTGTAGATGATAACCCAACTGAAGAGGGGACATTGGGTAGGAATAGTAGAAGATTACACTTTGATTCATGGAACAGAATACAAAAGGGTAGTTAAAGTCAACCTGCCTGGATTTTAAGATCTGTTTTTTTAGTCTCTCTACCTTTAGTGTTAAACTGAGTGCTGGGCCATATTAGAATCTCTTCAGCTGGGTTTAGGAAAGTCAAATCTATTACCATGTTAGACCCATATGAAGACATTTTTTTCACTCAGGATGTTAAGGTTCTGAAAACAGATTCTGAGAAGTTAATGCATAAACCACTCTTTAATGAAAATCCTGCAAAAAGTAGAAGCTATCCAAGCTTACCAAAAGGTCATTTGAACAACAGCTATCTGTTGTAGATTTGAAAGTATCAAGAGGGTGCTTTAATACACATGACTTGGTCCTGTCCAGCAATGTAACCCTTACACAGAAGCATGCAGATGATTAGATGCTGCTCTATTTGTCTTTGAAATCCTTATCAATCTTAGGAGGATACCATTTGGTGATATTATCCTGTTAGAGTCTGCTTCTTAGTGACAAATTAGCTCTTGTTACAAACTTGGAAAGATATATTTTCTCTTGGATTTATGAACATTTCAGTCCTTGCTCTTAGAAAGAAGCCTACAATGAATGCAGTATCTGTGATTATTGCCAAATTTGGGGCTAGTATTTTTCCTAATTCAAGAATTTCTGGATTGCCATTTGAATAGTATAGCTATGTTTTAATTAGGAACTACCTTTTTTTCACAAAAAAAATGGGCACTACCATAGTATTTAACTTTATTCTGACACTTGTTTTGAAGAGGGTTCTTCCATTCTAAGGTATCTTTAACTTCCAAGCACATGTAAAGCAAGAGTGGCCATTTATTCAGTGTATGACTGTGCAGAGGTCCTATGAGGCTATGTTGATGCATGTACAGGAGATGGTGATATGGTTAGCTGATTTTCTGGCCCTAATAATCTTAGGCAGCCCAACTCTAAAATTAATAGTTTTATGTGGAAGAGAAGAACTGTTTGGACTTTAATGTACATGCTTTACCTCAAACTGTGCTAAGCTAAACTTGCTCCATTTGGAAGGCCCTCCTGCTCATTCTTCTGCCTAGTTCCCATATAGAACCTTGACTGAACATGCTTTGTATAAGAATCTCTGTGTCATAACTATGAAATCATTTGTATGTTTGCAATCCTCTCACACCAGTTGTTATTTTTCTGATACACAGTTTAAGTCCTATTCTTTTACCTTTATTTTATTTATTTATTTATTATTTAAATTTATATGAATGCCCAACTCCCCCAACGGGAGTTATTATATTATATTGTCCAGAAGTTACACAGCAGCAAATATCAGCAAACATTGATACATTGAACCCATTGGGGGAGATGGGCAGTGATAGAAATTCGAAAAATAAATAAATAAATAAACACTATCCTTATAAACAATTCAGTCTTTATAGGGTCAATCAATATCTTCTTATTAGCTAATCCAGATCTGTTGAGTTCACTGGAAACTTTGTCATGCATTTTATTGTGATGTTATTGGAGTTCAAAAACTTTTCTCATTTAACATTTAGCTTCAGTGACAGTTTTCTTAGGCATACATATTTTGACTACAAAAATCCAGGCGAACACTAAGCAATAGAGGGATAGATTTCCTTCCGACTTTTTGCTATCCTCTAGCAGTCCCTGGACTTCTGCAAGCCAGGCATGTTATCCCTAAATTTTCTCTCTCTCCTGAGGAAACAGTATTTTGATAGTGTTCTTTGCCAATGGCTGCACTTGCAGATTTATACATAGCGAAGATAAAGTACAATCTCACAAAAATCCCTGCTTTCTTTTCTAACTAAAAGCAATTTAAAATATGTACGTATTTTGCAAATCCAATCATTATTTGAATAAGTATCTTCTATGTGATTGATTGATTGATTATGTGTCATCAAGACATTTTCAACTCCTAGCAACCACATAGATACAGTAGATAGATTTTCTCCATCTTCTATGTAAGGGACCAATATTCCAATGTTTTCCTCTTTAAAGGCAAAACATAATCAAATAATTTTACCAGGGAGGCAGGATGTAGCTTTTGCTATGCTACTTGGCTTTCGACTTTGCCACAATTGTAGACTTCATCAACTGTGCCCCTTTTATTTTATTTATTTATTTATTTATTCCCTTGAACTCTTTTCCCATATATTTGCACTACAAAGGCATTTGAGGGGAAAATAAATCTTAGAATGCTTTTGTGAAATTAGGATGTTAGAGACATACTTTCAAACCCTGAGAAAGAATATCCTATAGTTTACAAAGCACAGCTTGAGCGATGGATCCTGTGATAAGTCTCAACCGCTGCCAGGGACATTTAGCATTGCCAGTTCTCTTCACGTTGTCATGTGAGAAGATTTTAGGCATCTGCCAGTGTTGGTGGTATGAGAGAAATGGGTATTTTATTTACACTGTGGTTCTTTCGTGGTTATTGGGACTGTCTGGGAATTGATTCTGGGATTTCCATCATTTGTTGTGGGTTTTGAAATTTTATACTTTGCAAGCAGAAGCACAATCAGGCCTCCTTTCTGTGAACTGTCCAAACCAGCCATCTAGCTAAATAAAATATAGTTCCATTACCCTTTGTTGAAGTTAGAAAACTTTTTGAGCTGAAGGGCATAGATGGAATTTAAAACCCAAGGTGCTGGTGAGTAATGGCTGCCATGGTGGATGTGCAAGCAATGAAGCATAATTTAGATTTGTGGAGGCGTGCGAAGTGGGATGCCACTTCTTCATTTCATTTCAAAGGGTTGATTTCATCAAAGTTCCAATGAAGCAAAGAAGGCAAACCGGAAGGGTTACTCTCCTACTTTGTGTACTTCAGAATACTCCATTCCATCCCAACGAAGAACTGGGCAACAGTCACTTATCCTTTCTATTTTCTAAACCTTCCAATGGAACCCCTGTGGACATGGAGACTAATGCTTTACTTTGCACCATGAGTGACTGTGCCATCAAATCACTGTCAACTCTTAGTGACCACACAGATAGATTTTCTCCATGATGATCTGTCCTAACCTGCTCTTTCATGTCTTCCAAAGGTGCCCTCATCGCCACTGTAACTGCTAGTCATCCTCATCTTCTCTTTCCTTCCACCTTTCCCAGCATCAGAGCCTTCTTGAAAGAGCTAGGTCTTCATGTAATGTGTCCAAAGTAGGTTAATTTAAGCGTAGTCATTTTTGCCTTGAGTGAAAACTCTGGGTTGATTTGTTCAATGGTCCATTTGTGTGTTTTCTTGGCTGTCTACAGTATTCACAGGAGTTGTCACCAATACTTTGCACCATGCCAGTTGTTTGCTTGCTTGTTTGTTTGTTTGAAAAGAATCTTTAAAAAATACAGTCAGGACAGGCAGAGAATCTGGTAGGTGTCATGAGAGGATCCTTTGAACATATATATGTCCAGATGCACCATGCTGACTATTCTTTTTTTTACCTTAGCCAAGAAAGTGACCTTTTGATGGAATAATTCCGTCTTTCTAATATTCTGTATCCCAAGCAAGTACTTATGTAGTCTCCATTTAAGCACATTCAACGAAGGGGAGTCCACCACCTCTCTGGGTAGTTGATTCCACAGTCAAACTTCTCTTACTGTTAGGAAGTTTTTCTAACATTCATTTTAGTCAATATGTGACTAAACCCATTATTTTGTGTCCTGCACTCAGGAATGAGAGAACAGTCTTGACCTTCTATGTGACATTGTTTCTAGTAATTGAATGCTATCATATTCCCTTTTAGTCATCTTCTCTTAATGCTAAACATCCTTTACTCTTTCTTCAGTTCATAGTCTCCTAATAACCCTTGTTGTCTTTTATGAATATGATGCAATTTCTTTGAATCTATATCTTTCTGATGTACAGTGCTTGGAACTCAGTAAAGTATTTGAGGGTTCTGACCAAAGTAGAATTTAGTGGAACATTTGCTTGCTGTGATTTAAAAAATTATACTTCTATTAATGCAGTATATAACAGTTTGCTTTTTGGCTCACTATTGCCACCCCAAACCACAGGGGACAGGGCCTGTTAGAGTAGCCCACACCAGGCAACTGATAAACCCTGTTGGATTCCAGAGACTTGGGGGTTTCCTCGAGGTCTAGTGGGCTGAGATGAGGCTGAGGCTGTTCAGCTGGTCACAGTCTGGAATCCTTAGACCAGATTACCTCTATGCAGCCTCTCTCTCTCTCTCTGCATTGATCCCAGGATACACTTTGGTTTTCTGAGGATCTCTGGGAAATAAAGCATGTGAACAAAATCCTGGAATGCTGTTGGAAGAAGACAAAGAGTGGATCCAACCAAGCATGAGTAAGAACCCACATTAGGGTTTATCACATTAGATGATAATGATGATGATGATGATTACATTGTGGTGATAAGGGCAGCAAATCACTCATTTATCTCCACCCTTATTGTGTCTGCTGGTAGCCATCTGGAAGCCCTGTTTAGGGAAACCCAGTCCCTGTTGGGGAGAGATGGGACATAAGATCATCTCCAGGGTCACTGTGAGGAATATTCTTGCTAGTTGGCAGTATTCCACTGCTGACTCTCAGTGGGTTTGCACCTTCCCATTCAATCTTTGTGTACAATCTGGAGATCCTCTTGGAATCTCAGGTAGAAGAACAGGTAGAAGCTGTAGCCAAGAGGGCCTTTGCACAGGTACACCTAATGTGCCAGTTAATGTGCCCTTTCCTGGATCAGGAGGCCCTTCACACAGTCACTCATACATACACACACACACACACACACACACAGAGAGAGAGAGAGAGAGAGAGAGAGAGAGAGTATGAATATATATGTGGAGGGCATATAAATTATAAATTAATTAATTTGAAATGGTCAAATGACTAAATTAATAAAGTGTCTACATAAATTAATTAATAAAACTGTACTTGTCTCTTTTGAACCAGATCATACTGTTGGCTCAGTTCGCTTTGCAATCAACTAATTTTCACAAGTCAAATTACCAAGCAAGGTGCCCACACTGTAGAGAGTGAGGAAGATGACCTTGACAGAGATATGCAGGAACTGTTACCTACCATATGCAAAAGGGACGGAAGCATTTTTTAAGTCCAGAACAAAATAACATTCAGAAGTGGTTCAAACAGATTCCTCCCTAATTCACTGGAGTATAAGAAAAAGGAGGTACAGCACAATCAGACTTGCAATATTCTGTTATTATAGCCACTCTCAATAAAAGTAGTTTTATCTTTCCTGTGGAATTGATTTCCTGTTCTGGTCTACCTTGTGTGCTGACACCCACATCCTATCTGTGCACATTTGATTTTTGTATCAAAAGTAAATAGCTTGGCACTTGTCTCTACTAAATTTCATTCTGCTACTTTCAGCCCATTTCTCTAACTTCTCAAGTCTGTTTTGGATTTGATTTATGCCTTCTGCAGTATTATCTGTCTCACCCTAATTTGTTTCATCTGCAAATCTAATAAACATCCCTTCCACCTCTTCATCCAAGGTATTAATTAAAAAAATGAGTAAAAGACCCAGGACTGATCCTCAGCTTGCTACTGTCTATGTTGTGTACTGTGAAACAAGTTATGAGTATGTTGTTTTAAAATGAGGCTTCAGCCTGTTAATAATTGTAGGCTGAAAGGAGTTATGGTTGTTGCTTGGCATGATTAGTACTGGGGTCAAGCAGAGTTTGTTTTGTTCTTTTTTTGTACTGCCTGCCACACATACCAGCATACCAGTATACTTCCAGGTGCAATTCAAGGTGCTGGTAATGACCTACATGGCATGGGACCGGGATATTTGAAGGACCTCTTCTCCCCAGTTACGTGTACCCATCCCATAAGATCTGGCAGGAGAGGCATGTTACGGGTCCTATCTACTAAGGAATGTCATCTGATGGGACCCAGGAAGAGAGCCTTTTCTGCCATGGTGGCTGCCCTGGAACCTACCCTTCTGGCTTTAGGAAGGGTCTGAAGACTTGGCTGTGCCATCATGCCTGGGGGTCCAGCAGGAATGGTGAACCTTGCCAATGGCAAATGTATGTATGATTCATATTCACCGGCTGACTGTGATTATGGAGTCCTTGGTGCTCTCTGAGCTTGGTTGTTCGCTTGCAGACATTTCATTGCCCGACTAGGCAATATCTTCAGTGCTAGAAGGGAATGGGGTTTGCTCTCTGTTTATATACAGTAGTTGCCCTGACAGTGTTGGTGGAGGTGTTGTTCTCTCCTTGGTAGTTCCTTGATTAGTTATTTACTGCTTGATTTCTTGTCTAAGTTCGTAGTTCCTTGATTAGGGTATTGTTTACTGCTTGATTGTTCATCTGGTGTTAATCCTGGTGTTAATCTTTACTTATCTTGGATGTTGACTACTGGCAAGGAGGAGTTCTGGTCTATTTGTTCCCTTTTTAGCTTTTTATTGTCTCATTTGAATGGTATGTTCAATAGTATTTTCAATTATATGTTCAAAAATATTTTCTATTGTATGTTCTTTGGCATGTTCAATCGTTTTTGAATGGTATGTTCAATAGTATTTTCAAGGTATGTTCAACCCTGTGCCACAGATATTCTCTTCTATTGGTGACTGTGATTATGTTTTATTGAATTTTAAATCATGGTATTTATTTATTTTATTTTATTTTATTTTATTTTATTTTATTTTATTTTATTTTATTTTATTTTATTTTATTATTTTATTATTTTATTTTATTTTATTTTATTTTATTTTATTTTATTTTATTTTATTTTATTTTATTTTATTTTATTTTTCAAATTTATTCCCCGCCCATCTCCCATACAAGGGACTCTGGGCGGGTTTTTAGGATAGTTGTACGCTGTTGTGCTTATTTTTACTGTTTCTGTTGTTTTAATTGTCATGAGCCACCCAGAGTCACACTTGTAAGATAGGCAGCTATACACATTTAATTAATTAATAACAATAATAATATGCAGACGATACCACCCTAATGGCAGAAAGTGAAGAGGAACTAAAGAGCCTCTCGCTGAGGGTGAAAGAGGAGAGTGCAAAAGCTGGCTTGAAACTCAACATTAAAAAAACCCAGATCATGGCATCTGGTCCCATCACTTCCTGGCAAATAGAAGGGGAAGAAATGGAAGCAGTGACAGATTTTATTTTCTTGGGCTCCAAGATCACCGCAGACGGTGACTGCAGCCATGAAATTAAAAGACGCTTGCTCCTTGGGAGGAAAGCTATGGCAAACCTAGACAGCATATTAAAAAGCAGAGACATCACCTTGCCGACAAAGGTCCGTATAGTTAAAGCTATGGTTTTTCCAGTAGTAATGTATGGCTGTGAGAGTTGGACCATAAGGAAGGCTGAGCGCCGAAGAATTGATGCTTTCGAACTGTGGTGCTGGAGAAGACTCTTGAGAGTCCCTTGGACTGCAAGGAGGTCAAACCGGTCAATCCTAAAGGAAATCAACCCTGACTGCTCCTTGGAAGGACAGATGCTGAAGCTGAAGCTCAAATACTTTGGCCACCTAATGAGAAGAGAGGACTCACTGGAAAAGACCCTGATGCTGGGAAAGACTGAGGGCAAAAGGAGAAGGGGACGGCAGAGGATGAGATGGTTAGATAGCATCACCGATGTAATGAACATGAATTTGAGTAAACTCCAAGAGACAGTGGAGGACAGGAAGGCCTGGCGTGCTATGGTCCATGAGATCATGAAGAGTCGGACACGACTAAACGACTGAACAACAACAACAAAACAATAATAAGCTTAGTTGTTCTAAGGGCTGAGAGAGAGTGACTGACCCAAGGTCACACAGTTGCTCTGAAGGCTTGGACAGTACATTTTGCTTGCACTCAAAGAATTGGTGTGTCAAGCATTTATTCAATGTAAGGCAAGATCAAGGCCATTCAGGATGTGCCAAATCCAAAATGCAAACCAGATTTTCAAGGATTGCTCAGCTTTTAGATTTTTTCACATCTTTTTGAAAATTCAAGGCCACCTTAATAGAATCTTTGCATCACTTGCTGGATGAAGCAGCTATATGGCATTGGACTCATCAGCACAACATAGCTTTCCAAGCTATCAAGAAGTTAGTCATCTTCTATTCAGTTCTTGTAATGAACAGAAGAATTTAGTTATCATCTATGATACCTCATCATTTGGAGTTCATGTTGTTCTCAGCTAAACAGTGCCTGATGGTAGAGATGTGCATACTGAATATTAATCTTGAACAATGACTTCAGCAAGGGTAGACAAAAGAACCATTGGCTGTAATACCAGGGGCTAAGAAAATCCATAACCTATGCATAAGCTTATTCTTTTAAAATATGGATAGACCATAAGCCCATCCTGGGAATTTTTACTCAAGATAAACCAACTCTTATTATTCTATCGACCCCTATACAATGCTGGAACATCTGCTACATATAGTTGTAAAAATCTGAACTCAATATATATTATGTCTGCAATATTCCCACAATATATTAAGGAAGTTATCCAATCAAAAAATGTGTCAAGATTTAAGCTTGACAAGCTCATGCTGACCTCTGGTAATTACTGCATTATTTTGAAGGTGCATACAAATCAATCTCATTACAATGTGCTCTAGATATCTTCCCACATATTGATGTCAGACTGACTGGTCTATGGTTCCAATCAAAGTGATTGGTATATAGTTTGAAGAATGTTCCATTTTCCCTTTTTTGGAGATAGGGACAATATTTGCTATCTTCCAGTCATCTAGCACTTCATCAGGATTTCTCAGAGATAATACATAGAAATTCATCCAAACCATCAGCTACTTCCTTCAGATCCATAGGATGCAATTAATATGGTCCTGGACATTAAACTTATTCAAAACAAAGATGTGTTCCCTTACCATGTTTTTATCTATCTCAAGCTTCAATTTTGTTCCTCTATTCAGTTTTTTTACAATTTCCTGGTGGAATGCGTAGATTTTCTTGGGGAAGATTGAGTCAAACTAAATGTCAGAAAGTTCTGCCTTTTCTCTATTATTTATTAGCACTTTTTCTTCTTCATTGAGAAGCTGATCTGTATCTTTTTTCTTTTCTTTTGAGTAATCTGTGTCTTAGGGAGACCTTTTTTATTTTTTCGCATCCTGAGTTGACCTCAGCTCAGTTTGGGGTTTCATTTTTTTTGACAGCATCTATAAAGTTCTGAGCTACATGACTAGACTCTTATGATCTGGCCCTTTTTCCATTTCCTGTGTCTTTCCCCCCCCCCCCTCTTTTGCTAATGTTACAATATCCTAACTGCTAAATACAAGTTGAAGACATTACTGAGTATTTGAACACTAGAGATAGTTACTCTGTCAGACCCGACATCAGTTGAGAAAATGAGCATACAACTTTCAGAGAACAATGTGCAGTTGTGATCACATTTGAAAGAGAATGAATGTATTTATTAATTTCATGTCATGTCATTTCATTTCTATATTGCCAGAACAGAAAGACTCTTGGCAGTTCAAAAGTATAAAAAGCTACAAGTTAAAAACACAGTAAAAGTATAATAAAAATAATTTAGCACAATAACTTTTATCCTAACCACCAAATAGCATTAGCCAACATAAAATAATATCAATATGCTCTGTGGAATAACTCTGTCTTGAACATCATTTGAAATGATGCCAGAATAGTTGCTGATTTGGCCTTGGAGAAAAAAATACCGTCTCTGGACCTTGCTGACCTCACTTCAACTAGTTTCAGAGTAAAGTAAATGGATAAAATTATTAAAAAGTAGAACAAGAATTACTTTTATAAAAGACTGGAAACACTTTACGGCTTTTTTGTTGAAAATGGATAAAAATAAATTGGTGATTTTGGGATTTATTGATTAAAAAGGTTTATTTATGGGAAGAGGGAACCATTATATGTAAATTGGGAGGGTGGAAATGGTAATTACTATGTTTGTAACTGCTGCAAAGAAGATCAGAAATTGCTTCTTTAGATATCTTTCTTTTTCTCTCTCTTTTTATTTTGTTATCTTTCACTTTTTCTTTTATCCTTTCATATTCCTTCCTCTTTTTTCTACTTTTCCTTTCATGCTTCCATAGTTTTTTAATCTTATGTAAAAAAATTCTAATAAAAATTATATTAAAAATATTTATAGATAAAATTATTAAAAAGTAGATACGGAAACATGAAAAAAAAAGGTTCACTTGTGGTTTGAACAAAAGATCCCAAATGGTTATTTATTTACATTATATAGTGAACTAAGTTTCGAAAGGGTGTTTTTTTAATAGTTGAAAATACTTGTTTACAATATTATTTACATAGTCATGTAATTGATAGAAAAGCTGCTGACAATGCTGGCCTTTTAAGGAACTCAGGGCTTTAGGACACAGCCATATCTGGATGGAGTATGAGGAAGGAGTTCTTAGCAGTTTGTTTAAACCATCCTTTTGAAACTGATGATTTTCAGCTATGATGATTTTTAACTCCAGTAATTACTACTCTGTCAGAAGCCTGATTTAAATACAATGCAGGTACAGCAGTCATAATTGCAATTCTTTCTGATAGTTGGTGGAGTTGATAGGAATTTAGAGTTTGCCATTTGCTGGGAATGTAATGCAGCTAAAGTTGTCTGGAATAGATTGATTCTGTTTTGAGTTGGATTAAGCTTTGTGTAATTGCTTTTGGATTGGCATCTTCTTCACAAGTCTTCAGAGCATCACTGACTTACCAGAAGATTACTAGACTATTTTAAAGTGCCCCTTTAAAAAAAATTAAGTATTAGTAGTAAAGGAGAATGAAAAATAAAGGTAAATTTTAAAATAGATTGTTTCTTCATTATATCTCTGTGATTCACATTGATGGATTCTGAGCCAGCACTGCACAGTTTAACCTTCAGGAATATTTTAGAGCAGTTTTTCCCAACCGCAGCAATTCTGAGAAGTATGAGCTTCAACTCTGACTGGGAAGTTCTGGGAGTTGAAATCTACACATCTTAAAGTTGACAAAGTTGGGAAACCTTTTCTAGAGTAAAGGATTTTAGTGGGAGTTCTGCCCATCCCAAGGTATGACCTTACAGGTGGGACTTATTACCATTCTCCTCAATTCTTTTCCAACCACTAAAGAAGTAATGAAGAAGTTCTTGAGAATAAAATTTGATCTTTCCCCTGTTTAACAGCCTCTCATTTTGTTTGGAGGAAAGGCACATATAGATGAAATCTGCACTGTCAGCCTCCAGGCCTATTGAAATTGCTTTTGGGGGGTTTCAGGTGTCTTTCTGGAAAAGCAAACTTGGGCTAACCAATATTTGAAATAAAAAAAGGGGGGAAAGCTTACTTCCACTTGTGGCTGTAAAGGGAAAGAGCAAAAACAAATGGATTCCAAATTAACATTTGGTTAATGGATCTGCCCTTTCAACTGTTTTTCATTCATAACCCTAACCTTAATCTAAATAAATAAATAAATCCCCAATCTACATCTGAGAGAATGAATTCTGAGCTGCTCCATAGTTTAGCAGCTCTCTCTCCCTCTTTCCCCAGAAACTGAGCACTGCAGACAGCAGCCACACAGCAGGTTTCATTAGACAGACAGAGCTGTCAGTGGTGGCCAGCCAGGGTGGGGAAAGGCAGAGAGGAAACTGTCCCACACTTCCTCCAGGCTAGCATTAGAGGATTGCAGTGACAGAGGAAAGCAGATCTGGCCAGAAAATCCCAATACAAAAGTAAACCAGCCATAACTAGACTTGACCAAGTGATTATTAATTGCACTGAAGCCAGTTCTGGTGGAAACCCTGCTCTGTTTCATATCTGACCACCACTCCTTTACTGAAAAGAATATGGCACCTCAATCTGAGACATTCTGAAATTTCTAGGGAAAAATGATTATTCTCCCTGTTGTACTTCTATTACTTCAAACTAAATTTGCAGACAGTCTTCACTTTAGCAGCAGATGCGTTTGCTGCATTCTATTGCTGTAAGAATATCTAAAGTTTTGGAGGCAGAAATTGCAGTTTCTGTTGATTTCTAATTAAGCAGATGTGCTCAACATACATATCTGTATCAAAAGAAAGATTTCGTGTTATATGAACACCTCAACCCAGTGAGTATTGAAGCAAGAAATTATTAGCAAAAGAGTAGACCTGGGGTTAAATATGGAAGATCATGAAACTTCCCATATTGAGTGCAAAAGGGGCTGTTTTGAGCATTCTGAAATGTTCTAAGCTTTATTCAAACTCTATTTATTTCATGCTTGGAAGTGAGTTGGTCCACAACCTGAAATCATTTTACATTGTTTGAAACTGCACATTTTGTACTCAGTACAGCAGTTTTGTAATCCAGATGGGAAAAGTTTCACATTCAAAATACTTGGAAAAAAATGTTTTTGTTGGAGTTTGTATATACCCAGGAATATACCCTCACTCGCTGGATCGTCACCTTGTTGTGGTGAGTGGGCTTGTGTGTTCTCAATGAACCCTGTGAGCGAAGCCGTCGGGAGTCATGTACTCCTGGTAGGGTCACCCATGGCGGTAAGGTCCAGGGGGAGGAACCAGACAAAGAACGATCCAAGAAAGTCCTCAACGGCAGAACAGGCGGAAGATAACAAGGTGTATTGTTACAACGGCTGCGAAGGCGGATGAAGGCTGCAGCAGACAAAAGGTCACCAATCGTCATGGTATCCATGCCATTGGATTAGAGCCTTTTTCTGTGAAGGTTGTGTGCTGATCGTTGTGCACCAATCTCCACACATAAAACAAATTCACGCACAGGCGTCTTCCAACCACACCAAACCCAAAATAACCAAAAGTCCCATAGCGATTGACAAATGGCAACAGGGGCAGGACTGTGAAATCCGGAAGCTCCTAGTCATGGATCAGCACATGGGCGGTGGATACGGAATCAGTCGCCCTGACTCAAGGATCGAGGCAGTTGAGTAGTTCGGCAGCTGTATCCACGACTGAGCAGCCCTATTTAGGATCCACTCTGCTCACCCCATATGGGGAGGGGGCTAGAAAAGGTGCCCTAAACATAGTCTGCCTCATTTTCTCCCTGACTGGATTACCGCGACCAGTGGGGTCACCATCTAGCGGTCATAAAAAACACATGAATTTTGGAACATGGAATATACGGACACTGCAAGACAATATGGATAGTGAACGACCTGAACGTAGGACTGCCATTATTGCAAGGGAGCTGAGACGTTTTAATATTGATATAGCAGCACTCCAAGAAACTCGAAGAGCAGGAGAAGGACAGTTGAAGGAAGAAAAAGGAGGTTATACCTTCTTTTGGAAAGGACTGCCTGAACAAGAACGACGAATACATGGGGTAGGCTTTGCTATCAAAAACGACCTTGTGAAGCTCTTGTCAGAAGTTCCCACTGGGATTAATGAACGACTCTCAACTCTCCGAATAAAACTCGCCAAAAACCAACAGGCAACTATCCTAAGTGCTTACGCACCAACACTAGATGCAGATGAGGACATCAAGGAAAAATTTTATACCCAGCTGGACACCATCTTATCAGAGATACCAAAGGAGGATAAAATTATCCTCCTGGGCAATTTCAATGCAAGAGTTGGGCGTGACTTTGATTTGTGGCCAGGGATCATTGGGAAAGAAGGAGTTGACAACAGCAACATGAATGGAATCTTACTTCTGACTAAATGTGCAGAGCATAACCTTGTCATTACTAACACACTCTTTCACCAGAAAAATAAATTTAAAACATCTTGGAAGCACCCACGGTCGAAGCACTGGCATCTTTTAGATTATATAATTGTCCGTGCTAGAGATCACCGTGATGTACTTCTTACCAGAGGCATGATGAGCGCCAATGACTGCTGGACAGACCATCGATTAATTCGATCCACAATGGCCATAAAGATTGTCCCTCATCGTAGGCTCCAAGGAAGAAAACCAAGGCGTAAAATGAATACACTGGCCCTTCAAGATCCTATTAAACAAGCTTGCTTTCAATCAACTCTCAAGGAACATCTGCCTATGGAACTTCCTGAAAATGTTGAGGAACACTGGGTTAAATTGAAGAGTTCTATTATTTCAGCCTGTGAACAAACTATCGGATACCAAACTAAGAGACATCAGGACTGGTTTGATGAGAACGATAGTGAGATTGAACATATTATTGACAAGAAAAGGAAAGCCTTCCGGATATGGCAAAAAGATATTAACTGTGCCGTTAAGAAAGAAATCTACGCCAGTGCAAAGGCAGAAGTCCAAAGAAGAACTAGAGAACTTAAGAACATATGGTGGATAAAAAAAGCCCAAGAAGCCCAACATTTTGCAGATGCTCATGATGCACGGGGCTTTTTTAATGCCATAAAGGCCATCTGTGGACCAACAAACCATGGTACAAATCCCTTACGCTCAGTAGATGGTGCTAAACTTCTAAAGGACAAAGAGCCTATTGCACTGCGCTGGAAAGAGCATTACTACAATCTCCTTAATCATCACTCTACTGTGGCTGATGAAGTCTTCTTGCAAATCCCGCAAAAACAAATAAGAGATGAGCTTGCAGTACCCCCTAGTTTGGAGGAACTCAGTAAAGCCACTAAACAAATGAAAAATAACAAAGCTAGTGGACCTGATGGGATTCCTGCTGAAGTCTTTAAAGAAGGCAGGCCTGAACTCACACAACAACGTCATAAGCTCATCGAAAAATCTGGATGAGGGAGGATATTCCAGCAGACAGTAGGGATGCCATAATTATCACTCTCTTTAAAAAGGGTGATAGGCATCTCCCTTCTAGCCACAGCAGGCAAAATCCTGGCAAAGATCATCGCAAACCGTCTCCTATCTTTATCAGAAGACATCCTCCCTGAAACGCAAAATGGCTTCCGCCCTTCCAGGGCAACAGTGGATATGATCTTCACTGCACGACAGCTTCAAGAAAAATGCAAGGAGCAAAACCGCCCTCTGTACATGGCGTTTATTGATCTGACTGAAGCTTTTGATACTGTAAATCGTACTGCTCATCTGGACCATCCTTCTGAAAATCGGATGCCCTGATAAATTTGTGAACATCTTGCGGCTACTCCATGACGACATGATGGCAACAATCCTGAATAACAATGGCTCTCAAAGCGATCCATTTAAAGTGGAATCCGGCATTAAACAGGGATGTGTTATTGCTCCAACCTTATTTGCTATCTTCATCGCTATAATTATACACCTTGTTGAAGAGAAACTTCCTACTGGTGTAGAAATTATATATCAAACAGATGGAAAGCTTTTTAATCTTAGTAGGCTGAAAGCAAGAAATAAGGTAATTACAACTTCTGTTATAGAACTTCAATATGCTGATGATAACGTAGTCTGTGCACACTCCGAAGAAGATCTTCAAACTATCCTAAACATCTTTGCAGAAGCATATGAAAAGCTCGGCCTCTCAATTAACATTAAAAAAACCAAAATGCTTTACCAGCAAGTTCGAACCAATCCCTCCGCAGCACCATCAATCCAGCTTAAAGGTGTGTCACTAGAAAATGTCGACCACTTTTCTTATCTCGGCAGCCATCTATCTACAAAAGCCGACATTGACGCTGAAATTCAGCATCGCCTGAGCTCTGCGAGTGTAGCTTTCTCCCGAATGAAGCGTAGAGTGTTTGAGGATCGGGACATTCGCAGGGAGACCAAAATGCTTGTTTACAAAGCCATTGTACCACCAACCCTTCTGTACGCCTGTGAAACATGGATCCTCTACAAACGCCACCTCCAACTTCTTGAAAGATTCCATCACCGCTGCCTCCGAAAAATTCTGCAAATTACTTGGGAAGATCGGCAGACTAATGTTAGCGTATTAGAAGAAGCGAAAACCACCAGCACTGAAACAATGATAATCCAACATCAACTTCGCTGGACCGGCCATGTTGTTCGAATGCCTGACCATCGTCTTCCAAAGCAGCTACTTTACTCCCAACTTAAGAATGGAAAACGGAATATTGGTGGACAGCAAAAGAGATTCAAAGACACTCTCAAAGCTAATTTTAAAAAATGTAATATCAGCATTGAGAACTGGGAAGCCCTAACTCATGAGCGTTTCAATTTAGGTCAGCCTTTATTAATGGTGCTATGGACTTTGAAGAAGCACAAGTACAGGGCGAAAGGGAGAAAAGAGCTAAAAGGAAGGCACGTCAGGCAAACCCTCATCATGACCGTCTCCCACCCGGAAACCTATGCCCTCATTGTGGGAGGTTGTGCGGATCCAGAATTGGCCTTTATAGCCACTTACGGATCCACTGTTAAAATTTTACCTTTGGAAGACAATCTTACTCGGCTACGAGTGATCGCCAATGAATATAATTCTGCCTTAGTTAACTCATCTCCGTTTGTTATCCGAAGAGCCAGCGCTGTCCGAAGACGCTTCCGCGGTCATGTGGCTGGCATGACGCGTGCGGAACGTTGTTAGTAAATTAATGATTAGGTACAGCAGATATGTCAGAGATCGGCGGATCTCTGCCATTAGGGAGAAACAAAGAGAGGAAAACCCAAGAGATGGAATCTGACACGAAAGAGAGACTGCCTGCCGGAGCTGTGAAGTAGACTGGTTCACACCTACCCGGCAAGCGAAAAAAAGCCTACAAAAGCCGACATTGACGCTGAAATTCAGCATCGCCTGAGCTCTGCGAGTGTAGCTTTCTCCCGAATGAAGTGTAGAGTGTTTGAGGATCGGGACATTCGCAGGGAGACCAAAATGCTTGTTTACAAAGCCATTGTACTACCAACCCTTCTGTACGCCTGTGAAACATGGACCCTCTACAAACGCCACCTCCAACTTCTTGAGGTGAAAGCGTTGAAAGATTCCATCAACGCTGCCTCCGAAAAATTCTGCAAATTACTTGGGAAGATAGGCGGACTAATGTTAGCGTATTAGAAGACAATCTTACTCGGCTACGAGTGATCGCCAATGATACCCAGGAATTTACATTTAGATAAATTATACTGGAGAGGCTTGATATCTAGGTGAGAGGGGAATTATTCTGCAAGTCACCCAATTAGCAGCCATTGTTGTAGGGATGATGTGGCAGTGTATGACTCATACTACAGGTGCTAATCATTTAGTTGGGTGTGGCAGATGATGAGAGTGACCTATAATGTGATTGGTCAGTTTATGTATATATACTGTATATACTGTTCTCTGTATATATACAGAGAAGTCTGGTGTTCTTTCTTCTTGTTTGCTGTAACTTCTCATTGCTGTATCATTTGTTACTGCTGTGGATGTATTCTGTACTATGTATGTATATAAAGTAAATAGGCTATTTTATCTAATCTCTGCTTGAGTGTCTATTTACTGCATAGAACGTGGATCACTGGTGTCTTGGGAAAAGGAGCAGGCCGCCCCACGGTGCGCACTCTGACAGTTTTGCACACTATTGGACTTGCTGTCAAGGTCTACCAGCCCAGAAATATCTCCCAAACACTGTCTCTAATGCCCAAGCCAACCCTATCTGCCTAGGCAAGAGATGAATAGGCTACTGATATAAAGCTTACCCAGTTGTATCTTCATGCAGTATCCTATGGGGCACTAGACAAAATTGGGGGTATTGGATATTGCAATTTGGTATTCCTTGGAATAGTGACTCTTTAGTAAGTGAGTTGCTTGCCTGTAAAGACTTGTAAATAATTTCAAACTAGCCAACTCTAAGTGGTTTATAAGCTCTCAATGTTCACAATAACAATACAATAACAAAGTAATAACATACAGTATCCTACTAGAGTTTGTGTGATTATGTGCTGCTAGCATCATTGATAGGGAGATATGGCTTGGTTGCATCACAAGAGCCATTGTGAATTAACTCCTTTATTGCCAGTTCTGAGTTGTCTGAAACAACACTAAGGAATGAAATTTATAACTAAGCCATTATCAATTTACTTTTAAAAATCAGCAATTCTTGAATAATTCTAAACATCTAAAATAGACAGGCCACTCTTACTCTTAAATTGGAAAATGGAAGAATGTTCCAATAAGTGAACTGGGTAATTGAGACTTGGTGAAGCAAAAAGCAATGATTAGGGAAAGAATTCACTAAAACTGTTCAGAGTCAACGTCACATTGGAACACATAACTTCTGCAGTTTCATAATCTGATTCTGTTAGTCAATGTTATCCATTGACACTAGTCATGGAAGACTTTCAATCTCTTTAAGAAGTTCTCTTCATGTTCTTTGTGAAGAAGATAACTGTTTTATTATTTAGCTAGCCAGGTTGGAGTTTCTAATTCAATACAACTAAAGTGTATATGATATAATAATGTTCTTCTAATCTTAAGTGGGTGGGTGGATTCTTCTTATGAGTAGGAATGAAACAGGTAATAGGAAACATTGTGACTAAGGCTTCATCCTTATTTGTCATTGAAGAAGCACAACATTACTCAGACAGGAAGTAATGATTTATTACTGAGTTCCAGGTTCTTTTTTTTCTTGAATACAATTTTTAGAGATAGCATAAGTTAAGTGTACATATACTTCCTTTTCTCACAGTATAGATATAATCATCACTGAATGAGGACTGTGTTTTTCTAATATGGATTTCTTTGCTGCTTGAATTTCTACTGACACAATGAGTTTCCGGGGGAGAGTATTTAAAAGGGACCACAGTGAACTTTGGAGAAAAAAGAGGACAATTAGACGAATTAATCAAGGAGAAATCCACAATGTGAGTTGTGTATGTATATAAATCTATATGCTTGTACTATTTATTTTCTTATAACTAATTTTGTTAATGCAGCTTCTCTTTTGTGTGTTGGGCTTGAGAGCAGAATAGGTTCTAGTATTCCTATTTTATCTCAGTGAATAGAGCAAATTGCTCTAGTGAAATCATAGTCATACTATTTCTGGAGACCACTACTGAGTTGTGTTGGCCAGGCCATGTTGGTTAGGAGTTATAGGAATGGAGTCCAACATATCTGGCAGTTAGTAAACTGGGAAGGCTCTGTAAGACATACAGTAAAGAGCCAGTTTGGTGTAGTGGTTAAGGCAATGGCTAGAAACCAGGAGACTGTGAGTTCTAGTCCTGCCTTAGGCATGAAATCCAGCTGGGTGATTTTGGGCCAGTCAGTCTCTTTCAGCCCAACTCACCTCTCAGGTTTGTTGTTGTGTGGATAATAGGAGTAGGAAGGAACTATTAGGTATGTTCCCCGCCTTGAGATACTTATAAAAATAATAAAGGCGGGATAAAAAAATCTAAAAATAAAAATAAAAAAAAGTTTATCTATGAGATAGGACATTCTAATTTGTCTGTGAATTAGAGAATGTGAATGGGAGAAGAGAAATGAAATAACTAAATAATAAGCTGTTTGGGAATTTATGGTGAATGAGTTATAATTACTTATTCAGATCACTGTCCTGAATATATGAAAGCACCTGTCAAGTTGAAGTCAAACATTATGTAGTAAATGTATACATGGGAGGTCCTAAATATTTGATAAATAAATAAAATGCTTTTTCTTTATCATCGTCATAATCTGTAATTTTACCATGACATTATAGGATTTATATTTGAATCTTCATAGAAATTCACTGAGTCTGTACTTATATGATTTCTTAGGGGGAAAAATCCAATTTGTTAGAGTTGAGGGAAGCTGCAAAAAGAGTAAGCATTTCAAGTAAAAGCCTCAGCCTCAAACAGGCCATACTTTAAAGATATGCATGATTTAATTTCTCTATATGTGTATATTAAAGCATGTGTGCATAATAAAGCAGCCATGGGACTTTCAATAATTCCTAAAGGGAAATCTGTAGGAGTGAACAATGTTAGTGAAACGATGTAGTAAAGGATAGCTACAGATTTACCTTTCTGTTTCAAGGAAGAGTTTAATATTTTTGAAATGATAAGGATGGAAGGATTTAACCAGGATACAAAAATTGTTTCCTTGCTTTAAACCCATCCAGTGCAGCCAATAAAAGTAAAGATATAGAGGATGTATTAATGGGAATGATCATGCACCAGTAGCAGAGTACATGAGTTTCCAATGAAAGTTCAATTTTGAATCCCTACCATCTCCAAATAAATAATGAGGTGAAACATTTGGCAAAAAGTCTTAACAAGGGAATCTAGAAAGCCAGTACTACCAGGGCACTCCTACGGTCCCCAGTTTCACCTCTTAATCTCTCAGTGGTAGTACGCAAGTTTTCCCACTACTGTATTCTTTTCATTCATGCACTAGCCGGGGGTAGAAAAAAAGTTGCTGGTACTCCCACTTCATTCTTCCCTCTCCACATTTGTTTTTGCAACAAGGACCAGACAGCCATTATGGGTACAGAGTGGCAAAGCTATCCCTCAACAACTTAAAAATGGTGTCTTATCTGTAAGAAGAGTAGAATTTGATGAAGTGGGAGCTCCCACCCTTGGAAAACTTCCTCTTGTGCTGCAAATACAAGGGAAATGCTGCAAAATTCTCTGTGTAATGTTTCCTCTGGAGACAGCTAATCCAGTCAGCTTTCCAAGAGCCATGCAAAGTCCATGGCTTCACGGGGATGCAGAGTATCCCCGGTATAGATCTTGGCTCTCTAAGCAAAAGGTTGGAAATTTTGGAACCAGATAGCCAGTATACTGCATTTGTCTTTTTGTATTCAGCTAGGGAGACTTTATTTGACAAGCTGTAAGTTTTTGTCTGCAGATGAATTCTTATTTTATATATCAATAAGGGTTTGTTTCAGAGAGACCCCACGGCTGTTTTGCTGGCATTTACCATCCCTTTAACTCAATAAAATGTTACGTACAATACCAGCAATGCTTCATTAATGCTGAAAATAACGATTTCATAGGGAAATAAATTCTGTAAGAAACAGAATACCAATCTGGTTAGAAAAATCACTGGAAAAAGGCAGCCTTATAGGAACACATTAGAAGACTGTTGTGAGACTTTAGCTACAATATTTATCAGACTCTGCTGTACTGGCTTAGTGAATGTGTGTCCCCTTGCAGGATTGTTAACCTGTTTAATTGCACAGGCATATGGGCAGGATACTTTCTATATAGGCTTCTGTTTTTTAAAAGCCACATCCTGTTTTAAAAACAAGATCTTAGAGCATTAGCACAAATAATATTTTTAGTGATAGCATTACTTGCACAGTGGATTTTTAAAATGGTGCTGTTTAAACAGGAACTGTATTCTGAATCTTCTTCCTCTTAGGTTAAGATTTAAGAATTAGTCATTGTGGTGTTCTGTATGGTTGGTGTGTTTCTCGGTGTCTTGTTTAACTTCCAAGACAGTACAGATTTCCTTGACTTCACTTTTGCGGTTCATAACCCATTCCTTCCTGGGTGACCTTGGGCCAGTCTCTTTCTTTCAGGCCTAGGAAGGAGGAAAGGGCAAACCACTTCTGAAAAACCTTGCCAAGAAAACTGCAGGGACCTGTCCGGGCAGTTTCCGAGAATCGGACACGATTGAACAAATAATAATAATAATAATAATAATAATAATAATAATAATATAATATAGTGTTGGGCCACGACATTTGAAATGATTTTTTTAAATTTATGTCAGTTTACAAGCGAATAAGATCTACTTTGCTGGATTCGATTTCTCTGGAGAAAGAATTCACTTTGCAAAGCACGTTGCGGGGCAGTCACGCAATGCTGGGAGGGGGAACTGAGAATTCTTCCACCGACATTGTCCAGCTGCAGCCCTGTGCCCATGCCAAGGGGACTGTTCATGTGGCAGCCTTGCACGAGCTCCGTTGCTGCGCAGATGCCATCTGTCCTTTCGCCTGGCAAGTGCTTTCATTGGCCAGCACTGTTTTTATTTGTTTTTAAATCATTCTGCCCATTAGCTCAGGTACAAAAGCTGAGTTTTAGACCCAGTTGGAAGGCCTTGACAATAGGCTGAAATAATGATGAATGTGGGTAGACAAATTCTGTTTGATTAATATTTTATGCTATGCCAGGCAATAGGGTTTGTTAATGTAAGCATTAGCATTCATTGAAAAAATCTGAAGAAACAATGCAACTTGTAAAGTGAAGAAGAAAATATGTCATAAGTGTAAGAAATTCACACTCAATTATTCTTTCTTATATATTGACAAATATATGAAATCTTGGAAGAGTCATCTGTAAGAAGGTACATATATGTAATATCTCCAGGTTTCTATATTTTAATGATGAGAGAGGTGAAAAATACTGGCAACTGCATTATTTTTATTAATTACTCAGTGCATCTACTTATTTTTAATGTCTTTATATTAACATTTCTTGATATTTGAATCCATTGGATATGTGTATTTTGATAAGACCAAAATTCATGCATCCATGTCGCTTCCAGCTATCTTGGTATAACGTGACAATAGAATTGTGAGTTTAACATTGCCAACACTGCAGGTTTCATGTATTTTTGTAGCAAATTCGGTTTCTGAGGTTAAACAATTTTCAGTTCTGTAAAGCTGTAACGTGATCTTTGAACACCGACCGGCCAATATGCTTGCAATTTTGCAGTCTTGTTCTTCATATAGACAGGGGTATATAATTCAGTTCCAATTTTCTTCTTTTGTAATTCTGCTTATTATTAATTTTTATATATATTTGATGCAAAATTTGGAGTTTTGGCCTTAATATTCAGTATAAGAAATATTGGGCAGGGGTGGGAGTGGAAAAGAGAGAGAGAAAGAGGAAGGTGCCCTGAATTTCATCCCATCTTCACATGCCATGGCATCATGATAACATATTTTCTACCTGCAGCAGCAGAAAATGAAGCAAGTAATGTGCAATATCATTCCATGGGCAGCAAACAAAATTGCAACCTTATGCTTAGGGAGTGGAGAACAAAACATAATAATATAAATTGGAAAAATAAATAATAAATAAATAATGCAGTTTTGTTTTGCAGCTCCCTCCAGTATGATAGAGCTCTACCCCAATTGATGTTTATAGATCCTCCTCACCAAAGCTTAAAAAAATAGTTAAAAAAAATTAAAATGCCTAGACAGAATTATTTAGCTTGCTCTAGGCCACTTAGATTGATAGTTTAACTTCCTTTTTGCTTTTAGGATTAGCTATAAAACGCATGAGAACCAGTTTGGTGTAGTGGTTAAGGCATCAGGCTAGAAACCGGGAGACCGTGAGTTCTAGTCCTGCCTTTGGCACAAAGCCAGCTGGGTGACCTTGGACCAGTCACTTTGTCTCAGCCCTAGGAATGAGGCAATGGCAAGCCACTTCTGAAAAATCTTGCCAAAAAAACTGCAGGGACTTGTCCAGGCAGTCTCCAAGAATCGGACACAATCGAACAAAAGAAAAAAACACACATAAACACTGGAATAGCCTAGGGTTATCATTCTTCAGGACAGGCTTATTATGAGTTTCATCTGTGTGATACTTATAGTATGGTCTTCACTACAAAATAATTGTTCTACTTCTCATCTAAATTGTATTAAATAGTGCTATGTATAGACTTCAGAAGAGATGCTTTGCAAACCTGTAGGAGCTAAATTGTGAAGCAAAGTTGCTCTGCATGCAGGTGCAGTTTGTCCATCACTTGGGAATGGCTTCTAAAGTACTTGCATGAGCCTCTGAAATGATGCAACTGCTTTAACAATTTGAAGAGATGCCCCATTTGTGTTCCTACACACTGCAAAGGACCTTTTCTGAGGGCTTTGCACAGCCCTAGTATTACACATACTGACAAGCCCTTTCAGGACAAAAATCTACCAAGTGTAGTCTAAGTTGTGTCTCCCTGTTCACAGGAACAATCTTCCCACCAAGTCATCATCTTTGAGGGATTAAATTGCAGTTTATTCACTTTCAGCCAGACACCGATTCAGTACTTCCACATCTTCATTTGATTTAGATTTCCTGTTTCATGTCTACTTCAGCCTTAACAATACCTCATCTGTTTTAAGCTGCAGTCCCTGCAAACTTGTTACACACAAACCCACACAGTGTGTGTGTGTGTGTGTGTGTGTGTGTAACTGATCAGTTCTGTCTGAATGGAAAGTATGTACAGCTGTCAGCCAATGATTTGCTACTGCATCACTACAAGGGCTTTTAATTATTCATAATTATACTCTACTTCCTAGGATAGTAAATTTCAATGCTAGAGGCAATTTTTTTCATTCATCAGAGTTCTCCACTGAGATTAGTCTACTTTGCATTGCTGTCTACAATGTTACAACTACATATTTTCAGATCTCAGTGTTTCATCATTAATTAACAATAGCATTTAAATTGATTATAGATCCAAATCTGCAGTAATCTCATGGAACATCTGAATGTCATTCATGTACATCAGTGTTTTTTAAACTTGGCAACTTTAAGAAGTGTGGACTTCATCTCCCAGAATTTCCCAGCCAATTCTGGGAGATGAAATCCACACATCTTAAAGTTGCCAAATTGAAAAACACTAATATACATGATTCTCAAGTAGAGAAAATGTGTAGATTGCAGAAGAGAAATTGGGATCCTTCCTGTGCTCTGTTCTCCCACATTGGAGCTGTGGTATTTTCTTTTCATAATGAGAGTTCCGTGTTAAGGATGTAATTTAGCCCAAACCTGAACATTCACAAAAAGGGCCTATTCTCCATCACAACAGAAACAAATATGCATCATGTTTTAAAATACATCCTAAAGCGGAACTTCAGTAAGTGAGCTCAGTCTTTGGTTCAGCACCAATGCCCTCCATCTCAGGAGCTCACAACTGAGTATCTTCTGTGTCCTCATAAGTAGCTAAGCTTAAATAAGCAGCAGGTTTGTTTTCTTCTTATTGAACGATCATCCTTATTAACTGGTGGTTTGACTAGTCTTGAAAATGCTGAACAACTCAAGTTCTTGCCCTTTAGGGTAGAAACTGTACCTTTAGGTGCATGGTTGGACTGGTGTGTCCCCTTCCGTCGCGCCCTTTTGTGGTGGTCTGCCCATTGGCGCTAATCAGAACAGACCTCGCTCGTTTCCCGCCGGCTGGAACTCGTAGTCGGAGTCATCACTGTCCTCTTCCAAGTCCGGACCCTGGCGTGGGTCCACCATTGCCACTACTGCCCCTTTGCCTTTGTTGGGTGTCGCTTTGTAGTTGCCCCCGTCCGCTGGCTTCTTTGGTCAAATTTTTTCTTTGACGAGCTGTTTCCCCTGCGTGCAAGCGTTTAGTCTATGTCCTTCCTTTCCGCAACGGAAACACAGACCCTCTTTCAACCGATGGTCCTTCTCCTCATCCCAATTCCGCTGTTTCGCGTTCTTTCATGGATGGCTAAAGAAATTTTCCTCCTTACTCTGCCTGAATTGCAGACTTCTGATATTCTGCAGTTGCAATTTGTTGCTTTCGATTTTCCCCGCTAGTTGGATCCACCCTTCTAACGTTCCCGGGTCATCTCTGTCTAGTGCCCTTTCCAGTAGGTCCTGTTGTAGTCCATACTGGAAGTGTTCAACTTTGAACGATTCCGGCCAGTCAGGTAGTTTTGACAGAATACTTTTAAAGTCCATAGCATATTCAGCTACTGATTTATTTCCCTGCCTTAACCTCCGGATCTGTGCCCGTGCTGATACTTTCGACAGAGTGTCCTCAAATCTCTTGCGGAGAGCGTACATAAATTTCTGGAAGTTCAAAAGTTCCTGTGCTCCGCTGTCGTGCAAAGCAACCAGCCAGTCACCCGCCTCCCCTTCCAAACAGCTGGAGATGTACCTGACTTTGCTCACCTCCGTGCGGAAGGTGTGTTCAAATTCCTCCATGAATCCCTGTACATGTATTAAAAAGCATGCCAGTTTCTTGGGATCTCCATCGAATTTCTCCCTCAATTTGCCTCTGTCACCCGGGCTCTTGCCCCCCCACGGGGACCTTCGTTGCTCATAGTAAGGTGTCATGAACGAGCGACTGTGAGGGTGAAGCTCTTTCTCCCCCACATTGTTTTCGTCGCCCGATTCCACGATGTCTTCCTCCTCATCGGATATCCCCATGCTCCATTCTTTCTCTCTGGGTTCATCTAATCTTTCATCAATCTTTCCAAAGCTTCCCCCAGGGAATCCAATTTGTCATTTATTAGTCCTACATCCAGGTGCAAATGTGACACCTGGTCTTCCAGGCGCTCGATGCGCTGGGTTGGGGTGACCCTTTTTTTTTGTGACTTTCCCCCCTTTCTCCTCAATTCCTTCGCCCACGGCGATGGACCATCCCACCAGCCTTGGCTTGGTGATGCTGAGACTTGTGGGGGTTTTGATTACCTCTAGGTGTTTTTCCTTCTTCTGGGCTTTCCTTCCCCCTCGTTCGCCGGCTGCTTCTTCCATCGTTTGGTTGCTTGATGAGCTGGGTCCCGCTTCTTCACTGGTTTCTGCCACCTCTACCGGTCCCATCTCGTGCTGCGGTGATGGGGGGTGTTTGTGTGCATGACCACCTTCAACCGAGGGTTCACTAGTTCAGCGTACTCCCTGGGATGGTTAGTCAAAAAAATTTTTTTTTGATTCAAGTCTTTATGTAAAGCACTCCATCCAATATCAGTAATCTCCCTGCTCTAGAGTAACCCACAGACGTGAGGGTTCTTAGAAGCAAAAGAGTTTTATTACGGCATACAGAAGTTAGCACGAACAAAGACTTGAATGCTGGAATAAAGTAAAGCAAGTACATTTAAACCTTCAGCCCCCCCCCTTGAGTCCTTTGATGTCACCACTCTGCTTGTGTCTCATCGGCTGCTCAGACATTGGCTTGCGGAGATGTTGATTCTCGCTTGCCGGGTAGGTGTGAACCGGTCTACTTCACAGCTCCGGCAGGCAGTCTCTCTTTCGTGTCAGATTCCGTCTCTTGGGTTTTCCTCTCTTTGTTTCTCCCTAATGGCAGAGATCCGCCGATCTCTGACATATCTGCTGTACCTAATCATTAATTTACTAACAACGTTCCGCACGCGTCATGCCAGCCACATGACCGCGGAAGCGTCTTCGGACAGCGCTGGCTCTTCGGATAACAAACGGAGATGAGTTACCTAAGGCAGAATTATATTCATTGGCGATCACTCGTAGCCGAGTAAGATTGTCTTCCAAAGGTAAAATTTTAACAGTGGATCCGTAAGTGGCTATAAAGGCCAATTCTGGATCCGCACAACCTCCCACAATGAGGGCATAGGTTTCCGGGTGGGAGACGGTCATGATGAGGGTTTGCCTGACGTGCCTTCCTTTTAGCTCTTTTCTCCCTTTCGCCCTGTACTCGTGCTTCTTCAAAGTCCATAGCACCATTAATAAAGGCTGACCTCCAATTGAAACGCTCATGAGTTAGGGCTTCCCAGTTCTCAATGCTGATATTACATTTTTTTAAATTAGCTTTGAGAGTGTCTTTGAATCTCTTTTGCTGTCCACCAATATTCCGTTTTCCATTCTTAAGTTGGGAGTAAAGTAGCTGCTTTGGAAGACGATGGTCAGGCATTCGAACAACATGGCCGGTCCAGCGAAGTTGATGTTGGATTATCATTGTTTCAGTGCTGGTGGTTTTCGCTTCTTCTAATACGCTAACATTAGTCTGCCGATCTTCCCAAGTAATTTGCAGAATTTTTCGGAGGCAGCGTTGATGGAATCTTTCAAGAAGTTGGAGGTGGCGTTTGTAGAGGATCCATGTTTCACAGGTGTACAGAAGGGTTGGTGGTACAATGGCTTTGTAAACAAGCATTTTGGTCTCCCTGCGAATGTCCCGATCCTCAAACACTCTACACTTCATTCGGGAGAAAGCTACACTCGCAGAGCTCAGGCGATGCTGAATTTCAGCGTCAATGTCGGCTTTTGTAGATAGATGGCTGCCGAGATAAGAAAAGTGGTCGACATTTTCTAGTGACACACCTTTAAGCTGGATTGATGGCGCTGCGGAGGGATTGGTTCGAACTTGCTGGTAAAGCACTTTGGTTTTTTTAATGTTAATAGAGAGGCTGAGCTTTTCATATGCTTCTGCAAAGATGTTTAGGATAGTTTGAAGATCTTCCTCGGAGTGTGCACAGACTACGTTATCATCAGCATATTGAAGTTCTATAACAGAAGTTGTAATTACCTTATTTCTTGCTTTCAGCCTACTAAGATTAAAAAGCTTTCCATCTGTTTGATATATAATTTCTACACCAGTAGGAAGTTTCTCTTCAACAAGGTGTATAATCATAGCGATGAAGATAGCGAATAAGGTTGGAGCAATAACACATCCCTGTTTAACGCCGGATTCCACTTTAAATGGATCGCTTTGAGAGCCATTGTTATTCAGGATTGTTGCCATCATGTCGTCATGGAGTAGCCGCAAGATATTCACAAATTTATCAGGGCATCCGATTTTCAGAAGGATGGTCCAGAGAGCAGTACGATTTACAGTGTCAAAAGCTTTAGTCAGATCAATAAACGCCATGTACAGAGGGCAGTTTTGCTCCTTGCATTTTTCTTGAAGCTGTCGTGCAGTGAAGATCATATCCACTGTTCCCCTGGAAGGGCAGAAGCCGTTTTGCGTTTCAGGGAGGATGTCTTCTGATACAGATAGGAGACGGTTTGCGATGATCTTTGCCAGGATTTTGCCTGCTGTAGCTAGAAGGGAGATGCCTCGATAGTTTCCACAGTCTGTTCTATCACCCTTTTTAAAGAGAGTGATAATTATGGCATCCCTAAAGTCTGCTGGTATCTCCTCCCTCATCCAGATTTTTTCGATGAGCTTATGAAGTTGTTGTGTAAGTTCAGGCCCGCCTTCTTTAAAGACTTATCAGGAAT
The DNA here is from genome assembly GCA_023362775.1 of Charina bottae. NCBI lineage: Eukaryota > Metazoa > Chordata > Lepidosauria > Squamata > Charinaidae > Charina > Charina bottae. Next base: position 25,625,992 of record JALMGJ010000005.1, read on the forward strand.
CCTATCAGGTCCACTAGCTTTGTTATTTTTCATTTGTTTTGTGGCTTTACTGAGTTCCTCCAAACTAGGGGGTACTGCAAGCTCATCTCTTATTTGTTTTTGCGGGATTTGCAAGAAGACTTCATCAGCCACAGTAGAGTGACGATTAAGGAGATTGTAGTAATGCTCTTTCCAGCGCAGTGCAATAGACTCTTTGTCCTTTAGAAGTTTAGCACCATCTATTGAGCGTAAGGGATTTGTACCATAGTTTGTTGGTCCATAGATGGCCTTTATGGCATTAAAAAATCCCCGTGCATCATGAGCATCTGCAAAATGTTGGGTTTCTTGGGCTTTTTTTATCCACCATATGCTCTTAAGTTCTCTAGTTCTTCTTTGGACTTCTGCCTTTGCACTGGCGTAGATTTCTTTCTTAACGGCACAGTTAATAACTTTTTGCCATATCCGGAAGGCTTTCCTTTTCTTGTCAATAATATGTTCAACCTCACTATCGTTCTCATCAAACCAGTCCTGATATCTCTTAGTTTGGTATCCGATAGTTTGTTCACAGGCTGAAATAATAGAACTCTTCAATTTAATCCAGTGTTCCTCAACATTTTCAGGAAGTTCCATAGGCAGATGTTCCTTGAGAGTTGATTGAAAGCAAGCTCGTTTAATAGAATCTTGAAGGGCCAGTGTATTCATTTTACGCCTTGGTTTTCTTCCTTGGAGCCTACGATGAGGGACAATCTTTATGGCCATCATGGATCAAATTAATTGATGGTCTGTCCAGCAGTCATCGGCGCTCGTCATGGCTCTGGTGAGAAGTACATCATGGCGATCTCTAGCACCGACAATTACATAATCTAAAAGATGCCAGTGCTTCGACCGTGGGTGCTTCCATGATGTTTTAAATTTATTTTTCTTGCGAAAGAGTGTGTTAGTAATGACAAGGTTATGCTCTGCACATTTAGTCAGAAGTAAGATTCCATTCGTGTTGCTGTTGTCAACTCCTTCTTTCCCAATGATCCCTGGCCACAAATCAAAGTCACGCCCAACTCTTGCATTGAAATCGCCCAGGAGGATAATTTTATCCTCCTTTGGTATCTCTGATAAGATGGTGTCCAGCTGGGTGTAAAAATTTTCCTTGATATCCTCATCTGCATCTAGTGTTGGTGCGTAAGCACTTAGGATAGTTGCCTGTTGTATTTTGGCGAGTTTTATTCGGAGAGTTGAGAGTCGTTCGTTAATCCCAGTGGGAACTTCTGACAAGAGCTTCACAAGGTCGTTTTTGATAGAAAAGCCTACCCCATGTATTCGTCGTTCTTGTTCAGGCAGTCCTTTCCAAAAGAAGGTATAACCTCTGTAGCTTGAATCATGTCAACTGGATTTCTATTTTCTCAGTGGAAACGTTTCGCTCCTTATCCAAGGAGCTGCTTCAGTCTGAACAAAGTTAGTAAGGGAATACCTTAGTAACTTTGGATTCCGTTACTAACTTTGCTCAGACTGAAGAATCTCCTTGGATAAGGAGCGAAACGTTTCCACTGAGAAAATAGAAATCCAGTTGACATGATTCAAGCTACAGACTGTTCCACCTGGATGACTGAGAACCTTCATCGACATAAGGTATAACCTCCTTATATAACAGTTCCTCCTGGGGCTGGTTGATCCCATGAAACCCTTTTTAGTATTAACATCTTTGCTCTTGGATTTTATATTTATTTATTGATGTTTTGACTATGATTGTATTTTATTATGGTTTTTATTGTGAACTGCCCAGAGTCCTCCGTTCGAGGAGATGGGCGGTAATATAAATCTAAATAATAAATAATAATAAATAATAAATTAATCCTCTGTATGCACATGGCTGATGCTGGGAGGTTAGTTTAGCCCCAAATGTTCCCAAAGCTGTTTGGAGCCAACTAACTTCCCCCAGTAAGTTGTGTCATGTGAACTTGAAATAAAGGGTTCATTTCTAATACCAATGTTGATTTTAGCATTTGCATGACATGCTAGCTCCCCTCTTGCCTTCCTTAAGTATATCACGTGGATACACCCAGAGGATGCAGTATAAACAGTCATGAGATACTGGGATTTGCTTACATGATTTTTCTCGTAGATATCCTGCTTTGCAGTTCTTAAATTTCAAAACTTTCCTAATATACTTTCAAACACCATTCCAAGGGTTCAACACCAGAAGTGTAGAATAGGAATGAGGTAGGGGAAAAAAATCTAGTTTGCACTCTTCAGCATTGCACGTTGAAGCCCTCAAGAATTGTTATCAACTTAACATTACATCTGACAGTGCTTTAAATGCTGAGCACTTCTTTTCTTCTCTTGACTGCAGTCAGATACTGAAACCTCAGGCACTGTGTCTGTTCTGTGAAATCAATTATGGGATATTTTTAGTCATTGCTGGAAGAAACAGAGTTGTTACCAAAAGAAACAAAATAAGATTTTAGGAGGTGATGTTATTAGCTAATAAACATGCTATACACGGACATCCATGGAGGGGAAACTGATGTCATTGTGTGTCATGACATCACTCAGATAACACAAATTACATGCCATATTTTGTTGTTTGAGTTATGGCACATGGCACATCGCTGAATGTTACTACCAGACACCTATGATGCTACACAGGATTTAAACAAACTTTTAGATATTCTGTAGCTGTGAACTCTAATTCTCTCCAGCTCTGGCATTAACTCTAGCCATGTGCATGTTAAGTACAGCCTGACTAATGAAAATGAATCAGGAAGTCTCCATTTTGTAGTCTAGTAAATAAAATAAATGGTCTGAAAAAAAAGTGTAATAGAAGAAACATTATGTTAAGTGACTCTTTTTATAGCCCCATCATCATTTGCATCTAGCTACATAATTCATTAGTTTTTTTAAGCTAGCAAATATTTTTTTAAAAAGTTAGAAAAAACCCAATCCTACATTGCCTAATTGGTTCATTTCCAGAATAATTACATTTGGGAGAGACAATCCTGCGACTGTTGAAATTTTAAATTAGCCTAGCTCAGTTACAAATCTCCCAGCAAGCCTTGCTAGAGAGAAATGGACTAACTCAACCTTTGTGAGATTTCTGTCAGCTTTTCTGAGAAATCTCTCGGAGTAAAAATGAAACACTCCACTAAAAATAACAATAAAAAAATTCTAACCACATATTTGAGGAAAGTCCCTCTAAAGATGTAAAATGAAATTCACTTCAAGGCCAGGGTTGTCAGATCTGAAACCACTGCTCATACAAAAATTACTACTGAACCTTGAATGTTAAGAATGACAAACTCTTAGTAATTCAGAATTTATTTATTTTTATTTATTAAAGAAATTTATATGAATGCCCAAATCACTCACGGTGACTCTAGGTGGCTTACAGAAATAAAACCCCAAATACAAAACCCACTACACCCCCACCCCCCTAGCGACAACATTGAGACAAACCACTTGATGGGCTCCGTATCAATCTGGGATCCCCAGGCCCCCTGGCAAAACAATGTCTTCAGGGCCTTTTGGGAGAGTATTAAGAATACTGAGACTGGGACAACAGGGAACAATTCAGATATCCTTTCTCCTTCCTAAAATAAAAACATGACAATATAACAAAGAAAGTTGTGTATCTCTGATTACAGCATATATTTTCTGAAGTCCATATCACAAGCTCCATATGAAGCTGTGGATGATCAAACTGGGTTGGGTGTATATAATTTACCTTAAAGGTTCTTTTAAAGAGCAAAGTTCTTCTCCACTTCTGTTATTTATTTATTTTTATTTTATTTATAAACATATTTATATCCCGCCCATCTCCCCCGCAAGGAGGGACCCTGGGCGGTTATGTTAGGTTGCCATTTTACTGAAGCTTGTACCAAAACAATTCAAGGATTGGTAGAATTTTAATAATGCAATTTACTGTGATTTAAAAATAAATTATTTTCTCTCATTTTCCTTTACCACCTATAGTAATTAAATGTGCTTTTGTTTGGGCATGTAATAATACATGTAACATATTATTCAAATGAAATTTCAAAACCTGATTTATTTAATATACAGTATTTTGTCATCAATCACATTACAGGCTCTCAGGATTACATCTAAGAGGAAATACTCCAAACCCTGGGGCCTCATGTTGAATAATACAGGGCCTGTTAAAGCCTCCAAGGCTGGCAAACTCAGGAAACAAAGACCAACGTGCATTTCTGGAAAGATCTGTATTGTCAGTAGAGTAACGGAATTTGAAAGCCTGATTAAAAAAACTCTCCAGATCAGTTTATGCCTAGCATAATTAAGGCATAGTTACTTTGGGTCCCTTTCTCACCCTTCCCTCGTCCCCTGGACTAAGGAGACTCCTGCAGCATCCTGTTTTCCTCCCTGTGTTCCAGGGCCTGCTAGACATTCCAGCCCAGAATCAGACACTGATGTTGAACAGATGCTTCAGGAAGAGTTTAAGAGTTGGCATATCACCTGTAGACTCCTATGGAGATTCCAAACACCACCATTACAGGAAAGGCCTATAGAAGCTTGAGAAAAAGGGATTGCAGGAAGATGTGGCAGTGACTGAATGTGATCTACTTGTATATGTGTTTGCAGATAGATAGATAGATAGATAGATAGATAGATTTTCTTTCTTTCTTTCTTTCTTTCTTTCTTTCTTTCTTTCTTTCTTTCTTTCTTTCTTTCTTTCTCTATTTAGAAATAGTTATGCATTCTTGTTATCTAACAATATTTCATAAAACTGAATAGTTTACTTTCTTCCTTTCCTGTGCATGATGTCATTGGCTTTTCCATTCCACACACATTCAACTTTGGTCTCCCTTTCATTTTCTCTGCCGGAGTTAATAAAAAGATTCTTTTGTCTTTCTGAAGAAATGTAAAACAACCTTACTTAGTCAGTGAGCAAGCCCATCTCTCTTTTTATGTAGAATATCAAAGGATGTGCAATTTTACCTTTTCTTTGGCTATTTCTTCTGAGTGCTTTTTAAAAGGCTCATATTGCCTTTCAGCAATAATAGTATTTTCTTGATGGCTGAAAAAGGTATAATCCAGCTCTTTACTGGAGAAAGTATGGGGTTGGCTGCCAGATAGTTTATCCTGACAGAGACAAGGATGAATGCCAAGTTAAACAGAGCAATAGTACTTTTATTTCTAGCAAATGACTTGAATTTAAAATGTGGCTAAGCACAAGAGAGTAATGGGGATGAATCAGCACATAGCTCATGGAAACAACTGAAATTAAAATACGCAATTCATTTAGAAGATAATTGCATATAGTCACTCAGTATGGTTAAAAGAAATGTGGACACGTTCCTCAGCATAATGAGTAGGTTAATATGACAATGTAGTATGATTTGACATTACCCTCATTTTACCTACATATTCCCCCCATCAGGAAATAATCAGACTGATAATGAACATTTTGAGCAGCCAAATCCATCTGGTTATATCCTCAGCTTCACCGCACCAAGCTGCACAAAAAAGGGAAATTTGCATAGCAACCGTTGTGTGAAAGGATATTGGAAGTGGAGCCCCAGCTCCAAAAAGAAATACATGGGAATGATAGAAGTTGATTCATTTGTGTGTTCTGTTTCCTCAGCAGGAGAAACCCAAACTTCTGGAACCTCTGGATTATGAAACAGTAATTGCAGATATTGAGAAGAATGTTGAAAATGATCGTCTGAAAGACCTCTTCTTGTTCCCAGAAGATGACTTTTCAGTGAGTGCTTGGTGTTTACTAACACAGCTAAGTCTCATCTATACCTCTGTCAAGATGTTCCAGTTTCTATGTCATCATATGAGACAGTATTATGATCAGCTTTGTTTCATTTTTTTTAATCCAATGAGACACTCATCTTAATGTAAAAAGAGGATAGTTTTGGCCAAAATAGTTTTTGGCCAAATCAAACATATTTATTTCCTGCCTTGTAGTTTTGACCATTGGAAGGGAGATCACTGAGCTAGGTATGAAACTCTAGAAAACTAAGAGGCTTTCAAGATTGATTTATCCCATCAAGGTAGGCCAGGTCATGAAACAGATTCCAGAAGTCTGGCTGGAACTCCACTGTATTGCTATAGGCTACAGTAACAGAATCTTGAATCTTTTTCCCCTCCCTCCCTCTATACTCCAATGCAGTGTTTCTCAACCTTGGCCACTTTATTTTTATTTATTAAATTTATATTACCACCCATCTACCCCGTTGGGGACCACACTTCAAGTCCACACTTGAAGATGTGTGGACTTCAATTCCCAGCAATGCTGGCTAGGGAATCCTGGGAGTTGAAATCCACACATCTTCAAGTGGCCAAGGTTGAAAAACACTGCTCTAATGAATTAGGGAGAAGTCAGTCTTATTTCTCAGGCTTTCTCTGTTTCCTGGGCTTAAAACATACGGTTGAAACCATTGTCTCTGCCTCATGTCTCCAAGGCTATCTCCTTGGCACTCTGCAGAAGCAGAGCTAGTGAAAGACTCATCACACTCTATCCCTTGATAACTCAGGGACACCATTTCTTGTTAATACTGTGCTAATTAGGCTCTTCTCCCCCACAAAGATAATAACCACTAAGTTTATTGGGGGGAAATGGTTCATAGATTCTTTAACATTATATAACATTCTTCTCCTATATTTTATTCCAGTGGAAATTATAAATAGTAAAATATCATTCATAAACTAAGTATTCTTCCTAAATTTATGAAAACTTCAGTGTAAAGGATATGCAGTTCTCTCAGTTCATAATACAACACTTAGAAATTGTTTCTTTTTTAAAAAATTGGGCTGTTAACATCTTGTTTTGACTGTCCATTGTGTTTATCTCAAGAAAAGCTCTTAACAATTGTGCATTGTTGTGAAATCAAGGGAGCAGAAGTCAGGAGATGATGTTTTTCAGTCATGGTGCCACTGTTATGGAATACTGTCCTCTTAGACATCAGGTTAGCCCTGATCATAGCAGTACAAAGGGATTAAAATTATTAGTTTAAATATTAGAGTGTTGTGGTTATTGGCTGTTTTAATATTATGTTACTTTTTGTGGATATTTTGCATTAAAAAGTAGACCATAGCCCCTGTTGATTTCCTTTTCACTGTGATGCTGCAAGTTTGACAGATACTTTGCAGCTGGCTTCTCTAACACTTGTGCTTAACACATTTCTCTATTGCCAGTATTTATCTTGGCATTGGCATTGGTAAGAATCATCATGTAAGAGAAACAACAGAAAACTATTTCATCAGCTCCTTGCTGCATCCCGGGTTCTGCCACAAGTAACCGCAGCCTTGCTCCAAAGGACCTTTTCAGTGGATACCTAATTATAATGATTCCTGAATGAGACTAATATTGATATAAGTGTTCTTGGCATTAAAAGCAATGTTACATGTTTTTCTCTTTATTGATAATGCCATTGTGGGAGCAAAGTAATTCATTCATTACTTTGACACAGTAAAGTCATCCCAAGATGATTTTATTTCAGCAGTTCCTAATTGGTAAAAATTAATCTCTATGTTTTCAGAAGAAGTGTTTTAGAAATGGGGGGGGGGGGCTAAACTAAACCTGATAGTATCAGGTATGTCCCCACCAACCCATTTTCATATTGGCCACTTACAAAAGAAGTAAAATTTTAAAATGAGCATATGGAATCTTCTTGCCTTTTTATGCTTTGATATCCTTGGGCGTGGTGGCTCAGCGGGTAAGACGCCAGGCTTACCGATCAGAAGATCGCAAGTTTGGAGGTTCGAATCCCTAGCCCTGTGTGCGGAGTGAGCTCCCGCACTAGCTCCAGCTCTTGCCAACCTAGCAATTCAAAAACATGCAAATGCAAGTAGATAAATAGGTACCACTTCGGTGGGTAGGTAACAGCGTTCCGCGTGCGTCATGCGGCCACATGACCATGGAAGCGTCTTCAGACAACGCTGGCTCTTCGGCTAAGAAACAGAGATGAGCACCGGCCCCTAGAGTCGGACATGACTGCACAAATGTGCGGGGGGAACCTTTACCTTTACCTTATCCTTGGGCAAGTTGTTCTTTCAAGAGACCTTTCTCCATTCCTGGATTGTGCCTGGCATCAGATCTGTGAAAAGAGAAAAGTGTGTGGAATAAGCTTTGCATTTAGCGAAGCAGACAAACCTTTAGTTCCAATAATCTCCTGTTTGTCCCTTCTTGCTTTAATATAGATACATTAAGCTTAGTTGAATAACATTGGTTTTGTAAGACAAAAATGAAATTATAGTGATGCATCAGGAAATAAACAGGACAGAGAGGAAAAGATGTAATTCACCTTATTATATCAGATGCTCCAAAACTCTCAAATTATAAAGGGTTTCCAGTTTCCTCCCGGGCTTTCTCAACTAAAGGTGGCATTTCCCCTGCAGATCCAAACCTTTATGGTCAATAACATGTCCATCTTGCCTTCCTGAAGATTATAATAACAATCTCTTTCAGATTGTATGGGTAGAAGGGATTGGAGATATTTGCATGATAACATATCTATGTAAATCCCAATTTATATAAAACTTATCATTATGAAAATGGGTTGTAGTTCTGCCTCCTAATTGTATCAATCTTGTTACAAACAGGTGAAATGTACCTATTTTACTGTTACTATGAATAAATAGTAGGTGCTTCTCTATCACAATTTAAAAGTTATATATATATATATATATATGTGTGTGTGTGTGTGTGTGTGTGTGTGTGTGTAAAGAAATGTATTTATAGCAATTCCATTGCAGATTCATCTTCAGCAGGAAGCAAAAAACAGTTGCTTCCAGGGTTATTGAAATTAGTTGCCCATGAAATTTATGTTAAACTGGCACACCAACTGTTGTCAAGACAATTAAAAAGAAAGCTTCATTTTCCAGCTAAGTTAATATGAGATTGGAGGGCTATTAACCCATCTTATTTACTCTGTCAAAAACTCAAGCAAAAATTCAGCCTAGTCATGTTACTTCTGATAAAAGTTACCCGTCTCTGAATAGTAGCTGTTCAGAAAGATAATAGCTATTCTGGAGGCTAGGCTAGGTTTATAACCAGGAATGGAACAGAATCAATGTTACCAAAGCCCTCTTACAGTATATGCAAGCGAGAATGCTGAATGGTTTTAAAATCTCTCAAATATTAGCATTATTAAAATATTTATATCTTGTCATTTTTCATCTCAAAGCAATTTATTATAATAATGTGGGTACTATATATTTCACTAGGGTAATATAAATTAGAAAAAGGTCAGATTTTGTTAGACTGTTTCTAAAAAGGCTTTTCTACCAGTGGAAAGAAAATATTTGTCTCTGCACATGAGATTTTGGGTTTCTTCACACAGGTATCCATGCATTACTATAGTTCTTATTGTTTGACTACTCAAGGTTTATTTGAGGTGGTGCACCTCCCAAAACTGGATGCACACTACTCTGCTTTTTCAGTACATTTTCCCACATTGTCTCTATCAGTGAAGGGCACTTTGTGGGTATTGCAAACTCGTTCATGGTTTTAAATAATATCCTAACCAAAAATAAATGGAGAATTATCCGTTATGCATTATTTCAATGTATATCCCACCTTTTTGCCCGTAGAACACTCATGAAAATGAGATGAAAATTCGCACATGATTGACCTGTGATGGTTGACAATATGCTTTGCATGCAAATTCCTATGTAAGCTATCTCATGGTGCTGTAATCATTAAGATTTAGTATATGTGCTGCCTAAGCAAGCACGATGTGAACTCAGCCCTTAAATACTTTATTTGACTGCCTATGTTATGTGTCATTCTTTTAAGGCAGAGCTTTCCAAACTTTTCATGTTGGTGACACACTTTTTAGACAAGCATCATTTCGCGACACACTCTTACAGCAGGGCACAAGGCAGGCACTAGGACCTGTGCGGAATCACAGCAGGTTCGGAGGCAGCCAGGGACAAGGCAGGCACTAGGACCTGCGCGGAATCCTGGCAGGGCTCGGAGGCAGCAGCAGCTGGGACACACCCAGACACTGCAGGCGACACACTAACGTGTCACGACACAGAGTTTGGAAAGCTCTGTTTTAAGGTGCTCAGATGTGAACTTTTATTCTCTCTTTGTCCACTTTTTCCCCCACTAGATAGCCACAATTCCCTGGGAAATAAGAACACTGTACTCATCGGTTTCTGAAGATGCAGAACAAAAGGCAGAATATTTATTTGTTAAAGAGGTACAATTATCATTCTTTGCTCTCCTTAACCTTGAATATACAATTTTTGCAGGGTATTTGTTTTTTAAAAATAATAGTGTTGCAACTTTCAACATCATGACCAATTGTTCTCTTTCCTGAGTATTGCTTTCCAGACTCAGAAATTAAAGCTATATTATATCTTACTTGGCAATTGTTCTGTAGTTCTTCCTAGATGTATATTTGACACATGCGTGTGTCAGCATCTAGCTGTTCTTGATTGATCTCAGAAATCTAAGCATAATTGGACTTGCTTAGTTACTTGGATCGTTAGTGTTTGGTCTGTCTTTGGACAGAAGATCATCGGGAAATCTCAGAGCTGTAAGTTTGAGACAAAAGGAGAACCACTTCCATATTGTTGCCTAGAAATTGCATGGATGTGACCAGGAAGTCATCAGAAATAAAGCTCATTTTCATACTGTATTTTTTTCATGATGTTTTGTTTTCAACTACAAGTCACTATATGACTTGTTATGAAGAGCAGTGTGTAAGTTTAATAAATTCATACATTATAAGTTGACATTATCCACAATGGGAAATAATATACTGTATTATCTGACTAGAAGCCCAGATAGATTAAAATTAGCTATTTTTATTTGCTGATTTTTCAGCCCTGCAATGAAGATTGTCTAAAAGCTGCATTAGTTTAAGAGACATGGACTTTGACTTCCTAGTGAACAAAGTTTTCACTTGAGCCATTATTAACTGAAATTGAGATTGAATCTTGAAAGCTTCTGCATATCTTTTAGTTCCTGTCCTATACCATATGGGAAAAGGAACTTGAAAACTGCAAGACAAATTAAAAAGAGACTAAATTCTGAATCATTGTCTTATTCTAGTTCTGATTTTTTTTCTGGAAATGTTTTGCAGCATCTGTCATAATCACCCTTGCAACAATTTGTTTTTTATACTGCTAAAATATAGCAATATGAAAATCTAATAAATAAACATTTAACATCAGATAGCACATGGGGCACACTTGAGAGATTAGTATGGCAGAGTGGCATGCTTCTTGCTATGTGGACTCCCAGTGCAAACTTCCATAATGAAGTCCTCCATTCTTTCCTTAACACTGATATGTTTGTGTACATACACAATCTTTAAGACTGTGGAGCAGTTTTCATGGAGCAATTCTTATCTTCAAGCCTACTGAATCTTATTGTGATAAGATCATAAATGGAGTCTCCAAGGGACAGAGGAGGTTTTCTTACGTACAAAGGACAATCAGATTTACACTTGAATAATAACATCTGTTTAAATTAATCATAAATTTAAGAGTTAAATTTATGGTTATACCATCAATTGAAAATAAGGAATGGTCACCAATGAGAATATTTTACTGTTCCAAACCAACAGATAAAGCATTTTATGAATATATGTGTCTGTGTCTATGTGTATGTTTGACATTGGGAAATCCTACCAGTGGCTGGAAAGGGCTGAACTAAAAGACAGCACTGAGGCACTGATCATAGCAGCACAAGAACAGGCACTGAGCACCTGATCGATAGAAGCAGGGGTCTACCACACTAGACAGGACTCAAGGTGCAGACTGTGCAGAGAGGCCTCAGAGACAGTCCAACACATAGTGGCAGGGTGTAAGATGCAGGCAGGAACAGCATACACTGAACGGCACAACCAAGTAGCTGGCATTGTGTACAGGAACATCTGCACAGCGTATGGGCTAGACCCTCCCAAGTCCAGATGGGAGATTCCACAGAAGGTTGTGGAGAATGACAGGGCTAAGATCCTGTGGGACTTCCAGATCCAGACAGACAGGCAGGTAATGACCAATCAACCAGGCATTGTGGTAATAGGCAAGGACCAGAAGACGGCAGTGGTGATAGATGTAGCGGTGCCAAGTGACAGCAACATCAGGAAGAAGGAGTATGAAAAGCTGGAGAAGTACCAGGGCCTGAAGGAGGAACTAGAGAGAATGTGGAAAGTGAAGGCCCAAGTGGTCCCAGTGGTGGTAGGTGCACTTGGGGCTGTGACTCCCAAGCTGGGAGAGAGGCTCCAAGAGATCCCAGGAGCAACATCAGAGCACTCTGTCCAGAAGAGTGCAGTGCTAGGAACAGCTAAGATACGGCGCAGAACCCTCAAACTCCCAGGCCTCTGGTAGAGGACCCGAGGTTGAGGAAGACGCATACCACCCATAGGGGTGAGAAGGGAATATATATATATACACACACACACACACACACACACACACACACACGGATGGTAAAGGTTCACCCCGCACATTTGTGCAGTCGTGTCTGACTCTAGGGGCCGGTGCTCATCTCAGTTTGTTAGCCGAAGAGCCAGCGTTGTCTGAAGACGCTTCCACGGTCATGTGGCCGCATGACGCGCATGGAATGCTGTTACCTACCCACCGAAGTGGTACCTATTAATCTACTTGCATTTGCATGCTTTCGAATTGCTAGGTTGGCAAGAGCTGGAGCTAGTGCGGGAGCTCACTCCGCACGCAGGGCTAGGAATTCGAACCTCCGAAGGTTGGCGGTTCGAGACCCGAGTGCTGCGTGATGGAGTGAGCTCCCACACTCGCCCCAGCTCTTGCCAACCTAGCAATTTGAAAGCATGCAAATGCAAGAAAATAAATAGGTACCACTTCGGTGGGATGGTAACAGCGTTCCGCGTGCGTCATGCCGGCCACATGACAGTGGAAGCATCTTCGGACAGCCCTGGCTCTTCGGCTAAGAAATGGAGATGAGTACCGCCCCCTAGAGTGGGACATGACTGTGCAGGGGAAAACCTTTACCTTTAACCCTAACCCTAACCCTAACCTATATATATACACACACACACACACACACACACACACACACACACACACACTGTATATATATATACATATATACACATACAAACAACAGCTTTTTTGTGCTCCCACTTCCTGTTTTGTTTGTTTTGCTCTTTGAGCTATGTACTCTTCAGTTTTTGCTTTCTTTCTTTTAGAAATATGGATATTAATTAATGCATGCAAATAATTTTTTTATATTTATTATTTTTTTATCCCGCCTTTATTATTTTTATAAATAACTCAAGGCAGCGAATATACCTAATACTACCAATCGAAGCGAATACTATAATACCTAATACTCCTTCCTCCTCCTATTTTCCCCACAACAACCCTGTGAGGTGAGTTGGGCTGAGAGAGTGTGACTGGCCTAAAGTCACCCAGCTGGCTTTCATGCCTAAGGCGGGACTAGAACTCACAGACACCTGGTTTGCTATTGGCTCCTTCCTAGTGCTGAGAGAGAGAGAGTGACTGGCCCAAGGTCACCCAGCCGACTTTCATGACTAAGGCGGGACTAGAACTCACAGTCTCCTGGTTTCTAGCCCGTTGCCTTACTTAACCACTAGACCAAACTGGCTCTCTTTGTTATGTCTCCTGCAAAACACCCCTTTCAAAGGACTTACATATTGGCTTTCTCAGCTTGGTCTAATAAATGCTGACCATAAAAATACCAGAGTAAGGCATCAGGAGAAAAAAGTTACAGATTAAGAATACCAATTAAGAATAAAAGAAAGAAAAATAATGCCCTTGTAATGCAGATTTTCAATGCATGTGGTATTTTATTTTCTTACTAATTGGTATTCGTACCATTCTTCATGTATCATTCACAGGCCAGGGCATGTTTAAGAAGTTTATAGGCAATATATTGCCTCCTGATTTTTCTCTCTTTGAAGCAGAGAACATTTTAAGAATGTGCATATCTCAAAACAGTAATCTGATTTAAATCTATTGAGCAGTCTCTATGAACAGAATTTTGTAATTAATGCCCCAAATCAGACTTGAATAGGAAGAGCTTCACACATCATGACTTTTGTACATTTATGGAAGCTGTTTTCCTGAGTTAGCAAGGGCTGACTTGACAAAGTATCCTGTTTCTAGTTGTGATCTTCAGAGAAATGAGCAGGACCTTGAAAACTTCAAAAACTGATGCTCAGCACAGTAGCAGAGCCAGTTCTGGCTTCACTGTCTTTCTTGGAATGGAAATTCATTTCAGAGTAGAACTTCACACATTTTTATCTGGAAAATATTGCAAACTGGCAAGGTTACAGCAAAACTGAACCCTTCCGTGTAGCCAAAAGAAGTGTGAGAGGCATGATGCAACGGTAAATGCAAGAAGATGGAATTATGATTCCAGTGGGAATTTGGTTAATGGAATTGTGTCAGGATATAGAACTTAAATTGTCTTCTTAAACTGTAAGGCATATGTCCCACTCTCCATCTCTGTGTGTGTGTGTGTGTGTGTGTGTGTGTGTGTGTGTGTGTGTGTGTGTGTGTGTATCGAGAAAGCTATGCCTCAGCAGAAAGTATTAGTAGTAACTAGGTTTTTCTTTCCTTCCATATGGTTGCCATTATTGCCAAGGTTCAGAATGAGGATATTTTGGGTTTCATCATTGTTCCTATAAGGTTCTTCTAATATTAAAAGATTCAACTGATCTTGTATCTGAGGCTGTGTGTGTCATGTAGCATCCCACAGGTAGCTATATTTCCTTATTTTATATTTATTTATTTTTATTTCCTATAATATTTAATATTTATTTATATTTCCTATTGAGAGCCAGTTTGGTGTAGTGGTTAAGGCACCAGGCTAGAAACTAGGGAGACTGTAAGTTCTAGTCCTGCCTTAGGCACAAAGCCAGCTGGGTGACCTTGGGCCAGTCACTCCCTCTCAGCCCTACGAAGGAGGCAATGGCAAACCACTCTGAAAAATCTGCCAAGAAAACTGCAGGGACCTGTCCAGGCAGTCTCCAAGAATCAGACATGATTGAATGGATTAATAATTGAATGGATTTGCTCCCTCTATTCTTAAATAGAATTCCACTTCTATTTATAATAGAAATAGTCTTAACTTTTCCTATCAAACATTCTGCACCAAGTAGGGCCAGCTTGTCCTGCAGTCTCTGAAAGAAAAGAATGAACAAGATCTTGTATGTTTGGTATTCAGGCTGTAGTCCCCTCACTCAGATTCCAGGTAATCTCAAACTGAATTGAGATATATTTTAAAATAAGTTTATGATTTTTGAAAAATAACCCTATGAATACAAAATACTATGTAGTATCGCTATGCATAACTTCAAAGTGGAGAATTGATCAAATGACTCTTTTAAACTGAATAATCAAACTGAATGTCAGGTAGAATTAAGTGCCTTCAAAAGGCTTCAAAGAGATTTGTGCTTTCTGATTTTGAGGAGTTTCGAATAAGGCTGGACAAGGGTGGGATATAGAGTGGAATGATGAGCTCTCTGATATTGACATGAGTTGCTGTCCAATAAGGTGTAATATCTCCACAAACTATGGGGCAGGGGATGTGGGGAGCGGGGGGCAGAGAGAGAGATCCATTGTGTTGCTTTTGTTTGCTGTTCTTGTGTGATCCTCTAACGTAGTCTCCTTTGAGTCACACTCAACGGCTGGTCATTACATGAAATGTCCCTGATGTTTTCTTGGCATTGTACTTTTCTGGGATGTTTCTACAACTTCCCTAGGAGGTCCTAGTGATCTCTCATCTAAGTACAAATCAGGTCTGATCTTGCTTAGCTTTTCAGCATCAACTGAATTTGGCTGGGTGCTGCATACTTTTTTTATCCATATCCTTCCTTAACATTCAATTTACTTGTGTGATCTGTAAAGTAGTCCCTGTTTGTATCCAGTCAGTCTGCAGTTCTTCAGCCCCCTCTTTCATTACTTCTGTTCTCCCTATTCCATTCACAAAATCAAAACAAATGAAAAAACCTCTGTTTTCTTTGTCACCTTGTCTACTTGTCCATCTCTGTCTTGTACTGAGTGAATTATTATTTTTTGTTGCATGAATGGATCTGATAGCATGCTATCAGATATACTTCTCAGACTTTATTTTTTTATTAAATTAAATTAAATGGCATTGCACAAACAACATATTTGAAACTTTTGAGAGTTAATGTTCTTTACCATCCCCATTATTTCCATCCAGTTCTGCCAAAAATGAAGGAACAGCAGACTTTCTGATGTTTCCCCATGATAACCTATGGTTGAATATATTATTAAATCAAATCTCAAAAATTGAATTAGTTTAAATCCTTTGAATCTTGAATATTAGATTTTAAATGTTTCTTGCCATCTTCAAATCTGGAATTTGAACCGTAACTTGGCTGCTTAGTTAGCTTTCTATCAAGACCCCCATTCCTCATCAACTGCAATTTGTTTAACTTGTGAATTATGCAGATTGAAACAAAGACATGATTTCAAAAAAAAAAATTAGGGCTCTGTGCTATAGAATTTGTTTTCTGCTTGTATATAATGAATTTATTATATACCTTTTCTGAAGAACGTGCAATGACCTCCCCTTGCCTCACCCTTTGCCCCTGAAAAACTGGTTGCATAAGACCCCAGTAGGGCTGTAGCAGACAAAAAGGGCAAAAGGAAGGAGAAAGTAACGGAGGAGCTGCTGCTGTAACACCATCACCTCCTTAGCTGCTTCCCCCAAATCAGCCATCACTTCAGTCAACAGTAGAGCCCTCACCAATCTCCTCTTGTCAGGTGGAGGAAAAACACATCACAGTGACTGAGGAGGTGAAGGAGATGTGCATGGAGCTCAGAGCTGCTTTTGTGGAGGACTAGAAGTAGTCATGTGATAGGGTTACTACATCTGAAAAAAATCCAGACAATTACTAGATGGCAGGTTGGAGATACTGTATAGAAATCTCTCATTCTTTGCTACCAACTTGTCTTCATCCTGATCTTTGCAGCCTAGATCTGATACTGTGTGACCTCCTTCATCCTTTTCTGCTGCCTGCCCTTTCTCTCACGTGGGGTTGGAGTTTGGCACCTGAGCTCTCTCCCAACGGCAAGCAGGGGAGGAGGCATCTGAGAGGTTTTCCTTGGATCCTGAAGAGTTCTACGTGTGCTACTGTTCTGTGACTATGTTGCAGGAAAATATTTGGAAATAAACAGTACATGGACCTCGTTAGGGAAAGCAAGACAAAATAATTCAAATAATACCACACTTATTTTGGTTATATATGAACACATGCTATTAATAGAGCCAAGTATGCCATTGCAACATCTCTTTCCTTTTGTATCCCTAACCTGATACCTTGGACTAATTTGACATCCAGGGTGACCCCATTTTGTCTAGGGAATTAAGTCCAATACATCTGTGGAGTAAAACTGCTGTTTTTACGTATATGAAAGAGATAGTTATATTCTGAATTCTTGAGTTGTGCTTCCAATATTTATCTGCAGGATTTTTTTTTCTTCTCCCAACATCTCCTGGTTGATATATGCCATAATAATATCAAGGGGGATTTCAGAACATAACCAGGGGCCTTTTCCATCTAAGTCTAGGATGATGACTGGCCTCAACTTTACTCTGTTACATTTTATAAATGTTGATAGGTGCAAAGTGGGATAAGCAATTTGTCACTTTCTATTTCTAGGATTTGTGGCACTCTCTAGTTTCTAAATAAGTGGACTGGCAGGAACAGCTTTCCTGAAACATTTTGTGCACATCTATGGCAGAACACGGTCCAAGCTCTATATAATTCTTCATACTATTCTTTTTAAGTTTAAGCAAGCCAGTTAATGATGTTTGAATGTTCTTTTTATTCTGCATATACAAGCTGTATAAGTTCTATGAATGCAACTCCTTCTATTAATATGTAAGAACTGATACATTGTACATGCCAATTTTGTATCTGTTTACAAATACTCAAGCAGACAAGGCATATAATTGAGAATTAAGTCTATGTTGGACCCCTACTGTTGCATAACCATGCCATTGTCTCATATATAATGACCAGCAAAAAAAAAAGAGGGGGGAAAAAGCCTATTTCTTTAATAATGTGCTTTTTGTTTGTCGCCTACTAGGGAATGAATAAAATGTGGGTTCTGTTCTGTTCCAGATCCAACTCACTGAATGAGCTTTTTCACAGGCTCAGATCGTGGTGTGTACGTGTTACTGATAACCAAATGTACATTTACTATGTAACCCAAACTTTTGCCAAAAAAATACAGAGAGAAAAGTGTTCTTGTTCTGCCCATCAGCATTGTAAGGGCTGGTCCTGTTGCATTTTATTGAAGTTGTTCATATGCAAATCACATTCCTTTACTTAGGAAGAAAAGAAATATCAGCAAAGAAATATTGGAATGTTTTACTCCTCATTAGGCACTGATTCTTGCCACTTTTATTTTGTTAGTCCTTACAAGAGGTATAGATGGGCAGCCAAAGCCAAGGACTGCAACTTATCCAAAGCTATTTAAAGTTCTTGTGCCTTTGATTAAATTAGAACTTAGGTCAGTCTGTACTAGATCCAGTCACATGTATGATTAGATAACAGTGTACTCATTTAGCATACCACACAATTTGGTCACCTAATTATTGATCGGTTTTCATTTGTATTTATTTGCATAGTTTGCAAAAGAAAACATAATAATTTCTTCTTTAAATGAAAGTTTACAAATGAACTGGCTGTCATTATCAACATACTATATTCTCCATGTCATTTAGATATAAAATGTGTGACACAGAAGCTCTGCTCTTCTTGATCGTGAGCATGTCTGCTTTAGGGATTTGCAGTGAGCTACAGGTTTATATTTGATTGATGCTTCAATACACTGAAAAGAGATTTCAAGAGGCTCAAAAAACCAATTCATAATCTGGAACATAAGAGCTATGGGGTGATATAGAACTAAGTAATTTTTATTTTGGAGAAAATATGACAGTTAAGAGATAACTGAATGCATTAATGGTGCAATAAACATCATAAATAAAACTGGAGTTTTATCACTGCTTTCAGTGGAATGTAAATTCTGCCATAAGGAATATTAGGAGAGCAAAGAGGATATGCTTCTGAAAATACAAGAAAAAAAAATTTAGGAGTTATTTTTTTCAGGAAACAAAGCTGCATGAGGGATTACAACAATGAATGCTTCTATGCTTTTCTATCTGGAGAACCTCTTTTAAGGATAGGTAGAATTCAGTTTGAACTGTGTTTTTTAGTGACCTAATCTAATTTGCCCTTCCCAGGATTGAAACAGAATTACCTTTTTGAATTGTTTTTATTTTTCCTAATGTTGCCATTCAGTACTTAGGTCAATAAATTGCATACCAAAATATTTCTGCTGGAGAAAGTTGCATGTAAAATGCTTATATTGGCAAAAGTTGTATATTAAGGCTTCATTCATTGGCGATCACTCGTAGCTGAGTAAGATTGTCTTCCAAAGGTAAAATTTTAACGGTGAATCCGTAAGTGGCTATAAAGGCCAATTCTGGATCCGCACAACCTCCCACAATGAGGGCATAGGTTTCCGGGTGGGAGACGGTCATGATGAGGGTTTGCCTGACGTGCCTTCCTTTTAGCTCTCTTCTCCTTTTCGCCCTGTACTCGTGCTTCTTCAAAGTCCATAGCGCCATTAATAAAGGCTGACCTCCAATTGAAACGCTCATGAGTTAGGGCTTCCCAGTTCTCAATGCTGATATTACATTTTTTTAAATTAGCTTTGAGAGTATCTTTGAATCTCTTTTGCTGTCCACCAATATTCCGTTTTCCATTCTTAAGTTGGGAGTAAAGTAGCTGCTTTGGAAGACGATGGTCAGGCATTCGAACAACATGACCAGTCCAGCGAAGTTGATGTTGGATGATCATTGTTTCAATGCTGGTGGTTTTCGCTTCTTCTAATACGCTAACATTAGTCCGCCTATCTTCCCAAGTAATTTGCAGAATTTTTCGGAGGCAGCGTTGATGGAATCTTTCAAGAAGTTGGAGGTGGCGTTTGTAGAGGGTCCATGTTTCACAGGCGTACAGAAGGGTTGGTAGTACAATGGCTTTGTAAACAAGCATTTTGGTCTCCCTGCGAATGTCCCGATCCTCAAACACTCTACGCTTCATTCGGGAGAAAGCTACACTCGCAGAGCTCAGGCGATGCTGAATTTCAGCGTCGATGTCGGCTTTTGTTGATAGATGGCTGCCGAGATAAGAAAAGTGGTCGACATTTTCTAGTGACACACCTTTAAGCTGGATTGATGGCGCTGCAGAGGGATTGGTTCGAACTTGCTGGTAAAGCACTTTGGTTTTTTTAATGTTAATCGAGAGGCCGAGCTTTTCATATGCTTCTGCAAAGATGTTTAGGATAGTTTGAAGATCTTCCTCGGAGTGTGCACAGACTAGCTACATGTACATGTTTGTCATACACACACCCACACAACTTTTTTCCTACTGAACCTAATTGATTTTCCTTCTGAACCTAATATTTTCTTCTTTATTGTTTTAGGCATGTAAATATTACAGTTCCCAATGGCATATTGTAGACTACAAATATGAACAATATTCAGGAGACTTTAGACATTTACCACAGTAAGACACTATATTTTCCTATTTTATTTTATTTTAAAAAATATTTTTCTTAAATATG
This sequence comes from Charina bottae, assembly GCA_023362775.1. Lineage (NCBI taxonomy): Eukaryota > Metazoa > Chordata > Lepidosauria > Squamata > Charinaidae > Charina > Charina bottae. The sequence goes on from JALMGJ010000005.1 coordinate 25,646,554, forward strand.
ATTGTCTTGGTCACCTGCTTTGAGTCTCTGATAAATTATCTAAGGAAGTGTTTCTCAACTTTGGCAACTTTAAGACATGTGGACTTCGACTCCCAGAATTCCCCAGCCAGTGTCTTAAAGTTGCCAAGGTTGAGAAATACTGATCTAAGGGCACAATATGCAAACATTTCCTGCTATAGCTATCATGTCTTAGTCTTCTAATAAATGCATAATTTTGGAGTGGAATAGGACCAGATAGCAGCTGTTTTAAAAAGTTGTAGACAGGTGCTGCTTTCTTGTTCCGTGCTCCAAAGCAGCCTTTGAATTATTTCCAAAATATTATGTAAATTATTGTATAGATGAGCATAGTGTCATCTTCCGATCGACAAGCCTGGCGTCTTACCCGCTATTAAAACAAAAGATTCATCTAGGAGATGAAGGCTATTCCTAAAAACAAGCTATTTTTCACCTGGGAAAAAATATTGGCCTAGGACCAGCATAGCCTCGAAAGCATCAAATACTTTCAGTTTTTAAAATATTAATCAGAAGCTTGTCTTGAATTTTGAACAAGGATAATATGAACTATAACTGGGCAGTTGTATTATGTGCTGGCATAACTGAAATTTGAAGCAGTGTACTTGGATGATTCAATTGTTTCCATCTCTGGAGGCAAGTTGTGTTAGCCAATACAGAGAGAGAAATATAGATTTGGAGCAGTCAGCTATGCTTAGAAGCATATTTTAATAGATAGGAAGCTTCTACTTTTCTAAAAATATGTTTATGAGGAAGCAAGCAAATGATGTGGCTCATTTGGAGACAAAAAGTCTGGCATAGCTTTTAAGGACCCAATTCATGCATGATGTTTTATCCTGTAAACTGAGGAGTAAAATGTCAGAGAAGCATTTAGTTCACTCTGTATACTATGACTCAGTCATGTGTTTAGCAACCAGCACAGGACTTCCATTAATAGATTTTTTTTTTAATTTTACAATCTGTATTTTTAAAAGGATCAAACAACTGTTCATTCTTTTTTTAGAATTAAAGGTGCTTGTAATTAAGGCTAAACAAAACTCAGTGTTTCTAACATATTTCAGAAATACTTGTGGAATTGTCTTTTTGGTATCAGGAATTAGCATTGAAATATGAAAAAGATCAACCATAATTCATATTGCCATGCTTTCGAAACGTAAGAAGAAAAAAGCATGAATCATTTTCCCCTTTACAAGCAATGAGTTAAAACTACACATTTATTTGCATTTACTAAAATAAAAATGCATAACTGAGATCCCCAAATCTATTGATTTAGGTTACATTCATGATACTTAGCACAACTTGTATAATAATTAACTAAAGGCACATGACTTCAGTGGGAATTATTCTGTAGTACATGTTCTTTGAAGTATAGTCTTAGATCTGAACTGGGTGAAAAAAAAACCCATAGCTAATTCAAAATAACTAGCTTAACTCCCTATTGAGTCAGGTTGTACTAAAGTATCCATCCTATGCTTAGGTTTTCAGTAGTTTTGGAAAGTTAAACCACATTTTAAATATTTGAGCAAATATCTCAGTTGGAATTCGTAATACCTCTGGCTGCTATTAAGACAGCACCCTCCCCCAGCCAACATCATTTTCCCAGGTGAAAAAAGCAAAATCTTGTTTAGCTTCTCTATGATAGCTATCTGTAAAATGGCAAGATTACAATATTATTTATTTGTTCAATTTATGATACATCTTTCTACCCCAGCAAGAACTCAGGGTGAAAGTAATACAAAATCAATCAACAGTTAAAAGCCTGATGAAAGATGTGCAGTATTACAGATTTTCTAAAGGTTCAGAGAGTTGAGGCCCGATGCAATTCTCAAATTAAGTGCATTCCACAGCCTGAAAGCAACTTGGAAGACCCTTTCCCCAGTGCCAGAAATATGGCCATCTGACAGTGAGGGAATCCTCCAATGGGCTTCTCCTGCAGAACTTAACAGCTAGAGAAGTTCATCATGGGAAAGGTGGTCTCTTAGATAATGAACTTTTAAGCTATGTATTTTCCTGTGACAGTACTTCCAGGCCCGAGTGGCTCAATTTTATAGAGGTCTTCAGTGTCATAGCTGAAAGACAGTTCATGTAATCTCAATTATCTTCAGTGAATTAGGCGTGGACCCATTTAGCCATTTTAAGGGAAACTTTATGAAAGTGATGGAAGTTTTCATTTCTGTTCCAGAATGCATTCTCACTCATAAATGAAGACTGATGTTTTCTGATTAATGTGGTGGGTTTTGCTTTGCTTTGGGGATTAAAGTTTTAAAAGGTTTGCAATTCTGTAAATAACTATTGCACTGTATCTTACATTTTCAGTGACTGAAAGTCACCAAACAGCCCACACAGGGCATAGGCTAGGAGGCAATGTAAAATACATTCGGATTCTAATTAAGAATTTATTTTTCAACTTTTCTGTTCGTGTCCCTAGAAACAATTGAGGGTCTACTTTAAATGCATTCAGATCATGATTTTTTCACTTATTTTAAGTAGTCTTTCTGTGTGTTTTAGTGTTTAATTATGCACACTAAGATATGTGACCCATCCCCCACTCAGTGCAGGAAAGCCAATACAGGATGAGACTAGAGCATCCAGCATTTCTCATGTAGACTGCTTCTATTTTTATGTTGTTATGCATTGTTATGGAATTAAACTATTATATGCTGTGCAATGTTGGGTTTCGCTCCAAATTTTTAACTAGTGTAAGTAAGCAATGATATCCAGAGTTCTGTAGGTTGTAGGAAAGTATAACTCCTATTTGCATATACCTTAGCAGCAGCACTAAAAACATGTTCTTCCTTAGGCATGAATACAGACCAGAGAAACTTCCTTCACATTCTTTTGAAATTGATCATGAAGATGTTGACAAGGATGAAGTAAGCATATGACTATCCGCTTTCCCTTTATTAACTCTAGTGCTACTAGATCTGGCAGAGTAGGCATGGCCCAGACCACCAGCAGTGTCACATTATGAGGCCTAGGAAGCATGCCTTTTCTGTTACAGCACCTGCCCTCAGAGAATCAAACAGCCCCAAAGCTGTTGGCCCACCACAAAGACCTGCTTTTCTCCAACACGGGGGCCAGGATGTTAATGGAGCTCAGGGTGGGGGCATAGGATATGTTGAAAAGGTGTTTGTTACAATGCTTTGGTTTTTTAAAATCTATTTTTGCCTCATGTTTTTATTTTTCTGTTCTTGACCCAGAGTTCCACTGGTAGATGGGCAGCTATATAAATTTGTTGAATAAATAAATAAATTTTCTTTTTTGAAAGTAAACAAAGTTATTTTATCACTACTTTTTAAAGAAAGTTATAAATCTAAAGGTACTGAGAGCTGTTATTGCTATTAGAATGTGCATAATTATAATCATCCCAGCAGCATATTCTGAGTTTTTGTCTCTCAGGAAACAAAAAAAGTCATGGAATATTAATGTCTTTCAATCAGGATACAACATCTCACTCATCTTCGAAAGGCGGTGGTGGAGGAGGAGGGACTGGAGTTTTCAAATCTGGCTGGCTTTATAAAGGGAATTTTAACAGCACAGTAAATAATAGCATTACAGTTCGGGTAAGAATATTACTACTATTTTCTATTGTAAGAGGAGAGCGATGTTAGTCTACGGTGGCAAAAAATCAGAAGGAGCCTAATACCAGACTCCTTCTTATTGTTTAATATCTGTCCCCTGACTTAATCCTCATTATAATTTTTTTCTTTTGTATTTTCACTTGGTTGCTTAGCTCCAAAATGCAATCGATGAAAGTATATTTAAGCAGTAATATGAGCATTTAGTCGGGCATCAGCTGTACTGAATTCAGTGGAGGTTTCTGAATAAGCATGTATACGGTTGCACTGTAAATAACATTAAAGTGGCCAGTCCCATTTATTTTATTTATTTATTTATTTATTTATTTATTTATATTTCTAACTTATATCACCGCCCATCTCCCCCCATTCCGGAGGGGACTCTGGGCGGTTTACACCAAGCCAGCAATTAAAACATATAAAAATTTATAAAATAGAATACATAATTTAATTAAATATATAAGATCCAAGAGGCTCTGATGTTAGGCTTTAAAGAACCCTATGGAGCAAGCCAACCCCAAGAGGACCTATTACTCCCCCCATCCCAAGCGAGGTGGCAGAGCCAGGTCTTCAGTTGTTTCCGGAAGGTCATAAGTGTGGGGGCTAGCCTCACCTCCAGGGGCAGAATATTCCAGAGGGCGGGTGCCACTGCCGAGAAAGCCCGCCTCCTGGACTCCGTCAGGTGGAATTCTCTTATAGACGGGGTCCGAAGCAAGCCCTCTCTGCATAGCCGGGTGGAACGGGTCGATGTTCTGGGGATGAGGCGGTCCTTTAGGTAACCTGGTCCCATACCATGTAGGGCTTTAAAGGTGACAACCAACACCTTGAATTGGACCTGGAAGCAAACCGGTAACCAATGCAGCTCGCGCAGCAGAGGTGTCACATGTGCCGACCTTGGGGCACCTATAACTGCACGCGCAGCCGCATTCTGGACCAGTTGAAGCTTCCGGATACTCTTCAAGGGTAGCCCCATGTAGAGCGCATTGCAATAGTCTATGTGGGAGATGACCAGGGCATGAGTGACTGTACGGAGGGCCTCCCGATCCAGGAAAGGGCATAGCTGGCGCACAACTCGAAGTTGTACAAATGCCCTTCTGGCCACGGCTGCCACCTGCTCTTCAAGCAGGAGTCGTGAGTCCAGAAGGACACCCAGGTTCTGCACTTTGTCTGAACGGGGTAGTGCCACCCCGTCCAGATCTAAAGATGACAACTCCCTGGATCTCGAGGCACCATCAATCCACAGCCACTCCGTCTTACCAGGGTTCAGCTGAAGCCTGTTGTTCCCCATCCAGGCCCCCACAGCCTTCAGACACTGAGAAAGGGCAGCCACTGCATCACTTAACTCACCCGGGATGGAGATATATAATTGAGTATCATCAGCATATTGATGATACCTCATCCCGTGTTGGTGGATGATCTCACCCAGCGGTTTCATGTAGATATTAAATAGGAGAGGGGAGAGAACCGAACCCTGTGGCACCCCACAAAGTAGGGGCCGAGGGTCGGACCTCTCATCTCCTATAACCACCGATTGGGATCGGCCCTGGAGGAAGGAGTTGAACCAGCGTAAAACCACGCCGCCAATCCCCAACCCCCTAAGCCGTCCCAAAAGGATACCATGGTCGATGGTATCGAAAGCCGCTGAGAGGTCAAGAAGGGCTAGGATGGATGCACTGCCGCCATCCCGTGCCCGCCAGAGATCATCAGTAAGTGCGACCAATGCAGTTTCTACCCCATATCCCGGACTGAATCCTGACTGAAAGGGGTCTAGATAATCCGTATCATCCAGAATCCTCTGGAGCTGTAATGCCACCACTTTCTCAACCACCTTCCCCAAAAAGGGGAGGTGGGAGACAGGACGAAAGTTATCCAACACTGTAGGGTCCAGCGATGGCTTCTTGAGGAGGGGGTGCACCAGCGCCTCCTTAAAGGCCGCCGGAAACACTCCCTCTCCCAAGGATGCAAGAACCATCGCATGGACCCAGCCACATGTCACCTCACTGGCTGCTTTCACCAGCCAGGAGGGGCATGGGTCAAGATGACAAGTAGTGGCCCTTACAGTCCGGAGGATCCTGTCCACTTCCTCAGGTCCAACAGGATCAAACTGTTCCCAGATAACCGGGCACAGACGCTCCCTCAGCATCTCCCCAGACCATGTGTCACGCTTGGAGTCTAACTTAGAACGAATCCGAGCGATTTTATCCATCAGATGCTCTGCAAATTCCTCCGCACGGCCCTGCAGGTGGGTCACTGGGCCCACCTTACCTAGGAGAGATTGAGTAATCCTAAACAGGGCCGTCGGGCGGCATTCTGCGGACGCAATAAGAGCGGAGAAATATTGACGTTTCGCCGCTCTTACTGCCACAAGGTAGGCTTTAACTGCGGCTCTAGCTTGTGTTCGGTCTGATTCGGTCTTTGTCTTTCTCCAGCGGCGCTCTAGGCGTCTCTTGACCCTCTTCAGTACCCTCAATCCCTCCGTATACCACGGGGAATATCGGGTCGGATGGGACAAGAGAGGTCGCATAGGCGCGATCCTGTCCAAGACCCCGGCTGCCCTCTTATTCCAGACTGCGGCCAGGGCCTCCGCTGGACCATGCATTAGATCCTTGGATATAACCCCCAGCTCCCTCTGAAACCCTATCGGGTCCATTAGTCACCGGGGGCGGACCAAACGAATGGGTCCAGCCTCTCTGCGGAGTGGGGCAGCATATGAGAATCTCAGGGTCACCAGGGCATGATCTGACCATGACAACGGGGAAAGATGCAGCTCTCCCCCCAGATCATCTTGCCATTGCTCTGACAGGAAAACCAAGTCCGGAGTGAGGCCACTGTCTCGAGTCGGGTCCCGAATAATCTGGACCAGGCCCATGGCTGCCATGGTAGCCATGAACTCCCGAGCTGCCTCCGAGGCACCTCCCAGGGACGGCAGATTGAAATCCCCCAGAACCATAAGTCTGGGGAATTCCACCGCCAACCCCGAAACAGCCTCCAGCAGCTTGGGCAGGGAGGTTGCTACGCAGCAGGGAGGCTGGTACAGCAGCAACACTCCCAACTGCTCTCGGGAACCCAACTTGAAAAACAGTGTCTCACATCCGGCCACCTGTGGAGCCGTGCCCCTGAAGGCCACTATAGACTCTCGAATGATAACTGCCACCCTGCCTCCCCTACCCCGATGTCTCGGCTGGTGCCATACCTGAAACCCGGCCGGGCAGATCTCCGAGAGGGCAACCCCTCCTCTAGGGCCCAGCCAGGTCTCGGTAATACATGCCAGGTTGGCCCCCTCCTCCGCGATCAAATCACATATGAGGGGGCCCTTGTTATTAACCGACCTGGCATTAAGCATCAACAGCTGGAGGTCAGGGCACTCGAGGATCCGCTGACCAGGGCCTAGGTTTGAACCCGGAGGGGCGGAACACACCACCGGTAATAAACACCAGGGGCGTCTTCCCCAACGATGGCCTGCCCTCCGGTTCCTGCCATAACATCCCCGACCCATCACCACTTCAATAGGACAATCCGCCCCAGAGCCCCTAGAGTTCCGAGGCCCAGCTGCCTCCACCGCCAGACCTCCGAAGACCCTAGATTGAAACAAGGGGCCCCTCTCCCATGCACACATCTTCCTAACACAGTCAACCTCAGGGGGCAGTAGGGTCACCAGTGTACCAGCATATGCTTTCGGCGCTAGTAGAACCTGACCACCCCCTACCACTCACTCCACACTCACTACGCGCCCCTTCAGCTTCTCTCACTGGTCGAAGGGGCACCATTCACTCCTGCCCACCACCTGTCTCTCACTCAGGGGTGGGCACTCTAATATACAATCATACAGCTCTGGCCTCCTCCAGGGTCTCTCACACCCAGGAGGGATACCACTCTCACACCAGGGGGACCCCAAGTCTCTGCCACCTCTAACAATGGGGAGAATAGGAACCGCCGTCCAAACCAAAGCCCCTTCTTCATAATCCTCTTGTTGACTCCGGGATTATTTAAAGATGATAAAAGTCTTGGGATTATTTAAGATGATAAAAGTCTTGGAGGACCCCACCAGAACTATAAGGGTCAACTAGCATCTGCTAAGATCTTATAGGTCCACAGCATAGTCAAGGAGTAAACACGCAGAATACACTGTTATTACTATTATTCGGGCCCTCTGCACCCCGAAATTTCCAAAGCTGATATTACGATGTTGCAGCCCTTGCTTCATGACACTCTGCCCCTGCCCACACTCTCTCGTCTCTGCAACGAGGCAACCAAGTCCTAGATAATAATAGGTGATAGTAGGCAATAGCAGGGGTCCGTTTGGAATGGTTTGGAATCACCATTCACGCCACCGTCTCTGTATTTCTGCACTCCGCTGAGCTCCGCTGATCAGCTGTGCTCTGCCGATCAGCTGTACTCCGCCACTCAGCTGTGCTCCGATACCCAGCTATTCGCTCTGCCGTTCCCTCCAAGCCGTCTCCTTGCTCGACTACCAGCTCTCAAAAAGCCCAGGAACCCACAAAGTTCTTAATCTTAAGTCTATTGTTAAGTTTGTTGTGCTCGCTGTGCTCCCCACACACTCAACTCCGTCACCGGGACTCGCCACACCCAGAGATTGGGCTCCGTTGGAATAGCCTCGGAGTCGCTGTGCTGTGCACCCACAGTTCTAATCCACACGTGCAGCTCCGTCACAGCTCCAGCCCAGCAATCTCAAAAACAGACTGGGGAGCATCCATGGCCCCGCGTGGTGGGCTCCACCAGGCTCCGCTGGGTTCTGCCAGATTCCGCCGCAATCACTGGGCTCCGCATCACAGAGAACCTCGGGATTCTGCCAAACTCCGCCGCAGTACTCCGTCCAAGGAAGTCCATCCACCCAAACACAGTTGTAAGTTCTATAAGTTCTCTACACCCCAAAGATAGAATTCAGGGGTATCGAGAAAAGTTTGGAGGGATTACAAACTATTTACGGAGTCTTCCTCCTGGAGCAGCAGCCGGCAGCGGCTTGCGGTCGCCATCTTCAGTAGACATCATTGTCTACTGAAAATGTATTCTTCATGATTATTGGAGGTGTTTCATTTAATATTTCCTATGAATTAAACATCTGTCATAAACAATTTGCAGTACAGCCAATTTTGTTTCTTGTTTCCACATAGTCGTTCAAAAAGCGCTACTTTCAACTGACACAATTGTCAGACAACTCGTACATAATGAACTTTTATAAAGATGAAAAGATCTCAAAGGAACCCAAAGGCTGCATCTTTTTGGATTCCTGTACAGGGGTGGTACAGGTAAGTCAGCAGTTTTCAAAATGTGGATACGTTTATGTGTGTCTTTATTTCCTCTGCATTTTAACTGTTCTTTGCTCTTGCTGACTAGAATCTTGACAAATATCCTTTCTCTGTAAACACATTGTACAGTATGTTACATTCAGAACCTCTTATTGCCCAGTACACACTATGCTAATTCTCAGTCTTTCATTGTAAAACTCAAATCTAGCATGCATCTCAATTAATTTTTCCATATATATAGATGAAAAGACTTACAATTAAGCCACATACCAAAAACAGATCTTTTTCTAAGCAAATACTTATCAATCACAATTCTCATTCGTTTTTCAGTCTCCAAATATCCCAATAATTTTTCTGTATTTTTGTCTCCTTCCACCTATCCATGCATGTCACCCAACAGAATAATCTTTTTCCCCAGACTGTCTTCATACAGAATGTTGCACAATATATTCCAAGATTATTCATCTTTCATTATCACCATTTACTAGAGAACAGCAACCTATGAATTTTTGCATTCAGTTTCACCCAGCACAATCAAACGGGCACCAATTCATAAGTTTGATATATATCTTAGCCTTTTTATTCATAATTAACTTATCCTCTCACTTTCATACACATATTCATTAGTTCTACTCCATAAGATCGGACCAGCAAATCTATGGGTTTTTTTCCCCCATTTCTTTCATAAAATCATGCATTTTACCATATATTCCTCTTACATTCTAAATGTCTGTTTTCCATACACCAAAGCTGTCAACAAATTGACTCATAAATATTGAACTCCACTGACCATTACGGCTTTGGTAAACTGAAGCATGGATGGATGGTAGATAGATGGTAGATAGATAGATAGATAGATAGATAGATAGATAGATAGATAGATAGATAGAATTAGATAGAGGTGTTTTTTTTAAATAATTTTATTGAGTTTAAAACAAAGATAAAAACTACAAAAAAGAAAAAAACTACAAAAAGAATGTCAGAGTCAGCAGTACTGGGGCGGCCCAATATCCAAGAAGCCTTAGAGCAGTACATTCTTCCAGTCCTGATAGGAGTAAAACAGACTCACACGAAATGAGGTTTAGGTAAAAAGTCTATTTACAATTATACATACACAGTCTTCATTCACAGCAGTCCAAGTAATACAGATACGTTGTCCAATGGCACATCAAATGAAAAAGAGAGAACAGCACCTTTACACAGTACTTTTATACACATATCTGTCCAATCAGGACTCACATTACAGTAGCATTGCATCAGCCACATAATACATTAGCATACTCTTGCCAGTAAAAAAAAAAGGTAAAGGTTCCCCCTGCACATTTGTGCAGTCGTGTCCGACTCTAGGGGCCGGTGCTCATCTCCGTTTGTTAGCCAAAGAGCCAGTGTTGTCCGAAGACACTTCCACGGTCATGTGGCCACATGACGCGCGCGGAACGCTGTTACCTACCCACCGAAGTGGTACCTATTAATCTACTTGCATTTGCATGCTTTCGAATTGCTAGGTTGGCAAGAGCTGGAGCTAGTGCGGGAGCTCACTCCGCACGCAGGGCTAGGGATTTGAACCTCCGAACTTGTGATCGACAAGCCTGGCGTCTTACCCGCTGAGCCACCACACCCCTTACTCTTGCCAGTAGGTGTCATCATCTTTCACCTGATAGAATGACATAGCAGTTTCTATAACCTTTCACCTAGATACAATGAATACATTTCCAGTCTGTTCTATCTGTAAATTCCTGGTTTTATTCAAAAACCTTAACAAAGAAAAAAAGAAAACTAAAAATTTGAGAAACACAAGAAAAAAGAAATTTTTAGAGGTAACATAGAAAGGTGACTTTCGACTTTCAACAGGAAGAATATACAGCAATTTCCATAATCAATCCCTTACTCTAAATCAAACCAAGATCACATTATTTCTATAAATCCTTCCATTAACACATATATAAATCACTAATGCAATTGCTCCTTCCATATATAAATATATGTGTGTGTGTATATATATATATATATATATATATATATATATATCTAAATCAACTTCCCTCCCCATAAAACAACATTAATTGTTTCCTTCCCACCACTATTCTATATATTTCTATCCACTATTAATAAAAATCAAATTGTAAAAAGATATAAATTGTCTACTTTTGTAATTAATAATACTACAACAATCTTAATCCTATTAAACCTAAAGACTAAGCAATTATTATTATACCTTATGAATGCCTTATAAGTTTTACAAATCAAACAAACTTTAAGAAAAATCCAATAAATCTTAATCCAAATCATTAAAGAGAAATGAAATCATAATAACTTCATTATCAATCCAATTACACATTCTTAATTTTACCCCACCTCAAAGTATACCAAAGCATTAACATATCTCCCTATTACACCCAAGGCATTTTTCTTACAAAAATCCAACAGCCCAACTGCCCCACTTACAAACTCAAACTTTTCAGCAGAAAAACTCCCACAAAGCAGATTCTCTTCTCTCCAATAACAATCCCCCATATAGCCATAACAATTCTTCAGAAAAACAGCCGCCCTTGTAATCTGCAGCTCAGACTGTCGCTTTAACCCCTTCAACAGCAAAATGTAGTCTTCATCTGGCTCCTCCATAACATTTTCAGTCAGATGACATAACTTAGAAATAAGTTCTTCCCCAAGGTCCTGAATAGTCTGCAGAATAGGTTGACAACACTCTAAAAGGATCTCTTTGAAGTTCTGCTCAGGCTCATAACAAAACCCTGAAGAAGCCTCCTTAAAATCTTCCATGTTTCAGGCAGTGAATTATGGCACCCCCTAAATACTTGACTCATGCAGTTATGGGTTAATGAGTTAATAGAAAAGTTCCAGATGAAATTGGCACAAAGAAAAATACGTTAACAAGCAGATCCCAAGGAAAGTGAACAGAAAGCTGAAAATTCAAAACAACAAATCCAACGTGTAGGGAAATACCAATCGAAGAGAATATTTGTAGCTCAGGGTTGAACTGTGGAGTGCTCTCTGAGCCTTGTTGTTTTCTTGCAGACGTTTCATTGCCAGGCTAGGCAACATCTTCAATTCAGGAAGATGTTGCCTAGCCTGGCAATGAAACGTCTGCAAGAAAACAACAAGGCTGAGAGAGCACCAAGGACTCCACAGTGTAGGGAAATATTCAATCCTTCAAATTCAATACAAAAATAATAACAGGAAGGCCATTCTTTATTGTCGGTCCTCCTTAATCTTTAGATGGGAAAACAAGCCAAAACTTAAACATTTAAAAATTAAATCGAGAAATAACGATAAGCACCAAGAGAGTCCACTTCTTTCTGTAGAAAGCCCCTCTCAGGGTACAAAAACTTTAAAAAGAACAATAAATTGGGTGTTTAAGAAATGGGGTGGCCGGACTTACTCTTTTTTTATGTCTAATGACAAATTCTTGTTCAAACTCTTGTTCATGTTGTTCTCGGATAGACTTTGTTGCATAACTTTTTCTGTAACATCTTCTTCTGGGAACAGACTGTTCCCAAGAAGACACAATACAGTTGATATTATTGATTCAGGAAAAGAATGGCGGACTGAAGATGGCTCCATGAAAAGCAGAGCCAACGTTTGTGGCTAAGAATAGGGAGCAGATGAGTAGACGGGCTCCTTCAACCCTCTCTGGAAAAAAAGAGGATGTGAGATTGCCCAAGCTGTGCTTCACACAGTTGCTTCTTATGAGGAAACTGCAAAGCAGTGGTCTCTGGAGGGTGGGAGAACCGGGAGCCAAGGGAATTTGCCATACTTGCTCCAGCCACAGACAGAGCCTTTCAAACGACACTAAGTTCATACTTCCTTTGCTAATCACTTTTGGGAATTGCCTATTAGCTGCTTTAAAGAAGTTAGAAACCTTCAGAATGACAAGGCTGGAAACACCGGATGAGTCCTTCAGTCCTTAATATAAGAAAATGAAGGTGTGCCTTTATAACCTTTAAGAATTTAAAATAAACAGCAAAAAAGCAAGACAAGGTTTTGGCTATAGAAAGTTTTAAATGGATTAAGGGCTCAGAAAACGTTGGACTATTGGATTTTGAATATTAAGACTTTGAAATTAATTTTAAAGAATAAATGTATTTTTGTGGGAAAGAAAAACTGTTTTCAATATTGGAGACATAACAAGACAAGCAACTTATAATGGCGTTCTGAGACATTTTTGAGGAAAAACACCTTTCCTCATTATTTTCCTCTTTATTTATTTCAACAGTTAAGCTTTTGTTTCTCCTGTTGCTCCCTATTAGGGAATAAAACTTGACTTATTTTCAAATATCTGTGCTATTCTGCTGTAAAACATTGTGAGTTCTACCAGCTAATCTAAACAATCTTCTGATCATCTCTGATGTGGGATTATCTGCTTCTTTAAGTGGGATGAGTTTTAGGTAAAATGGCTCAGGCTGATCAAGTGGTTCAGAGACATTTGAGATAGTTCTGATATTCACATGGAGATCCGTGTGTGTAACCATCTCTCATTTCAATTACATGGAAAAGCTATCCAAATAGCATTTTAAGGCATGCCTGATGAGATTTTCCAGCTCATGTTTGCATTTTAAAACTCTACCATATTTGTCTTTGCCAAATGGAGGGAAAAGATGCAAATATTTCCTGCTCCACTGCAGTGCCTCTGACTCATTACAGTATCTAACTTAGGTATAACATGTATTCATAGCTTTACCACATAAGATGTAGTACAGGTTTTGTCTAGTTTGCTTATAAAAATGCTTTACTTCTTCTGCTCAGTAGGATCTTTTGATTTATAGCAAGGGTAAAATAGCTGGGTTTTTTTTAAAAAAAAAATCATAACTAGCTGCTGAAAAGGATGGAATTTTTGGATTGGATGGAAAAGGATGGAAGACTCTAAAGGGCAGTATGTTCAAAGTCTGTGTTTTTTTTTTCTTTCAGCTTCCACAAACAATGCACAGCATTACATATTCTTTTAAAATTATTTATTTAGTTGTTTAATTTTTATACCATCGCAGTTACAAGACCCTTAGCAGTGCACAATAAATCAAATATAAATCTGTATTTGGTGCCAAGCCATTTAGGGCTTTATAAATTAAAACCAGCAACCAACACTTTAAATTGCACCCAGAAATGTACTGGCAACTGGTGCAGAGCCTATAGTACCTCCTAACCTGTTCCTGATGTCAACAAGCAGGCCACTGCATTTTGTACAACCTGCAGTTTCTAATTAGTCTTTAAAGGCAGCCCTATGTAGAGTACATTACAATAGTCCAACCACAATCAGGTAGTGATGATGAATGAATTACCACTGCAAAATCCTCCCACAACTGGCTTTCCAGCTGAAGCTGAACAAAGGCTCTCTAGGCCACGGGCTCCACCTGCCCATTCATCAGCAGCCATGAGTCCAGCAGGATCTCCATGTTATATATCTGATCTCTCAAGGACAGATTTGCTTGCCTGAGAGTCAGTATTAGAGCTGTCAGATAACTGTGATGAAGAAACAGCAACGCTGGCAAGCTTGGATTCAACCTCAGCATCTTTCTACCCCACTCAGGGCCCAACAGCTTCAAAACACCAAGACAAGACTTCAACAGCATCACTGGGATGGTCTGGGTGGCAATGTACAATTAGGTGTCATCAGCATATTGATGATACCACATCAGAAGTCCACTTGTAGGATACTCTATAGCTGCTTCACCACCCACCCCCAAAAAGGGAAGGTGGTTGATAGTTGTCAACTATGAGCAGATCCAAGGAGGGCCTCCTCAGGATTCAATCTTCTTCAAGGCAACACCCCTTCCAAAGCGAGGCATTGGCCACCTCTTGGATGCCGCCATCATGCCCCCTTTCTCTCTATGCAGGAATCAGGAAAGGCGTAACTAGGCCGCAGGTGGCAGAAAAAAATGCTCAAGAACACTGTATGCATTTCATTGAAAACTACAGGCCCAAAGGAGGCCCAGATAAATTAGCAAGTCACCCCAGTCACCACCATGGATTCCTCCCATGAAGAGTCAAGACTTCAATGAATTTGAGTGACTGCAGTCATCTGGCAATCAACAGAACTGCATGCTGGATGTGTGGAAAATTCCCCAAGTGCCTGCCAAAATCCATCTGGATCCATAAGAAACCTGGGATAGACCATTTGAATCTGTCCACCTGCATATGTCCCAGGTGGCAGTCATTCCTATCTGGACCATGAAAGGATCGGACCACAGCAAAGGGCTGAGATTAATGCTCCAAGGCAAAGACAGAATCTGCAAGTCATACCAGAGATAACCAGCCAGGGACATGCCCATAATTCCCATGGTGGCCATGATCTCTTGAGCTTTTCCAGATCTAGAGTCATGGAGGTTGACATCACCCAACACCAACAGACGAGGGTATTGTTTTTATCCAGAATGATTAAAATCCTTTGAAGTAAGAGAGTGGAAATCCATTCTTATAGCATATCTCAAAGGGTAGTGTGGTACATCACTTAATTCTATATTTATTACCCTTAAGAAAGGTTTGTTTTGTCCTGTTAAGTATTGGGTAACTTTCATTTTAAAAGCCTGTAGAGTAATACCTTGACAAAATCCATCCTTCAGTTTTTCAATTTTTCTTCTCCAGTGAAAGATGCTTCAGTTTTACTGTTTTGTTTTCAGCATGCTTTATTCTTCCTTTCAAATATCTTCTGTTAGTGTTTTTGTGCTTCCTTTATTGTTAAAAGAAGTTGAAAGTGACTTTTATGTCTCTCATTAAATCATTAAATAAACATGTTGATCATATTTAATTAATGTGATCAAAATTTAATTACATTTACATTAAATTAAATTTAGATTTTTGTCCAGTTACTACCTAATTTTTCTCCAGGTCTTGCCCACTTCTTGGGGTACCCCTAGCATTACTCAAAGTTCATACCCCCAAAAGTTTACTTAGTTCTATTGTTAAATATATGGAATAAAATCTACAGTCCATGAAGGAACCTGTATTCATCGCTAATCTGCTTTACTATCAGAAGAACCAGAATAAAACAAAAACTTATATAAAAAATTGACCAAGAGCAATCACTCAAATTGGTGTGTGGCTTTAGGGATGGGTAATTCCATCTCTAACATAATCTGGTCCAAGTCTGGGATAGCTGCTCCAAGCTATGTGATGTGGTATTTCTGACATTCTTCTTACATGTTCTACACGTTCTAATGTTGGAGTTTTAATTAAATGTGGGAAATAGCTAAGTCAAAAGCTCAGTTCTCTTTTTAAAAATGCATTTGAAAAATTGTCTATTAACTTAGCCACAGAAGGAACCATTTTGCTATATATTTGGAAATGAGAAGCTTTTGCATTACATCTTCTATGCCTTAAAGATGCTGAATTCTTGCTACTTTACATTTAAGATGCAGTATATGAAAATGCTTTTTTGAAGAAAAAAAGTTCAATAACATTCTGCTGTTGAATTTGAACCATTTCATAAAAATGAAATGTACTACAAAATGCACAGTATAGAAAGTATAATATTAATGGCATATGATCCTTGTTTGGGAATGCTATTTATGCGTTTGTTTATATACTGACCAAGCATTGGCACCTTTCAGCTACTGTGAACTGTTTGCTTCTCTATAGGTTTTCCTATGCAATGAGGTCATCAGACTGACCTTCTTTATAATCCCTTCATTCTTTGAAATCGGGGTGGCAAAGATGAAACCCTTCCCTGCACATGCACGCACAAAGACTTTTTTTCCCCAGTATAAATCTTCCAATAAGCTTGACAGATTTAATTTTATTTTTACTGTCAAGAAGATGATAACATTTCTTTAAAAATTCAGCAGGCTTGGAGTAGAATAAATATGAGTGGGATGCTTTATAGTTCCTTTTACAGATACTTTGCATATTTTGTATGCTGATTTTAATTATCTTACATTTATTGTAATGGGCTTTATTGTTTTAAGTGCTTTTGATGTTTTGCAAGCTCTCCCTAATGTAAGCCATATTGCTAAAATAAAAATTCCTAAATAAGTAAGAGAAGATGTAGACTCTACTTAATGTGTGGTTACTCCTATTTTATATATTAAAAAACTGTTTGAATTATTCATTCATACATACAAATACTACATAAAGCCTTGCCATCAGATGCTGCCTTGCAATCTGACATTTCCAACTGATGTCTCCTTTGGTACGTCTAATTCTATTTTAGGGTCATCTCCCTTCATATCCTTCTACAGACAATGCTTGCTGCAGACATGGGAACAATCTAAAACATTACCTTCCCTCCATACAAGGTTACCCAGAATCTGGAATCTTTATGAGAAGCCTTGTTTGATATGCCTGCCACGCAGAGAGTCTAGGGTTGCAGCTAAAGTTAACACACACTTTTCTGTAGCACCATTCTGTGAAACTCCTTTTTTTCCACTTTGTTCCACCAGTTTTAGACAGATGATAACACTGATATTTTTTGAGCCTTTGATAGCCTATGACTATTTTTTAAACTGTTTTGACTCATTTTAAATAACATTTTGTTTTTATCTTAATTTTGTGAAGTTTTATTATATTGAATCTTTTATCCATGCATTTTTATTTATATATAATCAATTCATAACCATTGCAATAAAAGTAAATAAAAGTAAATTGGTTCCTATTCAACCAAATGCAGCAAAACTGACTTGAGTTCCCTGAATAACAGATTAAATGTCTGCAGGATCAAAAAAGGTGTATGTTCTCCATGGAGGATGACTTTCCTTCCTTCCATTCTTGCTCATTGAAACATCTTACTGTTTTTTCAGAGAAAAAGTAGTATCTACATTTATGGCTGACTGGAAATCCCTTATAGACTTTTTGCAAGAAACGGGAAAAATGCACTTATGATTTGTGGTCTTGATGATTAGAAAAAAATTGAATAATAGAAAAAAGTGAAGTTTTATTTTTGTAATGATAGAGTAGGAGATAATTTTATAATTGTACTTATATTTGCTGCAATGGAAACTGGAAGCTTCTTTCTTTCATTATTTTGTGTTAGTTATGTTTTTGTAAAACTTTTAATAAAATTTACATACATATACACACACACATACATACACACAAACCGTGTGTGTGTGTGTATACAGTATGTATGTATGTATGTATGTATGTATGTATGTATATATATATATATATATATATACACATACATACATACATACATGCATATATACACACACACACACACACACACATACATACATACATACATACATACAAAACATTTTACTGTTTTTCTTCACCTGGGGGTCAAACAACTTTTCTATAGTCAAGCAATATACTTTTGAAAATTATCTTTTAAATGCCATAGGGTTAGGGTTAGGGTTGATTAGGTCAGGTGGGGTGATGACATGATGATTTTGCCAACAAGAGTAGAATTTGGGAGCTATTTTCCTCATACTTTTTCCAAGTTTGGGATACTTTCAAAGGTATTACTGGGGGGGGGGGTTATACAGCAGGATTATTATGTTCATTTGTCTTCTGCTTACATTGGGATTTTTTCTAAATAATGTATACAGTCATAAAGATAAGAGCCAGTTTGGTCTAGTGGTTAAGGCAACAGGCTAGAAACCAGGAGATTGAGAGTTCTACTCCCGCCTTAGGCATGAAAGCCGGCTGGGTGACCTTGGGCCAGTCACTCTCTCTCAGCCCAACTCACTCACAGGGTTGTTGTTGTGGGGAAAATAGAAGGAGGAAGGAGTATTAGGTATGTTCACTGCCTTGAGTTATTTATAAAAATAATAAAGGCAGGATATAAAATTAATAATAATAATAATTCAAAATACATTGTTATTAAGAAAAACTGTTTGTAAAATTGATATATTAGGTAAACTATGATAACAAATAACTAGCTCAGCGGTTAAGACGCCAATTCTAAACTATGATAACAAATAACTGTCCACCCTGTCCCAGTGCCTGGGGGCTGTGAGGGCCTGAATGGGGAACAACAGGCTTCAGTTGAACCCTGGTAAGACCGAGTGGCTGTGGATTGATGGCTTAGCGTCTTCTGGGGAATTATCATCTTTGGTTCTCGATGGGGTAGCACTACCCCGTTCAGAACCAGTGCGGAATCTGGGGGTTCTTCTAGACTTATGACTCCTGCTTGAAGAGGGCTTTTGCGCAACTTCGGTTGGTGCGCCAGTTACGCCCATTCCTGGAACGCGATGCCCTCCGTACAGTCACTCATGCTCTCGTCATCTCCCATGTAGATTATTGCAATGCGCTCTACATGGGGCTACCCTTGAAAACTATTCGGAAGCTTCAGCTGGTGCAGAATGCGGCTGCGCGGGCAGTATTGGGTGCTCCAAGATCTGCACATGTAACACCATTGCTCTGTGAGCTGCATTGGGTGCCGGTTTGCTTCCGGGTACAATTCAAGGTGTTGGTTATTACCTTTAAAGCCCTACATGGCATGGGACCAGAATACCTGAGGGACCGTCTTATCCCCATGTTATCGACCCGCCCCACCCGGTCATCCAGAGAGGTCCTGCTACGTACCGCATCAATTAGAGAATGTCATCGGATGGGGTCTAGGAGGTGGGCCTTCTCTGTGACAGCGCCCACTTTATGGAACAGCTTGCCCCCAGAGTTGAGACAGATCTCCCTCCCTCCCGACCTTTAGGAAAGAGCTGAAGACCTGGTTCTGCCGCCTGGCATGGGAAGGAGGAAGGGATAGTCTCTCATGGAGATGGCTAATCCCTTAATTGATGTCCTTCCTTTTAACTAATATCTTACCCATCTGGATTATACTTATTTTATATTGTTTGTAATTTTATATATAGATTTTAATTATTGTCCTGTAAACCGCCCAGAGTCCCTTAATTGGGAGATGGGTGGGGATAAATTTGAACAATAAATAAATAAATAAATAAAATAAAATTCTGCATTAAGATAAATGCATAATTATGACTTTTTGTGAACACATCACAAAAAATTATATTCTATCATTTATCTTAACACACTTCTTGAAAAATCTGAAACTGATAACGTAAGTTGAAATGGAACTTGAAAAATGAAAGACTGAGAGAGACCACATTGCACAGATTCAGTCTTTTCCTACTGAACAGAGCACTTTAAGACACTCCAAAAATAAAACATTGGTGGACCTCTTGATATTTATGACAGATTAGGAACTTTTCAAAGAGCATACATTTTGCATTGTCTTCAAAGGTGGACAGCACCTTCATTCCTCAAGTGTAGAAAAAAATATACTAGAAAATATTTTGAAATGTACCAGTTTTGGAACCATTTATGAGAAAATCTGATGGTTCAGTTTTCCTTTCCCATGCTGTACTGCTAAATCAGTTTAGGGGAAGAAATACTGTACATAGGATACAGCTGCTCTCTTCAGTTGGCAGCAGCTGAAAATGTTTCCCAAGTGTCTAAGCAGCTGCCTTACATTGAACAGTTTCACATGGGACTTTCCAACATGATAAACTGAAAGCAATTTTTAGCAAATATTTGACAGTTCAGTGTAATAAGAAGCAGGTGCGAACCATGATCTATTGAACGTGCACATTATGGCTCATATATGTGGTCTCTCTAATCAAAGCCTCTGCCTGCCAGTGAAGCAGTAGTTGGGAGTCCGGGAGGCCGTCGAACCAAGGATCTGCTCTTTCGGGCAGTGCCAATCCATCGAGCAAGAACACTGTAACTATCAGAGAATCTTGATGGACAAACAGCAACTCTTGCTGGGATTCAGCTTCAGCCCGTTTCATCCAATCCAGACCCTGACAGCCTTCAGGCACTGGGACAAGACAATGAAGGCATTTGTCTGTCAAGATTTCATGCAATTTAAATCAATATAGAAGTGAAAATACAGATATCAGAACAAGATATAGACCTAAGGAGTGCAGAAGTTAAAGGACCCATATGCACACATGCACAGTAAGCATGCATGTACTGGCTCAGTAAAGTTTTCTTTGTGGAGTCCTTGGTGCTCTCTGAGCCTTGTTGTTTTCTTGCAGACATTTCATTGCCAAAGTTTTCTTTGTTTAAATTTTTATATGTTGCTTTTCCAACATTCAGAGAAAAGCTCAACTGAAACAGCCACCACAATAATTTTGATGGGGAACCCTGAAAAATTAACTGGGATATGAAGAGGTGCTAACCATCTGGCAACTCTCCCCTCGTTTAACATTTAATAGTCACTCATTTTGTCATCGGGCCCAGCGATACAACTCCGAGTATTGCACCATTTTTCCCCAGAAAGCTCCTGGAATTAGGGCTCTATCTCCTAGCCCAACCTACCTGACAGGGTTGCTATTGTGATAGACAGAGATATCAATGAATGCTAGCTTGAATTCTAAAGTAAACATGGTATATAAATGTAATGATGTCTTCTCCTTCTCCTCAACCTCACCATCAGCCAAGCATGGGCAATCCAGTAACTGTAGATGAAATTGTGTCCCTGAACACCAATTCAGCGGCTTCTCCCATGAAACATACTGCAAAGAATTCTTACCAATTTCCAGTGGGAACACAAAATAAGAAGGTGTGCTAAGCCCTTGGATAAATTTAGAATACCAAAAATTACAATAAACAAATATGGGAAAAAATACCTTATCTACTTTTATGATGACACAGTGTCATTTATTTTCTCACCCTGTGTTGTCTCTGGACAATGAAAATAGTAAATCACAGAGAGCTGCCAAAAAGTTCCCCAGCCCTGTATGAAAGGATAACAGATTAATAGTTCTTATCTTACTAAGTAATTATCTCTTACTGGATGGAGACATGATTTCCAGCCTTATGCATAATTGCTTTGAGGGATATTTCTATTCATATAGCACTTAATGCAGCAAAAAATTAGGATGAGCACCTTTTGTGCATGTCTGTGCATATGTGACTCTCAAGTAGTATTTGAATTCCTGAGAGATTTTTTCATCCTCCAAGAAAGTAACATACACTGAGATGTTTTCTTGTTTCTTCTGAATAACATGAGATGAAGGGAAATAATCTGAGCACAGATTTAAAAGAAAGGAGCTCCTTCTTTGGAGCTTTTGCTTGGAAAAAAAATGTTTGCATACATTAACAAGGGCTGTAAAGAAGTTGTTTATCAGGGATCCAGTGAAATCAGCAGACAGAGATAAATTAAGGCATTGTAATATCAACAGCCATCTAAAATAGTAGCTCACTTTTCTATTTCCACAGATTTCCACTCTGTTGTTTTGCTTGGATTTGTTTGGATACATTTTTTTCCTATTTTCTTCTCTATTTTGACTTCTCTAATTTGACTATTTTATTAATATTACAATGCCTTAATTCATCTCTGTCTGCTGATTTCACTGGATCCCTTATAAACAACTTTTTACAGCCCTTGTTATCGTATGAAAATATATATTTTTTTGCATTTGTGAAATGGAGAGGAAGAGAATTTTTGGTGTTCTCCCATTTCCACTGTAACTCCTGCACCACAAAATCTGCCCCAAAGAATCCCCAAAGTTTCTGGAGCAGATTTGGAGTAGCCCCGGGAATGCATGGATAAGGAGAGATTGCTGAAAACAAATGGTCTTCACATTCCATCCAGCAGAAGGGAGCCATTAATTTCTCTGGGAACATGTATTGATATATTCTACTCATAGCATAGTTATCCTTTTTACAAGCAAAAATGAAATAAACAAAAAGAATAAAATTAGGAAACAAAGTGTTCCATTTATCTTGAATTAAATTTGTACATATTTGTATGAATGGTAAGGTATTTTGGTGTGCCCAAATAGAATCAGGGCAGAATTCTTCCCTTGTATGCCAGTGCAGTTAGAGTGCCCAGCCGGATGCTCACGTATCCCCCTGTGGGCATCTCTGTCAAGTGGCATGCATGAATAAGTGGTTTTGGTGTTGCTTCTTTTTCTTGGCCTCAGTGCCACAGAGGCATCTCACTAAAATCCCCAGCCATAATCCAGACTCCGAGGGCTGCAAGCACCACCTACAAGCACCAACATCACCACACAAATTATCTCCAACAGCACAACCCAATCTGCAGATGGTAGGAAGCTCATCACCCCAGTCCTCCAAGGTGGGAAGGCAAACAGCTAACAAAGGTGTCTGGTTGGTTGCTTTATCCCACAACTCTTCTGGAAGTCAAAGTCTTAAAGTTGCCAAGGTTGCAAAATACTACTTTATCCAATAGGGAGCTAGCAGAATCTTGGGTTTTTTTAAATATCAAAAAATATGGTGAGATAGAGATTTAAAATCCATAAAAAAGGACATGTCTAGGAAAAGTTGGATAAACAGTGACCCTATAAATGGCATGGGTCTTGTGGAAAAGAGACAAAAGAAAGCAACAGAGCACTATACATAGATACGGTTAGTATGTTTAAGCATCCTTTACATACCATGATTAACACATTTTGCAGCCTTATTAGTGCAAGTCAGTCAAGCTCCAGTCTTGTTCGTACAAGGCTTTGGAAAAAGCACTGTTGACTTCAGTGTCCCTCTGTCAGAGGGTCCTTTCTCTTCAGAAGTCTTCCTGTTGCCACTGTTTATTTCAGTGGTAATTATCCTATGTAACGTATTAGTATTTCCAAGTTATAGAAATATTTAATCATTTAATATGGAATTTGCCACATTTCATTATTGTAACAATTGCTCCTTCTCTTCTCTTCTCTTCTCTTCTCTTCTCTTCTCTTCTCTTCTCTTCTCTTCTCTTCTCTTCTCTTCTCTTCTCTTCTCTTCTCTTCTCTTCTCTTCTCTTCCCTTCCCTTCCCTTCCCTTCCCTTCCCTTCCCTTCCCTTCCCTTCCCTTCCCTTCTCTTCTCTTGATCCAATAGAATAATAGGCTTCGGAAACATGCCTTTGAGCTGAAAATGAATGACTTGACATACTTTGTGCTGGCAGCTGAAAATGAGCAAGATATGGATGAATGGATTTTTACTCTCAGCAAAATCCTTCAGATAAATCCAGAAGGGTCCATTCAAGAGAGGAAAAGTGTTGATATCAGTGATCTGAAGTTTGGTAAGTAGAAATGTTTTTTATCATTCAGAATACAGAATTAAGCATTTAAACCTCATGAAGCGTTACATATTTAGATCTCCTGGAGCTTTGAATCCCGTTCCTGAAGAGTTTAATTGTTCAATGCATAGTGTTAAATATTTTTATTTTTAAGCTGCAAAGATCCCCATGGTGCCAGCTATTCTTCAATGCATTTTATTTTAACCTTCTTTTTATTATATATACTATGTCAGGAAATCATAAAACATTCATACTCTGAAGGATTTAAGCAACTATATGCAATGAAGCCTGTCTTGTGATTCAAAATGATCTGTAAGACACAATGGAAGAAACTCATGCTTTTCATATGAGTCATAATTTCACAAAAAGTTACATCTCTTGCTCGATCCAGTTTGACAGCCATAATGACAGTTTATTGCTCAAGAGGTTTATATGAATCACAGTCCTGTGATAATTGATTTCAATAAAACAGGTTTACTAAAATGGTTTGTATTATGATTGGGGGTTTTTTATGTAGATTTCTACCTACTTGTAGAATTGTCCTTTTTTCCTGCAAAGTCATGCTATAATTGCAGAACAGAAAATCAGTGATGTCTATACAGATTTATATAAGCATACAGTTGAATCATGTCACTGCAATGACATCACAGTGTTCACCATTAAAAAATTTGGAAGCAAATAATCTTCACTCATTTTTTATTTAAGATTCTGAAGACATATGTGTGAATTATGACTGCCCTGAAGAGGAAAATGATTCTTCAGAGAGTAATTTGCATCCAGATATTACTAAAGTAAGAGATTATTGTCATTACAGGGTGAAAAAAACTTTTTATTATAAATATTGATATGCAACATGAAAAACCTGAACTTCACTTTCAAGCTACTAGAATTTAAAAGCATACTATGTCACACAAAAAAGTAGCTATTGTTTTATTGTGATGATGTGTCATGGTGCTTTACTTTTACAAACCATCACACTTGAGGGGGAAAATATTAGAAGTAAAAATGACATCAAATTATTTGAACTAATACAATGATTGGAGAACCAGTTTGGTGTAGTGGTTAAGACATCAAACTAGAAACCGGGAGACCGTGAGGTCTAATCCTGCCTAAGGCACAAAGCCAGCTGGGTGATCTTGGGCCAGTCACTCTCTCTCAGCCCTAGGAAGCAAGCAAGGGCAAACCACTTTCAAAATCTTGCCAAGAAAACTGCAGGGACTTCTCCAGGCAGTCTCCAGGAATCAACACTGACTCAAAGGCATATATACAGTATGTATATGTATATGTATATGTATTTATGTACATGTATATATATTACAATGATTGCCTGTATATCAAAGAATTCTTATCTTTGCAGTACCTCACAGAAACAGAAGAAACAGTTCAAGAATCTCGGAATGTGGATCGGCTAAACCTTTTCTCCTTAGACCCTGACATTGCTGTAAGTAAAGAGTTGCTTTTAATTGCCAAATAAGATGGACTAAAAACACCTAGCATAGTGAGTTAATTACCAGCCATGTAATTTTAACTGCTTTTCTTGCATATACTTCCACTTCAAGTCATTCTGTACAACTAGCTTCCAAGGATAGGAATTTACTCTTGGCTGCAGTAGGTTGCTGATCATACAACTCTATTCCAGAACAGTCTATTTTCTTCTACCTTCATATAGATGTCTGTTATATTGATTTCAAATAGCTAATCATATCAGTGTCTTATTCTAGAGCTCAAACCCTCAAAGAAAGGAATTCACAGAAATGGATCCATTGCTCAAACCTTTTGAGGAAAAGGAGGCAAAGCAAATCATGATAACATGCAAATCTCTCAGCCTGAATCTTCAAGCTTGTGTTTCTGATAATGAAAATGATCCAGTTACCAATGTAAGTTTGAAGCAGGGTCCAGAAATCTATGCTTCTCCAGGGAGGGACAGCATGCCTTAAATATCAGTTGCTGGGAGCAATAGTGGAAATCCTCTTTGTGAGTTTTCCAGAAGCAGTTTAGAAGCAAAGATCCATGTTGTCTTTCTGCTAAGGGACCTTGGGATGGGCAACAAAAAGTCAAGCTATTCCAATATATATTATAATATATAATAACATTCATCTTAGTGGATATAGAATAACAGCCTGTTTTTCCAGAGAACAGTTTCTAGATTTTATATTAAAAGGACAAAAAAAGTGATAACTGTTGGAGAAATGTGACTTAGAAACTACTTGTTGTAAATAGTACAAATAAAAAATGGGGAAAATCAAAGTACTGCTTCTAAATATAGTACTTGTCAATACTATATTCAAAAGAAAAAATGTAATGGATGGAGCTGCTTAAATTCAGAACAATTTAGCTTCCATTGCTTTCGGCCAATATATTGATTTCATTCATTGGCAGATGGCAGCAGCTCTATTTTAAAGAGTAGTCAATACTGTTTTGCTAGGATGCAATTAATGAATAAATACAGGCAGAAAATAAAGCTAGAATGAGAATGGGAAAAGTACATAATTGCTTTCTTCTAATATTCCAAACAGTGTGAAACAAGAACAGTGGAATGCAGACCTGGATGGTGTGTTGGGAAAGCTGAGAAAGAGAAAATGTTTTTTTTTTACTTTTGTTTAGCTGTAAAGCATATAATTAGGCTGACCATACATCCAGTTTTGAACGGGACAGTCCCGTTTTTTTAACATTTATGAACCGGACCATTGTTTTAATATAAAAGTCAATTTTGTCCCATTTTTTAAAAAACCTGTCAGGAACTAGACTGTCCCTGCTGCCAGCCGGAACTGAGAGCTGGAAGTAGCTGGAGCGGCGCGAAAGAGCCAGAGCAGCTGATTGGAGGGAACCCGGAAGAGGAATCGCCTCTGCACGCTGATAGGCGGAGGCGATTCCTCTTCCGGGCTCCCTCCAATCAGCTGCTCTGGCTCTTTCGCACCGCTCCAGCTACTTCCTGCTTTCGGTTCCTCTTGTCCCATTTTTGTCTCAAGGAAATATGGTCATCCTACATATAATGAAACTGCAGTCTCCAAGAATTGGACACGATTGAACGGATAATATACATGTACATGTACATATACAGTACATGTACATATACAGTACATATATTGAAATAGGTAATATTAATACAGTATAAAATGGAAGGTAAATATACCAGTAGTACTGGCTTGGATGATCATAATTCAGTTTAGTAAACTAAGATATGAACAAGTATCTCCTCTATGCATTTAGTCCTATCTTTGTGTGAATTAAATGATGAAAATTATTTAAATCTCAGTTTCTAAACTAGGCAACCTGGCCTACCAACTTAGTAGCAAGTCAGTAAATTAAGCCAACTCCAAATGATAGTTTACTTGTAGTTTTCTTCAAAGTTTACATCTGTTTCCCTAGTTTGAACAAACTAGCATGTTCTGAGGTTGATAACCATAATTTCCCAATTTGAATACTTCCTGGTTTGTTTACCCTTATGAAGGAGCAAAGGGGCTTTATGCTATCTGAATGTCTTACCCTGACATTTGAGCATCTTAAAGTACTATAGTATTATATGTAGTTACTGTAGTTGTAGTGGTAACTATAGCTTATTAAAAATTAATCTAAAATAGAAAAATTATGTTCTTTTCTGTGATTTGCAGAAAAATCTTTTGAATTATTAGGAGACCCATTAAACTCAGTGAGATTTCTAAGTAGACATATTTGGGATTGTGTTAGCCTTCTATATTCCAGTTTTCATTTTATTTTTAATTACTTTTTATATAATTTA
This sequence comes from Charina bottae, assembly GCA_023362775.1. Classification (NCBI taxonomy): domain Eukaryota; kingdom Metazoa; phylum Chordata; class Lepidosauria; order Squamata; family Charinaidae; genus Charina; species Charina bottae. The sequence goes on from JALMGJ010000005.1 coordinate 25,674,077, forward strand.
ACATTGTTGTTATTAACTGTATAGTTTTTAATATGCTGTTAGATACCCAGAGACATATTTGTTTGATGGGTGGCCATAAAATTAATTTAATAAATAAATAAATATTTTTGTTTACAGATTGAGCCCTTTTTTGTGAATGTGGCTCTTTTTGACCTAAGGGACAACCGAAAGCTCTCTGCTGATTTCCACGTGGATCTGAATCCTACTATTGTTAGACAGATGATGTCATCATCATCAGAAAATGGAACTATTGAAACAACTGGCAACAAAGATGAAGAACCCCAAGTCAAAGGATTCCCAGAAGAATGGCTGAAGTATCCCAAACAGGTACTTAAATTCTGTTTCATTCATAGGCATCTGATTTGTGAACATCAACAGAAAGTTATCACTAAAGCAAATTGTATGGCATGGATATTTGGATTTGAATGATGAATTTACAAAGCAGTAGGTGGGTAGCGACAAGCATCTTTCCCTCCATCTGTGGTTTCTGATTGTTTTGGAACAGCAAATCCCAGCATTCCTACATGGAATGGTGGTAGTCCCAGAGGACACCAGATTGGAGAATAATTTTTTCCCAAAATTTCTTAATGCTTACCTATCCCCACACAAGTTCAACATCCCCAAATAAAGAGATACTGTAGGACAAAATATGGGATTATTGTTATCTGCAATCAGAATAAAAACTCCTCACAGTCTGCAATTAAAATTATTAGAAAGGTTATATTTGTCATCAGGTTTTTCATCGAGGCCTTTTCTTGGCTCTTGGTGTATAATCACCCATTATCTGATTCCTGCTGCTTATGCAAAACTTATTAGAGTTAAGAAATTTGCTGTTCCATGAAGAAGGACATTGGAGATTCCTGTACCAACAGCAACCCCCATCTCAATTTCTATGCATCATTCAGCCACAGGTTTCAAAGTCCTTAATAATGACAACTCCTTAATTTTGTTTTATCCATTTTTTATTTTTTTTATTTTATATCCTGCCTTTATTATTTTTTTTATAAATAACTCTAGGCAGCGAACATACCAAATACTCCTTTCCTCCTCCTATTTTCCCCACAACAACAACCCTGTGAGGTGAGTTGGGCTGAGAGAGAGTGACTGGCCCAAGGTCACCCAGCCGGCTTTCATGCCTAAGGCGGGAGTAGAACTCTCAGTCTCCTGGTTTCTAGCCCATTGCCTTAACCACTAGACCAAACTGGCTCTCTTAATAAAATATGTTAGCAACATATCCAGTCAAGAGAATGACTGATAAAATCTTTGTTGCTCACCAAAACCCATTCAAGATGCTCCAGGCAGCAGCATACCTTGAAACCCACAATTGTTTCCTCACAAATGATGAATACCCACGTCTCTCACAACCTAATCTAGCTGCTTCTTGTGCCATGTTTCCTCCTCTAAAAATGGAGCAAAACCTCCATTGCCCATCAATGGAAGCCAACTAATCTAGAAGGAGTTGGAAATTTTGTATTTTTTTAATGGTTGTTGCACCAAATGCAGAGATACAGAAGAATTATTCTTGTTTATCAGAGGGTTCATCAGAGACTACTTAGAAGAAAGGCAGAAGAAGTTTGGTGATTAAAGCAAATTAGAGTTGATGACATCTTTGTGTTTCAGAATAACAGAAAATTCTGTAAGTAAAATAATTTGTATGTTGTATCTAGATTGCTGCTTACTGATTTTTTTTTCTACCCCCAGGGAATTTTCTCCATTAGTAACCCCCATTCCGAAATTGTTTTGGTGGCAAAAATTGAAAAGGTCCTCATGGGAAATATTGCTACCAGTGCAGAACCTTATATAAGAAACCCAGACTCTAACAAGGTAATGTAATTGGAAACATAAATGGCTTTCAAATCCTAAGGGTAAAATTAACTATTGACAAGAGAAATCATCTCTGGAGACAGCATTGGCAATCTATAGGAGCAGGAAGCATTTCTGTTTGTTTATGCAATCTGTTTGTGCCTATTCTCATTGCAATCAGAGAGTCAGTTCTGTCATTGTGGAAGTAAAGTGCTTCCAAAAATAAGCAACATAAGCTGTGGTAAATATCTGACTATAAAGAGAAAGGGTGGTAGTTAGGCAATTTTACCTATACAGTAATATAATAGAACCAATTGCCTAGAAGGTTAGTTGTTTTCTCCCTCAGTGGAAGTCTTCAAGAATATTATGTCCTTTTCAAGGCTATACTATGTATATATATGCAACAGTATTTAAATCACTGACTGCTCATTGGAAGGACAGATACTGAAGCTGAAGCTCAAATACTTTGGCCACCTAATGCGAAGAGAGGACTCACTGAAAAAGACCCTGATGCTGGGAAAGACTGAAGGCAAAAGGAGAAGGGGACAGCAGAGGATGAGATGGTTAGATAGCATCACCGATGTAATGAACATGAATTTGAGTAAACTCCGAGAGACAGTGGAGGACAGGAAGGCCTGGCGTGCTATGGTCCATGAGGTCACGAAGAGTCGGACACGACTAAACGACTGAACAACAACAACAAATTTAAATCATAGCTAATTGGGATTTAACCAACCTTTTACTCTTCCTGTGTTTATGTTACATCATTTTATATTTTGAATTTGCTTCCTAATCTTCAACATTTGTTGCATATGTGCTATTTCTGCTTTCACGCCAGCAACTTAAGCATTGAGCCTTTGTGCTTTGTGTTCGTCAAATAAGACTTTTTTGAAAAACTTGAAAAGATTGGTATATGTGAGACATCCCAGTTCATCACAAAGTATGTCTGCCATTGTTTAAAGATCCCTCAGTGGATAGTATTAGGAAGTGTTCTCAGTTTGAAATTATCTAGCCATCTGCTGTGCCTGCTCTAGTTTTGGATTTTCTCCATGTTTATAAATGGCTAGGTGGCCTAGGAGACGCTTTCCAATGATGAAAGTATAATGCTTCATCACTGAAAAAGTCACCAATGGTTGAAAGTTAAATTCTTCTGAATACAGTTTGAAGTGATCCTTCATTAACTCTTTGTTTGATTTTATTTAGTGGGCCCTGAAAGTATTAAAATCCAACAAACAGTTTTGCAACAAGTTGGGGAAATATCGGATGCCCTTTGCTTGGTCTGTACGGTATGTAATTATCAAATACTTATCAACTATTAGCAATTTTGCAGATGGTTAGAAATTATAAAATGCATTGGTCCCTACAAGGCACAACACCCCCTATTTACCGTATATATCTGTGAATTGATATTGTTTCTAATCAAAGAAATGAAGAGGGTAGTATTTGCTGTTCACTAAGGGAAATGGCAACATAAAGATATGTTTAATAGCTGTCCAGATTTCTGTGGCTCTGTTTCATGTGATCAGGATTGTTGAAGGCATGGAGTGCGGAGCAAGGTGGAGCTGGTGGGCCTCTGGTGCCTGCAGATCCCAAGGTGGCTGCCATTATCTAACACCCATTAGACTGAATGAGGATCAGTATCTTGTTCATATTTCCTGCAATACATAAATTAATCCTGGATTCAAGATAGCAAAGTAGAGTTTTTCTTTATAATCTTACAATCTAGAAACAGATTTTTCCATTAGACATACACAACATACTGCAGAAAAAAATTGGCCTAACTATGATGAAAAGCAGAAAACCTGGATTGTGAATTTGGTTTCCAGTGTTTAATTTCTGACATTAACACTACTCTTGTTCTCTATGTTTTTTAAACAAGCAAACAAACAAAAAACTTATACTGGACAGTTTTAGAACAATCTTTACATACCCTTTAAAGATTCCTGATTTTTCAGACTTGGAGCTGAAGCTCTTCTTGTTTTATATTACAATGGGCATTTATATATCCTAGATTTGGGGCTGATGCCATGTGTACTTTCCCAAGAGGCAATAATTACAACATGCATTAGCATTACACTGTGACAAGTCAGTCTTCCATTCTCATATTCCTACCGCAGCTGCCAGAGTTTGCAAATATGTTTTGGACATGGAAAGTTGATTTTCCCGCAAAATATTTTCCACATATCCTTTCCATTCTATTATTCTCATTCAAAAACATTTAGAACCCTGTCTGCAAAATATCTTAACAACTTGCAAAATTAGAGTGTTCTTTATGGCAGATACAGTACATATCCTCCAGTTCAACTGTTTTCCTGGTTTGCAGTAATAGAGAATCTTACCCCATATTTTAAAAGGAAAAGCTTAAAAATAAAAGATGAAGAATAAGATCCCAAGTCAAGAATTAATGGGACTGAAAATTCACCTTTATGAAAACTATTTTTATCTGTACTTTTTTCACAAAGACTTCTTTTGGATGTTACCCAAAAATTATGTCATGCTATCCCATATTTTTTTAGCACAATTTGAATACGCTTCTGTCAGGGTTGAGGTCATGGTGTGTGGTATGTTGCTCTTCCATTGTGTTTAGTTGTGCTTCATGTTATCTTGTTCATTTTTAAAGATTGAATTGGCTAGTTGTATGCCACCCAGAGTCTGTGTTGAGTTGGATGACCTTTATAAATCTAAACAAACAAATAAGATCTCTCATTCTCTCCAGTATCATAAAAATAGATCCTGAAACTCTTAAATCTGGCTTCCTTTGTTTAAGTTTTATCCCAGGAAATCAGGCTTAGATTTTTTAAAATTCATTTTATTTGCCCCACCTTTCTACTTAGGTGAGTAGTCAGTCAATTTTAAAAATAAAACAGAATCTAAAATGTTAACACATCCATTGAAATTACCAGTAAAGTTAACGCTCGTAGCAGAATGGCTGAGTCTATAGGGCGATAAACTTCAGGTCTCAAATTTGAGGTTTTCATACCCTGGCCCCATCACTTGCTTTGGGGAGCAGCTTGACAGTTCCCATTGCTACAACCAGACTTCCAGGGTATGCCTCAGCTGGCAACCTCTCCCAACCACAATTTGTGTGTGTGTGAGAAGGGGCTCCCACAGTCTATGCCGCTCATGATTAAAACATCCAGTATGCAACAAGTTTCATAATTTCTATATTGTAATCTCCTGACTATGTAGCTTAGAGATGTTTGACTAGAGACCTTCCTTCTCCTCTCATAGGATATACCAGACTCACTGGTCTGTAAATCTGCTTGTAAATCTGTACAAACAAGATTACTAGACTTAGCATAAGTATAATAAAACAGAAATTAAAGACATAATGCATCTTTTAGTTAGAACAGTTATTCGTTTCTTCCAAAACTAGCAGGCTTTCTGAAGCAATACAGTCCTCTGCTTTCTTTCTTGGATTTCATTTTTCATGGAAATTCCAAAATTTAATCTATAATATATATATATCTTAGCCTGGGCTTTGCAGCCTTTGGTCCCAGCTTTTTCTCCAAGCCCTGCCCTTGTCTTTTAACGGACTCCCTAGAATAGAGAGAGAGGCAAGGGTGTCTCTATGTCTACATCACAAAGAGCCATGACTCCTCGTGGAAATGAGGATTTAAGCCTGCAGTTTTAACAAAGAGAAGTTTATTAGGAAATTTTATTTCTGCCAGCTGTCAAGGGAACTACAGTACATTCACAACAGTGCTAAATTTAATTAACATTAATTAATTCTCTTCAATTGGTACTTAATTAACAATTAAAAGCTTAGGAAATACATTTGTCATTACAGATTTTGAAGTCGGTAGGAATGTGAAGGCCAAAAACAGTTTCTCAGCTAGTGCTTCCCACAGCCCAAGAAAGTTGCAGGAGAAGGCCCTTTCCCAAGTACCTGGTAGCCTTTGACAAGGGGGGCAAATTAAGATCCTCTCCTACAGACCTTAACAGCTGCAGAGGTTCATGATAGGTGACACAATTCCTTAGAAAGATAAACCATAAGCTGTTTAGAGTTTCAAAATTCAATACTACCTTCTTAAATTATACCCAAGTTGTCAATGACAACCAGCACAGAACTTTCAGGATAGGCATCATATAATCTTTGAACTTAGCATGAGTGAACTGTCTAACTCAGTGTTTCTCAACCTCAGCAACTTTAAGTTGTGTGGACTTCAACTGCCAGAATACTGGCAGTTGAAGTCCGCACATCTTAAAGTTGCTGAGGTTGGGAAGCACTGGTCTAACTGCTGCATTTTATAGTAATCTCAAGACATGGCGTTGTCATTGTGCCTGGGGATCCGGTGCTGGTATGGAACCTGTTAGCTGTTTGTACTGTTAATCATTGTATGGACTGTACTCTCCCGCAAATTAAGTTTTAACTGGTTTAATTGGTTTTAATGGTTTTCCTTTTAGTTGTTTATTTCTATTTAGTGTTTTCTGTTTTTAAGGATGTGAGCCACCCAGAGTTACATATGTGAGATGGGAGGCTATATAAATTGAACAAACAAAGAAACAAATAAATAAATCAATCACAACTTTCAAGGCTAACTCCCTTTAGAATGTGTTAGAATAACCAAGGTGGATGAAATCAAGGCATTGAGAACCACTGCCCAAAATGACTGGCTCAGGAGCTGCCACTGCACGCATAATTGTGATCACTGCAGATTCTGCCTCTGACTCCAGTGATAGCCGAGAGGCAAAGAACACTCCAAGACTGCCGACCTGCCCTTTCCCACCCAGTTTCCAGGGCAGGTCATTTATCAAGCAGTCTCAATACCTCAGCACCTCAGTATCCTGGTAAAAAGCCAAACTGAGATGAGAAAAAAAAAAGAACTGAGTTTCTACAACGTACATAAAGAAAAAGTGTAATATTAGAGCACTCTCATGGTTCCCAATCCTATTAATCAGGCAAAGAGATAGATTTCCAAATGCAATAAGCATTTTGTCTAAGAATGGATACAGCTTAATCCTATGGAAGTCCCACTGGGTTCAGTGAGACTGGTTCCCAGGTAAATATGCATACAAGTACCTTTAGTGATATTCTCAGCTATAAGAGCAGTGGCTCTTGATTTACTAATGTTCTGTTTTAATATGTGAGTGTCGCTGAATAATTTGGAAACAATACTGCCATCACTATAAAATTCAGTGCACTCATGAGTTGGAAGAAGTTAAAAAAAAAAAACCCAGTAATAAAACAAGTCTATGGAAGCTTACTTTCATGTAACTCTCATGGTGTTTAATATTGGTATTAATATCAGTATTAATGTGTTTAATATGCTATGACTGCCTAATTTCTGGAACAGGATATTTAGGAAATTATGGACTTAGCAAAAACCCTTGGCTAGTTTTTTGCCATCGGCTTATTTGTTTTGTGAACCTCAAAGCTTTGGGAATGATTATGTGAGTATTAATTAGCAGGTGATTAATTTATCATCTACTGTATTGTTTCTCCTTCCTACAGGCCTGTCTTTAAGGATAATCAGGGAAATATTGACAGAGATTCCCGGTTTTCACCTTTGTTCCGACAAGAAAGTAGCAAAATTTCAACAGATGATTTAATTAAACTTATAAGTGAATACAGAAGGTAAGAAGTCCTTGGCTTAAAGTTTCTAAGGCTACAGCATAGTACTAACTATTATTCATCAATTGCTTTGTTTGCTCAAAAGGGGCTGATGCCAAAATAACTTATTACAATGGAACGGTTTTCACATTAGTTACTTCTCTGCCAAAGCTTCCAGAAACGTTATCCAGGAAAACTGCAGAAGCGTTTCATAAAGGAACAAATATAATGGCTGCTTGAGGAAAAGAAAAGTGTGAGAACTACATAGATACAGAGTAATTTACTGGAGGATTGCTAGGCATTATGAACCCAGGCGCTTCCACACAAGGTTTGGAGCCACTTTGAAGGCAGCTTGGGACTTCTGCATTCCAACAACCTCAGCAATGTTGGAGAGCTGAGCTGATATATTTCTTGCTCAACTGTGGCCTAGCTGAAACCACAGCAAAGTTAAAAATTTTGGCGCTGTTTCTTTATTGGAGGGAAACACTACCTCAAACTCTTCTCCCAGCCCATAATTCTTCATTGCATGAAGTGGATGAGAGGATTTTTGTTGCTGCGTAACCTGTAGCAGTTCAGAAGTGGGCAGCAATTTTCACTCCTTATTGTCTGCATTTCAAATTGGCAATAGTGAAGACAATCACAGATTGCATTCAGATTGTGTCTACGAGTTTGGTTTGTGAAAATAGGGACAGAGTGGAAATGTCCTAATTGCAGCTCCTGTTTCCCTTTTATGCAGCAGCTGTTTTGTTTAAGTTTGCTACTCCTTCAATGATACCTCCTTTCTGTATACTTGCTCAGCAACTTAAAAAAACTCAAATAAGCAAGAGTTGTTTAATCTTCATTTGCTTGTTTAAATTCTAGCCAAATGTTGACTGTACATAGTTCCATGGGACAATTCTAAACACTTGTGTGCAGCAGGATTTCTCTGACCCCCCAAAAGAGAATGCAATGCAACTCTGGATTGCTATTGTTTGCTTTAATTGTTTGTTTGCTACATAAATCAGAATATATAAAAACAAATAATGGCTTATTTGGCAGTACTCGGTAGGTTTTCCCTTCTCTTTTTTAGTTGGTCTTATTTTCAAATCTATGGATTGGTTAGAGGCTTAGTTCAAACAGAGATGAATCAGGAATGAGACAGGAATGCTAACCCACAGTTGAAGCCAGTCAGTCAATAACAAACCATATTTTATTTATTAACCACAATTGCAGAAAATGATTTAGCGCAATGTGTGAATCTATGAAGAAAACATATTTGGCTTATAAGTCTCTCATCAAGTCTGATTCATAATTTTAGCCTGAAGACTTTTCAGTACTGCCTCAACCATTCATGGTTAGTTACTGAAGCTGAAAACTTCCTTCTATGAGAAACAATAGTTTCTGGGACATCAAATTCATCTTTAGAAGCCCTCTGCTGGGTGTCCTCAGGAAAAGAGTTGAGATGAGATTGGTGCCTACTAAATAGGTGTTTTCCATGTCAATGCTCATGTTATTGAGAAGGGTTTTCAATAATCCTTCCTTAAAAGGCTCACTTGGTCCTCACATTATATTGTTTTATTCACTTTAATTATTTATATTGCATCTTTCAGGATACCAATTCTCCCCAAGTGACTTGAAAATGATAGTAAAGATACAATAAACTTTCTGAATAAAGTAGTCAAGCTTCTGTGAACTTTTCCACAATTTGTGATCTCTTCCACAAGAGTCGCTTGTGAGATGGGTGGTGTAGAAATATAAGAAATAAATAAATAAATAAATAAATTCACTTGGTTGTCATGGCCCTGTCGATGGGAGGGAGGATGCAGATGAGCAGGTTTTGAGATGGGTTTCATTTGCTTGGTTTCCTCTTACTACTGTATATCAGACTTTTAGTGCCTCAATTTTTTAAACACATCCTTTTAATATTAACTTTTATACAGTATGTTCATACATTTTCCACTGCTGCCATAAATTTACTTCATTTTTATTTTGTAACTGTTCATGTCTTTACGCTGTTTGAATACAGTATGTTCATCTATTGTTTGGCTCTGCAACTCTCCATACGCTAATAAAATATAAAAATAAATAAGCTATTTATTATTTTTAAAAAATTCTTCACACTTTAATTACTTTTATTTTATATCATAGCTATAAGTCACATTATAGCACTTGCCTTACTTTGACAATATCAGTTATCTAAAATGTTATTCTTTTTATGTTTACAGAACCGAGAAAATTAATAAAATTCAGACCATCCCTGGCAGTTTAGAAATTACTGTTGATTGGCTACCTTTGGAACATCCAAGTATGAATCCATTTTATAATGGTTAAAAAGTGCTACAATTTATATATCAAGAAGACAGTGCAATTTTTTGTTTTAAAATTATTTCTTTATAAATTATGTGTTTTAAATTGATTTTGTGGTTGCTGTACTCAGGAGCAGAGTTTAGGCAGGAGATCAGGAGGAATATAGATTTTGCCTTGTTAATATGATGGCAGTTGAAGTCATGGTACTAGGCATATGTGGTTAAATAAAAGAGCATGGAAAACATATCTAATGGGCATCAGCTTTGCTAGTGAGAGGTGGTTAGTAAAACTACCTTTTAGTATGTTGTGCTTCCTGGGAATATCCTTTCTGGAATTATCACATTTTATATTTTGAAATATATTTCTAGAACTGTGTTACAATTTTAAGAAATACTTTGTCTAAATTTCTTAAATATAAGCAAGAATAATAGCATCATTTCCACTGTTAATCAGATTTTTCCATTTCAACTTTCAATTCCTCCAACAATAATTTTTTTAATATATGTGATTTTTGTTTTGTGGTTCAAATAAGCATGGTATCTCATTGGAGTTCCTCCACTGATGGGAAGCATATAATAAATGGAATAGAGAGTGGTGAACTTCAGTGATACCCCCCTTATGCAATCATGGTACACCTCCAAAATCTACTCCCAATGGTTATTTGGAACAATGTGGGAATTATACATGTGGCTGCAGGGAAAAGAAGGAATTGCTCTTTCATTTTTCTGACAGATACCTGGTGATGCCACCATGTCAGTTTTATACAAAAATGATGACATTTAATTGGCTGATCATAGCTTGAAGTAATGGTGTGACTATTGTTGGAAAAAGGCCCAAAGAGGATAGAAGCTCTAGTGCATAGCTTTCCAAACTGTGTGTCGCGACACATTAGTGTGTCGCGACAAAACCCGGAAGTGCTGATTGCGCATCGCCGCCACCCCTCCGGCGGTGGTGGCAGCGGTGCACCATCAGCGCTTCCGGGTTTTAGCACGACATACGAGGCCGCCGCCGTGCACACTGCCACCGCGCATGCCGCCGCGCCACCACCGCCGCCACCGTTGGTGTGTCGCCAACAGCGGGACTTTGGAAAGCACTGCTCTAGTGTGTTCATAGACTTGCCAGATTGTAGTGTTTTAAAAAAAAGACAATAAGAATGGATTTTTCTTTTGTTTTTCTTTCTCCAGACTGTGTAACATCATCTTTTATACCAATCAAGCCTTTTAATAATATCAAGGACCATCAACCAACAGTAGAAGTGGAAGAATTTGTTCAAGAATCTACAAAATATTCTCAGGCTTACAAAGTATATAAAAACCAAATGTATATCTATCCCAAACATCTGAAATATGATAGCCAAAAATGCTTCAACAAGGTAAGGTAGTACAAGAGCCAATCTTTGGCATGTTTACTTAAAAATAAGCTCCCTAAATTCTATAGGCAATTTGGAGCTCTACGACACTGGGGTGGTTTAATAAATCCTATGTGTTTTCTAGTGAGAGAACAGTAGTAGGCTAAAGGATTAGTGGATACTTTTCCTGATTCATTTGTTTATTCTTCTCTATGGGAGATCATTGACTTATCCACTTAAATCACTTCAGGCTGATTTCTCCCACACTGAGCACATGGCAGAGGATAGGCTTCAAAGTAAAGTCTCCTTAAAGTTGTGCTTAACTCCTATTGAGTGTGTGAGCTTATCTCATGTTAATTTTTTTGGCAGCAACAGGGAAGTGTCCTGTCATTGCTTTCTTCCAGGATTTTTTTTAAACTTCCCACTCTAATCTACAGCTCTAGAATTCCCTGATGATCTTCCATCTTCAGGCTGACTAGGTTTGACCCCACCTTAAGGGTTTTGTTTTGTTGTGTTGTGTTGTTAGCTAGGGACTGTCACTTGCTTAGGATCTTTCTAGCTCACAGGTCCACAGTATGTTCCTTTTAAGGCTTTCATTAAAATATGCAAATGAAATTGTTGTAAAAATGAGGAGACAGAAGAAGAATAAGATGTCAAATATCAGATTTTTCTCTTCCAAAATCAGAGCCTTAGCATTTGTTTCCATGATCTGTAGGTGCACAATGGAACATTATGCTTTCTGGTACTTGAAATTCCAGTTATTCCTTGGAATCATCTGTATGGTGATGGTTCATAAGTTGCTTTCACACTGCTAAAAATTTACTGTGCCATTAATAAGCTACCATTCACCCCTAGTTGCAATGAACTTGACCTATAGTTAATTATATATATGAAATACTTCTAAAACCTATTGCCTTTGAAATCTCAGTCATGTCTACATGTTTATATTAAAACAGTCTGGTTGATTTTATTGCTTGCATATGAACTACTATTCCTGGTGGAAATTTTTCCCTTTCTGCTTTCCTCAAATTAAAATTAAATGGTTATTTTAAATTCTCAATAAAAATTAAATGGCAATAGAGTAGGTACTATAATGTAATGGAATATGTACTGATTATTCATACGTTCAGCAAAATAGGTTTCATTGAAATTCTGGGACTTGTTTCAAAGCAGGGGCCATCCACATGAAAATTAAGTAGAAGCAGATTGTCCAGTTTTTGTTTTCTATTTTTATCTTGGTAATCGTTCATGTCTTTATGCACATACAAGCACATGCTACCTTTTAAATTATCTTTGAAGCTTAAAGGCTTCAGTGCTATATTCTTAAATATATTTCCTTTTCAAATAATTCAAATGACATGAAGTTTAATGATGAAGTTAAATATTTCCATTTTTCCACTCTGGCTTTTTTATGCTTCTGGGCTTTACTCTCAGCTGGCAGGATTGTGTCAGTCCTGGAAAAGACTGTAGGTTTCACATAACTTTAAGTGGAGAGCTAGTGATTTGCATTTGCACTCTTCTATTACAGGCCCGGAATATAACAGTGTGTATTGAATTTAAAAACTCAGATGAAGAAGGAGCCAAGCCAGTGAAGGTGAGTCAAGTTGAATTCCAGGCACAACATAATATGGTAGAACAGATTTCTTTGGATGCCCAGTTGGCGACACTACAGTATTGTGATCTATAGCTTTTAAAGAATCATCAGTCTAATACTTTTTTCCACATTTCCATAACAGTTCTTTATAACAGCAGTCAACATAGAGCTTTTTGGCAATGCCAATTCTGCAGTGTGGTCACTGACAGGTTTTTATATAATAAAATGAAATGGAAAACTCTGGATAAATATCTATAAATGTTCTTTCGTAACTCAGGTGAACAGCATGTTCATGAAGGTGAATGATCAGCAGGAGAAATGGTGAATTCAGATGTTCTGCATACCATGTGTGAATGCACTCATCATTGTTATGAGCCTCTGGGTTTCAGAGAGCTATTTTAGGTTCACCAAAGAGTTTTTGTGTGCCTGGCATTTATTTTCTTTTTCTTTTGTTGGGGAGTGGTATATGGAGGCTATTGCTAGAAACTACTTTATAAAGTTATTAGTAGTAGTGGTTTAACAAGTAAAATTAAGAAATAAAGTAATTTTACTAGTTTGGTTCTTGTCATTTTGACTTCTCATGTCATCTATTCTCCTACTGGATGTCTCAGCTGTATAAAAGCAATACCATGTATACCAGTTTTTTCAGACCCTGGGTACAATCATGTAATCTTGCATGATGGCCTGGAAAAATCTCCACTCCATTTTTTTTAATACTCCAAAATCTTGTGAGTTTGCTTGTCAGATCTTTTTTTTTTTTTTTTTTTTGGCATTCTCCACATGAAATCTCATGAGATTTCAGCCATTTTTAATTTTTTTATGTGTTTTTGGCCCAAAGGTTCTACGATGCTATGAGGCTGAAAAAGTCTTCTAAGATATGACTACAGAATCAATTGTTTCTAGTAAAGTCCACAAAACTTAAAGCAATGTCTCTTTAAACAGTGTATCTATGGGAAGCCTGGTGGACCATTATTTACATCAGCAGCTTATACAGCTGTGCTACATCATTCACAAAATCCTGATTTCTACGATGAGGTCAGTCTGCTCCTTCTATGACTTGATACACGCTGTTATAATAGACTGATATATCAAGGATACTTTTGAAAAAATAGATTGTTAAGATCTTTTAGTGTTGCCTTGAATTGTTTGCAACTGAGGACAACCATTCAACTCCATAATATATCTCTTAAAAACAACTCTCAGAGTCAGAATAACTCAACATCCTGGCCTAATACCCATGGGAACAGCCAGGTCTTCAGTCGCTTTCAAAAAGCCATCATGGTGGGGGTTATCGACTTTGGGAGGATAAGATGTTCTATAGGGCAGGCGCCATGACAGAAAACATGCTTCCTGTGTCCCATTAGATGGCATTATTTATTGATTTTATTTATTTATAATTCGATTTATATCACCACTCCATCTCCCCCTAGGGGGACTCTGGGCATTATTTGATAGAAGGGATTCAGATAGAAGGGATTCAGGCCAAATCTGTCAGTTCTGCTAGGAGGAGCAGAATTAGTAAGACATAGGTGATTGCATAAATAACCTGACCGTCTGCTATAAGGGGGTTTATGGATGTAATGGTATATCATGGGCATACAGAGGCATGAAAATAGCTACCATATTCCAGTTGCAGCTTCCATGTTGAATACATTGCAATAATCCAAACAGTTTGGGACTAAAGCACAAGTAACCATGAGCAGAACCATCCAATCCAGGAGTGGGAACAATTGGAACATTAAAATAACTTGTATAAAGGTTTTCCTGGTCACAGCTACCACCTGCTCCTCAAGCAGGAGCCAAGAATCCAGGAGGATCCCCAAACTATGCACCAGTTTCAGCTAGGAGACACATGATGGAAGATTCCTGATAAAGGGGGGCCCTAAAAGCCAGAGTGACTCAGTCTTGGGTTGAGTTCAAGCCTGGACTCCCAATCCAGACCTACATAGCCTCCAGATATTGAGAAAGAACCTTGGTGGCATCAATTGGTCAACAAAGGGAGAAGAATGTACATCATCAGCACACTGATGATACCTCACCCCCTGCTGGTGGATGATCTCATCCAATAGTTTAATGTACATGTTAAATAGGATCGGGAAGAGGGTAGAGCCCTAAGTAACTCTGAAAACCAGGTGCCTAGAACTTGAACTCCCCCCACCACCAACACTGACTGGAACTAGCCTTTGAGGAAGGAAAATAACCACTGCAACACCATGCCCTTCCATTCCTACACCCTAAGTCAATTCAGAAGGATATAATTAATGTCAAAAGCTGCTACAAAATCAAAGTAGGCAAGAATACCCCCACCATTTTGAAGACTCATCCATGCCTCAATACTATTCCCAGGCCTGAATCTGACTGAAAAGAGACCAGATAGTCAGTTTCCTCTTCCTAAAAGAGAAGATTGGAAACTAGACAAAATATATTCGGTATCATGGGGTCCACTTTATGATTTATTGAACAGCGTGTTGATCACTACCTCGTTAATGCAGATGGGATCACATCTTTAGTCAAGGAACAATTAACCACTGCCTGGACTCATCACACTTCATCTCCTGGGCAACCTTAGCCAGGAAGGTTATGAACCTAGTGTGTGTTCTGAGAATTCTATCCAACTTCCTCAGGACCAAGAGGCTCAAACTCCTCCCAGATATCTTAGCAGATTATGCCTCACTCTACACCATAGGATATGCACAGCCAGAGTCCAATTTAGAACAAATCCAAGTAAATTTATTCACCAGATGTCTTGAATACTCATCACAGTGACCTTCTGGGACTTACCTCCCCAGGAGGATCTGAGCAACCCTGAACAGGTCTACCAGATAGCTATCTGCAAATGTGATAGGAGCAAAAAAATGTTTATGTTTTGCCACTGTTTTCACCATGAGGTAATCCTTAGTAAAGGTTCTTACATGTGTTTGGTAGGACAAGTGCTGTTTTTTCAAGTGGCGCTCTAGACACTTTGTGTCACGTGATCCACAAGCAGAGATGGGCTACATAGGTGCAATCTAGGGCCACATTTTCCCTCTCATTCCAAGTAGTGAACAAGACCTCATCAGACTGTACATCAGAGACTCAAGAACAATTCCAAGCTCCATCTGAAAGCCCACAGGCTCCATCAGGCACCTGGGATGGGCTGGTCAAACAGATCCTGTCTCCCTGTTACAGAAAACTCTAAAGCATTTGGAGAGTGATCTGACCATAGCAGATCCCCCATACCCAAGTCACATTGCTATTGCCCAAAGACAAAAACTAGGTGAAGTGTGTGATCTCTGCTGTGTATTGGGCTCTCAATTACTTAAGTCAAGTCCATGGCTGCCTTAGAGGCCATGAACTCCAGAGCCACCTGTCTCCATGCCCAAGGACATAAAGTCTAGGGTATTCCATAGCATTAAGTAGCCCAGGCAGGGAAGCTGTTACACAACAGCGAGGTTGGTAGAGAGTAGCAATCCCATCTGATACCAAGAGCCCAGTTTCACATACAGGGTCGTACTTCTGGTTATCTGCAGAGCAGCATCTCTTAAAGCCCCCAGGGTCTCTTGTATGACTGCAGCCACTTCTCCAACTTGGGATCATGGCTGGTGCCTCACTTGAAACCCAAATGAGCACATTACTTAGAGGGAAGGCTCCCCCTCCATACCCAACCAGGTCTTGGTAATATACTGTCCTTGGTAATCCTGATACATTATCTGTAATGAATTCCTTTTGATCTTCTTGGCCTTTTGACTAAGAGCAGATATAGAATAATAGTTTAGGATCAGAATTAGGCCCTGCTGTCTTCTCTTTGCTTTAATTCAGTTTACACTTAAGATGGATGTAATGTTTTACATTTCAGGTAAAAATTGAGCTGCCAACTCAACTTCATAAGAAACATCACATTCTGTTTTCATTTTATCATGTCACTTGTGACATAAATGCAAAAGCTAATACCAAAAAGAAAGAGGCCCTGGAAACCTCAGGTACCTATACTGGATTTTTGCTCAAATACTCGTTGTCTGTATTATTCCCGTATACTTTCTTTCCCTGTTTTAGGTCAAGCATTTGAGACAATCTCTGTTTTCTGGTAATTGTTATTTTTATATTTAAATAAATCAAAATGTTCCAGTGTTAATATCTATTTTGGACACAGTGGGATATGCTTGGCTGCCTTTGCTGAAAGATGATCAACTAATATCTCGAGAACATAGCATACCAGTGGCAACCATTCTACCTCCCTCTTATTTAAACCTTCAGGATCCTGCAGTTGGAAAGGTATTGTGCATTACTTACTTCTTTTTTTTATCCCTTGCAAAACAATCTTATAGTTTAATGTTTATGACATTAAAGCAGATGTGTCAAGTATAAAATTATTCTCAAGCTCTGTCACACACATGCCATGTCATATATAGAATGTTGAGCATATCTGGTTCCTTGCCTATCTGAGTTCTCTAATTGGAACAGAACAAAAAAAATGTGATAATAAATAAATAAATGCATTGATAGATACATCCTCTTCTTATAATAGACTGTTCTGAGTGTTTATAATTCTAAATGAACATAGCTTCACATGGTACTTTTTCATGCAGTTTGGATTACTTGATTTTTCTTTCATTCTGACAGATATACAACTGACAATGTGAAGACACCTATTTTTATAGGTTTTTATATAGATTGTAACCCATGCATCTCTGTAATTTCATGATATACTATTCTGTCTGTTCTGAACATCTGCAAATAAATACATCATTTAATTTTGGATAGTCTATGAATAGGTCAAGTGTACCATCAAATCTTTGTTCATATTTGTACAATATGTGTGCTATTATATTTATAGTGAATTGAGCAATTTGGCTTTCCAGTTAGAATCAGGGTAATCAGACATTTTTATGATCATCTCTATCCATATATCTCCACTGTTTGTTCACATACTGCAGAAGCATTGGATCTCATGACATGCTTTTTGCCTGTGATTTGTCTGAAAAGATTCAACAAAGACGGGTTTCTCACTGAACAGAACTTTTGAAAACTCTGGCTACTTCATGACAGCTGTTTTTTTTTTGTTTTTTTTTGGAGCCCCTGTACAAAATGTGGAATGCAAATCTAACAAATAAATATATTTTGCTATATACACAATGAGAGAGAGAGAGAGAGAATAATTAATGCAACCTACAAATGATGACGCTAATCAGGATACTGTGGTAGTGCTGATATATCCTTATGTCTATGAAGGTTCTCAGTCATCCAGGTGGAATTGTCTGTAGCTTGAATCATGTCAACTGGATTTCTATTTTCTTAATGGAAACGTTTCGCTCCTTATCCAAGGGGCTTCTTCAGTCTGAGCAAAGTTGGTAAGGGAATCCTAAATATGTTCCTAGGTAGCTGTGTGACCTTACACCTGGGGCTAGGTCATGGTTATATTGAGATGTAATTTTTAAGTCCTTTTATCATCTAATGGAGGGTCGTTAAAAACACCATGCTGCTGTTGAGCTTCTGAAATGGTCTTAATCTTCCTAGGCACAGAAGACAACACGGGGAGGAAGATGGGGGAGAGTTTGTGCCTGAGGCCCCCACCTCTATTCAAGGAAGGATTTTCCAAGTTGGCATAAATGGATTCCATTTATGCCAACTTGGAAAATCCTTCCTTGAATAGAGGTGGGGGCCTCAGGCACAAACTCTCCCCCATCTTCCTCCCCGTGTTGTCTTCTGTGCCTAGGAAGATTAAGACCATTTCAGAAGCTCAACAGCAGCATGGTGTTTTTAACGACCCTCCATTAGATGATAAAAGGACTTAAAAATTACATCTCAATATAACCATGACCTAGCCCCAGGTGTAAGGTCACACAGCTACCTAGGAACATATTTAGGATTCCCTTACCAACTTTACTCAGACTGAAGAAGCCCCTTGGATAAGGAGCGAAACGTTTCCATTAAGAAAATAGAAATCCAGTTGACATGATTCAAGCTACTGATATATCCTTAGTATTCTAAACATAAAGTAGGAACATAAGCTAGAAGACAAACATGTTTGCGCTAACTAGAGTGTTTTGTTTTTTGTTTTTCACAGCACAGTGGAAGTGAAATTAAGTGGGTAGATGGAGGGAAGCCACTCTTCAAAGTGTCACTGCTTATTGTATCCACAATTTACACTCAGGTAAGCATTGTTTATATTAAGGAAAACAAGTGTGAGAAATGCAAAATAAACAAAATAGTAGGCGTATATCAGTGTCTCTGCATGTGATCTGTATACAATTTTATTTGGATTCCACAGGAAATAAAATATTTTGGTTTCTTCCTTCAGCCATTCTGAAAGAGGAAATCACAGTCAGTGTGATATTTATAGAATCTTTTAGGAAGGATTATCTCAAATATTCAAAACAACAAATATTCAGAACACATTTATAGCAAATCCTGCAATGTAATTTATATTTTTTGAGTGAAAACAATTGGTCATATTTAGAATATAAATAAAATAATAAATGATCTATGCCTATATTTTTGGAACCATACATTACAATCCTAACAAAAATTAAAAATAATCAGTTGCTAGAGCTTTATGCAGATAATTGCAATCTATCTGATTTTTTGATTTTCATACAATTTGGTTTTCATAACAAGCAGGATCCAGTAACCCTGTAAACAAATGAAGACTTCTGGGTACATAGTTTAGCCTAGAGGTCAACAACCTTTGCTATAGGCCCTTGTACAATTTCACACAATGGCACAGCTGCCCTATTTTATTTATTTATATACAATATATATATCTATATATATATATATAGGCGTGGTGGCTCAGTGGGTAAGACGCCAGGCTTGTCGATCAGAAGATTGCAAGTTCAGAGGTTTGAATCCCTAGCCCTGCATGCGGAGTGAGCTCCCGCACTAGCTCCAGCTCTTGCCAATCTAGCAATTCAAAAGCATGCAAATGCAAGTAGATTAATAGGTACCACTTCGGTGGGTAGGTAACAGCGTTCCGCGCGTGTCATGCAGCCACATGACCGTGGAAGCGTCTTCGGACAACGCTGGCTCTTTGGCTAACAAACGGAGATGAGCACCGGCCCCTAGAGTCGGACACGACTGCACAAATGTGCGGGGGGTACCTATATATATATATATATATATATATATATATATATATATATATATATATATATAAGCTAAAATTACATGATATTACCAAAGCTCAGAAAATGTTGACATTCAGAACTCATAGGAAATTTGTGTTCTTAAACTTCATGAGATTTAAGTTGATAGCAATAATTTAATTTCCAGGTTTGGCAATCTTGCAAGATTTTGATCATTTTTTTAGACAGTAAAGTATCTTTTTATTTAATTTTGGAGTCCACAGATAATACCTGGGAGAGGCACATGTACAATGGCACCTTTAGGCACTGTGTTTCTAGGCTGAGCATCTTACTGCTTCAGGCCTCCGCTCAGTATTTAACATAACTCATATCAACACACAGGCATAAACAATGTATTTAGACACACTTCAGCATTTTCTTTTATAGGTCATTATTATTCTTATTTTACAGATTTTGCTATAATACCACATTTGATTTTTCAGATGGGCTGATTGATGGAAAAGAGGACCGAGCAGTTCCTGCAATAAATTTGGCTTAGACTGTATCAAGAGTGGAAATATATATTTTAAGGAATTAATGCTGAACTGAAAAATATCACTTAGGGGGATGATTTTTCTTTAAATATTAATTGCCTATTATTGCAGTTATTCTTTAGAGTCTGCATGCCACTTCTGCTGATACTACACTAAACTTTTTTGTATACATTTGCTGTAGGATCCATATCTGAATAGATTTTTCCTGCAGTGCCAGAAAAGAAATAGAGATTTCTCCCAGCCAGCTACCTCAAGTTTTATCATCTCCTGTAAGGTAAGTTAATTAAGAAAGTATATAGCTATTGATAGCGCTGGTGGCTGATTATATATGTATATTTTAATTTTCCTTTTGAATTATGTGCGTTTGTCATCATAATGTTAAATAATACATTGCTGAAGAGCGCAGAACAGTTGAAAATAAAATTGATAGAACATAAAAATAAACATAAATCCAAAACCCAGCATGTAAAAACTGTTTAGTAACTCCTGCATATCTATGTTCACCACTTATAGCATGGACTTTTAGAATAGAAAAAGTCATTTCTCATTCCAGAGGCAACTTTTATATACCACAGATCACCACAGAAATGGTTATTCATAAAAATAGTCAGAACCATTCGGGTTGCATATTTTTTCATCTTTGTTACTTAATCCAGGAATATTTTTTCTTCCTTTCATAATTGGGCATTGCTTTTTCTTGGAACACTGACTCTGCATCCATATTATTCTAAACGATAATGTTTAGAATTTTTTTAACATTATTTATATAATCATGATTTAAAATGTATTACCAATGCCACTGTAGCCTAAGATAAGCCTGCATACTGAAGTGATCTTCTTGATCCCCTCTTCTATGTTTTAATTTAATAATGTACAGTAGTTTTGGGGAATGCAGAAGCTTCAGCTGGTGCAGAATGCGGCTGCACGGGTAGTAAATGGAGTCAGATATTGGACGCACGTAACACCGCTGCTATGTGAGCTTCATTGGTTGCCAGTGTGCTCCCAGGTGCAATTCAATGTGCTGGTTCTCACCTTTAAAGCCCTTCATAGCTTGGGACTGGGTTACCTAAGGGACCGTCTCCTCCCAGTTGTTTCTACCCATCCAATTAGATCTGGTAGGCTGGGTATGCTACGGCTCCCGTCAGCCAAGGAATATTGGTTGGCGGGGACTAGAAGGCATGCCTTCTCTGCTGTAGCTCCTGCCCTATGGAATGTTCTCCCTTCAGAGATCAGGATGTCCCCAACCCTGTTGGCCTTTCGTAAGGCCGTGAAGACCTGGTTATGTGCCCGGGCCTGGGGCCCCGAGCGTGGGAATAGTCCCGTTTCTTGGCTATATTAACATCTTTACATTGCTTACTTGGCAGCCATGTATATTTATTTTGTATTTTAATTCTTTTAATGGTAATTGTTTTGACCGTTTTGTGTTTTTTATTGTTGTAAGCCGCCCAGAGTCACTTGCTGAGATGGGCGGCTATAGAAATTGAATACATAAATAAACTAACTCCTCTAGCTATTATTCAAAAGTAACCTCTTGGAAATTATATGCCTTCCAGGACAGCTGTAAACAATTTTAAACCAATATAAGAAATAGAAGTAGAAGCAGGCCCAGCAAGTATTTTTACTTTATTTGTTTGTTTTATATGCTGCCTTTCTTTGGGATCTCAAGGCAGCATATATGGAGATTTCACCTAATGTTATCCCCACAGCAACAATGCTGTGGGATAAGTTAGGCTGAGAAATTCACCCAGGCAGTTCTGTGGTCAAGTATGGATTTGAACCTGGGTTTCCAATAATCACTGTTAATTTAAATTATCCAATTTGTGAACAAGCTTTCCAGAACAGAAGCTTTTTGCTGTACAGCAAACCATCCTAAGAGAAGGATCCAATATAGCTTGTGGTCATTATTTGGATATTGAACAGAGGGGTCAGTTCTTAGAATGCAAACCATCTAGTGGCGAAAGACATGGTCCTGAAGGTAGCCTAGACTCAGCCAATGTACAGCTTTTAATGCCATTGTCCACACTTTGAATGTTGCCTAAAAACAAATTAGCAACCTAATAAGCCAAGGATATTATGATTGCATAAATAAGTGCCACTAGCATTCTTCCAAGGGCATTTCAGACCTGCTTCAGTTTCTAAAAACTATCAAAAGAGAGAATCCATTAATTTGGATTCAACAATGGCATTGATCACCACAGCCAGGTCTCTGCTCACCTAGAACAACTGTCATAATTGTATTTGAAGTCCAAAACTGTTTAAGTTAAAGCAGTATGATAAAGCCAAGGACAATCCCAGCTCTCCTATCCAAGTTGGACATTCTAACTATTGCACAACTCTGTAACTGTCTCCATGTCCCTATTTAAAATGGAGGTTGAATTATATGTAACTTGAGTAGAACTGCTTTTATTCTGAAATGTATTTGAAGTCTCCCCCGAGTCAGACTTCACTCCTTCCATGTAACACTTCCATGTAATTTTTATGGCAACAGAATGGAAGTGGCTTGTCATTGTCTTTTTTCTCAACTTCCTTGACTAGTCTTTGTTGTTTATTCGTTCAGTCGTCTCCGACTCCTCGTGACCTCATGGACCAGCCCATGCCAGAGCTTCCTGTCAGCCGTCACCATCCCCAGCTCCCCCATGGTTGAGTCCGTCACCTCCAGAATACCATCCATCCATCTTGCCCTTGGTTGGCCCCTCTTCCTTTTGCCTTCCACTTTCCCTAGCATCAACTTCTTCTCCAGGGTATCCTATCTTCTCATTATGTGGCCAAAGTACTTCAGTTTTGCCTTTAATATCATTCCCTCAAGTGAGCAGTCTGGCTTTATTTCCTGGAGTATGGACTGGTTTGATCTTCTTGCAGTCCAAGGCACTCTCAGAATTTTCCTCCAACACCACAGTTCAAAAGCATCTATCTTCCTTCGCTCAGCCTTCCTTATGGTCCAGCTCTCACAGCCATAGGTTACTACAGGGAATACCATTGCTTTAACTATGCGGACCTTTGTTGTCAGTGTGATGTCTCTGCTCTTAACTATTTTATCAAGATTTGCCATTGCTCTCCTCCCAAGAAGTAGATGTCTTCTGATTTCCTGGCTGCAGTCAGCATCTGCAGTAATCTGACTAGCCCTGGAATTCCCTGGTGGTTTCCTAGGCCAGTACTGACTAGGTTCAACCTACTTAGCTTTGCCAAGACTTTGTCAAGGCCAGCTCAGTGCTGCCACCTGGGGTACCCTGATTTAAATTAGTTTATAATATGCATGGAAGATTACAAAATCATTCTCTGTTCATGTATTTTTATGCTTGATTTCTTAATCAGAATTTACTTAAAATTGAGAAGATCCATGTCATTGTGAATTTTCTTCCTGTGATTCTGAACCAGCTCTTCTGGGTTCTTGTACAAAACAAAGAGGATGAGGTAACAACTGCTGTGACCAGGTATTTGTTTTTCTACTTTTTGTTGTTGTAATTTAATTTAGTTTATTTATTTATTATTTATTATTTAAATTTATATGACCGCCCATCTCCCCCAATGGGGGACTCAAAGTTTGCCTTGTGAGGCAATTATTGAAAACTGTCAAGCTGTGGCCAGACCATCTTAATCTTAAAAATAAATGTTTGTTTCAAAAAGAACATATATGCAACCTGTGTGTGCAGTTTGGATGATACTCCTAGGCCTGTATAATGATTTCAATCACATACAAAAGTTCATGTGTAGGAAAATATTTGGTCAGAATATGATAAGTGGTTTTAAAATGGTCTTCCATATAATATACCTCTTTGTCATTCATTTATCTGAGTTTCAGAATATTCCAACCAGCCAAGTTTTAAGTTCAGAGAGGTGGCAAGTTTGTTAAAAAAAAAAAAAAAAGTTCAGGACTACTTACATTTCATTAAGAAAAGTTAACACTGAAATTTTTCAAAAATTTTCAAAAAATTTTGAAATTTTTGAAATTTTGTGGAAATCTCTTTGTTTACAGGCTGGGAAACACAAGCTGGGGGTAGTAGCTGAGTAGCCTTTGTGTGTGTGTGTGTGTGTGTGTGTGTGTGTGTGTTTATGAGCCTTTGAGTCAGTCTTGACTCCTGGCACCTACATGGGCAAGTCCATGCAGTTTTCTTGGAAGCATTTCTTTAGAATTAGTTTGTTCTTCCTAGGGCTGAGGGAAAGTGACTGGCCCAAAGATACCTAGCAAGCTTCCATGCCTAAATCAGGATTAGAATTCCTAATCTTGATTCCCCAGTCTTACTCTTGAACCTTAACCATTAGACTCAACTGGCTATAGAACAATGGATAATACAGAACCCAAGGGAGGGGGGAAATCCCTAGAATCCAAGGCAATCATTTGGCTCTTATACATTATTTGCAAACCCTCTGCATTTAGACTGTAAAATAAGGTCACTTGGTTTTAAAAAATTCTAAATTAAGTAGACTGGCTTACATTTAGTTTTATTGTTTGCTAAATGAAACTGCCATCTTCTTTTTCAGGCTTTATCATGCTACATGATCACTCACTACTTTTAATTTACAGGGTCTTTACTGATATTGTGGCCAAGTTCCATGAAGAAAAATTAGATCACTATATTCAGTCATATATAAAGGTAAGGATATTTAACCTGCTCTCTGATCATCTTTATAAAATCCCGTATTCATCCTAGGATCCATTTTTGATGCCATCTTGGCAAAGCATTAGGTGTTAACTGCCGCTATTAACTACCCATGGTAATTTATCAGCTGATTCTCTCACAAGAGTTAACATGAGACAACATGATTGCTAGTGAACATCAACAGTAGTTTGTAATGAAGAGAGCATTCTTGGGAACTTTTCTGTTGTGCTTTCAAATAGCTTGTGCATAATATTTTTTTAGCCTTTTTGTTATTTTCTCAAGAACCTTTTTATTGTCTAAATTGCAGTGGTTTTGTACCTGTTCATGGTATGTGAAACATTTTTAATCTTCCAGCATGACATTTTGCACATATTTGTGAATTGGCACTGCTTCTTCCGTTTCCTCCATTCAGTTTTCACTCTAAATGCTTCATTGTACTGAGTGAATGTGTACTAAGTTAGTTACAAATACTTTAAAGGCATATCCTTGTATGCAGTACCAGTAAAAATGCCCTTTGAACAGGCCCCCAGAAGCTACTAAAATATTTGGCCTACTTTGTACAGTAAAAGCAACAAAACAAAGTTGTTGATCTTAAGGGGAAAAAATCCAATACAGATTAAGACAATGTCTTTGTTTAACCAAATCAAGGATTTGGTTAAAAAATGCATCAATGTTTTTAAATTAATCTTCATTGGGTGTGATATTGAAAGGGAAAAGGAGAAAGTTATTGATATCCATAATTCAGGAGCTGCATTTAATTACAACACATTTAAAATAGATTTTAACAATTATTAAGATTATTCCAGTTTGTATAAACTCAGATGTTTGCTCGCATTTTGTGATGTTAAAATATTGTTGCAGCATGGGCTTTAGGTTCAGCTGAATACCATTTTTATCTCTTATCAATCGGGTTGCAAAATGCATTCCTACCAGACCATTCAAAGCAATACTAAATAATGCAATCATTTATATATCTCAAAATCTGATCCTGAATAACCCTCAATTTTTAAAGCAGATTTTGCAGTTGTACAGGGGCACTGGAGTTATGGTAGGAATAGAGAATTTCCCCTACCATTTCTACAGATGGATATATTTTCGTAATAAGTGGAATGCATTGGATTTCACTCTATATGATGAAAAGAGCTACACTTAATTGTCCTTCAGTATCCTCTGGCTTATCAGTAATTACAAATAGTTATGAAAGAGGCAGTAATTTTAAACTATGGAGTGGCAGATTCAGTTTAAATAGGGACACTAAGTAGAAAGTAAGAATAAGATTAAAGATGAAAACTAAATATATGAGTGTCTTCTACTTTGGTATTTTTTATCAAAATTATGCATACTACTTTGGTTGTTACTTACAAAAGAGAAATACATGTTTCAAGAATTCCCTGAAAATCAGACCACCAGATCTGTTTGTATAGAAGAGCACAGTCAAATAAAATATTTCCATATATAATATCTTATATGTAATTACAGTAACTTAAATACTCAGGCACTGTCAAGCTTCTTGTACATTTATTCAAACTACCAGTTAGTTAATTTACTTAACAAACAAAATATTATGGAAAATTGAGAAGTAATATTAATAATAACATGAATGAATCAGAAATGCATGTACATGGCCCCAGATTCATTGCTCAATTAATTTCTACTTTGTTACTTTAAGTGAATGGGTTAAGTGCCTTCATTTAAAAACATTTTGTTTGAGAAGATATAGCTAGATGTTCCAGCTGTACTATATGACCTGTTTGATCCATGCAACTCATCATCTGATAATGCACCATTTTAGCAATAAGCATATGTGTGTGACTTTACAATTATGAGACAATTTCATTTTAAATATGAAAGAATAATAACAGCTTTATAATAATATGATTTGGAGAATCATTCTTGAGTTCGGATTGTGAAATTTGCTGTGTTCCACATTAGTAAAATGTCACAAATCCTGCAGATACCGATTGTCACACACAAGTCATTTCCCCACTAGTGTTTTACTGTATAGCTTTTTCTAAAGTCATTATTGTGCCAAAGTAACAAAAATTAGCATGAGCTTTTCATCACTTCAGTGGGGGCTGCTATGAAGACGCTGTAGATTGCTAGTGGGGAAATTGGCATATATAAGCCAACGTGAATATTAACTATCAGAGTATACATGCTTTAACATTTTCTTTTTGCATAAAATCTAAGTGTCATGACATTAATTGAATTTGTAATAAACTGAATGGCTATATCATTATGGCAATAAAATAAATCCCATTGTGCTCTCAGATTTTCGCATAGTGAAATTCTATGCACATCATATTCAGAAATAAGTCCCACTGAATCCAGTAGGCTTTCTCCCAGGCAGCTGACTATAGCTTCAAAATGTTAGTTTTATTTATCTTGTTTTTTAACACATCAGTTTAGAAAAGTATGTACATGCAAAATGCCTCTCATAAAGAAAATTAATGCCAATTTAATCAATCTTAAATTGTAATCCTGCAGCTTTTGAAGATTTTGTAACCTAAGGATTAGGAAGCTATGATATATCTAGATAAAGTTTTAAGAAAATTACCATTCTTGAGAGAGATGAAGGATTTAAACCATAACCATCCTGAAGACTTAAACAGCATTCTGAAGAATATTTACTATGATTTTCCCCAACCTAATGCATTTCAGAAGTAATGAAGTATAACACATTTAGATTAAGGAAGGTTGGTGGTGAATCTAAGCTGCTTTAGGCATACCTCTCACTTTCAGTCATCATGTTCTATTTCTATGGGAGAATAATAAT
This sequence comes from Charina bottae, assembly GCA_023362775.1. NCBI lineage: Eukaryota > Metazoa > Chordata > Lepidosauria > Squamata > Charinaidae > Charina > Charina bottae. The sequence goes on from JALMGJ010000005.1 coordinate 25,701,630, forward strand.
CAGAGGTATTATTAAAGTAAAATGTGCTTGAACTCCTCAGAAGTTGTCGTAGCAGCAGTAGTAATATACTACAGAATAAAAGTGATGTCCCAGAAGAATTAAGAATGCTGCTGGATTCAAATCTTATTTTCTCCTCCTCCAAATCAAAGCATGATCTTGTCATTCTGCATGATGGCATCATGTCATGTGTTGAATGTCTCTAGTCACTATGGTTGAGACAGAAGTAGCAGCCTTGCATTTGTTGTAGCATCAAGTTTCATTCTAAGAAGATTGTTCCCTGTGCTTTTCTTAAGATCAGATAAGGTTAATGATCTATCTATCTATCTATCTATCTATCTATCTATCTATCTATCATCTATATACTGTATCATAATTCTTATTTACAAGTCACATTCCATTACCAACATTTTGTTTGGGGTGATGGTGATGAAAATCTAAAAATGCTGTGGATCATGGTTCAGATGTAAACAAAAAAGATTGTGTGAGTGCTTAACTAGCTGTTACTAAATGTATTCTCTTATTAATATGTTCGAAAGAGCATGGGTTGAGTGATTGGTTTGCTCAGTCTTCCCATATTCAAGAATAAGACTAAATGTCACCACATTTCATACATTTCCAGATTGGCTGATGTTTAGAGCAAAAGAATGGTGCATGTGCAAGATAACTGCAGATGCTAATACTTCCATGCTGGCAGGAATAATGTTTCAATATTTATATGTATTTTTCCACATCCCACAATGCATTCTATCTCATTGGGAAAGTGTTGGATGTGTTGTTATTAAAAGAACTTTTTATTTCTGTAAGTAAACAAACAAAAAATAATGACAAATAAATTTTCCCATAACAGTTTGAACCCATCAAATATAACAGTAATGATAATAAACTTTAATATAAAAATGGAAGACGAATGTTGGTTCCTATAGAGACATACTCATATTGCTATGCATTTGATGGCAGGTGTGGAGTATTTACTGCCCAATAAAAAGAGATGTATACTCTGGTTTTGGTTTTGGTACACGCTCCATCTTTCTGTAGAATGTAAAATATTCATAACACAATCTCATATATATTTAATCAGAAATATATCTCATTCAGTTCAGAAGGACTTATTTCCAGGCAAGTGGATGCAGACTTGCAGCTTGGGAATGAGTTCATTGTCCTTAAAGGAATGTACTTCTGAATGGGCAAGTAAAAGATTGCATGCAAAGTACAGTTTCTTAATCTCATTACATTGAAATCAATAGAAGGCCAGATATATTTTCATAGCATTGGTGATATAACCGTCAAGTATAATATTATGTAGATTATCCATGTTGCATGGAGTCAGTGAGAACTAATGTTCTCGCCATTGACTTTTTTCCTGCGTTTTATATTATACTTTTAGTATGTATTCAAAACTAAGACATTTGAAGAACGGACTGTTCATGAAGAACTGGCCAAGAATATGACTGATCTGTTGCAGTCAAATGATCAAAGGACAGTGAAGCTTGTTCTAAAGGTAAAAATTGATCTTATTCATGAGCTAAAATCACCAGGAAAGCTTTCATAGATTGTTGTTTGCCTGTGTGTGTGTGTGTGTGTGTGTGCGCGCGCGCGCGCGCACGCACGCGCATGCACCTTTGAGTCAGTTTTTTACTCCCAGAGACTGCCTGGACTAGTCCCTGCAGTTTTCTTGGCAATTTTTTTTTTGGAAGTAGTTTGCCATTGCCTCCTTCCTAAGGTTGAGAGGGGGTGACTGGCTCAAGGTCACCCAGCTGACTTTGTGCCTAAGGCAGGACTAAAACTCACAGTCTCCCATTTTCTAGCCTGGTGCCTTAAGCATTACACCAAACTGGCTCTCGTTATTTGCTATATGTTCTTATTTTATGATGTCACTTTGTTGTCCATTCCCTATAGCTGGGAAAGGGATTGCTTAGCAGAACAGCTAAGAAGTTTATATGAGAACCTGATTTAAAATATTAGGATTTAAAAGCAAGAAGATGGTGAATAATTGTTTTTCAAGGACAACTATATTGGAAAATACATCACAGCCCTGCAGATTCTTGCTAGCAGATTGAGCCGGGGTGCTCTATATAAATCAGTGTTTCTCAACCTTGGCAGCTTGAAGATGTGTGGACTTCCACTCCCAGAATTGCTGGCTGGGGAATTCTGGGAGTTGAAGTCCACACATCTTCAAGCTGCCAAGGTTGAGAAACACTGATATAAACAGTTACCAACTCAGCACTAAGTGGTGGGGGGTGGTTTTGTTTTTGTTTCTCTGAGTAAAGAATTTTATAAATTGGATCCAGACTGTCTATTTCACACATGGAAGGGCTCCTTAGTTTTTTTAAGAGCTAAATGAGATTCGGATATAAATTCCAGTTGGAGAAGGAGGAGCAAGGAATTTATTAATTCCTCACTCAGTCCCTGGCCATTGCCAAGCTATTCTGGTGGGTTCCCCCAGCCCAGTGAAGCAGCTTTTCAAGGCCACCTGTGGACGTAAAAAAAGAATAGTTATAAATTACTGGTATCCGTGCACAGAAAGCCTATCCAGAAGTGGCCCAGAGCGCTCCAAAGGTTAGAATTCAGTTCTGTCTTGTCTAATCTTATGCCTTCCAAATATTTGGGGAATACAGCAATAACAATTTTCAGCCAATTTGCTTGGGATTTATGGAAACTGTAGTCTCAGCACATATGGAAAAGCCCACCTTTGGGGAGCTTGTAATTGTAATGAAAAAAGAAAACTTTTTGTGTGTTAAATAACATTTATTTATTTATTTATTTATTTATTTATTTATTTATTTATTTATTTATAGCACTCCTGGTTCTTTTTTGCAATTATATTAAAATCAATGGCACAGCATTTGGTTTACACAAAGAGAATACAGGTAAGACCCTATGCTATTATGCATTAAATAATAAATGTTATCAATATTTAAATATGCTCATACTTAAAAATATTTTACTCATCCAAGTATCATCATATTGTTCAGTGAGTGTAATGATACTTCAGTGTACATATACTCATGCTTTTCATATACATTGATTTTAGATTGTACTATGGATGTTTTGATTGTTATTATATTATATACACAGTAAACTTTTGAGAATCTCTGGATTGCAGTGGCGTACAAGTTTATATATAAGTCCTGAAGCACCTTAGATGTTGCTGTAAGGTAAACGATGGTGGGACTTTTAATTCAGTATTAATTAGAAAGGGCCAAAATGATATAGTGGTTACAGTAGGCTAGGAGTGTAGAGACCCAGGTTTTAGTTCTCTCTTAGGCAAATCAAAAAATAACAACCCACCAACCTGCACTGGACCAGCAGTGGCCCATAACCTTCAGTGAAGAAGTCTTCATCTTGCAGTGGATTGATTTGGGCAGATTATACATTTATATATAATCAATTGCACTTATAATCAGCCATTAACTATGAAATCAACTTCAGTTTTTCTTGTAAAGAAAGGGTGTCACTACACAAATCCCTTCTATTTCAGGGAACAAAGCTCTTCCTAACTTTTCCTAAACATGCCTTTGTAAGATTCATGCTAAAACAAATATAACCAGCTAAGCATGCAGCATTCCTTCACTTGACTGGCAATACTGAAGACATATTTTACATGTGTGGAGGATATTTTTGGGTTCTTTTCCAAGTCCTTTTCATTTTAAAAAATGCATTACAAGGCTATATTCTTAAGTACTTCCTTACTGGTTAGGGTTTACAACATCATCTTCAGTATATATGATGGCTGCCAAGTTACCCTTCTTAGTTTTTCATGAAATTATTGATTGACCTGGTGAAAGGATATAGATCTGACAGATGAGCATCATATAGTGCAGTTCGAAAAGAAAAGCTGAAACATGTAGATACATTTAAATGTGAATTCATGGAAATATAAGTGTTTGGCCTGGCCAAACCCACTTTTTTGTTTGGCCCCACTCACTTTTTGAGGCATAGCTCCTGGAACACCTCTCTAAGATCATTAATATCCCTTAGCCCAAGGAAAGGTTGTGCAACTCTATGTGCTCTGAAGTTTCAGGTAAGAAAACCTCTGCCTGAGATGTCAGTATGTCTATGTAAAACTATTTCACAAATCAAATGTAGAGGACTCCCTACAAAGTTTTGCTTATTATTTTGATATGCAGAAGATAGGGAATACAGCAAAAAGGCTTTTTCATTCTCATTTGATTTTTGTGTTTGATTTGTATCATGCATAAGCTAGCCTATGTTATTCTTCTTGGTAACTGGGGACAGATGGTAAAGTATCTGGAAGGAGTGTGGACCTGCTTTGTTTAGATTATTACTATATTATTGTTATTATTTGTTTCAAGGATGAGAAATATGGAAGACCTCCTCCTGAGATCCTGCAAATCTATTGCAGGATAGACTAGATAATACTAGGGCTACCAGATTTATGTCTATTCCAACGTAAATTGACATAATAGCCTTCTGGTCTTCTGGTGACTGTTAATAATAAGTGCTTCTGCAGCTACATCAATGCAATTGATCCAGACAAGTAATCTGTTCTGAAGACCTCAAAATAAAACTTAGACCAAACTACTTTTAGGACTGCCTACTCTCATACAGTCTGTGCTGCACTTTAGGTCATCAATTAATCATTTCAACAACCTATTTGGCTTTATCCATGATGTAGCCCATCTTATGGAAGAAATTGCTACTGGAATTGAAATAAGTGTTCTCCTAGCTACATATTAAGACACATTACAAAACATATTTATTTTCCCAGGCCTTTTAAGGAAAATGTTTTAGTTGTGGGGCTTAGTTGCATATTTTCACTGTAAGTGACCCAGTGCCATTAAGGGGGTGAGTGTCATACATTTTCTGAATAAATAAATGCCATCATTAAACTGTTCATCAGAGTGATGTCTCTTATCACTTATTCATGAGCAATTCCACCAATTCCTCCAATTTCTTTATGTGGAGAGGGGGAGGAAACATTTTGGAATATTGAGTGCTGTCCGGATCAGATTCTTATTTTGAAGAAGTCATCTGCTGTCTCACCAGATTCCTCGCACTCAGAGGTTTCCAGAATCATACAAAACTGAACTAGATAAACTTACAATGAACATATCAGATCATGTTGTTTGGAAACACATAGATGCTTTTGAAGAGACAAAGAATGCAAGCCACAGTGTTGGCAGGTTTCTGAAGGTAAGGTGTATTCAGTGTAAATAACCATTAACTTATTTGTATGCTGCAGGATCCACAGTCACTGCAATCATTTTCATAGTAAATATTTCTCCATGAAACACTACTTAGTACGTGATTCTTCTACACCGATAAGACTAGGCATGGTAGTGCTGGACGTTCATAAACAAAGTGTAAAATAAGAAATGTTTGAATGCTTCTTCACCAAAAAGAAGATATACTGTAGCAGTCACCCACTCTATAATAAAGGATTTATTTATTAAAGCCTAGGAAATGGTTAAAATCCTTTAATAAAGGATTGCCATTCCATTTTCAGACTGGCAGAAGGGCACAATGCCTTCAATAGCCAGAAATTCAACAAATTCAACTTTTCCTGACAGCTATAAGATCTGTCTCATCTGAACATATTTACTGTATGTATTTTGACTCAATTCTTCAGTGAGTTTTCTAAAGGCCCTGTTTTACACTGGCTATTTAACAATGCAAAATCTCTTAATCTCATACTGCCATTTACACAAATTGATATTTAGGTTAATCAGAAAACTATTGAGTTGAATATTTGACTTTAACATTTGATCTTCAAGATTTACTGCCAGTTTAATGTTTGCCTGGATGATAATGATTCTTTATTAACTATTTTCTGTTGTTAAAAGTCTTTTCTTAGGTAAATAATTATAATCATTTCAATTTTTTTTCTCTTAGCGATGTTTCACATTCATGGATCGTGGATTTGTATTTAAACTAATCAATAACTATATAAGCATGTTTGGACCGGGTGAGGACAAGGTAAGTAAACTGATGTATCTTTACAATTACGCAGACCTCTCCCTTAGGATAAAAGTTTTTCTGAACATTTTACAAAGCAATTAACAGGGAAAAACTTTGTAATACAGTGCTTCCCCACAATGTGCAGCTGGTTTTGGCTAAGTCTAGTTATCCCCTTACAAAAAATAAAAAGTCAATCTATCAAATCACATGTTTCCTAATGAAGACAAGGATCTCTTAGTAGGAATTGGTACGTGCTTGCTCATTTTTGTTCTCGAGCAGGGAAATGCATTTGTTTCTTATTCAAACAAATCTAAGCAACTATTAATCTACCAGATTCCCTTTCCCTTTATTAGTTTAGTACTGCTACAATCAACTTTCTCATTTTTTTTAAAAAAAATAAATTTTTGCTTCTACATGAAAAGACTTCCCTACATATATGAATACACATGTACATTCATTAATCTGCATAACTATTATTTCATGCAGTTATGCAGACAGATTAATGAATGTACATGCCTGCAATTAATGAAGAGAAATCATTAATCCAATAATCACCCAATAATATAAACTTTCAGATTTTGTTCCAGTATAAATTTGATTTTCTTCAAGAAGTATGTAACTATGAACACTTCATTCCTCTCTGCCTACCATTGAAATCTGCAAACATTCCAGGTAAGCACTTGTGGTTTTATATAATATTTATTATAAAGCAAAACAGGTTGCATACAATTTTAAGTATACATACTTAGTAATAAAACTCAGAGAAAATACTACGGTTTTATATTATACAAATATATTTAAAGTAAGCATGCAAATTTGACATTTGCTATAAAATTTGGATATTGGTTACTTCAATTGTGAATATAAGTAAATGCTATTTTAGTAACTATGTTACTATTTTTGGAATTTTTTTTTAAAAAGCAGCAAGAAAAAGCATGAATCATGAATTTAAAAATTGTCTCACAACATTTTTATAGCACTAAAATAAAAGGTAGTTTGAAACTGAAAACCTTACATTCAGTTATTAAATTTTTATTCTTTCTAATCAAATAAATATTATATTTCATTCAAGCCATACTGGAACTGTCATCCAGTTTCTACTCTGTTTCTTAGAATGTACCAGAGATATTCTATTAAAAATAAAACTGATCTTGCAATTACAGAAGATGAAATATGCAACCATGGGATTATGCATCAGAAGAAAGTGAAATATATACTCAAATCCTTATCAAGTGATACCACTGGAATGAAAAGTGCTATAATGTCCATTTTATTGCTTTTTGTTTTGTCTTATTTTAATCATTATAATAATGACTGCAAAGGAAAACAATGTTGCAGTGAAATACTGTTGCTTGTTATTTGTTCAACCACAAGGTTATGAAACATCCCATTGTAATTTTTTTATGCATAATACTTTAAAGAACAATATTTTTCTTGTTTTTCATAGAACAGTGATGAAAAGAAAGACACTGCATTTAGTCTCTAATAAAAAATAATAATTTCAGGAAACAAGCCTGGAAAAGTATGGCTTAGTTCAACCCAATTGAAGGGTTTGTGTTTTATATTTTAACGATATTGACCTGGGTTTAATACAGAACTTTTCAGTTCTGACTCATAGAGGCAAGAGGCCATTTTGGCTTTTGTATCCAACCTCCACTCAGTGCAGGAATCAAAAGGATCCTTAACAGCCTCCACTTGAACACAACCAATAGTCCAAAGGAAGAGAATATCTGTAGTCAGGGTTGAACTGTGGAGTCCTTGATGCTCTCTGAGCTTGGTTGTTTGCTTGCAGATGTTTCATTACCCAACTAGGTAACATCATCAGTGTGAGTGAGTGTGCAGCCTGTTTATATATAGTAGCTTGCCCTGCCCGTTTTGGTGGAGATGTGGCTTCCTTCTTGTTGGAAGGAACAACCAATAATGGCAATCCATCACATCTTTGATTAATTTATTCCAGTGTTCTTACTGTTAACAGTCAGCCTTCCTGTAATGTAAGGCAATTATTCCACTGTGAAACAACAAAGATCAAGTCTTAATCTTCTTCTGTATGCTATCTTTTCAGGTATTTGTAGTGTGTTATCATATCCCACTTCAAACGTCTTTTCTCTAGGCTAAACAGTAACTGATTCTTCAATAACTCTTCATAGGACTTGGTTTCTAATTCCCTAATAATTTTGCCCCAAATTGGACATAATACTTATGGTGCTTGATTTTTTAATCCTAAGTGAAGAGCTCTGCACTTATCTTTATTAAATTTCAGGTTATTATTTTTAGTCTGCTTCTCCAACTTATCAAAATTGTTTTCAACTTTATTTTTGTCATCTAGAGTATTAGCTCACCCATAATTTGTCCCTACATAGATTAACAGGAAAGGATTATTTCAGTGGACGTGTTAAGTCTTAAATGTTTGTTTGCTTTGTCTGCCATACTTTTACACCAGCAATTTCACACAGACCTCTGTGCAAAATAATCCCATCCTTTAAAAAAGTCCAGCATCCAGAATGACTGGAGTTGATCTCAAAAAGCTGATCTAAAAACACTATTTCTAATCAGTATGTTTCAGGAAGTGTGGATGGACAAATATGACAGCAGTAAATTATACCTTTACAATTAACAATGCCATTGATCTAAGTGTATGAACATGTTCTTCTTTTCTTCCCCTTTCCATATATTTCTATCAAACCATTCAAGATCCAATCACACCATCAGAAACAACACAGCAGTTTCATGCATCAGGTAAGTCCAAGTACAGTTTGCAGTCTTAGTGATTAAATGTGACATTATCAAATTCCATTTCTAGCATTTTAAAAATTACCTACTAATCTGCCTTGAACCCAAGTTTGAATTGGTATTACTTTGGATGCTTGAATAATATAGTAAAATGTTGTTATTATTATTTCTAGACAGCTAAACTTTTGTGAGCTATACTTTCTTACTCAACAGTAATTTCAACATCTACTTCATCCTGCCAAGTACTAAATAAAATACTACCATACATCAGGTGTAGATTAATGGAAATTAGTATTAATTTGTAACTCAAACTGCAACATTGGCAGACTTATCAGTTAAAACAAATTCTACAAGAGTGTAATTTTCTTTTCTAACATTTGTTAATTGAATCATATGAATGTCAGTTAATTGTATAAGCCTATTCTTAATATAACTTAATGAAACATGTATATGGCAAGTTTTAAACATACAAATCTCTTGCCTCTCTTCATCCAGATGTTCCAGAGTATATTGTGACAAATGAATTTTGCCGGAAGCATTTTTTAATTGGAGTACTTCTTCGAGAAGTTGGGTTTGCACTCCAAGAAGACCAGGATATCAGACACATGGCCTTGGCTGTGCTGAAAAATCTCATGGCAAAACATTCATTTGATGATCGATATAGAGATCCGGTATGATTGTTTAACTTTTTGCCATGTATGAATAGACCATTCCATTGTCAGCAATGAGCCATCTTCTTTTAATGTCTTTTTCTGCAGGAGAAGCAGGCAAAAATAGCAAACTTGTATATGCCTCTTTATGGGATGCTTTTGGACAATATGCCAAGGATATATCTGAAAGATATGTTTCTATTCAGCATAAATACATCCAATCAGGTGGGTTCTACTAATGTGCTGTAGTAATTTAATTTTTCATAAAACCATATTGCTAACATTTTGTAATCCTTCTTATGCTAGATTAGTTCAGGTTAATTTATCAGTAATTAGAATATGATAGGAGCATATTAGTTTAAAGTCACTTAAATTAACTACACTGCTGGACATATTGTCTATGAAGGACAATATGGATGGATTCAGACTAAAGGCATGCCTAAAATAAATCCATTTCAGTTAATAATTATGAGACAAGGAGAACCCAGTTTGAATTTCCTATCACTTATAAGCTTACTAGGTGGCCACAAGCTGGTCACTTTCAGCATCAGCCTCCCATTTGCAACAGAAATAGTCTCCCTTACTGGTTCACTAAAAGTCTGCCTTCCCTTACCTGATGTTAGTATGTTAAGATTACTACTTTTAGGTTAGTTTAGACTTCTGCAAAGGCATAGAGCAGGGCTTTCCAAACTTTTCCCGTTGGCGACACAGCAATGGCGGCGCGTGAAAACCTGGAAGTGCCGCGGCAGCGGCAGCACGCAAAAACCCAGAAGCGCCGCAGCAGCAGTGCTTTTGGATTTTCGCGCACCGCAGCGGTGGCGGCAGCGGTGTCCTAGTGTGCCATGCGAAAACCAGGAAGCACTGATGGCCCGCCACCACTGTGCGCGCAGCCGTGCATGGCAGCGGCGGCACACCATCAGCGCTTCTGGGTTTTGACGCGACACACCTGGGCTCCACAGGCGACACAGTATTGTGTCACACAGTTTGGAAAGCTATGGCATAGAGGGAGGAAGATTTTCTTAAACTAATTTGATCACATTGGAAAAAAAAATCAATATTAATATTTATAAATATTAACATCAATAGATTACTGTGGTGGTGGTGGTGGTGGTGGTGGTGTGATGATGATGATGATGATGATGATGATGATGATGATGATGATAAACTCCTTGTCATTAATCAGCAGTCAAAGTGGTAGTTATGTAGTTATAAAACTACCAACATAAGTGAAAGATTTTGAAAAATGATGTAATACTTAAATTTGTTCTCCGGCTCTTATTGAAATCCAGGGATCTAGGGATGATTTGAGCACTGCTGGAGGATTTCAGAGTCAGACAACAATGAAACATGCAAATTCAATAGATACCTCTTTCTCCAAAGATGTTCTTAATTCAATTGCAGGTATGAAAGTATTTACATAAAAATACGATCTGTTCTGCTCTATTGCAAGTTTCATTAATGCCAATTTCTTACATTTAATTTATCTTCTAGTGTTTCTTGCAGGAGTGTGATCTGAATCAGTGTCTTTTTGGAGGGAAGTTGGGGAGACATATTGAGTTTGGCTCCACAAGATTCAAAGTCCTCTAATTCCTTGAGATGTCCATGGCTGTTGAATTATCATATCTGTTACTGGAATACATTTTTTTTAATGTTATAACCAGAAGAGAAAACAAAAGCAGTCCCCCTTGAACTAGCAGAGCAATCACTCATCTATATACCTTTCCTATGGCATTTTTATAATTTGATTTTATTGTTATATTTTGTTGTCTTATTATTAGTTGCCTTTCTAATAAAAGGTGGTATATCAGTATTGTAGGTGTGTGTGTGTGCGCGTGTACGTGTGCGGGAGCATGGGTTTCTAAAATCTAACCCAATTTATAGAATACAAATACTGTATATTGTATGTATGTATTTCAAGATGTAATACTAATTGCACTCAATATATGTTTCTACTTCTATGGCTTTTGGTCCATCATGTATGAGAATGTGTCTAAAACCATCTATAGCAAAACATGTATCATTGCATTTGTCATTATATCTCTACTCTGTTTCATGCACTCAGGATCATAGCCATTCAACATCTTCATTAACTGAGCTTTAACTGTTCTTAACAGTGTCAAGTCAATGTTACATACTGTACTTTGGTTTTTCATCCTGCTTAATTGTCGTGTCCATAAACATCATTTTAGCATGTTCGTTGTGGCTTTTGTTTCCAGCTTTTTCATCAGTAGTTATTTCTGCAGCAAACCGTGCTGACTCCAGAGGTTCCCTAGGAAGTCTTGACTCTAACCCAAGTACCAACGAAAAGAACAGTGAGACAAATGAAGCCTGTGAGAAGGTATGTAGTTATACGAACTAGGGCAGCGCAATGTTTCAGTTTTTAATGGGGAAAGATGCTTTAGAGCACGTGGAGGCATTCATGTAGCACTTGTTGGCAACTCCTTAATGCAGCTGCATCTCTCTCTGGTTCTCAAGACGCTACATGCACCCAATGCATACTCCAAAGCACTGCAAAGTCCTAAAGTGAACAGACAGAAGTAGATTTTGGAAGTATAACTGGTTTATCAAGACTCTCCATATTTTGCCACAACAGATTGTGAGGCCATTGTCTCTGATTGGGTCAGCTCTTCGTTTTGACAAATTAGATCAAGCAGAAACAAGAAGTCTCTTAATGTGTTTTCTTCATATTATGAAAACAATTTCAGAAGGTAAGAGAACAGTGAAATGTATCTGTGCCTGCTTTCTTACTTTCCTGCTGAGGATCATATTCTCTTGGGAGAAATCTCTTAGCTGCTAGTTCTACAAGACAACAGTGAGTGGGTTTAAAGCAAAAGTGTGCAGAGCCAGTGTTGGCAGACACCAAAGCCATTTTCTCTTATTCTTCCTTCTACATAACATATGTGTAAAAAAACGTGTTACTCTTGTCAAAATTAATTGTCTGCAAAGAGCCTTTGAAATAAAACTCAATACAGTATGAAAAATTAAGACGTGTCAGGAAGTTCAGGGAATAGGGTCTCTAAGAATATATTAATATGGTTAGGTTATTGTAACAGAATCTTAAAAGCCTGTCACAATCCTTCTCTACCTCAATATACACCTAACACAATCAAGTTGTTTTGAGGATATTTTTTTCTCACACTTTCTACTTTCCTAGGACTGAGATATCTTTTCTGTAACAGACTATATTTCCTGACATCCCATCATAAAATCTCATCTTAAATTAAAAACCATTCAAGTTTATTTTCTGTTATAAGCAGATGATAAATTATGAAACCCAAATGCAATGGGAGACTGGGCTTAATATAAAATCTAGTGTGTGGAACAACACCTTTCTGAATAATGCTGGTAGAAAATATCGGGAAATGTGGCAATAGTCATTACGATAGGCTTTGGTGGAATGAGTTCTGATAGAAAACTTGATGCAAGGGAATAAATACATTTGTATGTTTTGTTGTCTCTTTCTAGATGCACTGATCTCCTACTGGCAGAGAGCACCATTTACAGAGATAAAAGATTTTTTCAGCATTTTAGAGTAAGCTCACCCTGAGGTTTGTTCTTCCAAGGCTGTTGTTGGTATTAATTAAAACAGAAAGAAACAACTGCAAAGGGGCAAACTTTGTGCTGAAGAGTATTTATACATTTCAATCCCCATAGTTTTTATAAGTCTTTCCAAAGAGATGCATATCTCACCTAAAGATATGCAGCCTGGGCAGTCTCTCCTATCCTCCATGAATTTTGATTTCATGTGGATTTAAATTGTGAAATGTTAATGAATTTTTCTTTCCTTGGTTAACAATGAATAAAAGAAAATAATTACAATGTACAGTCTAGAACTATCATGGGTAAGATTCCTTGTCCTCACTCTATTGTGACTTGAATGAAAGATTTTTGCTCCTCTTGTCATAGTCAGATAATGCCGAGATTTTATATAATGGTGCCAATGCTTCTCTTTCCCCATACCATTTTAATTTTTAAAGCATCCAGTTTCGTGTAGTCATCAAATCTGACAAGATTTTGGCAATCTCACCCAGAGTCTTGCAAGCTTTGATTGACCAGTTTTGGGAGTTGAAGATGGATGGATGGATGGATGGATGGATGGATGGATGGATGTTGTATGTGTGCATGCATACGCACATGTGTGTGTATAATGGGAGACTCCAAACTCTATCTATGGATATCATGGATGCCACAATGCCAACAACCATCATGTTGTTGATCCCTGATTCTGGATTGCCTATTTCTGTTTCTCTAAGCTAGTACCTTCTAAACATTTGGGGCTACAATTCTCAATACACCAGCCATCAAGTTACAGTACATTGCTGTTACAGTTAGCCCTATTAGAATTATCACTACAGTGGGTGCAGATATATTTGGAGTTGGAGAAGGCTGGTCTAATATCTCTTAAATGACAAAAATGTATATGGTCAACCTGGAAGGGAATTCTATTCAACTATGTTTACTTCTGGTAAACAAGCATATCATCTTTGTCAGTTTCTTCTCTTAGCACAACTTTGCCGTATTATTATAATCATACACAGCACCAGCTAACTATATGTGGAAAAAAATGTTTCCGTGCTCCTTTGCCTCTTTATAAAACGACTAGGAATCCTTAGCCTTGTAAGGACAGACAGAATACAGTTGTATTGCTTGTAGAAGGTCATGTAGACAAAGAGTAATAACCAAGTGAATTAAGATAATGAATTGATAAAAATGGCCTTTTCTGCTTTCCACCAGTAGATCTACATTGAATCAGAAGCTTTTCACCATCCTGTCCAATGTGGGACATCTAACTGTTTCCATAGGCAATACAGAATTAGCTTATATAAGTTTTCCCAACTGTCATATATTCTCCTACTGAAAAGAATGTGTTGGAAGTGCTCATTAACAGCATAGTCACTTTCTAATGTCACTGGAACAGTAAAAGTACTACATATACATAAACAGTTGGTATTTCACTGCTCAGAAAATTGAAGCTTTGAGTCACAGAAGTGCCTTATGGGAAAATGAACTGCAGAAAATGAGTAACAATTTCACTCTAGTGCATTTCAGATAGTAGCCAAGAGGACTACTTTTGGCAATGGACAGAAGTTTCCATGGCAATTGCTTTCCTTATTGTATGGGAACAAATTAACAAAATGCACAATTGGAGTTTGGGAAGGCATTTCCCTTCATTGCTTGCGAAATCTACAAACTTTTGATAACATATTTAAATAAACATATAGAAAATATCTGTATGCTAAATGTGATTTGTGAAGTTTGGTTTTTGTGGCAAGAGGGTGGAGAGGACACTTCCTGCATAAAACTAGCATGATTGCAGTTGTTTACTTGAATGTTTATAGTAATGGAATTCTCATCAGGATTTTACCAAACTCTAGCTGTGATGTTTTGCAAGAGAAGTGAAGTAACTCTGTGAAGGAAAACCATTTGAGATTGTTCCTTTTTTTTAAAATCTTTTAGGGTTTGTCTTCAGAATTTCAGATACCTAGGAAAACGAAATATAGTAAGGTAATATGTTTTATTCATAAAACAAGTAGCAAGATATTTGAAGGACAAGTGGAATTTAGTATGTAACTGCAGGAAACTTTAGTATGTCTCTGTTGAACCTAGATGAGCATGAGTATGAATTTCAATGAATCCTAGATGATAAAGTTCCAAAGTATATACTCATCTTTCTGTGAAGAACCTTCATTAAGTTCCCATAAACATTTGCATAAGAACAGGCTGCAAGTATAAAACATAACTGACATTAATGGAAGTTTAGTATAATCAGATAAATAATATGGAATGCATTTGGAAATCTTTCATTTTATAAGGATTCTAATCTAGAAGACCAAGATGTTGCTAAGGGTCAAGTGAGGGTCAGAATCTTCTTTTTTGCTGAAGAAGGTTTGTATTTCATTAAAAGTAATAGTAATGATTTCTCTGTCAGATTTACAATAGTAAAAAGAAAAAAATACATAGAAAGTATATCAATTGGTTTGGGATTTTTCATAGAAAAAGGTAACTTATAGAGCACTGTGGTCATGATTGTGGAGAAGTAAAAGCCAATCCCTATAATATTCAAGAAGAATTTTCCTGATAATTGTCGTAATAAATGATGTTATAGTGCAATTTTAAATTTTATTCCCTTACATCAGGAAAATTGCTGCTGCATTTAAGTTTGCTCAGACCACCCGGAATAATGGAACTTTGAAAGGGTCGAGTTCATCCTGTCAAACATCTGGGCTTCTGCCGCAGTGGTAAGATTTAGCAAAGGACGTGAAGGGTTAATGCAAAATAGCCATGATGGCCTAGCAGAGGCTAAGTACGTATTCCATTGTTGTAAGCCATCGAGAATCTGGAAGGGTTCAGCAGCAGGTAGATGATGGCGATGATATTGATATTATTAATATTAATATTATTAAAGTAATTTTTTACTTTCCCCCCCAAATGTGAAAAATTGTAGCACAAGAATTGGGAGTAGAATTGACTGAGATTTCATGGAGCCTATAGTCCATGACTTCAGTGGATACTAAATACTTTTCAGAGTTTTTATTTTAAACACCTCCAAGATCTGATTGCACAGCAAACAAGGTAGAAAGATATTAAATTTATTTTTATTTATTTATTTATTAAATTTCTATCACCAACCGTCTCCCCCCGAGGAGGGACTCTGGGCGGTTTACAGCAAAAAACACAGTTAAAATACAATAATATTAGTATTTATGGATAAAAGTCATTTCAGAGTCAATTTTGTCAGCATAAATGGCAAAGAGGGACAGAATATCTTCCCCAATCATCCGGAACCACTATTATAAGAATACCCAAAGCTTCCTGTAGCTGGTTTTATTTTTACTTTATGAAAATCAGGCTTTAAAAGGACAATACTTTAAAAGGAACATCTGGTCATGAATTTCCTGCCATCACCCTGGGAAGTGTCCAAAATCAAGAGTAAAAGTCATATGCTAGAGGTTTTTTTTTTTATTGAATTGATGTGTTGAAGACAGATATTAGAAAGTGCTGACCTTTTTGATTCAGCTGTGTTTATACTGTGATACTTGGTTCTTAGAAAACTAGTTTGTTCAGTGACACCTAATGTAAAAACAACAATTGCCAATATAATCTTGGCATATGGATACATTCAAAGCAGTATGAGGGAAAATAATGCATTCCCTTGCTCTGCAATTCAAAATAAACACTAATCTCATTTTACAGCTAGACATTGGGGGGGGGGGGGCGGCAAGGGGGCAGAATGAAGCTTTCCATAATGACTTTGTATTGTAATTTCTTTATATGATAACCAGTATCAAGTCTCACTGAAAAAAGGCATAGCAGCTGCAGTGTAGTGTGCCAAATTCTCACCGTTACTTCATTGTACAAAATCACCAGAATAAGCTCTTAAATCGTTCTACATTTACTTTAATCTAAATAGAAAATTATGCGTTAACAGAATCTTAATACCTCTTAGTATATTTTGAATTGGCATGAGTTTCTGAAACCTTTCATGAAATTATTGAGTATTTGCCAAAAAAAATCCCACAACTGGTACTGTTAAAGCTGAACATTGCCTATCCATTGCCTATTTCAGAGCTTTCCAAACTGTGTGTCGGGACACGTTAGTGTGTCGGCTGCAGTGTTTGGGTGTGTCGCGGCTGCTGCTGCCTCCTGGCTTCCACGCAGGTTCTAGTGCCTGCCTTGTACAAGCCTTGCTGCCTCCAAACCTGCCCTGCCAGGATTCTGCGCAGGTCCTAGTGCCTGCCTTGTGCCTTGCTGCTTCCAAACCTGCTGTGATTCCGCACAGGTCCTAGTGCCCGCCTTGTGCCCTACTGTAAGAGTGTGTCACGAAATGATGCCCTGCTGTAAGAGTGTGTCACGAAATGATGCATGTCTAAAAAGTGTGTCACCAACATGAAAAGTTTGGAAAGCTCTGGCCTATTTAGTCTAATTTCTTTTAGCACATTTTAGCAAGGCTTAGAATAATTCTCTCTGTATATTGTATAATAAGCTTCAAATCTGATATTCCTACTTACTCTGAAATATTCATATCAGGGAATGATCCAGTAGAGCAAATAGAAAACAGAAACCTGTCTAAAGATTTGGGGAAAACCTTTGGGATATGTCTGAGACACTATCTTCTCATTTTGCAGGGGACATTCTGCTTCCAGCAGTGAGGTTCACAAGCATCATAGATCCCAAACTTTACCAATAATCCGTGGCAAAAATGCCTTTTCCAATCCTAAACTCCTGCAGATAATAGATAGCACCATTGCAAGTAAGTACAAAGGAAGATCTAGCAGCTGGACATTTAATTTTGTTTCATAAGGGATTGTTGCCATACTTAATGAAATAACATTCTGTATTCAATGGAATACTGTAGAAGTACTGATAGCCATTGTTTTCTGTTGTCTCATTATTCACAATTTTATGTATCCACAGGTTGTGGATTTATTTATTCATTATCTGCAGTAATGTATTCCTAGACTGTCTGTGTTTTGTATTCTTGTGAATTTTATGCTTTTGCATATGCATAAATATTCTTTTTATGGTCTCATCCATGTTCTTGTCATTTATGCTTGTTCAGCTGTTATGGAACATTAATAATGAAGGCCAGCTGTTTTATGTGATTAAGACAATTTCACACTATCATTTTTAGAATGAAAATTAGACCTAAAAGCAATAACTCCTATGTAGCTCCCCTATGTTTACTGATTACCATAAATTCTTTCTACTGAATTAGTTAAAGAATTAATCATTGTGAACACTTAAAGAGAACATGTAATTTATAAAATGATAAAATTTTAGGGTGGTTAATTAGTATCCTATTATTTACTGATAACCATGTGCACTAATTCATTGAAATGTAAATCTTGCAGCAAATCTGAACAATCAGCAGGCTCCGTGATTGTACACAGAAAACTATAAGACACGGAAAGGTTTGCACTGTCAGTGCTAAAAATAGACTCTCTAACCCTGCTAAACTAGCAAACGTGCTAATAAATGTGTGCATGCACATCTGCTTTGCTGTGTGTGATAACTGAGCAGTTGTGGGCCAGGGAGATGTGCTTTGGCATATGATATAAGTTAGAAATATAAATAAATATGCCCCTTGGAGATAATCCCTTCTTGCCCACCATCATACTTAAGTATACCTCTGTGTGTAAAAAAAAAAGGTTATAAGGAAGAAGACAAATAAACATAAAATAAGATAATTATTTTCAAAATAAATATGCTGATATATTTGATCTGTATAATTTATTCAGGATTAGATTTTGGTATAGATTTTAGATACATGTATTTATTATTATTATTATTATTATTATTATTATTATTATATACATGTATTGATATATGTAAGGGGGCGCAATGGCTCAGTGGTTAAGACACCAGGCTTGTTGATCGGAAGGTCGCAAGTTCGGAGGTTCAAGACCCTAGCCCTGCGTGACGGAGTGAGCTCCTGCACTTGCCCCAGCTCTTGCCAACCTAGCATTTCAAAAGCATGCAAATGCAAGTAGATAAATAGGTACCACTTCAGTGGGATGGTAGCAGCGTTCCGCACGCATCATGCCAGCCACATGACCGCAGAAGCATCTTCGGACAATACTGGCTCTTCAGCTAACAAACGGAGATGAGCACCAGCCCCTAGAGTTGGACACGACTCTGCGGCGGAACGTGTACCTTACTTATTATTATTTGTATCCTGACTTTTCAGCCCTAAAACACTTACAAAACCTGAAATAAATATTTATTTATTTATTTATTTGCTTGATTTATATAGTCACCCATCTCACATTTACGTGACTCTAGGCAGCTTACAATAAAAAAATTGTAAAACTGTATTATGTGAGTGCATTGTTGCAAGATCCGCTTTTATTCCTCAAATTAATGTTCTATTTTTCAAAGAACTCTAAACTGATCATTTTTGAAGAAGGGAGATAGAGGTGAAATAATACCCATCTGCCCCCAACTAACCCAAAAAGTAAACAGAAAGGACTCAAATTGCTATTTGAAAGTAAGATTTTTTTATTGTGAAGAATGTTTGGTGCATTTCAACTAGAGACAAGAATATTATGAATTATTTCAGCACATTTTATAAAATAACTCATTAAAAATACACCCTTAGAGAAATATTGAAATATTGGAACCACATTTCTCCTGTAGCAATTTCAGAGTAAACTTGCTAAGAAAGCCTAATTTTCTATAGAAACATATTTAAGAGAGGTGATAGTTCATCAATGACTGTTGTCATTTGTAGATGACTTTGTCTTATTCTTTTTTAAAGAAGTTTTTCTGTGACATTTATTTGGTTGTAGGTGTTTCTAATGAAACAGATCTTGTGAGTTACGTAGATACTGAAGCCAACATTGCAACAGAAGTTTGCCTTTCTATACTTGATCTGTTATGTCTTTTCACTCAGCATCATCAGGTAACATTTCTGTGTGCCAAACTTTTTACGTGAAAGTCACAGTGTCTATGATATATGCTAAGCTATTATTTATGGATGCACAGTATATTTATGGAAGTCTTCTTCTTCTTCTTGGCGATCACTCGTAGCCGAGTAAGATTGTCTTCCAGGGGTAAAATCTTAACAGTGGATCCGTAAGTGACTGTAAAGGCCAATTCTGGATCCGCACAACCTCCCACAATGAAGGCATAGGTTTCCGGGTGGGAGACGGTCATGATGAGGGTTTGCTTGATGTGCCTTCCTTTTAGCTCTTTTTTCCCTTTCGCCCTGTACTCGTGCTTCTTCAAAGTCTGTAGCGCCTTTAATAAAGGCTGGCCTCCAATTGAAACGCTCATGAGTTAGGGCTTCCCAGTTCTCAATGCTGATATTACATTTTTTTAAATTAGCTTTGAGAGTATCCTTGAATCTCTTTTGCTGTCCACCAATGTTCCATTTTCCATTCTTAAGTTGGGAGTAAGGTATCTCAGAATCAATAAGTGAAATGTTTCAGATATGTACACAGTCTATGAATGAGGCTTGCAAAATGATTCTGAGCTACACTAGTGCATATCACATTGTTTCATTATATGGTTGATTACAACATGCTTCTACTATTCTACTGTCCTGCTCCTCGCTAGGCTGTTCTGTTTTTCTACGCATATGCAATAACAGTCATTTACATATCTAGGTAACTGATTTTTCAGGAGATATAATTGATTCGTTTTCCAGAGAAAGGAAGATGCATTGCTATACATATTTCAGTTATATATATATATTAACATTTAGGAGCACAGAAACTGCTTTGTACTGAGTCACTTCACTGGTCCATTTACCTTGGCACTGTCCATCCCCAACCTGGTATCTTCCAAACATGTTTGACTACAGTTATTTTATATTTATATTTATATTTATATTTATATTTATATTTATATTTATATTTATATTTATATTTATATTTATTTATTCAATTTATCACCACCCAACTCCCTCAAGGGACTCTGGGTGGTTTACAATCCAACACAAGTTAATTCTAATACAAATATTAACATTCCTATTCCATGCTATGGAGTTAAGTTAGTATACAGGTTGGGAAAGAAGTAGCAAAGCTTTTCAGAACTGCAAACAAAACACTTTCTCAGCCTTTCTAGGACTTGCTTAGAATTGAAACTAAGACTATCTATCTCCAAAATATGTGCTTTTCCACTAAGCTGTAAAATTTAGGGGAATAGATTGTAGTTCTGGGTAAAGAAATCATCATCATCATCATCAAAATAATAATAAAGTTTTGACAGAAGAGAGAAAGATGGTCTCATGCAAAAATATAATTATTCTAAGAGACTTCGAGAAACTTAAGTGACATGGTACTGTTAGAAAAGCCTGGTCATATTTGGACAAAGGAAGGAAGGAAGGAAGGAAGGAAGGAAGGAAGGAAGGAAGGAAGGAAGGAAGGAAGGAAGGAAGGAAGGAAGGAAGGAAGGAAGGAGAGAAAAAAAAGACCCCAACAATTTAAATTTAAAAGGCTGAAATGTGTTTGTTACTTTTCAGAGACAATTGCAACAGTCAGACTGTCAGAATACAATGATGAAGAAAGTATTTGATACTTACCTGTTATTTTTACAAATCAATAATTCTGCAGCTGCTCTCAAGCATGTATTTGCTGCTCTGAGACTGTTTGTGAGTAAGGTAAGACCATACATGGCTTGTCATTGGTAGGAATCCCTTTCTCTCTTTCATCCTTCTCAGTTGGCTGTTGAGAGATGACAGGTCACCTTTGCCAGAAGTCTGAACTGATAACTTGCAGCAAAGGACAAGAGCCATGACTTCAGTATTTAAGTCTTCTGGTGATATTTTCAGAAGATGTTGAAACTGGCGTTTGGCCTGTTTAGCTTGTAAAATGGGAGATTGGGGGGAGATAGTGTAATGTACTACAGATAATTAAAAGGCTATCATGTACAAACCTGGATAGATCTGTTCTCTGTTCATTCTATTAATCAGTGGAATAATCTGTATAAAACCCCTAACCAGAGGTTTTCAAATAGGGCTGGGTGGCCACCTGTCAGAGACGGTTTAGTGGATTTCTGCACTGAGCAGGCTTTTGGACTAGATTATCTACTGTATAGTAGGCTGACCATACGTCCCGTTTTGAATGGGACAGTCTCGTTTTTTTACCTTTTCCGGACCGTACCGTCTTTTTCTTAAAAAACTCAATTTCATCCCGTTTTTGAAGGGATGGAATGCATGCACGCGCGTGTGCCGGTGTGCGTGCCTGCATGCGCGCCTGCCTGCCGGTGTGCCAGCGCACGCACGTGCGCACGTTAGGGTCCCGTTTCCATCTCAGGGAAATATGGTCAGCCTACGTATAAGGTCCCTTCCAAGTTATATATTCTGGTTTTAAAGTTGTATGCCTTTGACAAGAACTAATTCACTTGCTATGTAGCCAGTTTGTAAAAAGTGTAAGATTGTTGATAGCTTCTACTATTGAGAACTGTGCACGAGAAAGATGTATTGATGTTGTTGTTTTGGTTTTTATAGTTTCCATCAGCATTCTTCCAAGGGCAAGCTGACTTGTGTGGATCATTTTGCTATGAGATTCTTAAGTGTTGTAATCACAGATCACAGTCAACACAGATGGAAGCCTCTGCTCTGCTTTATTTTTTCATGAGAAAGAACTTTGAATTTAATAAGCAAAAGTCAATAGTAAGGTCCCATTTGCAGGTAAGGAAATGTTATTGTGGTGTCACCTTGGGGCAATTACTGCCTGAATTTTCTCATGATTTTATAATGTTACTGCATTTATTCAGTTTAGAGATGGAGCAAAGTATACTTGCAGATCACAGCATGTTCTCAAGTCTGTTTTATTCCATTCTTAATTTATATTTTATTTTAGATTGTTAGATGCTGTCGGGAATGATGATGCTAACAATAATGACCATAAAAACCACAGTAATAATAATAATGCTTTAAAGATTCTTTTTCATCCCAAGCTTGATATTCTATAAAAATATTTTAAGGTTCCCAGGTTCTGAGCCTTAAGATACAGAGTTAGTTTGGAAATGCAATTCATAGGACAAAACATTTTCCTTCCTTTTGAAAGACTATTTAGCAGAATGAACATATTCATTCATAACCATTCATACACAGTATAGGGACTCCTATGGGCAAGAATTTTATCTGATTCATTTTTGAAAACATAGCTTACCAAAATTTTGACTTCTTCATATTTAATATGGAAATATTTTAATTATTATTACTATTTATTTTATTCTTATACTACACTTATTCTTAAGACAAGTGTAAGAATTAATTGATGTGAGAAAAAGTGAAAACTACTAAAAATCATCCAATGCTACCAAGTTACTAGTTGTCTCCTTGAGCACAAATAGAGATCAAGACAAGAATCACTTGAGTTACTGTCTAATAAATTTTGCTGGTGGTTCTTCTGAGAAGCAAATTTATCAGCGTGATGTATCTCTCTTCATGTTCTCTTTTCTTATCATCACTTTTAGCTCATCAAGGCTGTAAGCCAATTGATTGCAGATGCAGGAATTGGAGGTTCTCGGTTTCAGCATTCTCTGGCAATTACAAATAACTTTGCTAATGGAGACAAGCAGATGAAAGTAATTTATTTATTTATTGTTATTTATTTATTGATATTTATATATGTATTGTTATTTATTTATTTGTTGTTATTTATTTATAGTAATTTATTTGCCCTGCATGACGGAGTGAGCTTCCACACTAGCCCCAGCTCTTGCCAACCTAGCAATTCGAAAGCATGCAAATGCAAGTAGATTAATAGGTACCACTTCGGTGGGTAGGTAACAGCGTTCCGCGCGTGTCATGCGGCCACATGACTGTGGAAGTGTCTTTGGACAATGCTGGCTCTTCGGCTAACAAACAGAGATGAGCACCGGCCCCTAGAGTCAGACACGATTGCACAAATGTGCGACGGGAAGCTTTACCTTTACCTTATTTGCATTTTTTATGACAATGGCCATTTCCCCAGTAGTGACTTATAGTATCTTTAGGAATCAGTCAGCCATAAGTCAGTGGAAATCCTGTCTAAAGGTGGGTGAATCCTAAAGTATATTTTCCTCTATTGCTATCTCAGATGTTTTGCCAAATGGGGGTATGTGTTATAATATGATAATTGTTGGAAAACCCAGTACATATCAATTCATCTGTCATCAAAACCATAGTAATAACAACTTTTGTTATCCCAAGTTTGATATTCTAAAGAAATATCTATTACAACTATGTCCAAACATATCATCAAGCCCTTTGATTACCATCACAAATACTGAAAAGAAAAGATAATGTGCAGTGAAAGAAGTAGTAAAGAGAAAGTTATCCCTGTAGATGACAGAAGCTATATTTGACCATTGACAGCCAGGGAGAGGAAACAGCAAACAAAGTATTTTTTTCATTGTTATGATGCATACAGCAGTTGTATTTATCAGGTGTATGATTTATTCCAAATAGATGTCATTTAACATGATAATAGAGATTCTGTGAACTTAGATTCCTTATTTCTCTTCCCCAAAGAACAGTAACTTCCCAGCAGAAGTGAAAGACTTGACCAAACGCATAAGAACAGTTTTAATGGCTACAGCTCAAATGAAGGAACATGAGAAGGACCCTGAGATGCTTGTGGACTTACAGTACAGCTTGGCAAATTCATATGCAAGTACTCCTGAATTACGTAGGACCTGGCTGGAGAGCATGGCCAAGATTCACGCAAGAAATGGAGAATTATCAGAGGTAGCTCATCTGAAACTTATAAAATATTCTGTATTTTAAAGGGCTTGAAAGAAACCCTAAAGAACAAGAATTTAATGCTCACCTTCTGTTTCAACCAAGCAGAGGTATTTGAGGGACTCATCTAAGCAACCTTGTGTCCTAAAGCAAGATATTCTGTACAAACTGCACCCAAATATATATCAGTTGGTTTACATTCAAAGCAGGGAACCATGATTTAATCACTGCTTGCAAACCAATCACAATCTCTTTTCAAACTTAGAAGGATACAGTGATTAGCAGAATTCAGAAGATTAATCATTTTGGAAAGAGGAAAAAGGAAAATTCAGGCACAGTGTTAATTTTCAGTGTAGTTGTCTTGATATCTCAGCATTAAACAAATCTTAAGGCTACTCCTACAATTTATTTGGGAAGGTATTTATACATGAGTATGGCCTTGTCATAAGCCATTAGCAGCTTTAATGATGATGTGGACAGCAGGAAAACATGAACTGATACATGTTCTCTGTTTTGCATAAAAATAGCAATCAAAATAGAAGAAGAGTAGATCACAATCATGTCTCATGGAGAGTTAACTTTTGTTATCATTTTTGTTGAAAATGAAGGGTTTTGTTTGCTATTATTGAACATTTTTCCTCTTTTTTTAACAAAGTACAATTTAATTTAAATTTCTTTATTTTCTAAGCACTTTCAAGCACATGCCACTGATGTGTCCCTCCCTCCTCCCAATATCCCGTTAGCATGAGTGCCTTGTTTTGCACCAGCTGCCCAGAATACAAACCTTTATTACAGCCTTTAAGCCAGAAACATTATATAGAAACACTACACCTAAAATATATAGATATGAGTAAAAGGTAGGCATAAAATAACATAACAACAATATTAATATAATGGAAGTAATAGTGGCAATCACTAAGATTTACACTAATCTTCAGTTGTAGGTGGGACAAATAGAACAAATAGAGGAACAGACTTAGGCAACCTGGGAAGATATGTCAGAGTTCTGGTTGAACAGAAGAAGTGACAAATAAGCACCATACTCTCTGTCACGGTATTTCTCTAAAATAGGATAGATGATTGTCATCCTAGACTGTAAAGAGAGCAACAAAGGAGCATTTAACTGAGGAACTCCATGGAGCCAGGAGCTCCATAAGCATATGTGCTGCTGTAGAGGGGTGTTTTTATAATGTCCCCACAGAACTGCAGAGGATAGTGCATCCAACCTAGCCAAGGTGAAGGCAGAGTGAAATTTCAGAATTAGAATGGAGGAGAGATAGGATGGTAGCACATGCCCATTTGAAAAACATCCACAGACTATAGGGTTGGATACTAGGCTTCAGCTGATTTGGAAACCAATATGCCAAATACACTGCTTAAGATGATTCCTGGCATTTTCAAACCCTAATGAGCATGGGAAATACCATGATCACCAACTGTCACACTAATACATCTCTCCAGATGAGCTGGGCCTTTTTTGTTGTTATTGTTTTGCAAAAGCTTGCTGGTATTGGTGAAGATTAAGAAGATCTGCATTCTTTAACATTAAAACTTACATAGCGTTTCTTGTTGCAGGCTGCTATGTGCTACATCCATATAGCTGCCCTTATTGCCGAATATCTGAAGAGAAAGGGTAAGATAAAGGACATTTAAAAGGTTGGATTGATTCAGAAAACAGTGAAGTGTGAACAGAAATGATAAAGAACCTATTTTTATGACATTTATGAACTTTTGTACTTATTCTTTAAACTGCTTTGACTCTCCTCAGATATTTCCTGTGTAAGATAGTAGAACTAAAAACATTTCACGTTGTAGAAATCTTGTACGTTGCATAAAAATCAAGCTTCATATATTTGTACATTATTTTTCTTTTCTTTGAGATGAGAGGGTCATTATTATTCCATATCTTGGCTTATAAAAATAAATATGCATGTATTAACACATACAGGTAACCAAATGCTAATAACATCTCACACTATCATAGGTTACTGGAAAATGGAAAAGATTTGTACCTCTCGTCTGCTCCTGGAAGATGCTGAACTCTCTGATAATAATGTCTTACTAACAACTCACCCTGGAGGAAGTGAGTGTTCTAACCATGGCCATTTATGAGCTGGACAACATATGAAGAATCCCATTGTATAGATTTAGGAAAAGGAGATTTTTCAGTAGCCCAGTCCTAAAACTGTTGATGCCAGGAAGCTTGGAAAATTGTATCAATTTCATAAATTTTCATAAAAATTGTATCAATTTCCACAGCCATAAACATATACAGCAGTGCCCATTGACACTAGGCTCTGTAAACAGCGCCCTTGAGATTCCAGAAACCTTGCTTTGTGAACTGAGCAATGCTGCTGTTACATACTAGATCTCCCAAGACCTTCCCCTGCCAAGGGGTAATTTTTCATTACCTCTTGAAAAATAAGCTTGGGAAAGGCTGGTGGACTGAAGGTTTTGTAGCTTAAATCAGATTGGGACCAAGCTTCAATGAATTATGGCTTCATATGAATCAAGATTAATATCAATACATACTTCTAATATGTATAACCACAGACTTAACTCAATGTATTCCATATTTATATGTCCTTCATTCTATTGACAGATAATTATTTATAGGAACTCTGGAAGTACTACATATTTCAGAATCATAAACATTTTAACACACCATCCTTACCATTTCTTTTGGTTCTCATTGGGAGTTTCTCAAATTATGCTTTTAGATAAGAAGATTCTTTGCCAGAATTATCAAATTACTGTATAACTACCCACAGTATTTACAAGAAGCTTAATGATATGGATAGTATTTGTAATAAGCTATCACAAATGCAGTTATGTTCATTGGTTTTATTCATCCTTTGGCTATGAACAATTAATTATGCCTCTATATCTATCTATCTATCTATCTATCTATCTATCTATCTATCTATCTATCTATCTATCTATGGAGTCCTTGGTGCTCTCTGAGCCTTGTTATTTTCTTGCAGACGTTTCATTGCCAGGCTAGGCAGCATCTTCAGTGCGAAAAGGGAGTGGGACTTGCTCTCTGTTTATATACCATGGCTTGTCCTGCTTGTGTTGGTGGAGGTGTTGTTCTCTCCTTAGGAGTTCCTTGATTGGGCTGTTGTTTGCTGCTTGGTTGATTGACTGAGTTCATAGTTCCTTGATTAGAGTATATTGTGCTGTTTGATTGTTCCTCTGGTGCTAATCCTGGTGTTAATCTTTGCGTATTTGGGTGATGATTGCTGGCAAGGAGGTGTTCTGGTGTTCTGGCTTTTCTATTGTCTCTTATGAATGGTATGTAAATGTTGCTTACCTCTATGTGTCTGTTGATGTCTGCTTTGTCTGAGTGCCAAGCTTCCAGGAGTTCTCTAGCGTTTTTGGATTTGGCTTGGTTTAAGATGCTCACAGTTTCCCAGTTGAAAGTATGGTCGAGTCTGTCCATGTGTAGTGAGATTAAGGAGTTTTCATCATGTCTTCTGACTGCTAGTTGGTGTTCGTGGATGCGCTCTGCTAGTCTTCTGCCCGTCTGTCCTACATAGTGGCTGCTACAGTCCTTATACTGTATGTTGTAGATAACTCCTGTTTTTTCTTCTTGAGCTACTGGGTCTTTTGGGTTACTTAAGATGTTCTGAAGGGTTTTGGTTGGTTTATGTGCTATGGTGATGCTGTGTGGTTGTAACAGTCTATTAGTAGTTTCTGAGATGTTTCTGATGTATGGCACTGTAATCCTTTTCATAGCTTCTGTTGGTTTTGCTATGGTGGGTTGAGTGGTCAGGCACTTTTTGATAAAGTTGAGTGGGTATCCATTTTGCTGGAAGATGCTATATAAGTGGTCTTTTTCCTTTTTCTGGTGTTCTGGGTTGCTACAGTGTGTTTCTGCTTGCCTGAATAGTGTTCTTACACAGCTACTCTTGTGGGAGGTTGGGTTACTGCTTTGGTAATGGAGCACTTGGTTAGTGTGGGTAGATTTCCGGTAGACTTGTCTTTCTAGAATGCCATCATTTCCTCTACTGATGAGGATGTCCTTTGATTTGTTGGTATATTTGTCCATCAAACTGAAAGTTATCTATCTATCTATCTATCTATCTATCTATCTATCTATCTATCTATCTTCCTATTTTTGACTATGATTACTTTAAATAATTGCTACTGAAGCATTGATGGGACTCTTTCTCTTGTTTGAAAAGGCTTATTTTCTATGGGATGGCCAGCTTTTCTCAACATTACACCAAATATTAAAGAAGAAGGAGCTATGAAAGAAGACTCTGGAATGCAAGATACACCATACAATGAGGTTAGCAATGTTATTCTTCATAACTGATCTTAGGTATGTTTTCTTAGGAGTAAGTTCACAGTTTTCAGTAAGTCCTATACCCAGCAGAGCATAAGAATTTGTGGGGTGTTGCTGGCTTTTGGGGTTCCAGGCGCAGATTAATCCAAACAACGTGTTTTAAGGCTAACAATATCTTTATTGGTAGCATAAGGCAATAATGGATGTATAGCGCATTATTGCAAAAAGGAAAAAACAAAGCATACGCAGAGTTCCATCAGCAGCTGTGAGGAAAGAAAATCATGGTCTATGCAAAGACCAGGCGTAGTTACAGTACAGATAGCAGTCAAACAGAAGCATAGAATTGAGTGAGTGAGATGAGTACCCATAGTTCATAGTTGACTTATACCCATGGTTCAACATTCTGATTGGCTAATGTGGGCTAGGCCATTTTTCAGCTTAACATTGTAGTAACAGTTGTACTTACTACAAATCGCCATGGGATGGCGGTGTTGCATATTGGCTTTTCTTGCAGGACACTGTTCCCATGAGAATAAGGCCGTTATCACCACAATGTTTTGATTAGAGAAATTCACATCTGGTGTTTACATGCTTTTTGTTATGGGAAACCGCTTACAGCAGAGGAACTTGGAAAAATCCATTTTACAGGCATTCACAGTGAAGGAATCCATTCGCTTGAATCCTACATAGAATAACTTTAACAAATAACTTTAACAGAATTATGGTCTTAATTACATTTATTTCTTTTTAAGGAATTTAAATTGCAGAAAAATTAATTGCTATTTTGCATCACAGACCTAGTGTTCCTTCTTAACTTGTGGAATTGCAGGACATCCTTGTGAAACAGCTGGAACTGTGTGTTGACTATCTCTGGAAATGTGAAAGATACGAACTCATTGCTGAAGTTAACAAGCCAGTTATTGCAGTGTTTGAGAAACAAAGAGATTTCAAGGTAAGACTAGCTAAAATAGAGGAAAATCACACTGGGAAAAATAACATAGGATGTCACTGCTTTATGGACTCTTTGAGTGAGATGGACAGTGACAAATTTTGAAATATAAATAAATAAATATACTGTAGATGAAAAATGCAAATTTGATTTGACATTTGTAATTGACACAGGATTTGTGCATCTTGCTTATAATGATAAATGTGTTTGAATACAAGCCTCTTAGATGCTTCCAGGTGGAAGACTTAGCACTATCAATAAAAACATTTCACATTTAGTCTGTCTTTCCCTCTTTAATGGGTATATTGTAATAAGAGAAAAGATAGAAGAATCATTGAGAAAAAATGGAAAGATGGTACATATGGAAGATGATACTCTCAATACCCTTGATAGTACGAATGGAAGATGATATTCTTAAGGTGATGGCATATGCATGTTGCATTTGGAAACATCCTTTTAATCAGTTGACTCGAAAGCTAGTACTATTCCTTGATATGAGTTGCTTGATATGAGTTGGCTTGAAGATCAGAGTTTTTACTTTAAAATGTTCTCTCATTCTACTACTTCAGAGGCTGTCTGAATTGTACTATGACATCCATAGATCTTATCTGAAAGTGGCAGAAGTTGTGAATTCTGAAAAGCGCTTATTTGGACGATACTACCGTGTGGCATTTTATGGTCAGGTAAGTGACTCACTATTGGTGAACTTTCAGCTAAAATACACATTTTTCCAAGTAATTCTGTTTTTAAGGAGAATGCAGTCAAAACACTGTGAATATCATAGACTAGTTGACTTGGTATGCTCTCAGCACTGCACATATAGGGAATATACAGTATAGTAAAATACATAGAGCAAAATGTAGATTTAGAGTCATATTTAAAAAATAGAAGCAAAATTAAGCAGGGGTATGGGCTATAAGGATAACTTCAGAGATTTCTTCATATTTAGGTGAATCTTCTGCTTACTGATTTGGGAATGTCCCATTGAAGTGAATGGGCCTATGTCTAAATAAACATGCACTAGATCAAGATCTAAGATTATATTATAACAAAGAAGCACACCCAATTTTCAGTAACAGCATATATTTATGATTAGTATCTTCTGATCTTCTGCAAGAGGTTTGGTAATAAGACACAGAGGTGGTTATATGTTATGGGTTATACGTACAGTATATCCCATAATGCAGTTTGTTTGTTTATTTGTTTAAAAGATTTATATAGCCACCATTCTTATGTACCATAACCCTGGGCAGCTTACAGACAAGTTCCTATTTCCTTAAGAAAGCAGAGGCCAGAAGGAGCTGCTTCATTTTGACAGCTTGTCAGAGTTTGTTGCTGTCGGTTATTAAACAGATGATAGGGAAATGAAGATGAGATAGAAATATAATATATGCAAATATAAAATGTATGATGGTATATGAAATTATCCCTGATAAAGCTGCAAAATAATTAAAGACTTTTTTCTCCTGAGTGATTTGAAATCCACATTCTTCATTAGATATTAGTTTGCATAGACATTCTAGCTTTGCTTTTTAGTTGGCTTCTGATTCTTGTAGCGCTTTGTAGACTGGTTGTACACTACCCCATATTTCTGCCTACTTATTATGGTTATAGCATGTGTATATGCTTGTCTCCACAAACATCAGATGGGACAGCAGGCATGTTCTTTGAGGAAGAACTTTCCAGGGAAACATTTCCTCTTCTTTTTTTAAATGTATAAAATCAGATCTGAATTATGTTGTCTGCTAATTAGGTTTTAATGCAGAAATTTGCTCTTTTCCTCTTTTGAACTTATTCAAGGCTGTGGTAAGTTGTCTATTCTTTTGCATGCTGTTTTGTTTAATTCTTCTTACTCATCGTCCTACCTGTATGATCTTGGTTAACCTTAATTTCTAGCACTTCTTAATATTCACTGTGAGAGATGAAGTAACATTGCTTTCACTCATTTATATACTGTGCTGCATCTAGCAAAATTAATGCTTTTGTTCTGCTTCCTTGAATTATAAAGATGTATCTGTTCCTGTGGTGTTCATGTACTTGAGGCTTAAATCTGTTCCCATTTCTAATGGAAGCAGGTTCAGCTATGTGCTTCTTATCTGAAATGCCCACTGCAAACAGCCTTGCTGCATATGTCCTGGCATATGCAGATCTAGCAAGGTTTCCCAAACTGTAAGGTGTACCTCCCTTGGGGAAGTGCAGACAGAGTCCAGGGGAGGTGTGAAGAACCTTTTAGTTGTACATTGTTACAATAAATCCACCTATCCCAAAGTTTCATTGCATTGTTTTCATTGTTCATTTGTGTTCATTTTGGTGTTTGGATTTTTAGGGAAGGTTTGTACGTTAAGATTACACTAAAGGAGGTGTGATGGCAAAAAGTTTAGGAACCCCTGTACTACTTTATTATTTATTTATTTATTTATTTATTTGTTTATTTATTTATTTATTTATTTATTTATTTTATATCCCACCCATCTCCCCCACAAGGAGGGACCCTGGGAGGTTCACATTATATTTGTTCTCAGTCATAGTAAAAGTATTTTAACATTTTATGCATGCCTGATACTTTTGCCCTTGGTTTACTACTTTGAGGCGTACTTGTCAGGTTACTGGGAGATCAAGAAATGCATACTTTTGTCATAATGTAGCTTTCATCAACATGAAGCCCTTCAGATGGTTGTGCCATGTAGGTTGAGAAGGCATCAAGTTGGGGGAAACAAATAGAAGGACACTACATAAAGTAAATCTGATTTACCCTGCAACTAAATGTTACAAGGTGACATAGGTAGGTAGGCAGCCTAATTCTTGCAGGCATCAGTATGTGCACTGGTAGCTCCTCTCAACACACTTTAATATATTCTCTTCCTCCAGCAATGAAAGACCTAACCACATTATTTGGCTGTAGTAGTTCACCTGAAAAGCCTGTTATTTTGAAATCAACTTGAGTGTGTTGACACCCTTTGCTCAATTAGCATTCTAACTTGTTTTCTTGATCTACGTATGTAATGCAGTAATATGTATTAAGAGTTGATCATCATCTTAAAAACACCAATTTTGATACTAAGGCAAGGGCTTCAAAATTGCAGCCCACATCCCACCAGATCTGGCGGACTAGGCATGCTCCAGGTCCCCTCCGTGAGGCAGTATCACCTGATGGCTCCTAGGAAGTGTGCCTTCATGGCACCTGCCCTATGGAACAGCCTCCCCCCGGAGATACAGATGGCCCGAGCCTTACCAGCCTTTCAGAAGGCTGTGAAAACCTGGCTCTTCTCTCAGGCATTGGGGCCAGGCTTTAGTTTATGGAACTCTGGCAACGGGGGACTCTGGGCGGTTTACAATAAAATTAAGGTTAAAATATAAATATAAAATTACAAATTATTAACATGACATAAATAAACATAAATTCTCTTTGATTGGTAAACATAAATTGTTGATGGTTTCTACTTTCGTTCTCTGCTCAGAGTTACTTTGGATAGATGGGTGGCTTTATAAACACAGTAGATACTGTAGACAGACAGACAGATTTTGTGCACCCGCAGCAATACTTTGCAGCAACTCAGATCAGGGTGCTGAGCCTCATGTAGATGCACAAGCTGAACCATCGAACCACTCCAGGCAGAGGTGTCCTGGTGGCTCACTTCAACCTGATCCAGCTGCTTTCCAGCAACAGCTCTACTAGTAGCACCATTCTTCAGGAAACCTCACTCACTCTTCCTTTCCATGGCAGGTGCTGCTTCAGAGGCAGCACTGGGCTCCCCCAGCAAGGACAGCAAGGAGTAGAGGCTTGATCAGGGAAGATGGGCCAGGAGTCTGGGCCTGCCCAAGGGAGGCAAGGAGGGAGGGAGGGAGGGAGGGAGGGAGGGAGGGAGGGGTCCAAGGAAGAGGACCAGCTCTGACTGCCACACTCCGAGTCTCTCTGCTGGGCAAGGTATGGGAGAAACAGGAGGGAGGGAGGGAGGGAGGGAGGGAGGGAGGGAGGGAGGGAGGGAGGGAGGACTCCGCCAGGCAAGGAGAGAGAAGGGAAGAAAATGAGAAAAAGACCAAAGGAAAGAAAGATCTTTCTGTGCTCAACCAGGAGAGACAAGAAAAATAAAAAACACAAACAGCCTACAGTGGGATGTGTTTCCTATATTATATCATCCTTGATACGATCTTGAAAAAGTGTCATATATAAATCCAGTAATAAAACCAAATATTGGTTCCAGTTAATAAAAAAAAAGCACTGCCAGCTAAATGGCCAGGGCCATGGCTGTTTCACAAGTACTAAAGATTTAGTAAAGATTTTTACATAACTTATGTTTAATATTATACCAGGATACTCTTCATTTTCTTCATTTTTGACTCAGTGTGTGCAGACCTCAGACTAACGAAATAGTTTTTGTGCAGCACCTTCCTGTGACAATTTGAGTTTGAGACCTTTGTCCTAAAGTAATTGAATTTAATTATAAGGAATTTCTCTTGCCAACCTAGCAATTCGAAAGCATGCAAATGCAAGTAGATAAATAGGTACCACTTCGGTGGGAAGGTAACAGCATTCCGCACACATCATGCCAGCCACATGACTGCGGAAGCGTCTTCGGACAACGCTGGCTCTTCGGCTAACAAACAAAGATGAGCACCGGCCCCTAGAGTCGGACACGACTGTGTGGGGGAACCTTTACCTTTATAAGGAATTTGACATTGTGTTGAAAAACAATCTAGGGAGCTAAACCTTTTTAACAATCTGCAGGCATTTCACTAGCTTTAAGCATATGATTGATAATTCATTACTCACTATATTTCATCAGGAGCAAATGTATTTCACAACGTGTCACAGTGAAATCTTTTAAATAAAGATGCAGAACTGGTGTTATGTGATCTATTTAATATTTAGACACATATGAGCAGCATTTGTGTTTATATGAAACTAACCCTTTCCAAGGAAAAGTAGTTCAATGAAAAGCGCATAGAAGACTGCAATTTCATGGTTCATGAACATACTGCTGAAATACAAAATTGTAAATGAGGATTACAGGCACTCTCAAAGAAACAACGTTAAATTCCATGAACAAAGAACAAACACAGGATTTCATCAAAGTAAGCAAAATCTATGTAAGCCTAAGGATGTTGTGAACACTGTACAGTTTCACAAAGCTCCTGGTTTCTTAAAGGCTACCTCAAAATGTCTGGCAACCAGTAAAGATAGAAAACATGAATAGTTCAATGATGAGAAGAACTATGAATACAAATACAGTTACTATAAACATCAAGATTCTTCCTGGCAAACTGAAGGATTCTCTAAAACAAGCTCATAGGAAGAATACAGTAGTTATGCAGCATTCCTTTGCAATACATCTAGGGCAATTTTAAATTGTCTTTGACATAAAACAATATAGAGTTAATGATCTGAATGTTTAAAGTATCAAATTTTATGTTATCAAATAGAGAGCATGTTGGTAAAAATGGCAACTTTGTATTCTCCCCCTCCATTTCCATGAAACCATCATATTTATTCCATCTCCTAATATGGCATATATTGATTTGGATCTAGAGAAATTCTTCACAAATTCAAAAGAAGCTCTAATTGCAGAGGGCAAGGGGAAGCAATCTTCGTTAATTTCCCTGCACCACTTCTCATGTTATTTCAGGACTTTCCCCAGTTTTCTGTACGTGTTTTGAGAAGGCTATAGAGTAAAGGGAGAATCAATGAAAATGATCTTCCAACTACAGGAATATTCTAAGAATCTATTTGTAGCTGGTTATTTATTTATTTGAATAAAATCTTTCTTGAAGAGCAGTTAAGAAATAACAAAAACTACAACTATAATAAAGATAATTAACACTGATTATTAATTGATGAGCATCAGCTGATAATTAGTTTATAAATATTTATCAAGTGTATCATCTGATAATTAAGTGATTATTTAATAACCAGAATAAAACTCTCATAGTGGGAAAGAGCAGAAGTCACCCATGACCAATGGCCATACTGCAGACATCTGAAGAAGGTTGTAATGGAAGACATTTTTTCCAGATCTGGGCTCCAAAATCCAGATAACCACTAGATGGGAGCAGAGAGAGAGGGGAAAAATCTATATCTAGTAACCACCTGAATTTTTGCAGCCCAGATAGGATAGTACTAAGGAAGGTAATTAACTATGGACCTAGTACACATCCCTTGGCAAGGCATTTCAGAATATAAATTCCAATAAGACATTCCCTGTAGTTTCCTCCCATGTTTCAGTTGGTAACAGAATACAGAGAAGGATTTTAGATGCAACTTATTTCTGAACAGAATGCATAATATTACATTGTAAATCTAAGAACTAATCAACATCTTCAAATAAGCTAAAAACCATCAGAATAACCAAGGTAGAACAAAGAAAACCAGTATTGTTTGTGCTCAGAGTGACTTGTAGAGATGACAGGGGACACATTTTGCAATGTTATCTAAGTAGAGTTTGAGCCAGTGACACCTAATGAGGTGGACAGAGTTCTATGTCACATCAGCTAGACCATCTGCTAAAACTCTGCCCTTCCTGGGTTGCTGAGATCTTGCAGAGAGGTAACAGGAGGCTGTCTCAGGGCAATGATCAATGCATCCTTGGGTGAAGGGATAGTGCCATCTGCCTTGAGTGCTCCCACCTAAAGAAACTATAATTCATCCCACCAATACTGGATGATATTGAGATCTCAATCTCCTCTTTCAGAGGAAGGTTGTTGAAAAGGCAACTGCACACAGCTATGGAGGAAATTGATTGTATGGACTCTTTAGTCTAGCTTTTGGCCTGTATA
Organism: Charina bottae; assembly: GCA_023362775.1. Taxonomy (NCBI): domain Eukaryota; kingdom Metazoa; phylum Chordata; class Lepidosauria; order Squamata; family Charinaidae; genus Charina; species Charina bottae. Next base: position 25,738,115 of record JALMGJ010000005.1, read on the forward strand.
CAAGGCCAAGACTATATTGGTCATGCTTGTACATGATTTGTAGCAAGATCAGAAGAAGGATAATGTGATCCTTCTAGTCTTGCTAGATCTCTTAATTGCCTTCTATTTCAGTTACCATTATGTGGTCCTGGATCACCTCTTCATATTGTGGGTAGGAAGCACTGTTTTGCAATGGTTTTCCTTTCAGAAATTTCAGTTGATGGGGAGTGGGGAAAAGTCAAGCCTCAGGCCCCTCAGTTATGGAATACCGTAAGACTTAATGTTCTCCTTCTATTTAACATCTACATGAAGCCTCTGGGTGAAATCATCCATGGGCACAGGGTCAGGTTTCGTCAGTATGCTGATGATACCCAGCTTCACATTTTGACCTTGGGGCCTCTCCTGGTAACTAGAGGCTATTTGGAAAGAACACGCTTAAGCTCAATCCCAAAAAGATGGAGTGGCTGTGTTCCAGGGATATTACATCTTCAGTTTTGGACAGGATTGCATTCACCCATTCCAAACCAGTTTGTAGTCTGACACTGGTTCTTTAGTCACAGCTCCTGCCCAAAGAGCAGGTGGCAACCATGGCAAGGAGGGTCTTTGCACAACTCCTTGTGTCCAAGCAGTGACCTTTCCTGGAATGGGAGGCCATACTCAGTAAGCCTTGGTCACCTCTGGTATGGACTATTGCAAGGAGCTGTACATGTGGCTGCTTTTGAATAGCTATGGCTGGTCGAGAATGCAGCAGCTCAACCAGTTATGACACATCTTGATTTGCCCATGTAACCGCTCTGCTGCAAGAGCTGCACTGATTACTAGTCTGCTTCAGGATGTGATACAATCTCCTGGTTGTCATCTTTAAAGCTCCCATGGCTCAGGATCTGGATATATTTAATAACACCTTCTCCCAGCAGGTTCTGCCCACCCAGTAAGTTCAGGTACAAGGTATTCCTTCCAGGGACCTCAGAGGTGGGTATTTTCAGTTGTAGCTCCTCTTCTATGAACAACATTCTCCCTGAGGTCCTTATGGCCCCAAGCCTTTTAGGAAGACTACTGAACTCTGGTTTTTCCAACAGGTTGGAATTTTTGTTCCCTCTTGTAGTTTGAGGCTTTATTTAAATGAAGTGTTTGCACTGCTCCTTGTCAGGGGAGTGGAAATTAATGTTATTATTATGTATCTAAAAAAACAGTTTGATAGGGGTTTACAGTGAGCCAGTTTGGTGTAGTGGTTAAGGCATCAGGCTAGAAACTGTGTGTTTTAGTCCTGCCTTAGGCAGAAAGCCTAGCCCAAGAAAGAAGGAAAGCAAAAGGCAACAGTGATAGGGGGAGATATGCCCAATTCAATGCAAAATTCCAGAGGTTAGCCAGAAGAGATAAGGAATTGTTTTTAAACAAGCAATGTGCGGAAGTGGAAGAAGACAATAGAATAGGAAGGACAAGAGACCTCTTCCAGAAAATTAGAAACATCGGAGGTAAATTCCAGGCAAAAATGGGTATGATCCAAAACAAAGATGGCAAGGACCTAACCGAAGCAGAAGAGATCAAGAAAAGGTGGCAAGAATATACGGAAGATCTGTATAGGAAAGATAATAATATTGGAGATAGCTTTGACGGTGTGGTCAGTGAGTTAGAGCCAGACATCCTGAAGAGTGAGGTTGAATGGGCCTTAAGAAGCATTGCTAATAACAAGGCAGCAGGAGACGACGGTATCCCAGCTGAACTGTTTAAAATCTTGCAAGATGATGCTGTCAAGGTGATGCATGCCATATGCCAGCAAATTTGGAAAACACAAGAATGGCCATCAGATTGGAAAACATCAACTTATATCCCCATACCAAAAAAGGGAAGCACTAAAGAATGTTCAAACTATCGAACAGTGGCACTTATTTCACATGCCAGTAAGGTAATGCTTAAGATCTTGCAAGGTAGACTCCAGCAATTCATGGAGCGAGAATTGCCAGATGTACAAGCTGGGTTTAGAAAAGGCAGAGGAACTAGAGACCAAATTGCCAATATCCGCTGGATAATGGAGAAAGCCAGGGAGTTTCAGAAAAACGTCTATTTTTGTTTTATTTACTATTCTAAAGCCTTTGACTGTGTGGATCATAACAAATTGTGGCACGTTCTTGGTGGTATGGGGATACCAAGTCATCTTGTCTGCCTCCTGAGGAATCTGTATAACGACCAAGTAGCAACGGTAAGAACAGAGCACGGAACAACGGACTGGTTTAAGATTGGGAAAGGAGTATGGCAGGGCTGTATACTCTCACCCTACCTATTCAACCTGTACCCAGAACACATCATGCGACGTGCTGGGCTTGAGGAATCCAAGGCTGGAGTTAAAATCGTTGGAAGAAACATTAATAATCTTAGATATGCAGATGATACCACTTTGATGGCTGAAAGCGAGGAGGAGTTGAGGAGCCTTATGACGAAGGTGAAAGAAGAAAGTGCAAAAGCTGGGTTGCAGTTAAACCTCAAAAAAACCAAGATTATGGCAACCAGCTTGATTGATAACTGGCAAATAGAGGGAGAAAAAGTGGAGGCAGTGACAGACTTTGTATTTCTAGGCGCAAAGATTACTGCAGATGCTGACTGCAGCCAGGAAATCAGAAGACGTCTACTTCTTGGGAGGAGAGCAATGGCAAATCTTGATAAAATAGTTAAGAGCAGAGACATCACACTGACAACAAAGGTCTGCATAGTTAAAGCAATGGTATTCCCTGTAGTAACCTATGGCTGTGAGAGCTGGACCATAAGGAAGGCTGAGCGAAGGAGGATAGATGCTTTTGAACTGTGGTGTTGGAGGAAAATTCTGAGAGTGCCTTGGACTGCAAGAAGATCAAACCAGTCCATACTCCAGGAAATAAAGCCAGACTGCTCACTTGAGGGAATGATATTAAAGGCAAAACTGAAGTACTTTGGCCACATAATGAGAAGACAGGATACCCTGGAGAAGAAGCTGATGCTAGGGAAAGTGGAAGGCAAAAGGAAGAGGGGCCGACCAAGGGCAAGATGGATGGATGATATTCTGGAGGTGACAGACTCAACCATGGGGGAGCTGGGGATGGTGACGGCCAACAGGAAGCTCTGGCGTGGGCTGGTCCATGAAGTCATGAAGAGTCGGAAGCGACTGAACGAATAAACAACAAAGGCAGAAAGCCAGCTGGGTGACCTTGGGTCATTCGCTCTCTCTCAGCCCTAGGAAGGAGACAATGGCAAGCCACTTCTGAAATCTTGCAGAGGCTTGTCCAGGCAGTTGCCAGGAGTTAAGACTGACTTGAAGGCACAAAAAAAAAGGGGGGGGGGATTTACCAAGATACAAATGGAAAGTGACTAATACATAGGACTTCTGTTGTTTATCACTTGTGAATAAATGAGTCTTTCTAGTTGAGCTAAAGAATATTGACAGCCAGAAGTGTTTTCTAAATTGAGGGACAACCAGTTCTAATGATAATTTATCATGACTAAGTGAGATATTGGGCTCAGCTGCTCATTTCCTACCCTACCCCGTGTCCTTGTCTCCTCCTATCATTAATTATAGCAGCCTTGATGGTTGGGCCAGACTTTTTGCAGCATACTCTGGGGTCCCTGAATGCAGAAATTTGATAAAGTGTTCTATGAGAGAAGCTCAAAGATGCTAGTGTAGCTGGGACTCACTCTTCCCAGTGGAACAGCAGAGAAACACCACCACACACCATCAGTCTCTTCCCATGCAGCCTGGAATGTCCCCAATAGTGGTAAGGGAGCAGAAAGCTCAGTGGGCTGGCACTGGGCTCCTCTTCAGTCAATGAACCTTCCTCTAGAAGCCCCACCACTGAACATGCATCACAACTCCCTAGAACAGAGCTTTCCAAACTTTTCATGTTGGTGACACACTTTTTAGACATGCATCATTTCGCAACACACCCTTACATCAGGGCATCATTTTGCGACACACTCTTACAGCAGGGCACAAGGCAGGCACTAGGACCTGCGCGGAATCACAGCAGGTTTGGAGGCAGCACTAGGACCTGCGTGGAATCCTGGCAGGGCTCGGAGGCAGCAGCAGCGCGACACACACAGACACTGCAGCCGACACACTAACGTGTCTTGACACACAGTTTGGAAAGCTCTGCCCTAGAGAGAGGAGGCCCAGGCCAACATCACGGAGTTCTAGAGCAAGTCATGCAAAATGGAGAAAAATTCCACTTTCTGGATTTTAATAATTATAATAATAAAAACAGCAGCAGCGACAACTGATGTTCATGAACCAGACTAAACCAGGTAAACAACACCCCATGTTGATAGCTAAATATGATAACTATTTATGCTAATTTAATTGTCATTTCCCAAATCCAAGAAGCTACATGTAGGGATTAAGAATTTTAGAGTTTCTCCTTTCTCAGAAATATTTCCCCTTGTTTAAAGCAAGTTTTGAGATCCTCTAAGGGTTCTTTGATAACATTATTACATAAGTCCAGAATGACATCCATGGTGATATGAATATGAAAGGGTGCATATGTGTACATGAATCATGGCCAAAATCTGCATATGCAACAAAGCTCCATAAACCATTGGATTGCATCAATGGTTCACACTTTCAAACTCTTATTAATTACATTGAGTGATATATCCATAAATTGGAACCAACCATGCAGCTTGTTATTTTAAAAAGGCACTATGCCAAAAGCCATATTTTAGAAAGAATTAGTACTCCCTAAGGGTATAGCTGACTAACAGACCAATTTTGTGTATTTTGTTCAGAAGCAAGTTGCCCTCTCCAATGAAAAACACAGCTTTCTGCCTAATAAATATAATTTCAGTTTAGTTCTCCTGAATCAACTAAGAGCTAATACTTGGCTTCAAAAGTTAATATATTATCTTAATTGCAGAGTGGTTCCCCTTCCCCATGGACAAACAACTGTATGTTTGACTGAAGTTGTGTTTTTGTAGAAAGAAAGAAGCAAGAAACCAATACTTAGTTCCAATAATTTTCCATTACCTTTACTGAATTGTACCACATGGTGGCAGACTTGCTGCAAAATATGGGTGTGCATAACACATCAACTCCAAGGATGCTTTCAGTCACATTTCACTCAGACTTTTTTTCCTTATTAGTAAAAGTTGACATTCATCCTGTGCTAATATAGAAGTTTGGTTTTTAATGCATTCCATTCCTTCATCATGCATAAGCTGCAGCATTCAAAGAAATTAATTTCTTTTTATGTCTAAGCAGTCAAATACCTTATACTTTTCATCCACAGTATATTCTTGAAGTGTTTTTATCATACTCAGTTTACTGTAATTGTTACGATTTATGTTTTAATCAGGGCTTTTTTGAAGAGGAAGAGGGTAAGGAATATATTTACAAAGAGCCCAAATTAACAGGCCTATCTGAGATCTCTCAGCGGCTGATGAAACTTTATGCAGACAAGTTTGGAGCAGACAATGTGAAGATAATCCAAGATTCCAATAAGGTATGGATGGAAATGTTCTAAGTACAGCATTATTCGTGCTATTAGAAAGTTTTTTGTACAGACCCAATTAAAATAAATGAAACCTACCTTTTTTCTCAATGAGCCATGCTCCATGCATGTGTTCAGTCAAGCTCAAAGCATGAATAATTTAGAACCAATGTGGTTGGAGAGGAATATGGATCTGGCAAGGAATAACCTCTGCTGTTGCCTTGTAATTATGTTCATTCATCTGTCTGTTCAGAAGAGTTATAATAATGCCCTTGATGGTAATATAAACATTCCTTACGTGCTGTGATATGTAAAATTATGTATAATAATTACACTGCTATTAATTGACTAAAACTGGAGGGTCCTGGTATGCATGCCTTTGGGGGGCGGGGCTGTCAAATTTCTAAGATTCATTATGGAACTGCCAGCAACAAAGGCTTTCTTAGAAATCGGTTCAGCTAGGAAAAGGGTTTTCCCCCTTTTTATGCTCAAAAATATCTGAATACAAAATACATGACCATCCTGTCAAAAGCAAAGAAATCTATGAATATGTTCTCTTTTAAAATGTCTAAAAGAAGAGCCTGTAATATGCTGTAAAAAGCAAGAGTCTAGTTTATTTTCCTTTTTATCTTTAACTGATGCATTCTCTTCCATTTTGTTTGTATAGGTTAACCCCAAAGACCTAGATCCTAAATACGCATATATCCAAGTGACATATGTCACACCCTTCTTTGAAGAGAAAGAAGCTGAAGAGCGTAAGACCGACTTTGAAATGCATCATAATGTCAAACACTTTGTGTTTGAAACACCGTTCACCCTGTCAGGAAAGAAGCACGGGGGCGTGGAAGAGCAATGCAAGAGGCGGACCATCCTGACAAGTATGGATACTGCACGGTTCTTGCAGGGTTGGGCAATTTCTCAAGGATGGTGGGCCACTTCTCAGCCTCTGAACCTTCTGAAAGTCCACAGGAGACCATTGGATGACCAAAAAAATGACCCAAATTGCACTGTTTAATTTCAGTGTCATGATTTCAAAGTGCTAAGAGCCACAAAGAGAATGAGAGAGAGAGACCGTTTGGTGTAGCAGTTAAGGCACCACACTAGAAACTGGAAGAGTGTGAGTTCTACTCCTGCCTGAGGCACAAAGCCAGTTCAGTAACCTTGGGCCAGTCCCTCTCTCTCAGCTCTAGGAAGAAGGCAATAACAAATTACTTCCAAAAGTCTTGCCAAGAAAACTGCAGGGACTAGTTCAGGCAGTCAACAGGAGTCAACACTGACTTGAAGGGATAAAAAAAAAGTGGGGGGCACAAATGTTTAATACATTGCAAAATAACCTAAGGTTTGTCATTGAATTGTCAGTGGATATGTTCCAAAATATATTGATTTGGAACAGAATCTCATATATTTAGAACTGTTTTTATTCAGCACTTTCCTTGACCCAATAATATTAATTTATAATATTGACAAGCTATTAAAATTAATATCAAAATTATTATTAAAGCAAGGCTTTTCTTATTACTTACTTATACCTGATTCATTCAATATATATGCTATTTTTTCTACCTCAAATACACTTGAGGTAACATGAAGAATAGAATACACAAATTATGAAAGACTAGCCAAATCTTATTAAAAACAAAGGGGCAATATATTAGAAATGCCAGATGGGAAAAAAAATCTATTTTCAATTATAGCCTAAAAACCAGCAACTGAGGATCTAAATGTATGTTTCTTGGAGGATCTGCCATACTTGGGGCACATAATTAAAAAGGCCCTTTGATGTCACCTGTGATCATCTGCCTGGGAGTTAAAAATTGAACAAAACTCTAGTGCAGGTTCATATGATAGGACGATATTCATATGGTGGGGGCAATTATTTAAAATATCAAAATATGGGGAAAGATACTACAATGTCAATAGTTGCTTTTTGCTAGTAATCACATTCTGTGTTTGCCTCCTAATGCAGTGGAGAATGAATGAATAATGAAATATCAGATTTTATTACAAGAATATCATTCTTATACCTATTGTAGAATTTGATAAACACAAGCAAGTAGTCCTTTTTAAAAGTCTTTTAGAAAACTATATGTTTGTACAGAGAATAACAAACAAACAATTCTTTATTATGGTCATAGACCAGCATAAGGAGGATAGAACATACAAATGAGTTTTAAAATATAAAGCTAAAATGCAGGTCTAGAGGGGGAGAAAAAAGGGGGGTGAAGGCATTAGGTAAATATAGAGGAGCATAGGATTAGTATAACTGGAAATGCATTACTCTAGTAAATTAAAATTGAAGGCTCATTTGTGGAACTCATCATCATCCGGCGAATTTTAAGCACTGCCGCACAGAATCTGGCAACATTGTATGTTGTGGTAGGGTTGATGTCTGACAGCAGCAGGGGGGTATAAAATTGTCCTGAGCGCCCCGGGTATTTGTACAACAATGGTGTAATGAGACTAGTTCGAATGTCTCTATAAAACAGGCACTGAAGGAGCACATGCTCTGTTGTTTCTATGTGGCCAGAGTCACAGGGGCACTGTCTCTCCTGATAAGGGATCTTTCGATATCAGCCTTCGAGGAAAGCAGATGGGAGGGCATGACATCGTGCCAATGTAAAAGCTGTACAGACAATAAGAGAACAGAACTCTTTATGGACTTATTGTATGAATTATGGCTTTGTTTTAAATACAAATATAAGATATTACATTAAATAAACCTTCCTAGATATATTTATCTTGTGTTTGACTGCAGCCAGCCATTTATTTCCATATGTGAAGAAAAGAATACAAGTTATAAACCAGATGAGCACAGAATTGAACCCCATAGAAGTAGCCATTGATGAGATGTCTAAAAAAATTTCAGAACTCAAACAGCTTTGTACAATGGAAGAGGTAGATATGATTCGACTCCAGCTGAAACTACAAGGAAGTGTCAGCGTCAAGGTAAATATGGTTCAGCCCTTTTTCCAGGTTTAAAAGGTTTGACATTTAGGGTTATATAATGGGAAACAGAATCTTTCTCTTGTTCTGTTGTTACAAACTGATCTGCTGGAAGTTCAAAGCACCACAGCATTATAAAAACAATTAATTAATTAATTAATTAATCTGAACATTAAAAAGAAAAACACAATAGTCATTAAAGCTGAGATTTAGTCCCCAATTCTTAATACCCCCTTGCTAGGTTTGCAGAAGGAAAATGTGTAGGGTAGAAGGAAGTGTGGTGCTGATAAGAGCATCATTATCCCTCTCCCAGAAAGATTGCTGCACATGCTTTAGGATTCAGCTACCTCCACTGCATCTCTTTCTATGGAGAATAATTCTTTGATGCCTGCTGCAGGTTGTATCTCATCATGAGAGGGTCAACATCAAAAAAGGGCTTCCTATTTGGCATCACTTCTTCAGATGAGTCTGAAAGCTATGGAGCAGGAGGAAATACAGTTAAGCTACATCTTGGTGAAAAAGTGAAGACAAATACTGATAAAATTGTGTGAGAGACAGAACAGAACTAAAGGCTCTGATACTAATTTCAGAGTTCTTAAGAGTTATCTGACTCCACTTCAATTTAACTTCACGTTGATGGCTGCAGTTTAATACACTGCACTGTTATCATATCACTCCACTCTATTTTTCATATTTAACTTTATCTGTTATGCTTTTAATTTGGTAGTATTTTCATTTGATGCAATGAACCTAAGTTGGCTGTTCCTTAGCTACTTCCACCAGTTTTAGGGCCATATTGGGTTTTTTTACAGCATTTTTTTTATCACCCATCCTTGGAAAGATTCTGGTAACCACTAAAGTTTTGCTAGCAAGCTACCCTTTTTGCACCTCTGCTCTGAGAGTGTTTCCTTTCCATAATGTGTTTGCAATTTAGAAAACTCCTCAGCAGCAGGTGAACAAGCTCAGGACCTCTGGCATTGCCAGAAGAAAAACTCTGGCCTCACCTGCCTTTGCCAGCACTGACCCTCAGTATAACATAACATGCTTTGACTTACAGGTAAATGCAGGACCAATGGCTTATGCGCGAGCATTTCTTGAAGAAACCAATGCTAAGAAATACCCAGATAACCAAGTTAAACTCCTGAAAGAAATCTTCAGGTAAGTTTTACGAGTTAGATAGATAATAGATAGATAATAGATAGATAGATAGATAGATAGATAGATAGATGGATGGATGGATGGATGGATGGATGGATGGATGGATGGATGATAGATATAATACAAGCAAATACAAGGTTAAACTGGCATTGTTTGGTCCAACAAAACCTCAGGTGGCAACTACAGAATTCTTCAAAAAGTTTAGACTGACTATCTTTCTGTCTTCATTATGACTACACCATTTTAAGCCATAATGAGACTAAAGTGCCGCTTTGCATTTTAAACAATAACACATTACTTTGACATTAAAAATATGAGATCTTTTGTGCTATGCAGACAGTTTGCAGAAGCATGTGGACAAGCTCTTGAAGTGAATGAACGCCTTATTAAGGAGGATCAGCTGGAATATCAAGAAGAAATGAAATCTCATTACAAGAATATGCTCAGTGAGCTCTCAGAAGTTATGAATGAACAGGTTAGCCATTCTGTTTCAATATTTTGTTTTCAACCCCATAGACCTTAGGGCTGTCACACGAGTATGCCTAAAGCCTAATTGGGGAGCCACCTTGGGAAATTAGAAAAACCACCAAGGTTCCTAATTTCCAAACTACTTTTCTTGGTCAAAGGGATATTCTCATCTCGCACACTCTTATCTCTTCCACCTTTCTTCATCTGCTAAACCATCTTTATTACCCTCCACCTCCCACTGTATCATTTAAAAGCAACACTGATAAGGGGGGGGGAAATCTGCTATTATATTGTAAAAGGTAAAGGTTCCTCCCGCACATTTGTGCAGTCGTGTCCAACTCTAGGGGCCGGTGCTCATCTCCGTTTGTTAGCCAAAGAGCCAGCGTTAGCCAAAGAGCCAACGGTGGTGCGCAAAAACCTGAAAGCGGCAGCAGCGCTTCCGGGTTTTTACTTCCAGGTTTTCCCGCGGCGACACACCAACGGCGGTTGGTGTGTCGCCACGGGAAAACTTTGGAAAGCCCTGATCTATAGTCTATGAAGGTTCTCAGTCATCCAGGTGGAATTGTCTGTAGCTTGAATCATGTCAACTGGATTTCTATTTTCTCAGTGGAAACGTTTCGCTCCTTATCCAAGGAGCTTCTTCAGTCTGAGCAAAGTTGGTAAGGGAATCCTAAATATGTTTCTAGGTAGCTGTGTGACCTTACACCTGGGGTCATGGTTATATTGAGATGTTATTTTTAAGTCCTTTTACCATCTAAAGGAGAATCGTTAAGATCACCATGCTGCTGTTGAGCTTGTGAAATGGTCTTAATCTTCCTAGGCACAGAAGACAAAGCAGGGAGGAAGATGGGAGATAGATTGTGCCTGAGGCCCCCACCTCTATTCAAGGAAGGATTTTCCAAGTTGGCATAAATGGATTCCTTGACCCCTCTCTCAAACCACCTATCTTCTCTGTCTAAAATGTGAACATTAATGTCCTCAAATGAGTGTCCTTTTTCCTTTAAATGAAGATAAACTGCTGACTCTGGTCCTGTGGTGTTATAGAGATATAACTTATATCTCTATAATTATATAATTATATAATTATATAATTATAATTATATGTTATAGAGATAGGGTTTTTTTTTCCCTTCCTTCCTTCCTTTCTTGTAACATCCAGTATTAAAGCAAATTCTGACAACCCTAAAATTTTCCATTTGGGATTTTTCAGTTGATATTATTGAGAAAAGCATACAGTGACTCTTTTTAGGCCAATCATTAGCAATTATTCCATGAAGGACTTAACAATATTATGCTGACATGTTGGGATTTGATGTGTTATTGAATGCATCTTTGATCTTTGTCCATATGTGAAAAGTAAAAGCAGAATACATTGGAATCTATGTATGCAGGATAACATCAGTGCTGGTCTGTTATTATATCTAGGAGTAACAATAAGTCATAGTGTACAAAAAACCTGAAAACAGTACACACAGCTGAACTTCCAATTTCTTCTATCAAAGGCTGTATATGATACCACACACCCATACAGAGAGAGGTAATAATTCAGGTCAATGGGAACACAATCTCAAGAGCAAAGTGGAGGAAGCTTCCTTCATTCTTTACAGTATGAGTAGACACCACAGTTATCCTGTATTGGCATATCATGGGCATTGGGCTTTTTTCTGCCCCTTCATCATATTGCCAAAAGCACATGGATTGTAGGACAAACCTTAGCCTGGGAAAACGATTGAGATATCACCATCATGAGATCCCATTCCTATATGACGTAGACATTTAGGGTCTTACTGTTTTCCTGTCCATCCTGTGAATAATTTCACAGTTTCCTTCCTTCCTTCCTTCCTTCCTTCCTTCCTTCCTTCCTTCCTTCCTTCCTTCCTTCCTTCCTTCCTTTCTTCCTTTCTTTCTTTCTTTCTTTCTTTCTTTTTGTCATGTGTGTTATGGAGATCGCAGGCGAGGAAGGAGGGGGCGCCTTCCAGGGGGAAAAGCACGTTCTCAGTGTGGAGGACCTTGGGCGCCCAGCCAAGAGAGTCAGGCAGGAACCACGTTAGAAGGTTCAGGAGTTTTTCCCTTAGAGCCTGGTAGCTTAGCTCAGTTTGGCAAGATTTTCTGTATGTGCTGGAAACATAAAGAACTAGAGCTTCATCTCGAACTCAGCGTGGTTTCTTCACTTAAACCCTGACATGTGTCACATCACTCTATATAAACCATAAAAAACAATGTTACTGTTTCATTTATCTCCATTAGTCGATGCTATCAAAAAGCATCCCAGCAAGCCTCATGGACATTCTGTGCCCTCTGAGAAGTAACTGTCTTATACCCCATTCAGTTCAGAGAAGACAGTACATGGGCTCTGTGATTACAGCCTTCCATATTTCGTCACCTCCAGAGCCTTGCAATTTTCCTGTTGTGCTTTTACCACATCAACATAGATTGTGTCAACTTGTTCTTAATGGTATTTTACTGTACAGACATTGAAGTCCCATGCGTTTTTCATTCCTATGTTGTTTCTATGTGGCATTTTCATCAACATCTTTCTCTCTCTTTTTCTGGCAGCTCTGTCATGGTCAGTGCTTATACAACTTCTCTGCTTCACTGTCTAACATTTCCCTCAATACTATAGCCAAAAGTGGTATGTTTGGTTTTCTTTTTGCTCTCTGTTCCTTTACTGTCATGTATTCTCACTGACTGCTCTTTTAACATTTAATAAGGATATATCTCCACTGGTGATGCTTAGCAGAAAGATGAGCATTAATCATTCTTTTAGGAAGCATGAAATATAATACAGGGTCAAGAGAGAAATGTAATGATATGCCAGGCATTCTTGTCTAGGACTTCATGGATTAATAGCCACGGTCCATTTCCGATGTTCATTTTTAATAGACACACTTATGTTTCCTAAGAGTCCTGTTTAGGCATGATGTTTATTCTTCAACACTTGCAGTGGGTTGCACGCCTGGAGTAGACTTTTCCCCGGGGCCTTGTCAGCAGATGTGCATGATGTACTATATGTATCTCCAGTACTGATGTAGGAGATATTGTTTAAATACACATTCATGCTTTATGTTTAGACATCAGAAAGAGCCGCTTGATTCATGTATGGTGTAGGTGTGCAACTAGTTATTATGGCCTCATCGGGCTTCCATTTGCAGCTAAATGGTAAATGCAGCAAGTAAATAGAGGGAAATACACTGTTTATGTACCATGTTCATATCCACACAGGGCTAAATTCATATATGTGTTTACTTCATGAAAGTTCCAGAGTGTAATTTCACAGAAATGTTATGAAGTCAGATGCTAAAGAGAGAAGTCTTTCTTTTTAAAAATTGGACTCCTGTTTGGGAGAAGGTTTCAAAATACAAAACAAAACGAACTTCCTTTCATATGGCAGCTGTTAAAAACCTTAACTGGATAGATAAAAACAGCTGACCAGGATGGTTCCTAAAAGTATAGTTTAAAATGAGCTTAATAATTTTCCAAATGTTTACTTATTTAAACAGGTTTATTTATTTATTTATTTGTTTGTTTGTTTATTTATTTATTTATCTGTTTTAAAGATCACTTACAAGGAGGATTCTGCAAAGCATCAAGGAGTGGAACAAAATTATTCCCGTGCAATCAGTAGAACAATCACTGCCCCACCTGGATCACTGGTTTCATCAAATGTGGATATTTCGTAACTCTTTTGCTTATGAACTGGAGAATTTGGTATTATTTTGCATAGCAATATAGGCAAATCATGGAGGATACCATAAATGCAGTATATTATTTTTTTTATTTATTGAATATTTTATGTGTCAATTTAAAAAAAAATAGTCAATTTGATTTTTTTTTTATGTTATTGCCTTTCCTGATATTTGCACATTTCCTATTATTTTCTTTATTATGGGCCAGTCTTTAGTAAACAGACAAAATGAAATATCCATTGAACATTTAGTTTCACAGCAAGACTTATGTTTGCTGTAAATAATAATATAATCTAATACAGGTCCTAGTATACATATATTTTAAAAGTCAAAAGTGGGTGTTTTATAACATTTAAGTATATTAAAGTTGTAAATAAAAGATGTGTAAAATACGTCATTTTTACAAAAAATTTTTAGTTAATACTTGACATGACTAAAATGTGGATAACATTTCAGCTGCGGCTATATTAAAATATTTGTTTATGTGTAGAAAATTGTGTGATTTTTTTTTAATTACTGGTATTTATTGCAGTCTTCCGTGGTTTACTGGTAAAAGAGCCTATTGGCTCAAGCATCTGGGCTTGCAGTGGGTGCTTAATTGTAATCACTACTCTGCTATCACCATTGCTCCAAGATGTTCTCACAAATCTGGTGATGTCCTTGAAATCATGTTCTTTCTAAGGAGCTCTTCATCTTCTATCAACTGAAATGGAGATGGGGAAGCGAAAGAATGGACCAGACAGCATCATTCAGAAGACATGCAAATCATGCAGATCTCTTTGCTGGCCAAAGCCCCATGTTCTTCTCATTCACACTTGCTCTTCACATCTCAGTGCTACTGTATCACCAGCATTTTAAACTTGCCACATATGTACAGTTTTAACTCTAGTGGTCATGATTTAGAGTAATTTATTCAAACTTCTCAGTTCTGAAGTAAAAGACTGAAAAACAGAGTGCTAAATCACTCTTCTCCTGCAGCACAGAATCTAACTCTTAGCTCCATTCTGTTGTGGTCCTTTTTTTTTTTTCTTGCCTGTTTTATCTTCTTCAGAATGTCTCCAAATAGAAAGAACAAGGTACTGTGGCATCTTATATTTAAATACAGCATATAATACAATATACTCTTTAATCTCTTACCACAATTTATAGGATATATATATATATATATATATATATATATATATATATATATATGTTAAATCTTTTGTGATAACTGATGATAATTGATAACACAGATATAGAGCAGCACCACAACTCCACTTTCCTTTCCCATTTCTATGGTGACAGCATGAACTTGGTTAATGTCAATATAGAGCATTGTTTCATATTTTACTTCAACAATACACATGGTTGAGTAAAGTGGTTGCTTGATGGGAAAATCTGTCTGTATCTCATATCATCTTGAGCTGTATGACCAGATGCATCTAGTCTTCATGCTGGTGAGAGTAGTTCTGCTGTTAATTAACAAATAAATGGGGAAAAGGGGGAGACAGAGGCTGCTACTAAAAATATATGCCTTGCAAAAATAAAAATAAAAAAACCCTTGCAAAATAATGTTTACATTTTATTTTTTAAGACCTGGTGGAATTGTAATTATAATTTCTTCATTACTGAGGAAAATGTAACAAAAAATACCTATGTGTCTGGTTTAATTTGTTATAACTTCAGGCTAGTAACACTCTAACTTTTTCAATTTTTCAGTATACTTTTCTTGCCAACCTGTTGCATTGCTGAGTCCTAGACAGCATTTCTTACACACTAGGAATAAAATCCTTCTCATCACTATTATATTTTTCATTGAAGCCACAGAGTGTTTTGCAAATAAGATAACCAATAGCTTGCTCCTATACAATAAAAGATTGTAATGTAACTTCTTCTTCTTCTTCTTCTTCTTCTTCTTCTTCCTAGTGTTTTCCCACTATTTTCGCAGGGTCTGCTTTTCAGATCTTGAAACACCACTTTGCCCGATCATCCGCATCCTCAGGGCGTAGCCCATGAATTACATTACATAGAAAGATTGTAATGTAACTGGTTAATCTTATGTGGAGAAATAACCTATGATGTGGAACCAATGCCTGATTTATTTTTATTTTTTACTGGCATCAATGGGAGAGTTTTTTCTCTGATGTTGGTAGCATGTCAAGGAAGAGAAGGGATCTTGACTGGAACCAAATTTTCCCTAATCCTTTTCCAGTACAGACTAAGAATGAGACTACAATCCCACTGAATTTAAGATGACTTGTTTCTGAATAAGTACAAAAATTTATTTTATTTATTTATATTTCATATTTCATCACTGCCCATCTCACTAATGGTGCCTCTGGGCAGTTTACAATAATATAAAATGAAATTAGATACATATCAGAAAATAATAAAACCTAGCTAATGGGTATTAGTTTCAAAAGTTCATATGGCATGCCACATTTGAAGTCTTAGCTATAGCCCAGAAATGGACCTTTTTTTCCATATTGAATTTCCTTATCTCTGCCAGGTAGTTCACCATACTTCAGGCTTATAATTTGCAACTTATATGTTTTAAGATATACATGATGTAATTCAGTCTACCAGACTAGAGAAGAGTCTGCCTCACTTTGAAGTTCTTCTAGAATTGATAGTTCAGCTATAATGCGCTGTGAGAATAACCTTGGGAGACCAGAGAAAGAGCTGCAGCTAGGGCAATGGTCAGACCAGAGATATCTCAGCCCACAGAAGGAATGGGGGTGGGGAAAGTGTCTCAGAAGGGACCCTTCCTAGTTCTTTGATATGTTACCGTAACCTTACAATAAAGGTAGTGTTAGTACTCATGGTTTTGGTTTCCTGTCTGGACTACCTCAAAGGGCTGACATCAGCCTTACATGTCTAGGGCATACCTAATGTGTTCAGATTGCAATTCTCAGAAGAGTTGCAAATCCAAAGCCTCTGGAGACCCAAGACCTCTGGATATGTGATAGGTAGCTTCAGTTATAAAACTAATTTAGAGAATACACTTAGACTGTGCTCTTTCATTTTTCACTGTATCTCAGACAATAAAAGTATGACAATTGCATTCAAGCCAGTCAATCTACAAAAGCTGTTACAAGCATGAAACTTTTTTCATTAAGTTCACATTTTGGGTCCAGAAGTAACTATAACAATGTCAATCTGATGAGAAATTCTGTCACACTCTAACTTGATTAATGGTGGATAAGCAACAGTTTTGTGCAAATATTTATATTAATCAAGACACTCTGGTATCAGAGAGTACTTCACCAAGCCTCACCAAGTCTCTTTCTCCCTCCCTCCCTTTTATAACAAACAGAGTCAACTCAAGAGAGCTTGCTCTCACCCTCTCCTGCCTTTCCAGGCTAAACTGATTTTGTTAATGGCTGTTGCATACCTTCTTCAAGGCTACCTCCATAATCCTCTACATTTTGATTTTGGCAAAGGATTTGTCAAGGTACTCCATGGCATTCTGGTCAGCAAGCTAGCTAAATATAGGCTAGGTGGCAAAATAGTTAAAGTAATACATAGCTGACCTGAAATCATTTTGAAAGAGTGCTTATCAAAGATTCCTCAACAAACTGGTGTAATGTTAATTAGTCACTTGGATAAGAGGTGGAGGGAATACTTCCTAATTTGCAGATGACACAAAAATGCTAATATTCTCCCTCCACCCCACAAAAAAGTCTCACCCCACAAAAGTCCCTCCACCCCACAAAAGGCTATGATGGGCCCTGCAGGGGCTACAGAGGAAGAGCTGAGGATCTTTCAGAGTACTAATGGTGTTTATGTGGTGGCTAGATTAAAGCTTTCAGGATGTCTACTTGCTGGTGCTGCCATGTAGGAAAAGAAACTCCAAAGCTGCAAGAGAGAATTACAGTAGGTACATGGAACATAAGAACCTGGAAAGCTCAACACAGTGAAAAATGAATTGACTACACATTGCCATCTTAGGCATAACCAAGTTGAAATGAACTGGAATTGGAAACTTTCAGTCAGAATATCATACTGCTTACTATTCAGGACATGAAAAAGATGGAATAGTGTTGCTTTCATAGTCAGGAAGAATATAGCAAGGATAGTACGAGGCTGTCAATGACCGAATAAAATCAATTAGATTTCACAGACAACATTTTAACATGATGGTTATCCAAGTTTGTGCTCCAACCAATGATGCATAAGAAGACGACATTGATGAGTTTTATGATCAAGTTCATTCTAAAATCAACCAAGCCTGCTGCTTATGGTTGGATGTGCTGTTTATGGTTGGAAACTGGAATGCCAAAGTTGGAAATAGTAAGCAGTTTGACAACCTAATCAATTACTCAGAGAGGTGATGGGCTCTCCTTTCCAAAACTGGTTCAACAATTAAGGGATTAGACAGCCTTCTGTCAAGGATGCTTTAAACAGGATTCCTACACTGAGTAGGGGATTGCCTCTTCCACCTACATGATTCTGTTCAGTTGGTTATTATCTTGTCATAACATCATTAATAATATGAAAAATCTATGGAAAATATAAAAACAATAGGCAAGTCTGTCTGGAGAGAGCATTGTGCAACTGGGGTGCCATCACTTAAAAGACTCTCTCTGGTTTGTAGCCTCCCTCTTTCATATATTTGGAAGAAGACAGATTTTAGTTTTATGTTGCTTCTCTTAATAGGCAATTAATTTCTATACCAGAAAGGAAAGGAAAGGAAAGGAAAGGAAAGGAAAGGAAAGGAAAGGAAAGGAAAGGAAAGGAAAGGAAAGGAAAGGAAAGGAAAGGAAAGGAAAGGAAAGGAAAGGAAAGGAAAGGAAAGGAAAGAAAGCTATCCTCTTTTTGACAAAGACTCCCCCAAATTTTCCAAGAGAGATAATGCTTAGCCCATTCCTTAAGTAGCTATAGGATATTAATTACTGAGGGACGTTAAGAAATGACCTCTAATCCCCTATCCTCAACCTTCTCCAAAATTTACAAAAACAACATTTAAACCAGAATAACTTCAGAAGTTTTGTGGAATTCCCTTCTGTTTCCATCACTTGAGATTTATTTGCCTCATAGTTAACTGCTTCCTTTGATATGGAAATCATTGTGGTGAGGGGAACAAAGGAATTGCTTCCCTTTGCACTTCCTCCTCAAAGAGTGACATGAAACTACAGTAGTACAGTATATCATAAAAAGACAGATGCTCTCCAGAAAGATCTTGGTCATACAATTAAAAAAAACTCTCTGAAAAACAACACTTCAGCCACTCTCCAGCCTTCCTTCTACGGCTCCCTCGGGAAATTTTATTTACTTCTGTTCTATTTCTGTGTAATGGGATGCTGGAAATAACAGTCAGGCACTGAGACTGGAGCATTTCTATTGCTCAAGTCTTAAGCAATATTTAACAAAGCAAGACCTTGGAATGCAGATAGCTGATTCAGACCAATGAAGCCTATTTCATCCATGTAACCCAAAGAGGCACAAACTGAGGCTCCAAGTCTACAATATAATCAAATCTAGCATCTTAAAATTGTTGTTGTTGTTGTTGTTATTTACTGCCCTAACCTGCAGGGAAAATTATCCTAGGCCCACCCCTACGTCTGGGACTGAAGCCTCTGATATATCACACAAACGGAAAGTGAGATTCTGGATGCAAAGAAGGTTGTGCATTTACGAGAGCCACAGTGGCATAGTAATAAAGGTGTTGGACTGACACCAGGGATCACCCACAGGCACAGAAACTCACCAGGTGATTCTCAGGGCTGCTGTTGTAGAAATAAAAGTGAAGGGAGATTCTCCATGTAAGCCCATGTGGGTTTCTAAGGGAGCACTAGCATTTAAATCTAATAAATATATAGATAAGTAAAACAGTACCTGCTTTGGCCTGCAAAGTCTTTCCATTTGATCTGAAAATGCCAAGAACTGAACCTGTGGCATTTTATATGCAAAGCCCATACTACAGTATGTAGCTTGAATCATGTCAACTGGATTTCTATTTTCTTAATGGAAACGTTTCGCTCCTTATCCAAGGGGCTTCTTCAGTCTGAGTAAAGTTGGTAAGGGAATATTATATCCCTTACCAACTTTACTCAGACTGAAGAAGCCCCTTGGATAAGGAGCGAAACGTTTCCATTAAGAAAATAGAAATCCAGTTGACATGATTCAAGCTACAGACAATTCCACCTGGATGACTGAGAACCTTCATAGACATACTACAGTATATAACTTTCTAAGCTAGTATAGTGTCCAAAGCAGACATCTCAAATCTGGTGCATTCCAATTCTTTCAGACTGCAGTTCCCCAAATTCCCATCAATTTGCCATGCTAGTGGGAATTCTGGGAGTTGTTGTATAACATATAATGTATAAAACATATCCCGTTGGGGGAGATGGGCGGTCATCTACATTTAAATAATAAATAAAATAAATATATGAAGGCACCATGCTGGAGGCTAACCTAAGGCTAACCACACACAAAAGAAGTAATTGGCACATAATATAGATGAGAATGTGTTATTAGGAGACCCAAATCATAGCTCCTTGCAGTCCTAGATGGGAAGGCTATCAATGGCTACCATATCTGGGCTCCAGAAAGCAAATGACCACTACACCCGAACAAAGTTGGAGTTCTCTCTTTCCTTTGGTTGCTGTCCAGATTTGTGCAGCCTACAAGCTATGAGCTGTGCTCTAGGGCTGGGCCGAGATTTAGGCACCAAGGACCAAACTGATTAATAGCATTGGGGATAAATATGTAGCATTTGACAGGAACACCTTAAAACCATTGTGCCTTTTCTCGGGATCAAGTGGCTGGTTTAAGGTTTTTCTAATAGATGCTACATTTGCACCTATGTTGTCCTTTGAATATGGATCACTGCACAGCTACACTCAGCTCCTTTAGGCTTCCTTGGATTGGCGGGACAACTTTCTGGTGGCCTGGGGCTGCATGTAACATTTGGGAGAGGGTGAGGACCACAGCAACTGGAGCAATAGTGTAAAAGGAGGGGTGGGGGGGCTGTTGCTTTAAAAATGGTTAACTTGGTACATATTTCATGCATTTCCTGCCTCGAACTGTGCCGTTGATTTGGGGCCATTTAACTGACAGGGAGCTCCAGAAGCCACAAAAAGAGGCCCTGATATTAGGTTATATAATTACATCACGTCACGGCGATCTCTAGCATGGACAATTACATAATCTAAAAGATGCTAGTGCTTCGACCGTGGGTACTTCCATGATGTTTTAAATTAATTTTTCTGGCGAAAGAGTGTGTTAGTAATAACAAGGTTATGCTCTGCACATTTAGTCAGAAGTAAGATTCCATTCAGGGGCGTGGTGACTCAGTGGGTAAGACGCCAGGCTTGTCGATCGGAAGATTGCAAGTTCGGAGGTTCGAATCCCTAGCCCTGCGTGCGGAGTGAACTCCCGCACTAGCTCCAGCTCTTGCCAACCTAGCAATTCGAAAGCATGCAAATGCAAGTAGATGAATAGGTACCACTTCGGTGGGTAGGTAACAGCGTTCCGCGTGCGTCATGCTGGCCACATGATTGTGGAAGCGTCTTCGGACAAGGCTGGCTCTTTGGCTGACAAACGGAGATGAGCACCGGCCCCTAGAGTCGGACACGACTGCACAAATGTGCGGGGGGTACCTTTACCTTTACCTTTTAAGATTCCATTCATGTTGCTATTGTCAACTCCTTCTTTCCCAATGATCCCCGGCCACAAATCAAAGTCACGCCCAACTCTTGCATTGAAATCGCCCAGGAGGATAATTTTATCCTCCTTTGGTATCTCTGATAAGATGGTGTCCAGCTGGGTATAAAATTTTTCCTTGATATCCTCATCTGCATCTAGTGTTTGTGCGTTGGTCCTTCAAGATTCTACTAAACGAGCTTGCTTTCAATCAACTCTCAAGGAACATCTGCCTATGGAACTCCCTGAAAATGTTGAGGAACACTGGATTAAATTGAAGACTTCTATTATTTCAGCCTGTGAACAAACTATCGGATACCAAACTAAGAGACATCAGGACTGGTTTGATGAGAACGATAGTGAGATTGAACATATTATTGACAAGAAAAGGAAAGCCTTCCGGATATGGCAAAAAGATATTAACTGTGCCATTAAGAAAAAAATCTACGCCAGTGCAAAGGCAGAAGTCCAAAGAAGAACTAGAGAACTTAAGAACATATGGTGGATAAAAAAAGCCCAAGAAACCCAACATTTTGCAGATGCTCATGATGCACAGGGCATTTTTAATGCCATAAAGTCCATCTATGGACCAACAAACTATGGTACAAATCCCTTACGCTCAATAGATGGTGCTAAACTTCTAAAGGACAAAGAGTCTATTGCACTGCGCTGGAAAGAGCATTACTACAATCTCCTTAATCGTCACTCTACTGTGGCTGATGAAGTCTTCTTGCAAATCCCGCAAAAACAAATAAGAGATGAGCTTGCAGTACCCCCTAGTTTGGAGGAAGTCAGTAAATCCACTAAACAAATGAAAAATAACAAAGCTAGTGGACCTGATGGGATTCCTGCTGAAGTCTTTAAAGAAGGCGGGCCTGAACTTACACAACAACTTCATAAGCTCATCGAAAAAATCTGGATGAGGGAGGAGATTCCAGCAGACTTTAGGGATGCCATAATTATCACTCTCTTTAAAAAGGGTGATAGAACAGACTGTGGAAACTATCGAGGCATCTCCCTTCTAGCCACAGCAGGCAAAATCCTGGCAAAGATCATTGCAAACCGTCTCCTATCTGTATCAGAAGACATCCTCCCTGAAACGCAAAATGGCTTCCGCCCTTCCAGGGGAACAGTGGATATGATCTTCACTGCATGACAGCTTCAAGAAAAATGCAAGGAGCAAAACCGCCCTCTGTACATAGCGTTTATTGATCTGACTAAAACTTTTGATACTGTAAATCGTACTGCTCTGTGGACCATCCTTCTGAAAATCGGATGCCCTGATAAATTTGTGAACATCTTGCGGCTACTCCATGACAACATGATGGCAACAATCCTGAATAACAATGGCTCTCAAAGCAATCCATTTAAAGTGGAATCCGGTGTTAAACAGGGATGTGTTATTGCTCCAACCTTATTCGCTATCTTCATCGCTATGATTATACACCTTGTTGAAGAGAAACTTCCTACTGGTGTAGAAATTATATATCGAATAGATGGAAAGCTTTTTAATCTTAGTAGGCTGAAAGCAAAAATAAGGTAATTACAACTTCTGTTATAGAAATTCAATATGCTGATGATAACGTAGTCTGTGCACACTCCGAGGAAGATCTTCAAACTATCCTAAACATCTTTGCAGAAGCATATGAAAAGCTCGGCCTCTCGATTAACATTAAAAAAACCAAAGTGCTTTACCAGCAAGTTCGAACTAATCCCTCCGCAGCGCCATCAATCCAGCTTAAAGGTGTGTCACTAGAAAATGTCGACCACTTTTCTTATCTCGGCAGCCATCTATCTACAAAAGCCGACATCGACGCTGAAATTCAGCATCGCCTGAGCTCTGCGAGTGTAGCTTTCTCCCGAATGAAGCGTAGAGTGTTTGAGGATCGGGACATTCGCAGGGAGACCAAAATGCTTGTTTACAAAGCCATTGTACTACCAACCCTTCTGTACGCCTGTGAAACATGGACCCTCTACAAACGCCACCTCCAACTTCTTGAAATATTCCATCAACGCTGCCTCCGAAAAATTCTGCAAATTACTTGGGAAGATCGGCGGACTAATGTTAGCGTATTAGAAGAAGTGAAAACCACCAGCATTGAAACAATGATCATCCAACATCAACTTCGCTGGACCGGCCATGTTGTTCAAATGCCTGACCATCGTCTTCCAAAGCAGCTACTTTACTCCCAACTTAAGAATGGAAAACGGAATATTGGTGGACAGCAAAAGAGATTCAAAGACACTCTCAAAGCTAATTTAAAAAAATGTAATATCAGCATTGAGAACTGGGAAGCCCTAACTCATGAGCGTTTCAATTGGAGGTCAGCCTGTATTAATGGCGCTATGGACTTTGAAGAAGCACGAGTACAGGGCGAAAGGGAGAAAAGAGCTAAAAGGAAGGCACGTCAAGCAAACCCTCATCATGACCGTCTCCCATCCGGAAACCTATGCCCTCATTGTGGGAGATTGTGCGGATCCAGAATTGGCCTTTACAGCCACTTACGGATCCACTGTTAAAATTTTACCCTTGGAAGACAATCTTACTCGGCTACGAGTGATCGCCAATGAATATAATTCTGCCTTAGGTAACTTATTAGTGTGTAATACACACACACACACACACACACAAATACACACACACATATACTGTATATATTCACATATACATACTTTTGTGTCTGTGTGTGTGTGGTGTATGTGTATGTGTACTGCTAGGTTAGAAAGCAGAGTCTTATTACAATATATTGTAGCCTTCAGGGACTGTTAAAAACAGAATTTCTATTCAAGAATTCTTCCGTTTCCAGCTGCTGTCATAAAAAGCCTGATGCCTTGCTTTCAGGTGCTATTGATCAGTTAGGAAGTGCAGAGACTAGGTTTTGGGGGACTACTGATAGAGGCAGATTAATCCTATAGGCCAAATAATCTAACGTAGGGGGGAAATGATCAGCTACTTTCATGTGGACAGAACCTAATTGATAATTTTGAGTACTATAAATTTTGTAGGGCACCCTCCCCCCCAGCGTTTCATAGCAAAAGCCTTCTGTACACCAGCAAAATTGGACAAATGCAACTTCTCTGAATCTGCTGAGTTATTATTTATGCATTAGTTGATGTGATCCCAGCACCCCTAAAGGAGTTAAGAATTATGCATATTTTATGTTCAATCGCATCTTCCGTGACACCAAGCCACAAGCAAAGGTTTAAATTTCAAATTAGAGGAAAATGCATTTAACGTTTAATAGGATTCATTCTTTGCAGACTAATTATACTCCACATTTACTAGGAAAGTTTATTAAATTACATGGTTGCTTGGAACAGGTATTTTTCTGGCTCCATTCACTGGGTTTCACAATCTAATAAGTGACTTCAGTAGCATCGGGTATCACCCACACACAAACACAAAACATATTTACCCCCAAAAAGAGGATGATTCTGAATTTAAAAGGATTCCCCCCACAAATAATAATAATAATAATAATAATAATAATAATAATAATAATAATACAAAAAAAATAAAAAGGAGACAGACCAGTTCCCCTCCTTGAGGTCTATGGTTGCCAATTCTACCTGAAATCCATACTGGGAATTCTCACCCCCCCACCCCCCACATACATGAGTGCAATATATGTATATGTGTACATATGTCATCCAGAAGCCCCCCTCCAAAAAGGACCAAATCCGGGAGCAAAAATGTTAATAAGTGCAAAAACTTGGCTGGAGATGAGGGGAGGTTGGGGTGGGGATGAGAGTAGTTGCCACACCAAAAAAGAAAGAAAAAAGAGAAGCCCAGCTTAGAGAAAGCCAAACAGCCCCCACCCCCAGCAACTAACTTTCAAGGCAATATAGAATGACATACATACTTTGTAGCAAAGATGCCTGCAGCTATTTGCATCTGTTTCTTTTCAACTGTTTCTTTCGTTCTTGTCAGCAAATGTAAGACTCCTCCTTCAATTCACCAATAATTATTTGGGCAGAAAAAACCCTAATCACTTTGCAAGTGGATCCCACTGGCCTAACTCATGGCTTAGTGTGTTGAGCAGACTCAGGCAATTGGGTTAATTTAATAAACCATGGTACAGTTAACCATAGATTACTCTACAATGGTCAATAGCACCTGGGTCTCCAAGTTCTTTTTTGCAGCCCTCAAAACTATCCACAATTTACTGAAAAACAGCAATATACACTCCCACCATTTTGTTGTAGAGACCAAAAAATTACAATCTAAATCCTCAAATATTTATCTGCAGAAGCAGAGATCTTCCAAAATTCTCCCACTTTGTGGCTCTTAGCTCCCACCTTGTGTTAGGTAAGACCTTGCCATCAAAAGTTGTCCATTCCTGACTTAGCACATGGTGCAAATACTGACTCAGATACCTAGCACTTTTAAGACACCTCCCTTTCTGTGCCTGTTCCATTTTCAAGCAAAAACATTTTTCTTCAGACAGAAAAATTGCCTTTTCTATGAGTTGTGGGCTAAGGTATAATCTACAATTGTACTTTACAATCTAGTGTGAGTTACATTTTTTTTTCAAATTTTATTGACAAATTACAAGAAAATATTGACAAAGCACCTCAGTACACTAAAAAACACAGTTAACAAAATGATCTTTGAACTTAAAGAAAAAAATAATAATAGAAACCAAAAGGAAAGAAAAAACAAAGAAAGAGAAAAAAGGAAAACAAAATACTACATTTTTCTTTTCACATGTTTGTTTTTATTGCCAGGTGCAGCAAAGAATGCCCATTCCGTAAAGAATCAGAAGGGGTCAGTCTCAAGAGCAGAACAGGTATACAGAGATGTGTACAGACATTCTACTCATCCTCTCTTTTGGGTGGGTATTGTGGGTATGTCAGTTAGATCCCTGCCCTTCCTGGCTGGTAAAATCGGCCAGGGAGGTGACATGTGGATGGGTCCAGGCAATGATTAATACATCCTTGTTGAAGGGGGTGTTTCCAACGGCCTTCAAGGAGGCATTGGTGCACCCCCTCCTCAAGAAGCTATCCTTGGATCCTACCATTCTGGACAATTTTCATCCACTCTCCCACCTTCCCTTTTTGGGAAAGGTGGTTGAGAAGGTGGTGGCGTTGCAGCTTCAGAGGACCCTGGATGAAGCGGATTATCTAGACCCTTTCCAGTCAGGTTTCAGGCCGGGATATGGGACAGAGACTGCATTGGTCGTGCTTATGGATGATCTCTGGCGGGAGTGGGATGGAGGTAGTGCATCCATCCTGGCTCTCTTGGATCTTTCAGCGGCTTTCGATACCATCGACCATGGTATCCTTTTGGGTCGGTTCTGTCTCCTCTCCTATTCAACATCTACATGAAACCGCTGGGCGAGGTCATCCGACACCATGGGATGAGATATCATCAATATGCTGATGATACTCAACTGTATATCTCCATCCCAGGTGAAGTAAGTGATGCAGTAACCACCCTGTCTCAGTGCCTGGGGGCTGGGAATGCCTGGATGGGGAACAACAGGCTTCAGTTGAACCCTGGCAAGACCGAATGGCTGTGGATTGATGGCTTAGCATCTTCTGGGAAATTATCATCTTTGGTTCTCGATGGGGTAGCACTGCCCCATTCGGAGCCAGTGCAGAACTTGGGGGTCCTTCTAGACTCATGACTCCTGCTCAAAGAGCAGGTGGCGGTCGTGGCTAGGACGGCTTTTGCACAGCTTCGGCTGGTGCACCAGTTACGCCCATTCCTGGATCGCGATGCCCTCCGAACAGTCACTCATGCTCTCGTCATCTCCCATGTAGACTATTGCAATGCGCTTTACTTGGGGCTACCCTTGAAGACTATCCGGAAGCTACAGCTGGTGCAGAGTGCAGCCGCGCGAGCAGTTCTAGGTGCGCCAAGATCAGCGCATATAACACCTTTACTCCGCAAGCTGCATTGGATGCCGGTTTGCTTCCGGATACAATTCAAGGTGTTGGTTATCACCTTTAAAGCCCTACATGGCATGGGACCAGAATACCTGAGGGACCGTCTTATCCCCATATCATCGACCTGCCCCACCCGATCATTCAGAGAGGGCCTGCTATGAACCCCATCAATAAGAGAGTGTCATCTGGTGGGGTCTAGAAGGCGGGCCTTCTCTGTGGTGGCGCCAGCACTCTGGAACACCTTGCCCCCAGAGTTGAGGCAGATCCCCTCCTGACCGACCTTTAGGAAAGTACTGAAGACCTGGTTCTGCCGCCTGGCATGGGAAGGAGGAAATAATAGTTCCTCATGGGGGTGGTTAATTTCATAATGTCCTTCTTTTTATTAAGCTATCTGGCCATTTGGATTTTATAATTTATTTATTGTATTATTTGATTGTGTTTTTAAATTCTTTATTCTATTTTAATCAGTTTTATTGTAAACCGCCCAGAGTTCCCCGTTGGGGGAGATGGGCGGTCATATAAGTTAAATAAATAATAAATAAATAATAATAAAATAAATAATTGTTTTAATTGTAATTGCTTTAACTGTTTTGTGGTTCTTATTGTTGTAAGCTGCCCAGAGTCACTTGTTGAGATGGACGGCTATAGAAATCGAATAAATAAATAAATAAATAAATAAATAAATAAATAAATCTCTTTCTACTTTTTTTTTTTGTATGGCATGTGCAATGCTAGGCAGGTCTGCAAAATTTGGAGCAGTCAAAGAAAGGGAGAGGAGGAGGAAACTGGAGGAGGAGGAACACAATGTAAGTGAGAAGAGGCAACCCAACTCAGAAGTGAGAGCTATGGGTTGAAAATGCTTCAGAGAGACTCAGATTTAATTAATTCACTATAAATCTGGCTGGGAATGTATTCTTACAGTTTTAAGATTATGTTTTTTACCTCAGGCTGTCATTAAAGATGCCTTTCTGAGATCTGTATGGCTTGTGCTTCATTGAGTGGCCAAGTACATGGGGCTTGATAGGAATGGTTCTTGGAGGTGGTTGGCTCCATACATGGAGACGGGAAAACAGAATGGCCTGCAGAGAATTCTGAAGCCTCTGGCTTTTCCTCACCCTCTCTGTTTCCAGGGTTTATGATCCCAGAAGCAGAGAGTTCAAAAGAATTGCAGTCTTGCACAGGGTGTGAAATGCATTGCGAACCCATGCAGGTGTGCCAAGGTGAGAAGTGTGAAATGCACAGAGGGAGAATTGCGCATGGTGACCCTTTGCAATGATTGGCTGCTCTTCTTCTCAATCCCTGCTTGTGCACTTGACGATTGCTGCTTCAGTCAGGAGACCTAACATTGGTTTATTTCATCTTTTGTCATATGGTTGGCCAAGAGGCACGTGACTCGGCATGAGTTGTCACCCAATAAACCACACCAAGATGGGAAGGTCCTTTGTTCTCTTTTATTTCTGTGCACAGCAACAAGAGAGGTCTCCTGCCCAAGTGCAAGAGTGCAGAACTCATCTGACATAGAGTGGTAGCTGGCACACTCACTATTACCAAGGAGAAACCTGTTAGTTTTATTGGTAGGGGGGGGTGTCACAGAAATTCATGTTTAGGGGGCACAGCATCTTTGGTTTAGCATGATATGTGAATCCAAACACTGTAACTTATAAATTATAATAAGTCTCCTCATGCAGTGTAAATCCAATCAGTTGTGACTAATCAGCAATTCCTGGCTAAAAAGGTTATGATTTAGTGCAATGTGGAATCTAGTCACATTCTACCCAGACTGGCACAATCCTAGAAGGGATTAAGAAGTAATCCTACTGCTGTTGCAGATTTCATGGAAGACACTCAGTACAATGAAAAATAACACTTGAAATAAGAAAGTTTATTAAATATAAAATAGACAATAGAAAAATATAGGGTTAACATTCAGTACTTCCTGGACATGGAAATTTCAAATTAACCTTCCTAATTAATTTTTCCTTTAAAAAAATATAGTGTTGTGCAATCCCTTGAAAGAGGTGTTTCAAAAGGCCCAAAAACACATACAAAGCACCTCATCCCATTGTGAAATCAGCTACAATTTTCCCCAGGCTTTCTCAGCTGTTATGGAAGTGTCTCCTGGCAGTCTCTGCATATATGTGTGGAGCCCCCCTCCCCATGAAACCACAAGTTGGGGTCTCTTGGAAGTTGACGTCACAATAGACACATCACCACAGAGAATCAGATTTTTCAAAGAGAAGATAGATTTTTTTAAAAATGACACACACCCCAATTCACTTTCACTCCGTATCTCTAGTATTTTGGATGCATATTGCAGCCTATAACTAAAACAGGTTGTGTTATGAATTTGGAATGTAGTTCCTAAAAGCATGTTTTCAGTAGACAGTGACAGTCATTTTGCTATTGGAATTGCTAAATAGCTGCTTCTAGCAATTTGCTATGCCAAGCCTAGCTCTGTGTCCCACAGTTTAGACAGGTCAATCCTTTCCTGCTTCAATAAAAAACAAATCATTTTGCACATGATAATTGCATCGTTCAAACATATTCACTACAAAGCTCTCACAAATGGTGAATGAACACATACTGATGGCAAAACCTCTAAAGTGAGACAAATTCTTCTGAGAATATATTATGCAGAATTTCAGACTTAATTAACATGGTAGTGGTTTAGCTGCCTGGAATGTTTATTTTTTGTTCTTTTATTATCAGGTACATTAATATGCCTGCTTCTAATACAATTGCTCCAACCTAGATGTGTATATTTCCATTCAATCGTGTCCGATTCTCGGAGACTTCCTGGACAAGTCCCTGCAGTTTTCTTGGCAAGATTTTCAGAAGTGGTTTGCCATTGCCTCCTTCCTAGGGCTGAGAGAAAGTGACTGGCCCAAGGTCACCCAGCTGGCTTCATGCCTAAGGTGGGACTAGAACTCACGGTCTCCCGGTTCCTAGCCCGGTGCCTTAACCACTACACCAAACTGGCTCTCTCCAACCTAGATAAGATTGGTCAAATTGACCTGAAATGATGGGAGTTGTAAATCAACATGTAAGGTGACACCAGGTTGGGAAATAGAGGAAGAAACTGGAAATCATGGGAAATGCCTAAAGCAGCATTTCTTAACCTTGGCAACTCTTTGAAGTCCACACCTCTTAAAGTTGCCAAGGTTGAGAAACAATGGCCTAAAGCATTGTGTTGGGGTTAAGCAATTAGCTTCTTCAAAAGACACAGAACTACTGTTATATTGTGCCTTTAATTCCCAACTGTTAGAACCTATTCCAAAGTCTTTTATGACTTCAGGAATTATTTCTGTGGAACATTTTCTTTTCCATGATCCCCCCACATTTTATTCCCATAATTAGGGGATAGGTTGAGAGCTAATCCCTGATCATATACTCTTTGTGACTAAGCAGGTATTCAGTTTGGATTTTCCCAAGCAGATCTCCTACATATGCCGTATATCTAGCATTTGTTCTGCCCAAATTACCTCTCTAATTGGATAAGACATTTTATGTGGAACACTGAACAACACGCATCTGAACCGCTATGGTCAGGTCTAGGTTTATTTGGAGTTTTGGAGTTTAACTATGGCTGGGTTCAGTTTAAGAGAAAGTGTGGTTTGTTTGGTTTTGGCTTATTATGGCTTGTAAACAGTGAAGGGAGGGGACACCTGCCAGAGCACACACCAGCCAATTGGAATGGAGGTATCTGTGGAAGACAGAATAAGGTGCAGCAGGAGAAACAGATTGCCCTGCTTGACTGGCATAAGGGTTATGCTACTTCTGATGAGCACCAAGAAAACTGATGTGGGAGTCACCTTCCCAACAGCCCAGGGATAAACTGAAGATGACATCATCTGTCTCTGTCCTCCCAAAATGGTAGGTGCCCCATCCTCACACTGGGTCAAACAAAAAGTATGGATCAGCCCTGATTATATCTAGTCTCCCAATTAGCACATTCATTTGTTACATAACCGAATGCAATGTGGGGGGGAGGGCTTTTTGTATGCACATGAATAGTGGAAAAAAAGAAGATATGTCTCTTTGTTTTCCCCACCCCTCTATAAATGCATTTGGCAAATTAAAAATGTTTGGGTATCAGCAATCACTGAATACACTTGGCAGTTTCCAGACTGCAAGGAAACAGACACAAACACTCTCACACATGGCTTTTGGGATGAAAGAAAAAACATGCTAAATTAGTCCAGTATCTATTTCTACAATAAGCAGTCAGTTCCCCCTGGGAAGTTGATGGGATGCACATGGGAAACAAACCAGCACAATAGCGAACTTCTCATGTTCCTAAGGCACTGGCATGCAGAGCAAGCCTGTCTGTTGAGTTGAAGCCTCTGGTGCATTCTTTGGCAGTGTGAATTTAAATACCTCATTGTAAGTCTACACCAGCGCAGATGCCTTGATGTTTTAAATGGGAGAGCAGACATGACAGCAGACTGGAAGCAACAGGGAGGGTTCTGACAACCACTGCAGCCAGGGGCATCATGTGGAATGGCATCTGAAGGGAAAGCAGCAAGGGCAGCTCTTATAGTAATGCTCAAATGCTTCCTCCAAGAACATGGAGGGATTGTGTATGCCTCTATTATTATTATTATTATTATTATTATTATTATTATTATTTTATTTTATTTTATTTTATTTATATAACCGCCCATCTCCCCCAACAGGGAACTCTGGGCATTTTACAATAAAATAGATTAGATAAAAATATAAAATATAAAATATAAACCAACAATTTATACAATTAATATAATAAATAGATATAAAATCCAAGTGGGAGATAACATTGATAAAAGAAGGGCATTATAAAATTATGGGATTAACCACCCCCATGAGGAACTATCGTTTCCTCCCTCCCATGCCAGGCGGCAGAACCAGGTCTTCAGTTCTTTCCTAAAGGTCGGGAGGGAGGGGATCTGTCTCAACTCTGGGGGAAAGATGTTCCATAGTGTGGGTGCTGCTACAGAGAAGGCCCACCTCCTAGCCCCCATCAGATGACATCCTCTAATTGATGGGGCTCGTAGCAGGCCCTCTGAGAATGATTGGGTGGGGCGGGTCGATAATATGGGGATAAGATGGTCCCTCAGGTATTCTGGTCCCATGCCATGTAGGGCTTTAAAGGTAATAACCAACACCTTGAATTGTACCCAGAAGCAAACCGGCACCCAATGCAGCTCGCGGAGCAAAGGTGTTATATGTGCGGATCTTGGCGCACCCAAAATCGCCCGTGCGGCTGCACTCTGCACCAGCTGTAGCTTCCGGATAGTCTTCAAGGGTAGCCCCATGTAGAGCGCATTGCAATAATCTACATGGGAGATGACGAGAGCGTGAGTGACTGTTCGGAGGGCATCGCGATCCAGGAATGGGCGTAACTGGTGCACCAGCCGAAGCTGTGCAAAAGCCCTCCTAGCCACGACTGCCACCTGCTCTTCGAGCAGGAGTCATGAGTCTAGAAGTTCTAGTTCTGCACTGGCTCCGAATGGGGCAGTGCTACCCCATCGAGAACCAAAGATGATAATTTCCCAGAAGATGCTAAGCCATCAATCCACAGCCACTCGGTCTTGCCAGGGTTCAACTGAAGCCTGTTGTTCCCCATCCAGGCCCTCACAGCCCCCAGGCACTGGGACAGGGTGGTCACTGCATCACTTACTTCACCTGGGATGGAGATATACAGTTGAGTATCATCCGCATACTGATGATACCTCATCCCATGGTGTCGGATGACCTCGCCCAGCGGTTTCATGTAGATGTTGAATAGGAGAGGAGAGAGAACCGACCCAAAAGGATACCATGGTCGATGGTATCGAAAGCCGCTGAAAGATCCAAGAGAGCCAGGATGGATGCACTACCTCCATCCCGCTCTCGCCAGAGATCATCCATAAGCACGACCAATGCAGTCTCTGTCCCATATCCCAGCCTGAAACCTGACTGAAAAGGGTCTAGATAATCCGCTTCATCCAGCGTCCTCTGAAGTTGCAACGCCACCACTTTCTCAACCACCTTCCCCAAAAAGGGAAGGTGGGAGACTGGACGAAAATTGTCCAGAATGGTGGGGTCCAGGGATGGCTTCTTGAGGAGGGGGTGCACCAATGCCTCCTTGAAGGCAGTTGGAAACACTCCCTCCAACAAGGATGAGTTAACCATCGCCTGGACCCACCCACACGTCACCTCCCTGGCCGATTTTACCAGCCAGGAAGGGCAGGGATCTAAATAGCATGTGGTAGAATTAACAAGTCGGAGGATCCTATCCACTTCCTTAGGTCCAACAGGATCAAATCATTCGCAGATAATAAGGCCAGGCCGCTCTCCCAGCATCTCCCCAGACTGCATTTCACGCATGGAGTCCAACTTAGACCGAATCCGAGTGATTTTATCCTGCAGATGCTCGGAAAATTCTTCCGCATGGCCCTGCAGGTGGGTCACCAACTCCACCCTACCCAAGAGAGATCACGTAATCTTGAACAGGGCCTTTGGACGGCATTCTGCGGATGCAATAAGAGTGGAGAAATATTCACGTTTCGCCGCTCTTACCGCCACAAGGTAGGCCTTAATAGCAGCTCTAGATTGTGTTCGGTCCGATTCCGCCTTCGTCTTTCTCCAGCGGCGCTCTAGACGTCTCTTCACCCTCTTCAAGGCCCTCAACTCCTCCATAAACCACAGGGAGTGACGGGTTGAATGGGGCTGGAGAGGTCGCATCGGCGCGGTCCTGTCCAAGGCCCTGGCCACCTCCCTATTCCAGGCTGCGGCCAGTGCCTCCGCTGGACCGTGCAGCAGATCATCGGGTATTACCCCCAGCTCCCTCTGGAACCTCATTGGGTCCATAAGTCGCCTGGGGCAGACCAATCAAATAGGTCCTGCCTCCCTGTGGAGTGGGGCGGCATAAGAGAACCTTAGGGATATCAGGACGTGATCTGACCATGACAATGGGGATAGTTCTAACTTTCCCCTCAGGTCACTTTGCCATTCCTCTGACAAGAAAACCAAATCCGGGGTGAGTCCACTGTCACGAGTCAGGTCCCGAATAATCTGGGACAGGCCCATGGCTGCCATGGTAGTCATGAACTCCCGGGCCGCTTCTGAGGTACGCCCCAGGAAAGGCAAGTTAAAATCCCCCAGGACCATAAGCCTGGGAAACTCCACCGCCAACCCCGAGATGGCCTCCAGCAACTCAGGCAGGGAGGTTGCTATGCAGCAGGGAGGCTGATACAGTAGCAACATTCCCAACTGTTCTTGGGCACCCAACTTTAAAAACAGGGTCTCACATCCGAACACTTGTGGAGCAAGGCCCCTGAAAGCCACCAAAGATTCTCTGGTGATAACTGCCACCCCTCCTCCCCTACCCTGGTGTCTCGGCTGGTGCCACACCTGAAACCCGGCTGGGCACATTTCTGAGAGGGCTACCCCTCCCTCTGGGTCCAGCCAGGTCTCAGTAATACACGCCAGGTCGGCCCCTTTCTCTGTGATTAATTCACTTATGAATTAATCGGAAACCAGTCGGAAACCAGGGCCCTCAAGGATCTGCTGTCCAGAACCTAGGTTTTAACTCGGAGGACCGGAACACGCCACCGGTACCAAATTAAAATACAAAATAAATATACATGACTGCCCAGTAAGCAATGTATGGATGTTAATATAGCCAAGAAACGGGACCATTCCCATGTTTAGGGCCCCAGGCCCGGACACATAACCAGGTCTTCATGGCCTTGCGAAAGGCCAACAGGGTCGGGGACATCCTGATCTCTGAAGGGAGAATATTCCAGAGGGCAGGGGCTACGGCAGAGAAGGCGCGCCTTCTAGTCCCCGCCAACCGACATTCCTTGGCTGACGGGACCGTAGCATGCCCAACCTAGCATGCCCAAATTGGACAGGTAGAAACACCTGGGAAAAGACGGTCCCTTAGGTAACCCGGTCCCAAGCCATAAAGGGCTTTAAAGATGACAACCAGCACCTTGAATTGCACCCGGAAGCACACCGGCAACCAATGCAGCTGACATAGCAGCGGTGTTACATGTGTCGAATATGCGACTCCATTTACTACCTGTGCAGCCGCCTTCTGCACCAGCTGAAGCTTCCGAATGCTCTTCAAGGGCATGTTCCTGCTGTACAGCATAGCTCCCTGCACTGTTGAAAGCATGCATTTCTGCACATGCATCAGCATACATACAGCGTATCTACTGCAATGCTGCTCTTCAAAATGTCTAATTAAACCTAGACAAAAAAAAGGCAAAGTGACTCTTCTTTGCCACCCCCTCTGACCTTATCTGTTGTTTACTGGTAAACTGGCTACTCCCAACACAAGAGCAGCCCAGCTCCTGAACTCCTGTAGGCCAAACCAGCTGAGGATTGAGTTTTCACATCTGCTAATGTTGTCTGGCCATCAGGGCTGTGTGGAAAAACTCAGTCCTGCTCTCTCAGCCAAGCCAAGCAGTGTTGCTGCCTGCACAAACTGGAACACAGCATAATTTCAGGGCAGCATTTGGTGATTATAAAGCAAGAAACTAAGGAAAAAGAAAACAAATAGATAACCAAGTATTCATATGTAGCAGATTTGGTCAAGTCAGGAGCCAAGTAATAGGCTGAAATGGAGGGGGGGGGGCTACATAATGGATGAGCCCTGTCCTCTTTTCAGGGCCCTCAGAGCCTTGAAAAGTGATTGCTGAAAACTGATGGTTTTGAAGTGGGAAGCAGATGAAAACTGCAGCTAAGCATTCAGCACTTCCCAGGGTCATATGTGGCCCTTGTCCACCAAGATTTCCCCCCTCCCACCACCTAGACCACAGTGGTATCAGTTTACCCACTGAAAAAGGCAGCCCCTTCTTTCTTCTTGGTGGAAAGTCAGTTCTAAGAGCAAGAGATAATGAAGAGGGTGGGGCATATGGACCCCATGGTAGAAGCACTTGCACCACTGAAGCAGAGAATGGTTCCAAGGAGGTATCGAGTGTATTCCACAGTGGAAAGCAGCATTGGGCACATTGTGCTGTTATGATATTGTTCACTGAAATGCAACAATAAGCACATTATTGCATTATGATATTACACTGTTTATGCATTGGATTGAAAGCTGCCTGTTACATTAGACAAATAAATTGTTTTCCAGCAGTGCCTCCATAGTGTTCCTTTAATGATCTTGTCACACTCTGTCACCATCACATTTCCTAAGAGGCGCAGCAACTGAATTTCTTCTGAAGAAATGTTGAGCTGCTGCAAATGTACTTTTACTACTAATTTACGTGCAATCTTCCAGTAGTGTTTGTGCAAGCTTTGATAGATCACTGTGAGCACAGATATGTGTTCTATTAATGTTTCCTGGGATTCAAGGCATGATTTCCATAATGGTCAGCTGTTTTGCACAATAAATCAAAATACCCTTTTCGTGAAAGGTTAAAGGGGGAAAAAATGAAAGATTACTTCCAAGGGCATTGCTCTGGAAATAACTTTTGTACAAAATGTTAATAGTCATGCCAACCTGAAAAAGAAAAGAGATGGGTCTTAGGGCTCTGCAGGGGTATTTTGCTGTACCTACACAGAGAAGTAAGTAACAGGAGCTGCCTATGATATTGTCTTTCAATTCTAATGCAAGATTCATGCTTGATCTGTCTGTCCTTACCTCCTGCACGCATTTTTTTTTCTAGCAAATGTCACATAACATACTAACTGGAACAGGCTTGAAAGATATTTGTACGTAATATATGAGTGTTTGTACCTTTTTTAGAAAACTCGTTGCTTAACGGGAATTGCTAGTCCTGCACATGGGAATATTTCTGTTTGTCACAAATGTTGTTTCTATGAAACAAAACCTTAAAAACCCAACAAAGAGCTGGGAAGTGAAGCAAATGTTCAGCGTGGATACGAAGAGGGGCATGTTGAATGAATTTGCATTCCTCTCAGACTCTTGCCAAACCTAAAACATTCAGCACTCCTTAAATCAGGTTCATGTTAGGGTAGAAGTGCTCAGCATCTCCTGTGTGAATCTGAGGCTCAAAGCAAATGCTCCTCTTAGTATTTCCCCTAGTGGCTTCACTACACAAATCAGCTTTGTGCTGCAGGCAGGGCCTCTGTCTTTGCACCAAAGTGACTGCTGCCACAGCAAAGCTCAGTTGGAAAAATGAAACCCTGAATGAATAAATCATGGAGAGGCTCTTAAAGCATTGACAGTCTATCCAAGCTCTTCTAGTGGTGAAAGATGGCACAATGTTGAAAGCAGGGCGGGAGTATTTTTGTTGGGATGCATTTATGTGCCACATGAGCTCTTCACCATGGATTCGTGGTCTCTTTTTAAAGCAAGCCGTGTTGGAGCTGGGAGTCTGGCATGTGGAGGAAGAAATGGAGGGACACAAAAGGCTCATGCAAGTTATCCACGAAATGCAGTCTGAGATCATCAAGCTAGTACAAGAAAACGAAGCCCTTCGGGGGGAATTACGGTTTGGTGGGCAGAAGGAAACACAGCGAGAAGAGGGCCCAGGAGAGAACACTCAAAGGGAAGAAGCCTGCAGCCTCTCAAATTCAGGTGAAGGGACCACTGGTTCTCCAGTGGCCCTACACAGGAGTGTTTCAGCTGGCTCTGCTTTGACACTGCAAGAACAAAAAGGTACCAAGCAGCTAAAACTGCCAGTGATCAATCTGTGACTCTGGGGTTCATCTTTTTCTTTTGTTGGAGTCTCAAGTGTGAGACCTGAGACAGAGAGACGAAGGCAAGGACTGGGGTTGTGCATGGTGCTGATCTATGCGTTGTTAAACCATATTTTATCAAGTAAACTTTGTTAGGCTTGTTTCACACAATATACTAAGCTAAAACCAAACAAACCACATTATTATGGCTTAGAATATTGTGTGAACCAAGCTACCCATTTTCAAAATCCAGCTCCCAAATATTATTGAATTGGAAACACTATCCTCCCATGCTTCCTCGTACAATCTGGGGACTATGAAGATTGTCATCCCTAAAACAAAACAAAAAAATCTCATAAGAAGTTGGGAAATGCTAGTTTAAGTGATAACCCAAACTTTCTAATTAAGCCTGAAACATATCACACGATCCAAATCTCCAGTTGCATGAACAACAGTGAGCTAATATGTGCGAGACTGCAGAAGCTAAGAAGTGTTTTGCAGAAATAAAGGTTTTTCAAGTTGGGTTCTCAGGAACAGTTGGGAGTGTTGCTACTGTACCAGCCTCCTTGCTGCGCAGTAACCTCCCTGCCTGAGCTGCTGGAGGCCATCTCGGGATTGGCGGTCGAGTTCCCCAGGCTTATGGTTTTGGGGGATTTCAACCTGCCTTCCCTGGGGTGAACCTTGGAAGCAGCTCAGGAGTTCATGGCCACCATGGTGACCATGGGCCTGTCCCAGATCATCCAGGACCCGACTCAAGACAGTGGCCTCACTCCGGATTTAGTTTTCTTGTCGGAGCAATGGCAAAGTGATCTGAGGGGAGAGTTAGATCTGTCCCCATTGTCATGGTTTTTTTGAACTGTGGTGTTGGAGGAAAGTTCTGAGAGTGCCTTGGACTGCAAGAAGATCAAACCAGTCCATACTCCAGGAAATAAAGCCAGACTGCTCACTTGAGGGAATGATATTAAAGGCAAAACTGAAGTACTTTGGCCACATAATGAGAAGACAGGATACCCTAGAGAATATGCTGATGCTAGGGAAAGCGGAAGGCAAAAGGAAGAGGGGCCGACCAAGGGCAAGATGGATGGATGATATTCTGGAGGTGACGGACTCGACCATGGGGGAGCTGGGGATGGTGACAGCTGACAGGAAGCTCTGGCGTGGGCTGGTCCATGAGGTCACGAGGAGTCGGAGACGACTGAACAAATAAACAACATTGTCATGGTCAGACCACGCCCTGGTGACCTTGAGATTCTCCTAAGAAGATTCTGCCATTTGGATTTTACTATATTTATTATATTTATAAATTGTCAATTAAGATGTATTTTAGTCTATTTATAATTGTATTTTAATGAGTTATACTCTGTTTGTAAACCGCTCAGAGTCCCCCTTGGGGGAGATGGGTGGTGATAAATCATATATATATATATATATATATATATATATATATATATATATATATATATCTTCTCTATAACTTGAATAGCATCTATGCTGCATTCTCAAGTACCTCCCAAAAGTCTCGTGGTAAGTTTTTCTTTTAATAGTAATACAAAGTGTCTCTTTGATCGACCAAATGAAAGAGAAGGATTAAAACCCACACTACATAGTTGTGTTCTTTGTGCAGATAACATTATGACTGTCAGGCGTTATTCCATCTCATCTGTGCCTTCACTTCTCAACAATAAACACCATAAACTCGATAAGAGGAATCCTTTCAAGGCATCTCTTGAATTTAAGGGGATAAACGAATCACCAGTCTTTGCCACAGATGGACCGTTATCCAACAAAGAAGATAAAGGTTTTGCAAAAATCCCACCAAATAAAAAGAGATCTTTCCAAGACCAAGTTTTCAAGTGCAGGTAGGTTAGATTACATGATAAAATGTTGAATAAGCTTCAATTTAAAAAAAAATGATTTGAAAACTTCTGGTATAAAGGTGAGCAGACTTCAGCTTATGAGATCTACTTTTAATACATTTTGAATGGAAAGATAATTTTTGATCAGCAAACTGCTGTGAATCTCCCCCTAACCCTATTTACAGTCTCTCAGCACCCTGAGGGTGTGCTGCCAAATTCAGTAACAAAATGGGTCAATTGTTGACAGCCCAGTTTCTGTCTATGGGGGTGTGGAGGTTAGGTGGGAGGTGGGAATGGGAGCATATGGCCTCTTAAGAATCTTCCATTTATGCCCCCATTCTTAATATCTGCTTTTAAAAGCCCCAAAATGGATATTTGGCATTGTTTGGTTATTAGCAAGGATGAGAAACAGACCAGTTTGCTCTCAATCTTAACAGTTCTTAGTTCCACAAACCAGAACCTGCTGCAAAAGTCTTAAACTTAAGGGCAGGGATGAACTAAGTAAACATAATAGGATTTCGTTGCTAGTGTAGCATCTTAACTTTCAGGGAGAACCAACAATTATTATATATAATTGTTCTCAGTTTGTATACTCAGAAGTGCTCCTGGTGTCTTGGGTGTTGTTTGCTTCCAGATGACTATCAAGGGCATCAACAGGCATTTCTCCCTGGGCTTACTAACCTGGCCCAAATCATATAGAACCGCCCTCCCAAACCTGAGCATACTTCATAGATATCCCAAAATTTCCTAACTAGCATGACCAGGGAAGGTATCCAGATTCTTGAAGCTATACATGAATAGGGTCTTTATTGCTCGTTCTCAGGCCAACATGAAAAGTATAACCTTACGTGCTGATAACTGTTGAGTTGAATGTGACCCCTGATGCCACTGCTGTCTTTCAGGGTGGTTTTGTTTTTCCTTAACTTTCCCAGTATAGCCTATAGCCCTAGTATTTTCTGATGGATTCCCATCCAAGTACTAAACAGGTGTGACTCTACTTAGCTTTTTAAGATCAGCCAAGGTTAGCTAATAATATAGGTATAGCTAATAATTTGCAAGACATATTTCCAAATGTGAATTATTTGTAAGACTGTGGTACAGAATATAATGACTTCATTGTGGAATATTTATTTATTTATTTAATTTATATGAATATAATTATCATTCTGTGCAAGATCTACACTGCATACTCTTCTTACTGAAACAATTATGTGACCTGAAGCTAGAGGCACAGTCTACCTCAGGTGAAAGTAAAAAAAACAGTTGGCACATTTTTCTCAATGCTTTTATACAGAATGGCTCATTTTCTTGTTCCAAGAACTATACCATCAAAGGTTTTCCACTGGAGATGCTAATTCTGAGGTAGGATCCATCTGCATAAATAAATCTAGTGTATTGTATTTGTTTTTGTTCAATAAATTAAAACCTGGTTTTCTACTCAAAATCTTTTGCATATATTTCTTTTCTAGGGGGAAAGTAAAGGCTGTCAGTTTCTTGTTGTCACCTTATTCAGGAAATCAAGGTTCTTTCAAATGCTTACAAAGTCAGAACACAAAGCAGTTAAGTACCATTATTGAAAAGGAAGTGTGAACTGGTGACTTTTTAGAAGACCTTTGCAGATTTGGGGAATAAACTCCCTTGAAGTAGTAGCCCAGGATTGGGTTACTTTCATGCAAAGCACTTTGGCAAATGCCTTCAGATCACTGGCTGACTTTCTAGTAGAAGAGAAGAAGACATCTGACAGACACCATCACAACAGCTTTTGCATCCATGCTAAAAAAAATCCAGTGAGTTAAAGGACTGCATTAAGCAGTATTTAATTAATATAACAATTTTCACTCTAGCTTTTTAAAGAGTGTTTAGTTCCTCTTTCTAATGGTGAACTCATAAATATTGTCATTTTAAAATAATATGAGAGGTTGTTTATTAAGCTATATATTTTTAATTAACATTAAATACAACAAGAAAGAAAAGTGCACAAAAACTATATGCTCAGAAAAATCTGTCTCCCGTATATATTCATATCACGTTATTCTACTCAAAACTTTTACATCAGAAGAAAAAAATTATGGAGAATTAACTAGTTGATGCAATGTGCATTTCTAAATAACCGTCCAAATGGAATCCTTGCAGAGGAGGTAACTGAAAATTTATGTCCGTTTAGCATTGTTGGATTCATTTTTCTGCAATCATAAAAATATGCCATATATTTTTCTTTTGTGCTCCATTGGTTTCCAAATTATTGGTATATAATTCAAGAGACGCAAATGACATAAAATATGTAAATAAGGTAACTTCATTTTATTTTTATTGTTTTTGTACCTTTAAGTTTCTTACCCAAAGGATGCAATGGACATGTTTACTATTTCAGGAGATGAAAAATTGGAAGTTTTGTCCATTGCATCTGAAGTCATCTAAATTGGAGTCTGTTAATTCAATGTTTTACTGTATTAGAATTATAATTAGTAGTATTAATGTAGTATTCAATTTAAGTTCATTGTTTCATGGCTGACTGTACTTTTGAGCATCTAATTTTAAGCAATTATAGGCTATTTGTAAATAGGAACTATAGTTTTATTATTTTGTAAACAACGTGGTTAATAAAACTGTGAAGATGCAAACCAGCCTTTCTCAGATTGATACCCTTGATGTAGTTGTTACTATTTAGATTTCTAGCCTGTGTTTCATCTGGCACCTCAAGGCAGTATACCTAGTATTCTCTCTTCCAATATTGTTTCCGCAATAACAATTTTGCAAGGTAGGTTTGGCTTTGAAAGAGTAGTACAAAGTTGTTCAGGCAGATTCCAGGCTGAGTGTGAACTTAAAGTGAGTCTCACTGGTTGCAGTTCAATATTCTCACCCCCTCCTGCCAAATATGGTACCCAGGAACACCTCCCTTAGCACTTGATTCTATACAGGAACATTCTTAGAAAATAGCCTGGTGAGTGGCTAAGGTCCAGAAAAAAACACAGAAGTGATGGACAGCATTCCTGAGAGGCAAAAGAGCATCCCTGAGAGATTGGCAGGGAACTGTCTCATTGATTTGCCTTCTAGTAAATGGATATTTTGTTATTAACTGTATCAGCCTTAGCAGATATTTTGTGAGAGTGTCCATATCACAGACAAAATTTGACTTGTCCATTGGTGCTCTAAGTGTTACTGATTCTGTGCGTTGCATTCAACTATAGCCAAAGCTGTCTATA
This sequence comes from Charina bottae, assembly GCA_023362775.1. NCBI lineage: Eukaryota > Metazoa > Chordata > Lepidosauria > Squamata > Charinaidae > Charina > Charina bottae. The sequence goes on from JALMGJ010000005.1 coordinate 25,780,999, forward strand.
TAATGATGGCTGCATGTATTTGTATGTAATGTCAGGCAACATTCTGGCCAAGGACTAGAATTACAGAAGACGCTGCAGATCTCCTTTTCGTTTTGAACCTTGCCCAGTCACGTGTACTGCTTTAAAACCTCTATTCTTAATATATGAAAGTAAGAGCTGTATCATCCATGATCTGAGTTGACTGATATGTGCATTCATCTACTCATGCGATCATTATGTTATTACAAGAAAACAAAAACAGCTTCCCTGAATAAGTACATAATCAATGTACTCAGAATATCAATGACTAATGTTCTCTGATGATAGGCTGAAAATGTATGACGGTACAGTAACAGACTTGTTGCATCAGAACTACACTTGGTCTCATCCATTCTGTTTCCAGTTAGAACATCCAGGATGCTTTCAGGGACAGGTAGAAATGGTTACATAATTGTTAGCTTCTATTTAAACAACATGGCTGATTGACACTGGAACACCTAGCCTCCTTTGTTAGTCTCTGTTTTGTCATTGGAGCTACTAGCCATCACTGCAACTTGCAGCAGTTCATTGTCTGTATGTCTGCCTCCACAAGTAGACTTCCCATATCAGCAGGCAAAGGTGCATATCAATGTATCAGATATAAATTAGGTGATCTATTATTTATGAGAATAATACAATTTATGAGAACCCTTCATATAGCCCAGAGATGTGTGCAATAAACCACTACATGTTTTCTTTGAACATCCTATGCATTATGAAAAGCAACATTGGATTAATGCACTGGAGGTCATCAAGAATAATAAAGGAAGGAATTGGGGTCAGTTAGAGGTAGTGGGCATTATCAGTATCTGCCAGGTCTATTGCCTATAGGGATTGCTCATCTTGCATAGAACTATATAAGGTTAAAATTCTAGGAAGTACTTGTTAACGAGAGGGAATCTGATCTTTGAGGGATGGAGGGAAACACTGCCCTCACTATATCATTATCTCTGTGTGTTATGATTTATGTTTCCCCAAACCATGAATGAATGGCAAATCTTCAGTTATATGGAAGGAGATAGATAAAAATCAATGTAGATAAAAATGTCCAGCCATGTTGAATCAGGATTGATACTACTTATACTGACCCAATGTGTATTCAGTTCCTTGGTAACATTGGGCTGTGATTCTTAGAATACAGCATGATGGGAAATTGATGCATCCAGCACTGACCACTGAATGTTGTTCCAGGCAATGATTGTCAAAGGCACAGGACAAGCTGAATTCTTTGATAAAAGTGAACTTCTTGTAAAAATATCTCTTTCTAAGTCACAAGTGTTTCTTTTCATGACAATAAAAAAGAGGCTAATTTAATATCTCATATAAAACATTTATTGCCCAAATAGAAAATACCATAAATCATAAAAACACATTTACAGTGATGGTCATACAAAGAAACATCCCACATCAGTAGATAATAAATCTGGTTGGGAAATGTGCTCCTCCCTTATTCAGCTATAGACTACAGCCACAATTGTGGACCTGTGTTTTGTTTTTGTTTTTTATTGATGCAGGGTTAAACGAGGATGTCAAAAAGCTATTGATAAAGTAAAAAACATTTTATTCATTTTCAGCATAAAGTATTTGGTATTTGTAGTTCCATGATGCCTTCCTTCTATCCCGGTTTCTATCACTGTTGAATATAGTGTCAGGTTAATTAGAGGACTGGCTCCAGACCAAACTGTTTTTCCTCCTGAACTCTTGACAGTGCAGATACTTTACTCTTATATATCTTGGAGGGTATGCCGGGGAGAGGACAGGGGCATCTGCAGTAAGCTGAGATTTCATCAGATTGACAAAACATGCATCATGGAGTCACAAGCTAAGTAAAACAGGTGTGGAGTTTGCACTGGGTCATTATGATGCATGTTTCATTATTGACTTCCTTTGGTCCACTCTGTGGATGCCTTTAGGTGAGAATCTTGTACAGTTAGACATATTTATGGATATTGGCCCTTTTCATAGTTAAAGGGAACCTCAAGACTGAGGGACAGGACCATTCTTTCTGCTATTCCAAAATGAGTATCAGTGCCTGCATAGAAAAATCAGCTGTACCCACACTAAACAGGGATATCAGCAGATTTTGGGGGACTCTGCAATCTTACCTTAATATAAAACCAGAAATAAATGGGAGGCATATTGATCAGAGGCCAGGAATGGGGAACAGTTGAATCTGTTCACATGAACTGTTGTGTTAATTGTATTCAACAATGCTTTTTTAAAAAAATATAAACAAATAAGAGAAAAAAGCACTACAAAATATGCCGAATGACCCTCCTGTGTCATAGATGAGGCAATGTCATACTCATACACATAAGACAAGTCAATACTATGACCACAGCATATTGACATTTGTTTTGTTATTGCTACCAGTGATACAAAGAAATGTCAATCTTAGAACACATACTGGACCACAGTATACCGAGTAAAGACTCCAAGAGGGCAACGGTGAAATATAATAACATAGGACACAGAAATACTCCAACTTTAATATTAAAGCAAATTACAGAAATTAGATCTGACATTCCTGATCCGTGGTGTCTCTGCAGCTGGCCTGTGTCTTCCTTGTATGAAATTATATGGATTTGGGTTTGGCTGCTGGTCACCATGGAGTCTTGCATAGGTCTCTGCATCATGCAGTTTGCCTGTAAAGACATGTATGTTTCTTTGGTGATAGGCCATTAAAATCATGGATCTGGTGGTGATAGTTACATCATAAACCAGCTTATGCTTAGAATCTGGGTTGAGTTTAAAACTATTGTATGATAAGCAACTGCTGAGCAGCACAACTCTCTGTTTCCAACAGAGACATGCTACATGACAGGATGTCTATCCTAATCTCTCTTTCTTAAACAATCATAGACAATCATACCCAATTTATGGCCTCATATGCTCTACTATAAAGACCTAGGAAGGGTTCCCAGAGCCTTAAAAGATGCTGCCAAATGCAATGTTTTTATGTGACACAAAGGAAAAATTATTAAACACATGAGAAGTGATTATTTAACTGTATTCAATTATTTTACTTAAGCTTACAGTTAAATTAAATTAAATCAAAATTTGTTTTTGTCCTATTTTTCTAGAACAGTTTTTCTCAACCTTAGCATCTTTAAGATGTGTGAACTTCAACTCCCAAAATTCCCCAGCCACCATACATTTCTCCAGCCCCTGAGGATTTGTGTTACCCTGATAGTTAAGCTCTAATTGTCTTAGTAATAAGGATTGAGAAACCACAAAACTGCAGAAATATACGTAGCTGCATGTGGCAGCTATGATGGATGTGGGACTGAAAAAGCTTTGGGGGTTGTGGTGGAAAGGTGGAAGATCCCTTTCAGCATGGGTTGAAACAGGCTAACCCTGTTACCCCATTGCTCCCTCTACTATGCATATCCTGCTTATGCAAGTAACACATGAATAGGGATATAGCTTGTTGGGTAGAATATTTATATAGCAATTGAACAAGTGCCTTTCCTTCCAATAGGTTCTCCACAGACTCACAGTGAAATGAATAAATAAGCAAAATCCAATAAATATTTAAATCATAATTCAGTTGATACAAAACACTTGCATTCCTAATGCAGAATCTAAAAAGCAACTCATGAAGGAGACCTGAGAATGAACAGGATTGCAAAACTAAAAGTCAGAGAGACTAACCAATCTTTTCCTCCTTATTCACAACACACCATTACCTCAAATCAGTTTCTCCTCCTCATTCACTACCTTGAATATGAGTGATCTGAGAGCCTGTTGTAGAAATGTAAGCATTCTGCTGCCATCAGGTTTTGTTGTTTATTCGTTCAGTCGTTTCCGACTCTTCGTGACTTCATGGACCAGTCCACGCCAGAGCTTTCTGTCGGCCGTCACCATCCCCAGCTCCCCAATGGTTGAGTCCGTCACCTCCAGAATACCATCCATCCATCTTGCCCTTGGTCGGCCCCTCTTCCTTTTGCCTTCCACTTTCCCTAGCATCAGCTTCTTCTCCAGGGTATCCTGTCTTCTCATTATGTGGCCAAAGTACTTCAGTTTTGCCTTTAATATCATTCCCTCAAGTGAGCAGTCTGGCTTGATTTCCTGGAGTATGGACTGGTTTGATCTTCTTGCAGTCCAAGGCACTCTCAGAATTTTCCTCCAACACCACAGTTCAAAAGCATCGATCTTCCTTCGCTCAGCCTTCCTTATGGTCCAGCTCTCGCAGCCATAGGTTACTACAGGGAATACCATTGCTTTAACTATGCGGACCTTTGTTGTCAGTGTGATGTCTCTGCTCTTAACTATTTTATCAAGATTTGCCATTGCTCTCCTCCCAAGAAGTAGACGTCTTCTGATTTCCTGGCTGCAGTCAGCGTCTGCAGTAATCTTTGCGCCTAGAAATACAAAGTCTGTCACTGCCTCCACTTTTTCTCCCTCTATTTGCCAGTCATCAATCAAGCTCGTTGCCATAATCTTGGTTTTTTTGAGGTTTAACTGCAACCCAGCTTTTGCACTTTCTTCTTTCACCTTCGTCATAAGGCTCCTCAACTCCTCCTCGCTTTCAGCCATCAAAGTGGTATCATCTGCATATCTGAGATTGTTAATGTTTCTTCCAGCGATTTTAACTCCAGCCTTGGATTCCTCAAGCCCAGCATGTCGCATGATGTGTTCTGCGTACAGGTTGAATAGGTAGGGTGAGAGTATACAACCCTGCCGTACTCCTTTCCCAATCTTAAACCAGTCCGTTGTTCCGTGCTCTGTTCTTACCGTTGCTACTTGGTCGTTATACAGATTCCTCAGGAGGCAGACAAGATGACTTGGTATCCCGATACCACCAAGAACTTGCCACAATTTGTTATGATCCACACAGTCAAAGGCTTTAGAACAGTCAATTAAAGAGAAATAGATGTTTTTCTGAAATTCCCTGGCTTTCTCCATTATCCAGCAGATATTGGCAATTTGGTCTCTAGTTCCTCTGCCTTTTCTAAACCCAGCTTGTACATCTGGCAATTCTCGCTCCATGAATTGCTGGAGTCTACCTTGCAAGATCTTGAGCATTACCTTACTGGCATGTGAAATAAGTGCCACTGTTCGATAGTTTGAACATTCTTTAGTGCTTCCCTTTTTTGGTATGGGGATATAAGTTGATTTTTTCCAATCTGATGGCCATTCTTGTGTTTTCCAAATTTGCTGGCATATGGCATGCATCACCTTGACAGCATCATCTTGCAAGATTTTAAACAGTTCAGCTGGGATACCGTCGTCTCCTGCTGCCTTGTTATTAGCAATGCTTCTTAAGGCCCATTCAACCTCACTCTTCAGGATGTCTGGCTCTAACTCACTGACCACACCGTCAAAGCTATCTCCAATATTATTATCCTTCCTATACAGATCTTCCGTATATTCTTGCCACCTTTTCTTGATCTCTTCTGCTTCTGTTAGGTCCTTACCATCTTTGTTTTTGATCATACCCATTTTTGCCTGGAATTTACCTCCGATGTTTCTAATTTTCTGGAAGAGGTCTCTTGTCCTTCCTATTCTATTGTCTTCTTCCACTTCCACACATTGCTTGTTTAAAAATAATTCCTTATCTCTTCTGGCTAACCTCTGGAATTTTGCATTTAATTGGGCATATCTCCCCCTATCACTGTTGCCTTTTGCTTTCCTTCTTTCTTGGGCTACTGCCAGTGTTTCAGCAGACAGCCATCTTGCCTTCTTGGTTTTCTTTTTCTTTGGGACATTTTTTGTTGCCACCTCCTGAACAGTGTTGCGAACTTCTGTCCATAGTTCTTCCAGGACCCTATCTACTAAATCTAGTCCCTTAAATCTATTCTTCACCTCCACTGCATATTCCTTAGGAATATTAGTGAGCTCATATCTAACTGATCTGTGGGTCTTCCCTATTCTCTTTAGTCTGATTCTAAATTTTGCAATAAGAAGTTCGTGATCTGAACTACAGTCAGCTCCAGGTCTTGTTTTTACTGACTGTATAGATGTCCGCCACCTTTGGCTGCAAAGGATGTAGTCAATCTGATTTCGGTGTCGACCATCTGGTGAAGTCCATGTATAAAGTCGTCTTTTAGGTTGCTGGAAGAGAGTGTTTGTTATGCACAGTGAGTTGTCTTGGCAAAATTCTATCAGCCTATGTCCTGCTTCATTTTGTTCTCCCAGACCATGCTTGCCTGTAATTCCAGGTGTCGTCTGACTACCCACCTTAGCATTCCAGTCTCCTGTAATGAAAATAACATCTCTTTTTGGTGTATTATCTAGTAGGTGCTGCAGATCCTCATAGAACTGATCTACTTCTGCTTCTTCAGCATCTGTGGTTGGGGCGTATATTTGGATCACTGTGATGTTCAATGGCTTACCCTGAATTCGAATTGAGATCATTCTATCGTTTTTTGGATTGTATCCAAGCACTGCTTTAGCCACTTTATTATTAATTATGAAGGCTACTCCATTTCTTCTGTGGTCCTCTTCTCCACAGTAGTAGATCTGGTGGTCATCTGATGTGAAGTGGCCCATCCCAGTCCATTTCAGTTCACTGACACCTAAAATGTCTATATTTAATCTTGACATCTCACCAATAACCACATCCAATTTGCCCTGGCTCATAGATCTTACATTCCAGGTTCCTATGGTGTGTTGATCTTTAGAACATCGGATTCGTCGTTCACCACCAGCACCGTCGGCCGCTAGCCGTCCTTTCGGCTTTGAGCTAGCTGCGTCATCACATCTGGGGCTAGTTGAACGTATCCTCTGTTCCTCCCCAGTAGCATTTTGACCATCTTCCGACCTGGGAGTCCCATCTTCCGATGGTATACCGACATATCTTTGGTTGTACTGATCCATTTAGTTTTCATGGCAAGAATACTGGGGTGGGTTGCCATTACCTTCCCCAGGGATCGTATTTAGTCTGACCACTCTGCCACGACCTTCCCGTCTTGGGTGTCCCTTCACGGTTTAGCTCATGGTGTCATTGAGGTGCTCAAGCTCCAGCACCACAACAAGGTAACGATCTCCTTTGCTGGAGGCCATCAGGTAGCTGATGGATTTACTTGTTGATACCTTCGTTAGTTTAGGCCACAGCATATGGCAGGAATGGACACTATGTCTCTCTTTGAAGGGCAGATGGAAATTAATGACATTATGGTCCTAATCTCATTAGAGTACTTTTCTTCTTATTACCTGTTAAATCCTTTGTTCTTGATTCATGTCTTCCTTTAACATTGGTGTGGGTTTCTATGGGACTATCTGCATATTTCATTGCTATAATAGGAGGCAATTCCTTGTCTGAATTTAGTGGGATATCTTTAAAGGAAAGAGAAAAAAATGCTAGAAAATTTGCAGTTTGAAATTCTCCATTTCAGTCAGCTAGTCATGCTCTCCACAAGGATGCCACTCCACCCCCCAACATTCTGTCAGTATTCTAAAGCCAGTGAGCTTGCATAATACTCAAATGCCCTCTATCACTTCTACAACTCCTGAGATTTCCTCTTAAGTTGGCTAATGCTTTCTTTTTATGCATGGGAGTCTTGGATAGATAAACCATGGCATCAGAAACTGGGCATCATAAAGAGAAAAACAAGTGATTAAATAAAATAATATATTGCTTTTCCTTTCCTGTACCTGGTGAGAATGAGTTTTGCAATCCATCAGCCTTGCAATCTTGAGACAATTGAGAAGATTCGTGGCTGAGGCCAGCATCCTTAGTTGGCCTCCCCATGATCTCATTCTCAGTTGCAGTTGTATTTTGGACCAGAAAATAAGTGTGCATTTTCCCTTTGCCCTTCACATCAATTTCTCCTCTTTCCATAATGTCAAAATTCTTCTCTTTCAGGCATCTGAAACATAAAAGGAACAGCAGCAATGGACAATGTAATTGTTTTTGTACTACAATAAATCAGTTAATCAAGATTTTTTACAAATGGTTCACTGCTATAGAAATAGCTTTCTCCCCCATTCTATTGCTCCAGAGATTTTAGATTTTAAGGTTGGTCTTGACTAAAGCAACAGCAATACTGATACCATCACTTTACTGGCTTTACTGGCCATTTTACAGGATGACTTTACTGGCATAAACTGATACAGTAAGATCTACTGTAATTCCAGGTGCAAGAAGTGAATCATGGCTCCAGAAAGACAGAGACAAGCTTTTTCAGCTATAGCTTTCCTGCCAATCCTGCCAAGACCATGCACATCCAATCAACACCTGGATTTCAGTATTAGAAACCCATACTGTTATGGATCACTACGAACATTGTTTTAAATGGTAAAATACAAGGTGATATACAGAAAGCTCATTTTCTACATATAGAAGTTGAAATACATCTGCCAGAAAAAGTAACAGGAAAAGAGATGATTGAGAAATAAGGCAGCAAAACTTAACAATGGCAAAAAGACATATCCAGATTTATATGGCAGGGGGAAAAACCAAGGGTTAGATATAAGGTCCTCCAAGGTGCAAAGGAAAGAGGAGCACTGGGATTAGCTGATTTTAAATTGTATTTTGCTGCCTGCTGTTTGGTTTGGATGAAAGAACGGCTGTTGTTAAGAAATAAGAGACTTAGGTTTAGAACAGTGATGGCGAACCTATGACATTCGTGTCAAAGGTGACATGCCACAATGTTTTGGGTGGCACGCCAGCGTTCACCAACACCTGACAACTATTCTCCCTGTTTGAGTTACCAAAGAAACTGAATGAACAAAAGGCACTGCAACTCCCCCCACCCATCTATCTCCCCCCTGCCTCTGCTCTTTTGGCTTCACAAAATTGGATTGTATTTTTTTAAATAAATGAATATGTAAAGAATTGTTTCTTTTTTGTTCCAAGGGGGGGGAGTAGACACACCAGCAGAGTCGAGTTAGGCATTTTCCGAATTTTTGACACACTGAGCCCAAAAGGTTCGCCATCACTGATTTAGAAGGTCATGGTCTGAGGTTTGGGTGGCGTGGTTACTTATGGTATGATAAAGTTAAAGTAAATGTTGATTTTAAAAATCATTAATTTAGGAATGCCATACTACAAATATGGAATAGATACAAACGCAGGCTATGCCCAAAAATACGTTTGTTGGCCTCAGCTCAAGAAGTGTTTTATAGAAAAGAAAAAGTGGGCAAAGACAAATGGTTACCAAATAAAGACTTGCTAGCACAGGAAAATGGGGAGCTTAAGATGAAATCAAGAGAAGAATTGACTGCAGAGAGGTTTAGTTTTCAATGGTTCTCATATACATAATTAAGAGAAAGATTTAATATAGAGAAAAAAAAGTACTAGGATTAGAATGTGATCAAATTGAATCTGAAAATGAATTATGTACAAATGATGAACATGTGATTGCTAAGATGTATACACTTTTGTTGAGATTTGAAAAAGAAGAAGAGCAAGTTAAAGAATGTATGGTAAAATGGGCCAAGAATTTGGGTTATAATATTCAAATGGATCAATGAGAGAGAATGTTGTTAAAAGGTCTGAAATTCACATTTTCTAACAATTTAAAATAAACTTTTTTAAAATGATGTACAGTTGGTATATGACACCAGAGAAATTGTCTAAGATGTATAAAGGTACTTCTAATCACTGTTGGAAATGTGAAAAACAGGAAGGGACATTTTATCATGCATGGTGGGCTTATGCAAAAGTGAAGAGATAATGCCTATAAATACATATGGTGATGCAGAGAGTTTTAAAAATTAACGTTCAGATGAAACCGGAACTTTTCTTATTAGGACTTATGGACACTCAGCTAAAAAAGGCTCATGGACAAGTGGTTTTATGTATGGTAACTGCAGTGAGGTTATTATATGCACAAAGATGGGAGACTACAGAAACACCAGGAATGGAGGAATGGATTGTGAAGATGGGTGGGTTTGCCGGAATGGCTAAATTGACTTGTTTGATCAAGGAGGAAACTACAATTACTTTTATAAAATAATGGAAACCCTTTATAAACTTTTTGCTGGAAATGGATAAAAATTAACTGCTGATTTTGAGATTTATTGATTAAAAAGGTTTGTTTATGGGAAGAAGGGAACTATGATATGCAATATGGCAGGGTGGAGATGGTAATTGCCATGTTTGTAACTGCTGCAAGGAAGATTGGAAGTCACTTCTTTAGGTATCTTTCTTTTTCTTGCTTTTTTGTTATTATTCACTTTTTCTTTCTTTTCTTTTTCTTTTTTCTATTTTTTCTTCTATGTTTTTGTATTTTTTAAAATTTTTGTTAAATCTTCTTTTAATAAAAATTATTAAAGGAGAGAAAGAGAAATAAGGCAGCAAAACTTTATGAAGAAAGGATTTCCAGGCAGAATTGGATAAGGAGCCAAAGGAATGGCTTTAAAGCAAAGAGATTTAAATGACAAAATAGAATGCACATAGATCAGACTCTTACAAATTGCATTATTATACTAATGATGTAATACAATGCAGGTTGGTTGTTTTAATTTAAGCTACAGTAAATGTTACCACAGAGACTTCCATTGGGATGCATTCCATAAATGTGGGGCACCATCAAAGACCTGTTGCCAAAATTGCTGTCAATCCAACAAGCAAGGAGAGGAGGTTTAATCTTTTCCTATTCAGCATCATCCCTTCCCACATAGTATAGCAATTGGCTATCCTGGTTGTGAATTCTGGGAGTCATAATGCAACTCATCTGAAGTTGCTCCACTTGGGGAATAAACTCACTGAACTGAATAGAATGACTCTGAACAGACTTGTATAAGGTTGCACTTATATGCACACTCATTCTTGTTAGTGGCATCTTTGTATCATACCATATCTCCCTCTGTCTTATGTTTTTAAGCCACAATAAATTCAGCAGAACATAATTTTAGTACTAGTTGCCAGAATTATACCAAGTTAAAAACTAAGCTGCATTTTTCTTTAGATTAATGCTATTTAAGGGTGAGGAAAACAGCAATGGATGAAAAAGTAAAACAGTCTCAAAGAATCTTGAAGAAGCCTTTAATTGATAGATTCAGAGATACAGAGATAGATAGACAGATGAGATATTTGTTCTTTGTGTTATTGATAATTTTATCTTACTGATATAGGGGGGAGGGGAATTATTCTGTCATTCTGACAAGGAATTAAACCTAGACAGTTAAAATGTGAATACATCTTATTTTTATAATGAATTGTCCTTCATTTCTTTGGGGACAAATTCAAACATTTATAAAACATTCCAGAAAATAAAAAAATATATTTTCAATAGCACAAACTATGTATCTCTAAAGCAATTTTCCCTAGTCCAACCCAACCTGATCCCTTCTAATTTTCTTAAATTTCTTCTCCAAACTTCCAACCTGGCCAGCCAATAATAAAGCAATGGTTTAAGAACAATAACATTACTTACTGATAAACACTGCCACTGAGGTGAATTTTGTTTGGTACTCCATGGCTCTCCATCCGAGATGCTATATTCACTGTATCTCCAAACAAGCAGTAACGTGGCATTTTTTCTCCAACAACCCCTGCAAGGACAGACCCTGTATGGATCCCAACCCTAATCTGAACAAGGGGTCAAAATCATAAAAAATAAATAAATAACTTTATAATGTATCCAATTGCTCTTTTTTTAACATATACTTGTCAAATAGGGATCAGTTATAATCCAGAGCTCCTGGAGGTGAAGTCCATTTAAAAAAACCCACAGTACTGTTCTTAGTCCAGTCAGCAAGCTGAGCCTATACAGTTGCAGATGTTGCCTCACATAAGCAGCAATCAGGTATATGGAAAGAGAAATTCACTCAGTTCCAAGGGACTTGTTATGCATCACTTCAGTATAAAGACATTGTAGGAGGACAGCCATGTTAGTCTATGGTAGCCAAAAATCAAGAGGAGTCTGGTAGCACCTTTACAGCCAGATTTTTTTTAAAAAAATCCACCTTTCTATTTTGGCCTTCATCAGCCACTAAGTCTCCTTAATATTGTTTTTTAATTGATCATAGGGCTGGGCAAATCCTTCAGGTAAGTGCTTTGAAACATATAGAGGTGTAACACACATGCAGATACAGCCAGGAGCAGTTTCCAAAGCAGCCACGTGAGCCTCAAAAAGGATACAGCTGCTTTAATGATGCAAAAAGAGGCAGTTGGTATTTTGTGCATCCTCCTGGGCATTCTACCTCTTTCAAAGCATTTGCACAGCCCTTAAAGTTTATTTTTATTCTAGATTTTATTCCAGCCTTTTTCCTGGTTTTAAATCCTGGCTTTTTACTCTGATTTTTAATCTTCTTTTATTTTTAAACAGTTTGGAATCTACTTTAGGAGTAATTTGATACTCCTGTATGATCAAGATTCCCTTTTATTTCAGTGGAAGAATCAGTTTTATCCATATATTCATTTGCATTTATAATGCTTTCTTTTCTCCTGAACTGAATGGAGCATCCCTGGAGGCATGGGAGTTTTAAGTATAAATTGAAGCCCAAGGATTTATGGGTCTAGACATTGATTGATCTTCAGCTATTTCATTAGAGTTACCAAACAAACTAATAAAGTCTCTTAGATGTTAGCTTTCTAAAACATCAACCAAGAAGCCAACTGACTGCCAATAAATCACAAAGTCCAGGGTTGATAGTTATATACACTTTTCCCCCTTGTGCCAAAACATCTTCCTTCATAAAGAATAGACAAAAATTATGTGTTTCTGTATTTCTGTTTTCTGTCTGTTTTCTACTCACTTGAATTGGATTTCCAGAAACTGGGTTTTTTATGTCTTTGGCTGTTATGATCATTCCCAGGGCAAAGTTGGCAACCCTTTCAGCATGAGTTGATACAGGCACGGGGACACCTCCTACAACCATGTAGGCATCCCCTATGGTTTCCACCTTAGAAAAAGAAATAAACAGATAAATCCTTGCATTTCAACAGACCATGTTAATTAAATATATTATTTAGAGCAGAGCTTTCCAAACTGTGTGTAGCGACACAAAAGTGTGTCGCCACACACAGTCTGGTGTGTCGCCACACAACCCGGAAGTGCTGATCATCATCAGCGCTTCCGGGTTTTCCCACGGCGACACACCAATGGCGGCGCGGAAAAACTTGAAAGCAGCAGCAGCGCTTCCGGGTTTTTGCGCGCTGCTGCAATGGCGGCACTTCCGGGTTTTCCCGCGGTGACACACCAACGGCGGTTGGTGTGTCGCCGCGGGAAAACTTTGGAAAGCCCTGATTTAGAGCTTGATTGAAGAGCTCAGGCCTTCTCTTCCTATAAGTGGATTGCAAAAAGATTGCTGTAGAAGATCTCTCACAATTTGTAACTGAGGTTATATGCAGCAAGATCAAACTTCCTGGCACTGCAAAAGGAGACATATATTTTATTTATTTGCTTACATTTTTTAATATGGATTTTTATCAGCAAAGAATTTTCACATTTTAAATATTAATTATCTCAGTGTGCATTAGTGTTTTATTAGAAAATTATGTAAATGTATTAACAAATGTTTGTAGCAAACGAGCAGGAAATTGGGCCACCAGTTAGCATAAAGAGAACAAAGGCAGGACAAGGCAAAAGAAGTATCAGCATCTGGATGTATGCATATTCCAAGATTCTGGACAGGAGTCTGTCCAGTTTGTTTAATGGTGTAGACATTTTATGTTTTAATTTATGCTTTACTTCCCAGAGACTGTTGGGAACCTGGAAGTAAACAAAACACTCTAGGTAGTCTCTGATGATCCTCTATCAAATCAGAGTAGGGTTACGAAGGAGTTATTCTTGACATCTCTATTCCTTTCTCCCCATAATATCACTTTCATGATATCAACTTTCATGATAGTAAAGGTAAAAGTTCCCCCCGCACATTTGTGCAGTCGTGTCCGACTCTAGGGGCTGGTGCTCATCTCCGTTTGTTAGCCGAAGAGCCAGCGTTGTCTGAAGACGCTTCCACGGTCATGTGGCCGCATGACGCGCGCGGAACGCTGTTACCTACCCACCGAAGTGGTACCTATTCATCTACTTGCATTTGCATGCTTTCGAATTGCTAGGTTGGCAAGAGCTGGGGCTAGTGCAGAAGCTCACTCCGTCATGCGGGGCTACGGATTTGAACCTCCAAACTTGCGATCTTCCGATCGACAAGCCTGGCATCTTACCCGCTGAGCCACCACGCCCCTTAACTTTCATGATATCAGCTGCAAATACCTTGTAGACGTCATGTACTGTGGTTAGCCTGTCAAATCGTAGATACATTGCATTTAACATGAGGACTATCTGAATAGGCTCACATTGGGCACAAATGTTGGTAAAAGTCACAACATCACTGAATAATATAGTACATTCTTTGAATTCTCCTGCAGTTAAAGAGGAAAAAGAGGAGAGGAGAGTTTTAGAAATCTCTTCTAGTTTAATAATTAAGCTGATCACAAAACATACCAATTCTGCACAAATTCATTAATATACTCAGTATTTTAATGAATATTCCACCTTCTTGTTACCCTCCAAATAGAATCAGCCAAGAAAACAGGCAAGTGATAAAATCCTTAAAAAATTATCAAAGCAGTATGTTATATAAAGACCTGTTCTAGCTTTACAAAATACAAGCTTTACAAAAACAGGCATAGAATCCCATAAGAAATGCCTGGATATATTATATCAATTGTTGTTTCTTAGAAATGTGCAAAGCAAGGCAGCCCTCCTTTGCTTTTAACTCTCACCATCTGAAGTTCACTTTTTCTGAGCAATAGAAGGTAGCATTCTTAGACTGAAAACAATGGAATTTAAAAGTGTTTAAATTTCACTGGAAGGTTAAAAAAATCAGTACTTAAATGGAGTGAATATACCAAATTTCATTGACAGCAGTATATCAGGGGAGAAAATGACCTAGCCCAGCTTTACTCAAAGGCCCATACATTTTCAAGGTAAAGAAATCTCTGCACTTGCTTATAAGTACATCGTCCCTAAATGTCTGCCACTGATTCCAAACATTGGATTTTATTTTATTTATTTATTTTATTTTTGATCCCGCCTTTATTATTTTTATAAATAACTCAAGGTGGCAAAAATACCGAATACTCCTTCCTCCTCCTATTTTCCCCACAACAACAACCCTGTGAGGTGAGTTGGGCTGAGAGAGAGTGATTGGCCCAACATCACCCAGCCAGCTTTCATGCCTAAGGCGGGACTAGAACTCTCAGTCTCCTGGCTTCTGGCCCAGCACCTTAACCACTCGTAGCAGTTGCTGATCACAGCCCTGAACATGTCTAAACTTGTCTGTATCTCATGCATTCACCTGCCTCAACTCGTTTCCCCTCTTTGAGCTGATTGGCAACATGTTTAGGCAGCATGGCATACAGGAGGGCTTCTGTTTTCTTCTTTTCTTCCTCCAGGTGTTTAGACAGGATCCGCAGCTCCTCTTTCTTCCGCTCTAGTTGATTGGAAAGCTCCATCTCTGCCAGACGCTGTTGGTTGAGCAGGATCAAATCTCTGGTGACGTCATGAGGAGCTATGTCAGAAATGTGCATGTGTCTTTCCTCCAATTCATGCAATGTACGCAGCAAAGGGGAGCAAAGGTACAGCATGCACTGAACAGACTCCATCCAGATCATCTGTCCTGGTTCAAACAAATGAATAATGATGGGCAGGCACTAAAATATTGAACTATGTTACCATTCTTCCCAATCTGATTCCTTTCTGATTCACCCAGAACAGATAAAATCATAACCCCACTTCCTGGGAAGGCAATCAAAGGCCAAGTGCACCACTGCCATATAATGGCCATAATGCTGTTTCCAATGTCAGCCCCCAGAATGTGGGCATGGCACAGGATCACCACTGACCTGTAAGGCGCCTTTGCGCAAAAAGCTTTTTGCCGCCAGAACATCAAGCCACGTGGCAGCATTCTCCCTTTTCTTCTACAGCGCACGCACAGATGCACGGAGTAGCCACTGAACGGGCTTCTTCCCCCAACCTGGCACTGGGCTACTACCACTCCCACTGTTTGGAACCCCTGAGTCATGGTGCTTTTGTGCAATGCACAACTTGCACACCCACTTGCAACAGCCTTGCACAGACATAATGTATACATTTGATCTATATTCTTATCTGAAAGGCCAGCTCAGGCTCTGCCTATGGAAAAACTGCCGGGGAGAAGGGCAGGCTTCTCCTTAACAGGTTTTTGCATTCACAGACTTTATATTTTATGGAGGAGCCTCTTGTCACTTACAGCCTGAAGCAATTCAGTAGAGAAGCAGATGTGTCACTTTAGAGAGAAATAGTTGTTTCCCATAACATAGTTGTCTCTTCAGTGTGTCACAGACCTAATAGCTGTTGAGAAAAGAAACAACTACCTCTTAGCTCTAACATGGGACGCTGCTTCCAGGAGTCTGGCATCATCTCTCTCTTGGTCCGGAAAACAAATTGGCTGTTGATAAATCTCTGAACACTGGAGATGGTAAATTTCACTTCAGGGCGTACAATGGTGAAGTACTGATTGAGACGGATGCCCAGAGTTTGAAGGCCAGGCACAATCTTTTGAATGCTAACTCCAGCTTGTTTCACTCTAAGCTTTAAAAAGAAAAGAAAACAGTATTCTTGCTTATCCTTTCCCTATTTTTATTCCGTTGTCAGTAGAATTTCATCTTATAAATATTACAGTACGTGTAGCCTTCTATAATTGTTCCCAATTGGATATATTGTCCAAAACTGCTGGATTGCATTATTACTGTTATCATCACCATCTTCATCATCCTATCCAATCCACCTATAACCAAAGGGCTCATTTCTCCCTTGAGTCTATATAGAAGGGAGCAAACCTAATGAACTGCTCTGCATGCATGTTGCCTAGCAGCAGGCAGAACTAAAGATGTATATTTTGTACATATTTTATGTATATTTTATATTATATTGTATTTATTATATTTATTATTATATTATATTTACTGTATATATTATATTATATTTTATGTATATTTATACATATGTATTATATTTTATGTATATTTATACATATTTATTATATTTTATGTATATTTATACATATTTATTATATTTTATGTATATTTTATATATTATTATGACTATTGTTTTTAATCTGTTTTAACTTGTTAGCTGTGTTGTAAACCGCCCAGAGTCCCTCCTTTGGGGAGAGATGGGCGGTGGCAAAATTTGAAAAATAAATAAAAAATAAATAAATAAAGATGCTTGCGCAGGGCTTCTTCCACAGGCAACTACAGGGCAGGCAAGCACGAAGCAAATAACAACATGACATCATCACACTAGTGATGCAAAATATGTACTTGCATCAAACATCATAAAGCAAATACATGACTGACTCATTCATGTGAGGATGTCATGATGCATATGTTATTTTGATGTCATTATACCTTCTTATGCATGCCTAAGGCCCTTCTGTGCATATATACTGTATATTTAAAAAAAGCTTAGCATTGCTGTTTTAGGATACAGTGTGCTGTGGATAATTAGTGCAGATACTGTGTATTACTCCTAAGCATATTTGCTCTACTGTACTATCAGAAGCCTCTGTTTGAATCTATTCTCCCTGTTTTTGATCTGCTGTCTGGTTTATTCCTGAGTCAAATAAAGTTTGCCAAGTTTTGAATTCATGGGATTCAGCCTGCTTACTCATCTAGTCTACTAATGAAAGTAGCTCTACAGCTGTTTTCTTAACTCTTCCTTCATTCTATAATTGCTTTTATACATTTTATGCATGCATGTATTTGATAGCACTCCAGTGGATAATTTGACAATGCAACTAGAAATAGGATGAAAATATAAGGGATTATTATCCCAGGATAAGTGATCCTGTAAACAAGCTTGTAGTGCTCAGTAATAAACAATACAAGATAGATAGATAGATGATAGATAGATAGATAGATAGATAGATAGATAGATAGATAGATAGATGATAGATAGATAGATAGATAGATAGATGATAGAAGTACTTTAGATTAAATCTTCAAAAGTGTTTTCAGAGTATGCAGGAGTGTGAGTGTAGCATCCATCTGTGATACATTAACACAGCTGCGCCTTCTCCCAGGATTGTATGGTTGCTAAATCCTATGTCCAATATCTATTTAGATGGGAGCAAACCCTACTTATTTATGGAAATTGTGGGACTGCACTTCACATCAGTCCACTGATGTTATTTTCTTACCTGTTCATCAAAAACAATATGGAAGGGAAGCCCAATGCAAAATGTCTTTGGGTCAATCCAGAGGGTCCTAGGATAGACAGGATCAAATCCTCTAAGAAGTCGACCTGCAATATGAAAAAAGTGATATTTTCATTGTCATCTTAATTCATTGACAGAATGAACAGCAGCCTAATCATCAAGATGCCTTAGTACTTATTTATATATAAGTATTAATTCATCTATCCACTCCTGTCTTTCAAGAACCTCAGGATTGTCGATGGAGATTTTTTATGCATATGAATATGGTACAGTTCCAACCACTGTGTTCTCCAGGCAAATGCTGAATTGCTTCACAACTTATTCTAATATTAGTTTAGAACCAGAGCATTAAAAGAAAAGCATATCTAATTTGGCTGAAATAGAAGAATAAGAGCCTGTAAAAATGAACATAAATTCCTTTACATCTTTGCACAGCAGCAGTCATGTCATTTATTCTTAAAATATATAATGTCTCATCTCTTGCCCTTTTTGGCTTATACTATCAACAATTCACATTTTTAAATTAAAGTTGATTGATTATATAATCAGAATCCAGGGCCAGCCCAAAATAGGTTGCTGACTTAGATAAAAAAGAAGATAGTATTCCCTCCCACAAATCCATAAATATGACTGGTAGATAAATCCCACTTCAGCAACTTCAGGAGCGTATAAAGTTCCAGCTGACAGCAGTAATGTGAAGTAATAGGTTTCCCTGTAAAATGCTTTTAAAACAGTTACCTTTTCCTATTGTCACAATTCCTCTTATTGTTTCCCAGTGGCTCCTTTTGACAGGAATGAGACTTGTTTTATCTCTGATCTTATTCATGGTTCTTCCAAGTTCCTGTGGAATACATCAAAAGAAACCACAAAACTTTTAAACATATTTTTTAGACTAAGAAATAAACCATTTCCTAGCAAAAGAGTAAGTGTAATTATGAAGGACAATTAACATTTAAAATGTTGTGCTTCATATTTGGAAATACTTGAAATAAGTACAAGTATGCCTCATTATTTTAAAAAATGAAAGCACTTTTGGAAGTACTTATCCATGTATACATTCAGATTTGTGATCATGAACATTTGATCATTCAGTTCTGGGTTACCAGCATCATCACTACAACACATGCAAGTCTGTAGCTTGAATCATGTCAACTGGATTTCTATTTTCTCAGTGGAAACGTTTCGCTCCTTATCCAAGGAGCTTCTTCAGTCTGAGCAAAGTTAGTAAGGGAATCCTAAATATGTTTCTAGGTAGCTGTGTGACCTTACACCTGGGGCTAGGTCATGGTTATATTGAGATGTTATTTTAAGTCCTTTTATCATCTAAAGGAGGATCGTTAAGATTACCATGCTGCTGTTGAGCTTGTGAAATGGTCTTAATCTTCCTAGGCACAGAAGACAAAGCAGGGAGGAAGATGGGGGAAAGATTGTGCCTGAGGCCCCCACCTCTATTCAAGGTAGGATTTTCCAAGTTGGCATAAATGGATTCCTTGACCCCTCTCTCAAACCACCTATCTTCTCTGTCTAAAATGTGAACATTAATGTCCTCAAATTAGTGTCCTTTTTCCTTTAGATGAAGATAAACTGCTGACTCTGGTCCTGTGGTGTTACTTCTCCTGTGTTGGGCCATCCTCCAACACAGGATGGCTCCAAGGATGGCCCAACACATCATTTGAGGACATTACTCTTTGGGCACACCTGCAAGCAGGAGGTGCTGCAGAATGCAGTTCTCATCCTATCATCTTGCTCACACACAGAACCAGTGATGATTAAGTGTTTTCTACTATGAATCTACTTGTATCCAGTTCTACTGAATAAATGTAAGCTATCTCTATTTCTTCATCTAACTACTGTGTGAAGACTGAATTTATTTCTGAACGTAATTAAGCTTAATGTGCAAGTCCCTTCTGGTTCATGCTTCTACTTTGCAAGATTGTTGTTAGCTGCTTGGAGTTCTTTTATTAACCTTCAAAACTCCATCAATAAAGAGATTTGAATACTGAAACATATGCATGGCCACAAGCTCTTATCAACCTTGAAAAGCTGATGGAAACAGACCTGGGTTGTACTTGGATGGAAAACCACTAGAAGTGGCACTCATAAAAAACAGGTAAAGCTTCGATCTCACCGTTGTGGCTGCCATCTTGATTTTTTGTACAGTATCCTGCAGACACCGTTGCTCCCGTACAAGAGCCATCTTGATTACAAGTACATTTTTCAGAGATAGCATGTATAAACTGATGTTACAGAGTGTTTAACTCTGAAACTCCATTGATGCTTTTATACATACCTAGATACATGTGCACACACACACATGCACATGTGTGTGTGTCTATACACACAGAGAGACACTGCTATTTCTGCAGAAAGAAGCATTATAGTACCTCTTTATTCAGCCTTTTTTCTGCCTGAACTCCAGAACATGGAAGGTAATGTGGTGAGGAAGGGAACTTGTTTTTTCTTTTGTATGAAAATACAGGTTTTTGTGTTACAAGAAATACAATGTGTTCTTTTTTTCCTGTTCTTTCTTCTTCTTCTGTCTGATTGACGATTTCCATGGAAATTTCAGTATTGAAGAAGTCCAAAGCTGCTGCACCAATGATTCCTGAATCAAAAATAAAATCGAGGTGATATTACACAAGCTCGTGTAGTACAATCCTTAGCATATTTACTCAAGCACTCAAGCAGTGTTTGTTCCCTTGTACAGTAAGTCTGCCAACAATTGCAGCCTAAATTGTCACCTTAATAAACAGATTTTATTTCAAAGAAATGTAAGGCTTATTGGTTCACATCCTCATGCAGTTCTGGTGCTCATTAGATTACTTTGGTCCAACCTCTATCCCTCAGACTGGCCTACCTTATAAGGTTATTGTAGAATAAAATTGGAGCTAGACATTTCCTATCTAAAGGAAAACATACATGACATTTGGGCATTCAATAGACAGAATAATTGTTTACTGAAAGCTCAGCATTTCAAAGCCCACATTAAACACACACACACATGCACACACACCAACTTACCTGGAACTATGTGGCATAAGCCTCTTCTGTCTGAATAATAATGCAAATACATTGACCCATCTTCATTCTTTTCTACCCTAAAGGAAGGAGCGTTCATTTCCTGAAAAACACTCAAAAGGAATAATATTAGACTTGCTACATTCCCAAACTCACTCTTTAATAGTGACCCGAAGTAGCCACAAACAGCCAGTGGGCGATATGAGAGTTTGATTAAGCCACAATTGCTGAACTGATCCGGCTCCACATCAATGTATCTCTCTGGAGTTGTTATTGCAATGCCCTAGCCATGGCCATGCATGTGTGTTTCCAAGGAATGATATCCTCATGAACAGTTCCTCCCAAAAGGAACTGATCAGCAACTTCTCTGATAGACCTTCCTCCTGTCTCCTTTGATATTTCCAAGCATCCTCCCATCCAACAATCTCCCCGTATGCATATTTTAATAACTGATATCACAGTAAAAGAAATATTGCAACTGCTGCCTTCATTCTGAGGCATCAGAAATCTGCTCCTTGATAGCGGTGTGGGAACATTTGGACATCTTTATACCTGTGCATCTTCTTTATACTAAATCAGATTAATTGTCCATCTAGTCAACTAGCACACACTGACTGATAGAGGCTCTCTTGCCCACTGCATAATACAAATCTTGTTTTTTTAATTGGGAGATGCAAGGATGGAAGTGCAAGCAGGGATTCTACCACTAAGCTAAGTTTCCTACTTTCTTTCCATCAAACAACTTTCCACTTGTCCTACAGGTTTTCTTTTGAAAGAAAAACATCATCATCTAGAAAATCTTTATCTGCACTGGACATTGTGGGAATTTAACCTTTTCTTGTCTGCTGCACTCCTAGGAAAAAGCTGTCCTCTGAAACTGGCATTTAATGGGGAGTGAGGGAGACTCTTCCACTGATGTCTTCCTAAGGCGAATGGAATCTCCACAAGATGGATTTTTCTCAGGGTTACAACAGGATTGCCTCAGCTCTGATGACAGTAATGTCACAATAATTAAAGGTATCATTGCCAATTATTTGATAGAAGACCATTTGATTTGGTAAAAAAAACATACAAATTTAAATCTTAGAAAATAGATTTTAGAAAATAGATTTTAGCAACCAAATATTTTAAACTAAAGCATCAGAACTCCAAAACATAAGAGAAAACAGTTTTGATGGATTTGTTTCTACGTGGAAACCACTTCTGGACTTTTTGCTTGTATCTGAAAAAAATGAAATTTTGATTTTGGGTTTTGATGACTATAGCTTAAAGAAATAATGTTTACTAGGGTTTGATTTAAAGTAAGAGATTAATGTATTTGTGTTTGTATCTGTGCTGGAGAAGGTCAGAAGTCATTTCTTTTGTATTTCTTTCTAATTATTTCTTCAGTTTTTAGTTTGCCTTTTTTCCTTTTAGTCTTTTCTTCAATCTTTTCTACACTTTGCATTTTATCTGTATTTTGAAACTTTAATAAAGTCATATATATATATATATATATATATATATATATATATACACACACACACACACACACACACACATGTATACTGTATATATATGTATACACACACACACTGTATATATCTAAAACATAGATACATACATACGCATCATAATTTTCTCATCATGTTATTGGGAAGATGTGGGAATTCAAAAAGAGGAATTAGATTTATCTGCTACTTTTACAGAAGTCGTTTCCACTTGCCTGGTAAGACAGACTGAGATAACTGTGTAATGCATCCAGGTTCTCTATAAATTCATACAGATTTCCTCCCAGAGTTCTCAGCATGTGGTCATAACCTGACTGTTTACAGAATTCAAAGAAATATTCTCCAAATTGTTTCAGGACCATATCTGGGGAAACATCTAGGAAAATAAACATACATTATCATATTAGATATTTATGTTTCAAGATTAGGAACCCAGGTTAATTCAGAGCACTTCCACATCGCCACCATTATTACTCCCCAATTCTTCAGAAGCACACCCATAATTTACTTTTTCTGACCTCAACACATTGAAAACATGCAGGGAACACTATATGCCAATCAGTGTTCACTCTCTAATAAGAGAGTACAATGAATATTATTCAATCAGTGTCCTTCCCTAAGCAAGCATCATTCCTGGAATAATAAAAACCACTTTACCCTCATTCCATATGAAAGGAAAATAAAATAAATTGCTAGCATATACGTATACACACACACACACACACACACACACACACACACACACACACAGACACAGAGAGGGAGAGAGAGAGTTTTCAATTCAATATATGTGCATTTGTCCAGTTGTTTGTCAAAATGTCTTAGCATTTGCTATCAGAGGAGGCTTATTTGCTGCAAAGCCTCCATTCCTTCTGCATTCAAAACCCATTGCAATGGTTTCTGGTGGGAATGGCGGACTGAATGTCTATGCACACTGGTTCAGCAGGCGGAGCTGACAACGCAGTAATTTTTGGGGCTCAGGCAGGTTTTCCTGAAGCCCAGAAATGTTCTCTGGATCAAGGAGACTACCTAGAATCATCCCATCTGTCCTCTGGATGGCTGCTTACAGCAAGAAGATTGCAAGCAGTATTTTGCTTTCGACTGGTAAGAGCCAGCTGGGAGGTGGGGATTACATCACTTTCCAAGCTGCACTGTAGCCTTAAAGGGACACTAAGACCGGCCACCCCATTTCTAAATCACCAATTTGTATTATTTTTTAAGTATATGTACCCCAAGAGAGGCTTTCTACAGTGAGGAGAAGCTGGTTCTCTTGGTACTTAATGTTATTTTTGGGATTACTTTTTTTTAAAAAAAGCCTTTAAATATTTGGATTTACTATTTTGAATTGTGTTTGTTTTTTGGGTTTATTAAGATTAAAATTATTAAAACTGTTGTATTAGGGTTAAAGAATGTTTATCTGGTTTGCTTTAAGGATTTGATTGATGTTATTCCCTTTTAAAGATATGGAATTACTGTTTTGAATTGTCTTTGTTTTTTGGGGTTTATTAAGATTGGGATTATTAAAATTGTTGTACTATTAAGTATAATAGCAGACAATTTATGTGCTTTTTAATTTGATTCTTATTATAGTAGACAGAAATGTATAGAATAGTGGTAGGAATGGAATAATTAAATATGTTTTATCTTTTGGAGGGGAGAAAGATACCAATCAAACATAATATTTGTAGCTCAGGGTTGAACTATGGAGTCCTTGGTGCTCTCTGAGCTGTGTTGTTTTCTTGCAGACGTTTCATTGCCAGGCTAGTCTGGCAATGAAACGTCTGCAAGAAAACAACACGGCTCAGAGACCACCAAGGACTCCACAGGGAGAAAGATATTTAGGAGATTTTTATGAACTTTTTTTTCTTTATTTTAATATAAAGGGGAGGGGTAACTGTACTTAGTGATTTTTATTATGTGTTAAAGTGGAATGTCTTATAGAAATAATGTGGTGTTTTGGTTTAATATAGAGTAAGATATTTATTATGGAAATTTTTGTATATCCTTACTGTTAAAAGTCAGAAGCCACATCTTTTTGTAAATTTGAAAAAAAATTCTCTCATGTTTCCACACTTTTTTATTTTTTTCTTTCTTTGTAGGTTTTTTTTGTAGTTCTCATTCTTCTCTTGAAACCTAACAAAAATTTACTATAAAAAAAAAACCCATTGCAATGTGATATGTTAGCAAAATGACAACATTTCAGTAATGTGAAACGGTCCCATTCCCAATAGTTGTTAACTTGTAACTATGGGTGCAGGTGTTACAGTAGGGTAAATGGGAAGATACATTCCAAAAAAAAGTACTTCCACACAGGCAGCAGGAAGAGGATACTGAAGTCTATGTGAAGGAATAATGGTTGCCTTGAGTCCAGAAGCCAAGAGGGAGTATGAGGCAAGTGTTCCCATCAGTAAATAAAAAAAAGATTGCTCCCAATTTCTGCCAAACCATACCAATTCAAAAGGAAAACTTAGTTTTTCGACAATTTCAAATGAATAAATTTCCCCAAACTGCCAATGCAATTGGACAGGTTTAGAAGTGATTCTGAATAGTGCAAAGTCTTCATGGAGAAGTGTCTCCTTGAAATTTTGACTCTAATTGCTTTAAGAGCACTGTCTGAGAATATTTAACTGAAAATAGCACTCATTAGCATCATCCTACTACCACTGCCTTCCTTGGGTTCTTCCCAAATGTTAAGTGCAAACTTCAGCCATCACAAAGTTGCCTGCTCCTGTGATAGACCACCAGATCTGTTTAATCGAAGAAGAGGAAGAGGAAGAGGAAGAGGAAGAGGAAGAGGAAGAGGAAGAGGAAGAGGAAGAGG
Source organism: Charina bottae (assembly GCA_023362775.1). NCBI lineage: Eukaryota > Metazoa > Chordata > Lepidosauria > Squamata > Charinaidae > Charina > Charina bottae. Next base: position 25,806,442 of record JALMGJ010000005.1, read on the forward strand.
AAGAAGAGGAGGAGGAGGAGGAGGAGGAGGAGGAGGAGGAGGAGGAGGAGGAGGAGGAGGAGGAGGAAGAAGAAGAAGAAGAAGAAGAAGAAGAAGAAGAAGAAGAAGAAGAAGAAGAAGAAGAAGAAGAAGAATCATCATCATCATCTGTGGATCTCGGCATTATTTCAAAACAATACATACCCAGCATTTTGCATGCCTTGTCAATTAGTTGCATTGTGATCTCATCTTTATAAACTTCAAAAGTAAAAAAAGTATCCTGTACTCCAGTTTGGACTCTATAATAAAAGGGCAAACGTGTTATAATAATATTTTAAAATTTAGCCTTTTATATACAGTACATGGCCATCATGTTATTCCTTTTCATGAGTATATTATGCAGCATGCAAAAAAGAGTAAGCTGTAGAAGGGCAATGAAATAAGAAAAACAAAAGTAAAATAGCTGAATCAGTAAACACTTAATTTCCTCATTTAATACTATTCTTACAAATCATCCTTGCTTTCAATATGTCCATATGCCACTTTCTACCTTGTGTTTTGTTCTTCATAATCTCTTTTCAGTCAACAGATTGATTCATACTCTTATGTAGTAGTTAGTATCCAGAAAACCATGTCTAGCTTTTGTTGAAAATAAATACAGTGGAATGGTTGCAAAACTGAAACCAGCCATGATTAGGTTAAATTTCACTGTTTTCAGTGGGACTTAAAAGTAACAAATTCATACTTTATATAAACTGTGAATTATCTGCACCTAAGTCAATATTTAGGGAGTTGTGTTTCCAAAATTAATAACAAAATTAGGGCTCACACTTTCTGATCATTTTGGGAAGAAACAAACCTGCATCTCCATTCTCTGGCTACTGCAAAAGTTATAAACCCTTAATCAAAGGAAAGCAAAGTGTCACTGATAGTATACTATTAATAAATTTAAGATACTTATTAATTTTGTATTGCAAATACTAAGGGGTGTGGTGGCTCAGCGGGTAAGATGCCAGGCTTGTTGATCACAAGTTCGGAGGTTCAAATCCCTAGCCCTGCATGCGGAGTGAGCTCCCGCACTAGCTCCAGCTCCTGCCAACCTAGCAATTCGAAAGCATGCAAATGCAAGTAGATTAATAGGTACCACTTCGGTGGGTAGGTAACAGCGTTCCGTGCGCGTCATGCGGCCACATGACCGTGGATGTGTCTTCGGACAACTCTTGCTCTTCGGCTAACAAACGGAGATGAGCACCGGCCCCTAGAGTCAGACACGACTGCACAAATGTGCGGGGGGAACCTTTACCTTTACCTATTGCAAATACTAATTATATCTTATTTATTCTGCAGTGTAACAATATAGGCATTATATTAATATTATTTATGAAACCACCAAGAGAACAGTGAATGGGCAGTTTCATCATAACCTAATTAATTATGACTTATTCATCACATAATGATAGAATATGTTTTCTTCTGTGTCTCCTGATTAATGCACTATGAAGATACAGTGTATCTTTGCCGATCTGTGGACCATAGTCTAAGTCCATCATCAGTCAAAGGAATGCTTCTGTCAAAATGTTCTTCAGCAACAAAAGGGCGGAGAGGAGAAAGTAATTTTTTAAAAGCTGGCCATTATCACTCTCTTCCTTCTTTCTGCTTGTAAAGGGATGCAGGGAGGGAGAATACAATAGGCGTATCATGTCTAGGCTTCAAAAACCCAGACAATCACTAAATGGTTGCAAAGAAATACAGAAAACCACCATAGCCAAAATATGGCCCTGATATTTTTTCAGTAGTCAAAGGTGGGGGTGGGAGGCTTCTGAAGAGAGGTGGGATTGAGGAACACATACATTATATTCTGAATGGGAGAAAGAATGGGGGGTTTCTCCTTGCATAATGGTCAAACAGGAAGGGAAAAGATACTTAGGGTGACTGAGGTGGTAAGGGGAGACCCTTGTGGGTGTCAGGCCTGCTGCTGCAGTGGTGGGGAAGAAGCAGCCATGTGACCTAATTCTTCCCTTTCTCTTGCCTGCCCTCAATTACTGCAACCAGAGTGAGAGGGTTTGGCATTTGAAGGTTGGCCTTGAGGCCCAGAAAGCTCTACTTAACAAGTCGGCCTTTTGCCTTGCCTCAAATCATGCTGTCATAGCGAGCCATGCCTGCTCTGCCTCAGAGCCTTGAATCAAGGCAACAAAGCAGATGGACTAGATTTAGCTGGACCTTTCAATTGGGCTTTTTGCTTCTGAACTGAAGCAGGGTGGTTGCTCCAATCCAGGGCTTCAAAGGGTAGTACACTTCAATTCAGCATTTCCCTTCAGAAGGGTACTTCATTCAAAGCTTTATCAAAGTGCCCCTTCAAAGCTTGGCACAGCCATATTAATAATAGATTAATTACTGCATAATCTTTCAAGCTCATTCCATAAGTCTATGAGTCTGATAAATTTGTTAAGTCTTTAAGGTAAGGCCATTGCCTATACTTTGTCAAAGGACATGAAACACCTTATTGTAATGGCTTTAAGCAGTTTTTAACAGTTGAACTCTCTGAATAATTTTTTCTAGGGATAACTTACCTTAAATTTTCCCATATTTCTTCACCATATTTTTCAACCACCAGAGACTTTAGGCATGTGTTTATAAATCCATACTGTAGAAACAGAAGTAAGAAACATGGAGAAAGAGATTTAACATGGCACTGTATGATTCTGGATAATTCATGCATTTGTACTATATTTCTTTACTTATTTATAAACCATATACCTTGACCTTTTAATATGGCTGAATCGCCTGGGGAAAGTTACTAACATTCATAAACAAAGCAATTTCAGTGGATTAAATACAGGAAAATAAGCATTAATAATAGCTTTTCCCAATGTGGTATCTTCCAGAAATATTTTACTACATTCTCCATCATCTTTATCCAAGGGGGCTATTTCTCCCACACTTATCACTCAGTGGTAAAACTTGTGTGGCAAGAAAAGTTTTTGAACAATTTTAGCTGATATGTCTATGAAGGTTCTCAGTCATCCAGGTGGAATTTTCTGTAGCTTGAATCATGTCAACTGGATTTCTATTTTCTTAATGGAAACGTTTCGCTCCTTATCCAAGGGGCTTCTTCAGTCTGAGCAAAGTTGGTAAGGGAATCCTAAATATGTTCCTAGGTAGCTGTGTGACCTTACACCTGGGGCTAGATCATGGTTATATTGAGATGTAATTTTTAAGTCCTTTTATCATCTAATGGAGGGTCGTTAAAAACACCATGCTGCTGTTGAGCTTCTGAAATGGTCTTAATCTTCCTAGGCACAGAAGACAACACGGGGAGGAAGATGGGGGAGAGTTTGTGCCTGAGGCCCCCACCTCTATTCAAGGAAGGATTTTCCAAGTTGGCATAAATGGATTCCTTGACCCCTCTCTCAAACCACCTATCTTCTCTGTCTAAAATGTGAACATTAATGTCCTCAAATGAGTGTCCTTTTTCTTTTAGATGAAGATAAACTGCTGACTCTGGTCCTGTGGTGTTATTTCTCCTGTGTTGTGCCATCCTCCTGTACATAGGTTGTTTGGTTTCTCCAATGTAGAGTTCAGAGCACTCCTCACTGCACTGGATTGCATAAACTACATTGCTTTTCTTATGTTTTGGAGTTTGATCTTTGGGGTGTACAAGCCTCTGTCTCAGTGTGTTGGTGGGTTTGAAATATACAGGTATGTGGTGTTTGCCAAATATCCGTTTTATCTTTTCAGACACGCCAGCCATGTAGGGAATGACCAGGTTCTTTCGTTTACTCTGAGTCTCAGCCCTATCTGTCGCTGTTTTAGGTCTGGTAGATTTAGATTTGGTGAAGGCCCAATTTGGATATCCACAGGCCTTCAGGGCTGTTCTCAGGTGCTGATTTTCATTCTTTTTGGAATCCATGGAGTCAGCAGTTTATCTTCATCTAAAAGAAAAAGGACACTCATTTGAGGACATTAATGTTCACATTTTAGACAGAGAAGATAGGTGGTTTGAGAGAGGGGTCAAGGAATCCATTTATGCCAACTTGGAAAATCCTTCCTTGAATAGAGGTGGGGGCCTCAGGCACAAACTCTCCCCCATCTTCCTCCCCGTGTTGTCTTCTGTGCCTAGGAAGATTAAGACCATTTCAGAAGCTCAACAGCAGCATGGTGTTTTTAACGACCCTCCATTAGATGATAAAAGGACTTAAAAATTACATCTCAATATAACCATGATCTAGCCCCAGGTGTAAGGTCACACAGCTACCTAGGAACATATTTAGGATTCCCTTACCAACTTTGCTCAGACTGAAGAAGCCCCTTGGATAAGGAGCGAAACGTTTCCATTAAGAAAATAGAAATCCAGTTGACATGATTCAAGCTACAGAAAATTTTAGCTGATACAACTGCAGGCTTATGTAGAAAACTGAATCTATTCTTGATTTGACTCTATTATTGATTCTGCTTTTGATGTTTATGTATTGAGTTTCCATCTGAGTATTTGATTGTGCCTGAAGTACAGTGATGCTTGAACTCTTGATCCCTCTACCTCTTTGTTGCTGCTCTTTCTCTGCTTAATGAAAAAAACATTAATTCATAGGTATTAACTCTGTTACTTGCTATAATCAAAGACTACTAATAGGTGCTGGTACTGTTATACCTTACATGAAAAATATAATTGCTTTACTTGGATTTAAATGTTCATTGTGAAATAGCTCTTTACCAGAAGGAGAAATGAAGTGTGTTACAGATGCTACTGTTCTGATGATACTCTCTTGACCTTCTTGTATTACCTATAACACAATAGGCTAGAATGTTACATCTCTGAAAGCTGAAAGAGATAGTAGTTGGAGTCCAGATAATGTGAACGAATGAATAATGGGATAATGAAGGAGAGTTGAGAGTGGTATGGCTCTCACAGATTTTTGTTGTGGACTATATGTCACGTTTCAGAAGATGCAACATTTTCTCTGCTACTCATAATGACTCAAAGTTGGAAGGCTGCCTTAAAAGAGCCAGTCCTGAGTGAAGCTGAGCTAAGGGGGTCCAATCTGAAATACCAGAAAGGGAAAAGTAGAGATGGACTTCAGCCAATAAAAGTAAAGTAGAGTGAGAATCTTTGAAGCAACCAAGACTTTGAAGAAATATAAGGCCTTTGTTTTTAACCTGCTTGGCAGAGGCACCATGTATGTTCTGGAACATGTCTTGCCCTCTCAGCTGGACTTTAGCTTTCATTTTCCAGATAACAGTAAACTGAAGCCTCTTTGCATTTTTCCAGCCAAGGCTGCAAGTGTGTTGAATAAAGAACTGATTGGCCATCTAGTTCTTATATCTGCTACTACGTATAACCTTGTATCTTATTGTTTCTGTACCTTACTGTATAGGTTATATGCCGATTTATTTGTTATTTATTTATTTATTTAATTTATATAACCGCCCATTTTCCCCCAAAGGGGGAACTCTGGGTGGTTTACAATAAAACCAAAGTTAAAATACAAAACAAATCCCAATGAAAGTGAAATAAATATAAGGTATAATATCGTTATAATTATTAAAAGATATAAATAAAATAAAATGGAATCCAGATGGCTACAGTTCTTCCGCAAATCCTGAGCGCAAGGGCCGTTCTCAATCCATTCTAGGGGGCTAGCCATCCCCAAGAATGACTATTTCCCCTCCCGTCCCAGGGTTGGTGGCAAAACCAGGTTTTCAGTTTTTTCCTGAAGTCCAGGAGTGAGGGGGCCTGTCTGACCTCTGGGGGAAGGATGCTCCAGGGGGCGGGTGCTACTGCAGAGAAGGCACGCTTCCGAGACCCCGCTAGTTGGAATTCTTTTAAAGATGGGGTCCGTAACATGCCCTCTCTGCATGACCGGGTGGGATGGGTCGATTCAATAGGGACGAGACGGTCCCTCAGATAGCCTGGTCCCATGCCATGTACGGCTTTAAAGGTGATAACCAACACCTTGAATTGGACCCGGAAGCAAACTGGAACCCAGTGCAGCTCGCGGAGCAGCGGTGTTATATGTGATGATCTTGGTGCACCTAAAATTGCCCGTGTGGCTGCATTCTGGATCAGTTGTAGCTTCCGGATATTCTTCAAGGGTAGCCCCATGTAGAGCACATTACAATAGTCTACATGTGAGATAACTAGGGCAGGAGTGACTGTTCGAAGGGCCTCTCGGTCTAGGAAAGGGCATAACTGTCACACCACACGAAGTTGGGCAAAGGCTCTCCTGGCCACAACTGCCACCCGCTCTTCGAGCAGGAGTCGTGAGTCCAAGAGAACCCCCAGGTTCCGCACCGTGTCTGAATGGGGTAGTGCAGCCCCATCCAGAACCAGAGATGATAAATTCCTAGATACTGAGGGGCCATTAATCCACAGCCATTCGGTCTTACCAGGGTTCAGCTGAAGCCTGTTGTTCCCCATCCAGGCCCCCACAGCCCCCAGGCACCTAGAGAGGGTGGTCACAGCATCAATTACTTCACCTGGGATGGAGATGTATAACTGGGTATCATCAGCATACTGGTGATACCTCACCCCATGGTAATGGATGATTTCACCCAGTGGCTTCATGTAGATGTTAAAAAGGAGCGGTGAGAGTACTGAACCCTGCGGCACCCCACAAAGGAGGGGCCATGGGCCAGATCTCTCGCTCCCTATCAACACCGATTGGGACCAGCCCTGGAGGAAGGAGGTGAACCAGCGCAGAACCACGCCACCCACCCCAACTCCCTGAGCCAACCCAAAAGGATACCGTGGTCGATGGTATCGAAGGCCGCTGAGAGGTCAAGGAGAGCAAGGATGGATGCACTGCCTCCATCCTTCTCCCGCCAGAGATCATCCATAAGTGCGACCAATGCCGTTTCTGTCCCATATCCGGGCCTGAAACCTGACTGAAAGGGGTCTAGATAATCTGTTTCATCCACCTCACAGCTTTACTACTGCAATGAGCGCTACATGGGGCTGCCCTTGAAGACCACCTAGAAGCTTCAACTGGTCCAGAATGCAGCAGCGCAAGCAATAATGGGCATGCCATGGTGTGCCCACGTAACACCTCTGCTTTGCGAGCTGCACTGGTTGCCAGTTTGCTTCTGGGTGTGATTCAAGGTGCTGGTTGCTACCTATAAAGCTCTACAGGGCGTAGGGCCTGGTGACTTGAGGGACCTCCTATCTTCCATAGTATCTGCCTGGCTGGTTCGATCTGGCTCTGGGTTCCATCGATTAAACAGTGCCATCTGTCTGCACCCCAGAAGCATGCCTTCTCTGCTGCAACGCCTGCCCTCTGGAATGAGGTTCCCCCTGAAATCTGAATGGCTCCCACCCTACTGGTATCTCGAAGGGTCTTAAAGACTTGGCTCTTCACCCAGGCCTTTGGAGAGGATGACTGACTCCCCTTTCTTCCTTTCTTTTCCCCTCTGGGTTTATTTTCTTTGCCATTGCTTTTCTTTTGTCTTGTGCTGTTTTTGCATTTTTTGTTTTGTTCTTTGTTTTCAAATGTTTTAACAACTGTAAACTGCCCAGAGTCGCTGGGAGTCAGGCAGCATATGAATTTAATATATTATTATTATTATTATTATTATTATTATTATTATTAAAATGTGTTCTTTATCTGTATTTTTTTTTTATTTATTATTTCTAACTTATATCACCGCCCATCTCCCCCCACGAGGGGACTCTTTTTGCCACATGGCTTCACCAAGGTATTAATGTTTCTTGCTATTTGGGTGCAAGTGGACACATATATAGAGGACTGTATTGGGAGAGGGTGGCTTACCGCCCATAAGTAATTATCAACCATCTAATCAAGAGCCCTGGACCCTTTTAAAATCAAAAATAATAAGCTAATTAGGCTGAGCTGTGGCTCTGTGTTCAAGAATTCACTGCAATTATCAAGGCGTGGTTTGATCACTCTTTGATACTGTAATAATCTGAAGGCATTTTTTTTGTTTAGAGGCAAATTATATGCTGTCGATAGTAGGAACGCAGTGTTAAGGGTGTCTGCCAATAAAGGCCTCATGCCCTGCATGAATGTGTTGATTGTAAACTGGGAAATCTCTTCAGTTGAACAGTTTGCTGCAAAATTCTTGCCATCTTCTAGTCCAGGCTGAGGTATAATAAAGCGCTCTATGCGGGGCTGCCTTCAATGCCAGATTAGAAACGACATACGAGGCCAGTTCATGTGACTATATCATTCAAACTAGTTTTAGTTTTTAAAGCCTACATTGGAACTACATTATCTGAAGGACCGGTTTTCCACAGGTCTGTACTCGGCTAGGCTTGGGTTTGTTTGTTTTTTAAATTCATTTGCATATTTTTACAGATGAATTAATCAATTACAGTAATTGACTTCAGGTAACAATCTAAAAAAATACATTTTCTCTCATATACATGTGACTCACTCTCAAGCAGCAGGAAAAAAAATATTACAGCCAAAGGCCAGTCAGATTTTACATTAAGCAATAATACAAAAATAGTATATCACTTATTAGAGCAGGGCTTTCCAAAGTTTTTCCCGCAGCGACACACCAACCGGCGTTGGTGTGTTGCCGCGGGAAAACCCGGAAGTGCCGTCCTTGCGGCAGCGCGCAAAAACCCGGAAGCGCTGCTGCCGCTTTCAGGTTTCGCACGCTGCAGTTGGTGTGTCGCCGCGGGAAAACCCGGAAGCGCTGATGATGATCAGCGCTTCCGGGTTGTGTGGCGACACACCAGACTGTGTGTGGCGACACACTTTTGTGTCGCAACACACAGTTTGGAAAGCTCTGTATTAGAGAATACACCAACATAATTAAGCTATACATACATACAGGTGGCTGGATGTTACCTCATGCCAGATTCTACATGCTATAAACAAAATCTTGTGACATTATATATAAAATGAAGTCATTTTTGTCTGACAGCAGTAAATGTAAAATTGCTCAGACTGACCTGGAAAATGTAACAGGATGGATATAATGCATTTGGTATGATAACCTCTATAAAAGGTAAACATCAACATCAATTTATTTATTTATTTATTTATTTATTTATTTATTTTTTATTGTTCGGATTTATCACCGCCCATCTCCACGACAGTAGACTCTGGGTGGTTTACAATGTTAATATTAATATTATTAAATATTAATATTTTCAATTATCCCTAATTCACAAAGGCAAAGGGGATTGTTTTGAACTCTGCCCTGTAGGACAGCAGGAAGCACATCAAATCTTATTTTTGTAAATGTTCTTTGTTTATGAAATCAAATAGAAGAAAGATAGCTGGCAGATTCTCCCCAGAGGCACTGTCTAGCTTCCTTAGTTTGGGAGCCTAGTTCTTATGGATGGGTTACATCCTCAATTTTGGCTTGTTCACAATCCAAGGAAAGAAAATTTTCTGGACAGACCAAAAGAGTGAAACCAAAAGAGGTATGGCCTACTTCTACCTAGACTGAAAGTTATTGAAGAATATCTGTGAGAACAACCTGCTAGGAAGAATTTATTCTTCAACCAGTGGTCCACAATGACTAGTCAAGCTCTTGTTTCTACCCTTTGAATTCCAACTTCCAACTGCATTTGGGACACATTGACCTTGGGCCAGTCCCTCTCTCTCAGCCCAACTCACCTCACAGGGTTGTTGTGGGGAAAATAGGAGGAGGGAGGAGTATTAGGTATGTTCGCCGCCTTGAGTTATTTATAAAAATAATAAAGGCAGGATAGAAAATAAAATAAATAAATAAAAATAAATTTAAGTAGCTATAAAATTGCTCTATTACTTAGTTTGCATTGATTCCAATTATCTATAATTGAGTACAGTTTGTAACAAAATCACTGTGTCATCGCCTCTACATTCAATGTAGAGTTCAGAGCACTCCTCACTGCACTGGATTGCATAAAAAAAGGTTCCCCCCGCACATTTGTGCAGTCGTGTCCGACTCTAGGGGCCGGTGCTCATCTCCGTTTGTTAGCCAAAGAGCCAGTGTTGTCCGAAGACGCTTCCATGGTCATGTGGCCGCATGACACGCGTGGAACACTGTTACCTACCCACCGAAGTGGTACCTATTAATCTACTTGCATTTGCATGCTTTTGAATTGCTAGGTTGGCAAGAGCTGGAGCTAGTGCGGGAGCTCACTCCGCACGCAGGGCTAGGGATTCGAACCTCCGAACTTGCAGTCTTCCGATCGACAAGCCTGGCATCTTACCCGCTGAGCCACCACGCCCCTGATTGCATAAACTACATTGCTTTTCTTGTGTTTTGGAGTTTGATCTTTGGGGTGTACAAGCCTCTGTCTCAGTGTGTTGATGGGTTTGAAATATACAGGTATGTGGTGTTTGCCAAATATCCGTTTTATTTATGAGAAACCAAACAACCTTTGTACAGGAGGATGGCCCAACACAGGAGAAGTAACACCACAGGACCAGAGTCAGCAGTTTATCTTCATCTAAAGGAAAAAGGACACTCATTTGAGGACATTAATGTTCACATTTTAGACAGAGAAGATAGGTGGTTTGAGAGAGGGGTCAAGGAATCCATTTATGCCAACTTGGAAAATCCTTCCTTGAATAGAGGTGGGGGCCTCAGGCACAATCTTTCCCCTATTTTCCTTCCTGCTTTGTCTTATGTGCCTAGGAAGATTAAGACCATTTCGCAAACTCAACAGCAGCATGGTGATCTTAATGATCCTCCTTTAGATGATAAAGGGACTTAGAAATAACATCTCAAAATAACCATGACCTAGCCCCAGGTGTAAGGTCACACAGCCACCTAGAAACATATTTAAGGATTCCCTTACTAACTTTGCTCAGACTGAAGAAGCTCCTTGGATAAGAAGCGAAACGTTTCCACTGAGAAAATAGAAATCCAGTTGACATGATTCAAGCTACAGACATTGGAATGCTTTGCTCTCCCAGCCTGAATGGATGGTAGTGCACTTATCTAGAGTCTTGGCTAAGTTGTTAATACAGAAGTTGAAAGCTAGTCATTGAACATGTGCAACCCTGCTTGACAACTCTGTGTACAGGTTTAGATGCAGGGAGCGTTCCAGACTGATGTTAGTACTGGGCTTATTAACAAGCATCTGCAATGATTTATCTGTGTTAGTAGCCTTGTTCTTTTCTCAGTTTAACTCTGGAGATTGTATCAAAAACATTTTTGAATTTACAAAAGCTGCATATAAGTAAGATTCCAATCCTTTAGGATATTTTCAGCTAGATGTTGAAAACCAAACCCATGATCCACTGTGGATCATCCTGCTTTAAATCCAGCTTGTTCTTCATATAAGATGCATTTATTTTCCTTCCTATCATAGTTTCTAATCTAAAGGCCTAGCATAACATTTGCTTGTGACATTTAAACAAGCTTATTGATCTATAGTTACCTAGCTGATCTCTGTTTTCCTTTTTAAATATGGAAATTATGATGGCCATTCCCCAAACCCTAGGGATCAGTGCTGTTTTGCCTATATTAGTCAAGAAGGATACTAAAATAAGTGCCCACCAGTCCATATTAATACAATTGAAAAGGGATTGGTCAAAGAATGATAACCCCTGGGCTTATTTTGCTTTAAAATTATCACCTATAACACTAGTAATTCCAGCTTTTGGTCCTGACAATAACCCTGTGAAATAGTTAGGTTGGGAGAAATGTGCATAACTTTGCTTTTTGGTATTAAATAATACCAAATAAATATCAATTTTATTTCAATTTTAAAAACGCGAATATTTAGTTGTAGGCATATAGCATTTGATTTTTTAAAAGAATGGGAAATGGGTTTTAAATTAGGATCATGTAGAGCATCTGTGCTTCCTAGCCTCAAGACCTCATGGTGACAATTATACCATCAATTAAAATGTTTGACTTTGTGTTTCTTAGAGGAAACCAGTATAATTGCATTTCCACAGCTCCATCACTTATGAGCTCAATAACTCCTTTTAACTGAGCTCTGTTTTTGCAGCTGGTTTTGCAAGCATTTGAATGGTAGAGCCGGGCTAGAGTACTGTGCTTTGGAGAGAAAAGAGTGCTATATATTCCCATCTAAAAGCATACTGGGACAGAGAGAGGAAGAGAAAAAGACCATTAGGTTCAAAGTCTGAAATTATCTAGCATATAGAACATAAGCAAGTAGCAATTGCAGAATAATTATAAACAGCAGTTTTAAAGCTTAATAGCACAAGCCAGTGCATATTTACTCATAAATAAATCCCAATGTGTGTTAGACTGTCATCCTTTTAAAGCTGCAACCCTTTCTGTTTTAATAGACATTTCTAATTCTAGTATTTCTATATCAAAAATAGTTTGTTTTAAATATTTATGTACATCTCATTGGAGGAATATAAAGAAAAAAACCCTTAAAAGACATACTTGTAGGCCACTGTATTTTAAACAACAACATTATTTACACATATTCTGCATATATACACATTCTGCAAAAATATGCATACAGGCTTTGGTGGTACAACAATGTTTCTGCACTGTTGATCCAATGGGGATATTGAAATACTTTTCCTATCTAGCCATAATGTGATTTGTTGGCTGGCAGAGTTGTTTGATTTAGAAACCGAATTCATCTTATAAGAAATCATCATAGAAAATATAAAGGCTTATGCTATTTGTAGCATAATCTGGAGAATATTACTTGATTTTAGATGTAGGTTCTGTCAACTATTTGAATGAATCGGTGTACATTCATTCAGCTATTTCAATCCCTCAATAAAGTAGCTTTTAAACCTGTCCTCTTGCTATTCATTTTTCATGGTTTGGTAACCGATTACCTGTATATCTATGTTGCTTCTTTACACAGTTAAAAAAAAGAAAGAAAGAAAACACCAGGCTTCAGACATGCAAGATCAACACAGCTTCCATCATCCAAATTGTCCACATCTTATATGATTCATATAAAAACTCTCTGATCACTATATCCCAGAGAACTGGAACAATTTAGATGAGTTAGTCTACAATCCCTATTATCCCAAGAAAGCTTTCTGGCAGGGAACTGAAATTTAACAGGTCTGAAGGACACCAGGTATCCAAACAAGTACTTTATTCTGGCATGAACTCCTTCTTTTGTTGCTGTTTTAAAGATCGATAGGTAGGTATGTTCCTTAATATCATAGACGCCCTCTAGAGATAGTTGAAAGTCTTAACGTTAGCACCAGCCCTTCTCAGACTTTATAACCTTGCCACGTAATGAGAAAGGGAAACGATTATTTCCACCACGCTTGTTTATTTGCGCTTCTCCATCGCCGTCCCCGAGAAGGTAAAATTATTAAATGCCAGGGGGGACGACGCTCAATCCCATGAATTCTAACCAGCTGCGAGCCCAGATAAGACTGTGTTTAGGAATTCAGCTTTAGTAACCAACGTCCCACAGCACAGCTACGCGGCTCTATTTCAGAGCCTCTATACAGCCCCAAAGCGGGGCTAGCACGCATTTCATTGGGAGCGTTGGGATGCCGAACTAAAGCAAATCCCTGCTATCGCTATTCCACCTCCTCGGGATTTGATGGGAGCAACTACGACAGCGAGCACCACCCTTTGAACGGAAGTAACAACTGCCACCTCCAAGAAGAATGAGGAATATTTCTTTGACTTTAACTCGCGTGAGCAGACGCTTCTACTACCCGTAGTACTTATATTTACTCTCTCCTAAATCTAGAAAGGCTGACCCCACGCCTTCTCTTGACATCAGCAGCATTCCTCTGACTTTATTGGAGATTGGGCTGGAGTGGGGTGGGAGGACCAACTCTGCATCGCCCCCTTCAGAATCCACTGGAATGGGGTCGCAGACCACTTAAGCGGAGGTACCACTAGCAAAGCGGTATCAGTTTAGGATCCTCAAAGCAATTGGTTCGAAAGCGTTCCCTCTAAAGTTAATAGAGCTGTTCTGGAGTGACAGCTGTGAGGATCTAGTTTTCATCCGTTCTTCTCTCCTTTGCTTTCTCTCCTAGAATGGTAAAGAATTGAACTGGCATATCTCGGCATAAAGTCCATGGATCCCCTCTTCCCCTCATCCTTAGATCCCCTCCAAATCGAAATATATCTATGGAGGGTGATGGTGGTGGTGGTAGAACAATCGCTACTTACCATTCTGGCGCATGACTCAAAAGAACGAATTGTGCAACATTGTTTTATCCCCGTAGATTAGGATTCTTGGTCTACAGAGCCAGAACGTCTACCCTTCTGGATATGGTGGATATAGCCTTTCTTTTCCCGAAAGCGTCAGATGACACCTAGTCTCCCCCGTTAACCAGCTTCTCCCGCAGACTGGGAGATTGGAATCAGCAGCTACTCGGGGAGCCAGAAAGCTGGCGCGGCTTGCTTACAATCCCCATGCTCTCCCACACCACAATGCGCTCACGCGTCCCGCTGCGATCTAATGACTCTGTTCTCGTATCCGCCGCAAGGTTGTATCGGCCTGTCTGGAGGAAAAGACTGATCAGAGCAACTGGGTTACGCCAGCGCGGAAAGATCTCCTTTCTGCTCCTTCCACCTCCTCCCAACTTTTTCTGATTTAAGCTGCAACGTGCCAAGCAATGGACATCGCTGTCCAGGGGTCTGTGGTGGTGAAGTTGAAATCTGCATTATAGGGTGGCTGGGTGTTTTCCAAGGAAAGAGCAGATTTTTTTTCCGATGGAGGCAGAAATTCCAGATGAACTTCAGCACTCTAGAGTGCCTTTCAGTGGGATGGGAGCAACTGCATGGCTCACTTAACCCTTTCCTCAAACTGAATCTTTTAGGTAAGAACAGGCTTCTAATGAGCAGCCTGTAGATTTTGAAAGCATGCAAGATTACTAAATTGTCTATGAGTCAGCTCAGAGTTTTTTTGCTTTGAGACTCCAGTAACTAAACAATAGTTTTTCATGTAGAACTGGACTTAGAAACATAATCATCAGGTGCCATCAAGCCAGCTTGACTCCTGGTGATTGCAGAGATAAATGCTGACCATCTTGTCAAGACACCAGCAACAACCTGTATTTTTCTAATGACATTCCAGTATTCTTTGATTCCATTCATCCACCTTATCCATTGTCATCTTCTTCTTCTGCATCTCTTAACCTTGCCATGCATAGTAATTTTTTAGGCTATCTTCCACTCACACCACACACCCAAATTATACAAGTTTCTGCTTGTAATACACCTTAAGGGAGTATTGAGCCTTCTTCTTCAATCTTTTTGTTACACAAGCCATAAACCGTATCTTTTAAACTACAGTGCTGAACTCGCAAATCACTCTAAGCCAAAACCAAAAAAATAAGATTAGGCTTCAAGTGATGTAAACATTTATTTATTTATTTTCTATCCTGCCTTTATTATTATTATTATTTTTTATAAATAACTCAAGGTGGCGAACATACCAAATACTCCTTCCTCCTCCTATTTTCCCCACAACAACAACCCTGTGAGGTGAGTTGGGCTGAGAGATAGTGACTGGCCCAAGGTCACCCAGCCGGCCTTCATGCCTAAGGCGGGACTAGAACTCTCAGTCTCCTGGCTTCTAGCCCAGTGCCTTAACCACTAGACCAAAATCCTTTAGCTTTACTAGATGACCCTATGCTATTATCATCAGCAAGAGCAAAACAGACCAAGAAAAAAAAAGGCTGTAACTTTTCACAAAATTGATGGACCTATTTAGTTTCCTTTGCTTGAATCCCATTCCTACTTATGAAAGTAATATCATACAACCTCAGAAATATTTAAACTCAAATTGTAAACCAAAAGGTAAAATGTGATTGTTTTCTCCTTAAGATTGTTGGTGAAAAATCTGGCAGAGAAAATGAC
Source organism: Charina bottae (assembly GCA_023362775.1). Lineage (NCBI taxonomy): Eukaryota > Metazoa > Chordata > Lepidosauria > Squamata > Charinaidae > Charina > Charina bottae. The sequence goes on from JALMGJ010000005.1 coordinate 25,822,162, forward strand.
TATTTTAAAGTTGGATCAGGAATATGCAGATCTTAGTTCCTGATGAACACAGAGGAGCTTGCTTCCAATTCAAAGTCTACATATTCAGCATATTTATTTTAAATAATTCTAAACCACTTGCCTCTAGATCTTTTCTTTAGTTCCAAAAAATGGAAATGTCCTCTCTGTCTACCGTTTCAGTTGCAAGCTAAACAATAACACGTGGATTCTGGAGGAACTGCATAAGGAGAAGTTCTTCTCTTCTCATATTACCCACAGTCATTGAATAAAGCCAAATGGTAGAAGATTTATATAGTGAATTGGAAAGTATAATGATGGCCAGCAAGTTAGATGAAGGGTAGTATGAGCAACATGATTGGCTTAGCAGTTGCTGGGGAACATGATTGGCTGATCACTACTGGCATACTGCCCTTGTTACACTTCCCACAGTTCCATTCTCACGTAGGAATAGAATGAAAACTAGATAAACCTTTGGTCTCACTCAGTTTGGCTTTTCTCATATTCCTATGCATGTAATCACATTATTAAGGAATCAAGAGACATTAAGCTTTTAAAAATATATGCTCTCGAATTCCTGTGGCACACATGGTTAATATTTTCAATATGTGAAATTATATGTAAATATCCTTTACATTTTTTAATATTGTGTAACCATCTTTTGAAATAATCATTTTGGCATGAACGTTTTCAATAAGTAGCTGCATATTTCAGAGGCTTAGCGCTAGATTATAGAATAATGTCTTGCTTTCCATTGAAATAGTTGATTTTTTTCAGAAGTAGGTACTGTTCTTTCTTTTGTTTTTTCTGTGTTATTTATTTATCTAGTCATTCATTCATTCATTAAACTTATACCCTGCCACAATCTAACAACTCTTGGTGGCTTGCATAGCATGTAATTTAACAAAATTTATAACATCCACAGTAGAGTTAAAATGACAACAAATAACATCCTAACCCCTTCCCAACTAAAAGAATAACACAAACAACAAGTACAAAACAAAAATGAAAGTAAAATATAGTACAGTGCTTAAACTTAAAAAAAAAACACCTCCAAAACAACTCCATTTTTCCAATGAACAAGGAGAGGCTAGCCTGATCTCTGTTGGGAGGCTATTTCCAAGCATCAACCCTATTATAGAAAAGCAGTGCCTTATAGCTTCAGTCCCCCTTATCTCTTGGAAGTGTGGGACTATACGTATTTTCCTCTACAAGATTCAGTGGGTCAGGCTAATTCCAGTTGGAGCAGGCAGTCTTGCAGGTCCTCAACTGCCAAGTCATAAAGGGCCATATAGGACAACACCAGCTCTTTAAATTGTACCCAAAACCAATCAGTAACCAGTGGAGGACCCTCAGAATCGATGCTATATGCTTCCAGGAGCCAGTGAATATATGGGCCACTGCATCCTGGACCAGTTGTCATTACCAAATAAGTAATTGTATAGTAATTCAAGCTATTTTTAATTCTACAGAAGTTTTTTTGTTTGTTTTACCAGGACAGAATGGACTTAAAGTAATAATAAAATGAAAGGTCCACTTTACCCAGAAATCTGATTTACCTGCTATTTTTAAGCTAAAGGTATGCTACAGTGTAAAATTTTCATGACTAAATGGTCAAATTATAAGTGTGACCAAGTTTTTCTATATACATCTTGCAGCACTAAGTACAAATATTGAAAGTTAGATTCCCACCAACAAGAATTCCAAAATTTGACAGGAATTCAGCCATGCTAAACATGTCTCAATATGAAGCCAAAGAAGAGCTGAGTTCTTATTCCAACCAATGACCAAAGCTAAATGATAAACCCAAAAGAATGGAAAATTAGATCTATCCTTCTCAAGAGATAATTGTATTTTATGAGGTGAAAATCTTACAGGATTCCTCTGTCAAAGAAAATTCTTCAGCATCATATAAGGTAAAGGTAAAGGTTCCCCCTGCACATTTGTGCAGTCATGTCCGACTCTACGGGCCGGTGCTCATCTCCATTTGTTAGCCGAAGAGCCAGCGTTGTCCGAAGACACTTCCACAGTCATGTGGCCGGCATGACGCACATGGAACGCTGTTACCTACCCACCGAACCCACTGAGACTGTGAAGTCCTCATTGGGACCGGTGGCAAGCTAGAAATAGGGATCTACATGAAACCCACACACAGAGATCAATATCTGATGTTTGACTCCCACCATCCACTACAGCACAAACTAGGGGTCATCAGGACATTGTCACACAGAGCAGAAACCATCCCCACCTCCATGGATTCCAAAAAGAATGAAAATCAGCACCTGAGAACAGCTCTGAAGGCCTGTGGATATCGAAATTGGGCCTTCACTAAATCTAAGTCTACCAGACCTAAAACAGCGACAGACAGGGCTGAGACTCAGAGTAAACGGAAGAACCTGGTCATTCCTTACATGGCTGGCGTGTCTGAAAAGATAAAAAGGATATTTGGCAAACACCACATACCTGTATATTTCAAACCCACCAAAACACTGAGACAAAGGCTTGTATACCCCAAAGATCAAACTCCAAAACACAAGAAAAGCAATGTAGTGTATGCAATCCAGTGCAGTGAGGAGTGCTCTGAGCTCTACATTGGAGAAACCAAACAACCTTTGTACAGGAGGATGGCCCAACACAGGAGGAGCAACACCACAGGACCAGAGTCAGCAGTTTATCTTCATCTAAAGGAAAAAGGACACTCATTTGAGGACATTAATGTTCACATTTTAGACAGGGAAGATAAGTGGTTTGAAAGAGGGGTCAAGGAATCCATTTATGCCAACTTGGAAAATCCTTCCTTGAATAGAGGTGGGGGCCTCAGGCACAATCTTTCCCCTATTTTCCTTCCTGCTTTGTCTTCTGTGCCTAGGAAGATTAAGACCATTTCGCAATCTCAACAACAGCAAGGTAATCTTAACGATCCTCCTTTGGAAGATAAAGGGACTTAGAAATAAACATCTCAAAATAACCATGACCTAGCCACAGGTGCAAGGTCACACAGGCACCCTAGAAACATATTTAAGGATTCCCTTACAAACTTTGCTCAGACTGAAGAAGCTTCTTGGATAAGGAGCGAAACGTTTCCACTGAGAAAATAGAAATCCAGCTGACATGATTCAAGCTACAGACAATTCCACCTGGATGACTGAGAACCTTAATCGACATACTACCCACCGAAGTGGTACCTATTAATCTACTTGCATTTGCATGCTTTTGAATTGCTAGTTTGGCAAGAGCTGGGGCTAGTACGGGAGCTCACTCCATCACACAGGGCTAGGGATTCGAACGTCCGAGCTTGCGATCTTCCGATCAACAAGCCTGGCATCCTCACTTTCACTTCCGGGTACTGGTCGGAGCACAGCGAAGAACCGGGGCTCCTTAGCCTCGATTCCACGGCTAAGCAGTTTGCAGCGATTTGGGAGAAGAAAATCGCTGGAAAAATCACACTCGAAGAGAGTGTGATCAGAAGATTAACCACAAAGGGTCTCTGGAGTAACTGCTCTCCCCCGACTCCTGTAATTTCCACTGCGGGAGGAGGGAGATGGAGCAATGAAAGGAGACTGGGGAAAAAAACGGGGCTCTGCAGCAGCCGTGATTCTAAAAGATAAGTAGCTGGCCCGACCAGGCTTTTAGTCACTTTTTTTTACTTTTAAATATTATTATTTTTTTATTAAGTGCTAAGATTTGTATCTGGACTTGATTTATATTTGCTGGTGCTATATTTTTTTCTTGTTAATGGAAGAATAAACGGTGGGAAGAGAAGCTAAGTGGCTTTGCTAGAAGTGAAAGTGACTTTTACTATTATTTCAGTTTGGTTTGAGTTTTTTACTTATGGACAACTATTGGTATTTCTATTTTTGTTCTCTGGAATACTATATTAAAGCTTGGATTTAAATGGAGTGATTAATACTTTATTTTTTAAGACTTTGATGTTGGGATTACTGAACCCTATTAAAAACTCTTTTATATATACAAGTTCCTCTTTTTCTTTCTGAACTTTGAACTCTGTTTGGTTTTATTTTTCTGAAAAAGTCAAGTTACTTAACGTTTAATTTGGATTATTGGATTATTATATGGAAAGTAGAGGCTTTTTTACATGTCTCTAGCAACATTTTTTCTTTTTGACTTGTGGTTGGATTGAAGAATTACAAGTGGGAAGGGCTATGGCGTCTTTGGGAACGAGACGGGCGGAGAAGGAGAAGAAGAAGGAGACTGGAGGACCACCTATTGATTCTGCTACACCTGCTACATCTGCCTCAGAAGCTTTATTACCAGAAATGAAAAAGATATTAGAAGCTGTTGCAACACTAAATAAGAAAATGGATGATCAGAATACAGCAATAAATAAGAAAATGGATGACCAGAATACAGCAATAAATAAGAAAATGGATGACTCCATGAAGCAGATGGAAGATCAGATTACAGCATTAGACAAAAAAATGGACGATATGAAGAAAGAAATAACCCGAGAGATTAAGCAAGATTTTAAAAAAGAAATTCAAACAGTTAAGGAAGTGGTCAATTCTCTGTCAGGAGAACTTAAAGATACGCAAAGCCAGATGCAAAAATTAGAAGATAAATCAGAATATGCTATTAAAGAGATTGAACATAATCTAGATATCACAGCTTTAGCAGAAATGAGAGAGAAGGAGCACATCTTGAGATTTAGAGCAATTCCAGAACAAGTAGATGAAAATGTGAGAGAAAGGATGACTTTTGAATTGGCTAAATTTTTGGAGACAAGAGAACAAGATTTAGATTTGGAGATAGACAAGATATTCAGAGTAAACTCACGTTATGCTAAGGAAAGAAAAGTCCCTAGAGACATATTGATATATTTTGTAAGAAAAGTGACAAAAGAGCAAATCTTAAAGAAGCATTATAATACTAGATTAAATATAGAAGGGAAGGAAATAATTGTATTAAAAGAAATTCCCTTGAGAATAATTAGGAAAAGAAAAGACTATTCTTTCCTTACAGATAAATTAAGGCAACATAGTATTTCATTCAGATGGGAAAAATTGGAAGGCGTATCGTTTGAGTTTAAGGGACAGAGATTCAAAATAACTTCCATTTTAAAAGCAAAAGCTTTTTTTAGAGAAATACAAGAAAGAAATGGGTTTACCAGAAGGAGAACTGACAAAAGGAGGAGAAACATCGAAAGACAAAGAGAAGACTGAAGATCTATCTGAGAAAGGAGCTACAGGTGTGGACTTAACAAAGGGATTTTAAAGAATAAAACACCAATGGAACTTAAATATCTGACATGGAATATTAATGGAGCCAATGCTCCACAAAAAAGAAGAAAGATATTTCATTTTTTGAAAAAACAGAAATTGGACATAAGTTGTTTACAAGAGACTCATATTTGTAAAAAAGATACTAAATATTTGATTCAAAAACAGCTTGGAGAAGAATTTATTTCGGCTGGATATAAAAAAACTAAAGGGGTAGTCTTATATGTACAACCAAAGTTAAACGCAAAATTGATATTAGCTGATGAAGAGGGTCGATACATTGTAGTAGAAATTAACATACAAGGAACTAAAACACTGATAGTTGGACTTTATGCACCGAATATGGATAAAGGAGTATTTTATAAAAACCTGATGGATAAACTTTTGGACTTAACTTATGACAATTGGTGTTTCATGGAGGATTGGAATGGGGTAATTTACCCCAGATTGGATAGACAGTCACAAAAAGAAGTGAAGCAAACACAGGGAAAATTGCCACAAACATTTTTCGACTTGAAAGAGATGTTGGATTTACAAGACATTTGGAGATGTATGAATGGGACTTCCAGAGAATTTACATATTATTCAGAGATATTTAAATCACATTCTAGAATAGATATGATTTTGATATCTAAAAATTTGATGATGGATATTAACAAAGTTGATATATTACCTAAGACTTTATCAGATCATAATCCAGTAATGTTGACTCTTAAAGGGAAACGGAATGTATTTAGATGGAGATTGAATGAGTCACTACTACGGAATAATGATGTAGTTGATGTATGCAAAAAAAAATTAAGAGAATATTTTCAATTTAATTTGAACAAAGGGACTAATACTCAAACTGTATGGGAAGCCAGTAAAGCATATATGAGGGGTTATTTTATTCAATACAATGCTCAAATGAGGAAGAAAAAACAAAAAAGAATTCAATTGATTTTAGATGAAATTAAAAGTAAAGAGTTAGATTTGAGAGATAAACCAATGGATGACACTTTGCTCACTCAAATTAAATTTCTACAAAAGCAAATATCAATGATATTAACTCAAGAGATAGAGACTCAAATGAAATTTACAAAACAAAAATATTTTGAATATGCAAATAAACCAGGTAGATGGCTGGCTTATAAATTGAGGAAACAAAGACAAAAGAATTTGATTACTAATATTCAACATGAAGGAAAAACTCTGGTGAATAATATGGACATTCAAAAAACCTTTCATGACTATTATTCTAAATTATATAAAAAACAAGATGTCAACTTGGATGAGATTGAAGAATATTTGAATAAACAAAAACTAACTGTTCTTAATGACCAACAAAGATTGATATTAAATAATGTTATAACAAAAGAAGAATTGATAAAAGCTTTTAAGAAAATTAGTAGTGGAAAAGCTCCTGGACCGGATGGATTGTCAGCAGCCTACTATAAATGTTTTGAAGAGGATTTATGTCTACCTTTGCAGAAGACTATGAATTCTATTTTGGAAACAGGAATTATGCCTGAAACTTGGAAAGAAGCACATATAACATTGATACCCAAAGAACAACAGGATTTAACATTAACTAAAAATTACAGACCAATATCTTTATTGAATAATGACTATAAGATATTTACAACGATATTAGCAGAAAGAATGAAGAATATACTTAAGGATTTTATTCATCAAGACCAAGCTGGTTTTCTACCCAAAAGACAAATTCATGACAATGTCCGAAACATAGTAGACGTAATTGAATATTTGGATCAACACTATGATAAACAAGCTGCCTTGATATTTATTGATGCTGAAAAAGCCTTTGACAACTTAAATTGGCCTTTTATGTTCAAAGTTTTGGAAAATATGAATTTTGGAGGAAATTTTATAAAATGGATTAAATCAATATATACTCCACAATTTGCCAAAATAATTGTTAATGGAGAATTTAGTAAGCCATGTGAAATACAAAAAGGTACTAGACAAGGTTGTCCATTATCTCCACTTTTGTTTATATTGGTATTAGAGGTTTTACTTAGAGATATTAGACAAGATGATGGTATCCATGCTATTAAAGTTAAAAAAGAAGTTTATAAACTAAGAGCATTTGCTGACGACCTAGTCATTACTTTGGAGAATCCACTAGAAGGAATTGAAATATTAATACAGAAACTAAAAGACTTTGGGTCGCTAGCAGGGTTCAAAGTGAATTTACAGAAGACAAAAGTTTTGACCAAAAATATGGATTACCACCAACAAGAGAAATTGAAAGAAATAACAGGATATTCAATGGAAGAAAAAGTAAAATATTTGGGAGTATATTTAACAACTAAAAATGTTAAGTTGTTTAAGAATAATTATATTCCACTTTGGATGGATATTAAAAAAGATTTGGAACATTGGGAAAAACTGCAATTATCATTATTAGGTAGAATTTCAGCAATTAAAATGAATGTTTTGCCAAGAATTTTATATCTTTTTCAAACACTACCTATATTGGCATCAGAAGAACCTTTTAAACAATGGCAGCGAGATATTTCTAAGTTTATTTGGCAAGGGAAAAAACCAAGAGTAAAATATAAAGTCTTGCAAGACTCTAAAGAAAGAGGAGGACTAGGTCTACCGGATTTGAAATTATATTATGCTGCTTGTTGCTTGGTTTGGATTAAAGAATGGATAGTTTTGAAAAATGAAAAATTATTGAATTTGGAAGGACATGAATTAAGATATGGATGGCATGGATATTTGTGGTACGATAAAGTTAAAGTTAATGTGGACTTTAAAAACCATTATATTAGAAGATCCTTGTTAAGAATCTGGAATAAATATAAATTAATCTTATGTTATAAAAGACCCTTATGGATTTCTACACAAGAAGCATTCTACAGAACAGAAGTAAGAAATAAAGATAAATGGTTAACCTACAAAGACTTTTTAAAGAAAGAACAAGGACAATATATAATTAAATCAATAGAAGAATTGGTATCAGAGGGATACAGTTTTCAATGGCTTTCATATATGCAGCTCGTAGAGAAATTTAAATTAGATAAGAAAGACCTTGAATTTGAACAAACCAAATCGGAATTTGAGATACAACTATGTGAGACAGATGATCATCTAATTGCAAAAATGTATAAATTATTGTTAAAAGGTGAAATGGTAGAGGAACAAGTTAAAGACTGTATGATTAAATGGGCTAAAAATATTGGCCATAATATTCAAATGCAACAATGGGAAGATATGTGGACCAAAGGGTTAAAATTTACTTTGTGTTATAATTTAAAAGAAAACTTTTATAAGATGATGTACAGATGGTATATGACCCCACAAAAACTTTCTAAAATGTATGGAAATGTCTCCAACTTATGTTGGAAATGTAAAAAAAAAGAGGGGTCTTTTTACCATATGTGGTGGACATGTGAGACTGCAAAGAAATTTTGGACTCAAATACATGCATTGATGCAAAATATATTACAAATTCGAGTTCCATTTAAACCGGAATTTTTCTTACTGGGAATAATTGATGGACAACCTGGGAAGCAATTTACAAGGATTATGCAATACATGATTACAGCAGCAAGACTTATTTTTGCACAAAATTGGAAAAACCAGATATCGCCTACGATACAAGATTGGATGTTAAAATTGATGGATATGGCAGAGAATGATAAACTGACATGTTTATTAAAAGAAAATCCAAATAATTATTTCCTTAAAGAGTGGAAACCATTAACTGACTATTTATAAGATGCGGGAGGGGCAAAGCTTATATGGGGATTTGAAGATTAAAATATATATATATTGATGTAATAGACAAGAAATATTCTTTAATATTATATATAGACCTAGCATGTAAGATAAAATTTTTAAAATACCATGACCAGATACAAATCGGAAGTTGACCAAATTCTATGTTTCAGCTTTATCTTTTTTTCTTTTTTCCTTTACTACACTTTTTTATCTTTTCTTTTTTCTTGATTTGTATTTCCATTTTCTTTTCTGTTTCAAACTTTTATCTATGTAAAATTAAAATCTAATAAAATTTGTTAAAAAAAAAAAAAACAAGCCTGGCATCTTACCCGCTGAGCCACCACGCCCCTCACCATCATATATATGTGTTTAAAATAATGTGATGGCTTAAAAGAAAGAAAGACCACTCAAAATCAACCATAGAGTTAAATTCATGTTTATCACATTTATCTTATCATAAATATACTTCATACAATTAATAATTACTTCTGAATTTAAGTGTTGAATAAATCATACTAATCCAAAGTAGAAAACTTTGGGGAAACATCAAATTAATTCAAGATCTGCCCCAAAAGCTTCCAAGAAACCATATCAAAAGCTTTCTCAGATTCCAAAGAAATTATTGTTATGGATTCTAACTTATTTTCAGTTATAGCAAGAAAATCAATTAAAAATCTAATATTCTCTGACACCTGACAGCATAAATTAGTCTGGCTTGGATGCACCACATTTTGAAGAACAAGTTGTACTCTACAAGTCAAAGTTACTGTTAAGATTTTAACATCCTTATGTATCAAGGATAAATCTAAAATAGGAATATATAGTAGTAGGATGTTTGATAAGCTTGGGAACAACTGTAATAGATGCCTTCTAAAAAGCTAGGACATTATTTCAAAAAGAATCATATATACATTATAATTTTTGTATCAATCAATTGGAAAAAAAAATCCAAGAACCTTCCCCAGTTTCATAGATTTAATTGTAGTGAATTTTTGGAAGCAATAGAGATAAAGTTAGTAGCCTGGTCCTGTGGTAACAATGGTATTCTACATTTTCTAGGAAATAATCTATATTATACCTTTTGGTGGAAAAATAAACTATGCAATTTAAAATAATCTTTAAAAAACTGTTGAATACTAACTCTGGAGTCTGTATATTCCAAACAGAAGTTACAATATTATATGGTTTTGCTTAGATCATCTCTCCCCTTTCCTAGTATTATTGTATGGTAAATGTAATATTCTGTTTTGGAAGCATAAAGCTTGTTAACTTTATATTTAACAGAAACCAAAGATCTGTATCTGTCAGGAGCACATTCCATCACAATATCACTCATGAGATGTATGGGATGCATAAAGAATTAATCATTCTTTAATTTCTTTCTCTAAAGATTTAACTTTAGCTAATTGTTAGTTTTTTTAATAAATATATGCAATAATTTCACCTAGAATTGTTTGTTTTGGCAATATCATACACTAACGATCGTGATGTAATCAAGTGCCTGATAATACTAATTCCACCCTGTTTCCTCTGCTTAATAAAATATTTATTATACAATAAAGGTGCATTGAAGGGCCACTAAAGAATGTTTTTAATTATATCAGGAAATAGTGTTCACAAATACATTTTCTATTAACAGAAGGATTATATCTGCACTGAAATGATTTATAAAATACTAGCTATATACTAAGTTGAATTAAAAATGTAATATTGCAAAATGTAACAAATATAAGAATATAATTGGGTAGTGGTATGATCTAAAAAAGGATCCAGAATTTGATTTAGTCACCTCCAAATATTAAATTGCCCATTGACTTAGTATATAAACATTGAAAATTGTTTTGGGGAATCTGTACTTGGACTATATACATTCAGGAATGTTAGACTTTGAGCACCCAGCCTGACAACAGTATTTCAAAATTACCTTCTGCATCTGATATTTTTTTCCTTAACTATCAAATTAGAAAATCTACCTGCAGTATGTCTCCCTCCCTGGCTTTCTATCAAAGCTATTTATCCTTAGAAACAAATACAAATCTCCTCACAAAAAGCAATTTCAGTTTCCATCTTTTAAAACAAAGATAACAGTTGTCTATGCAAATCTGGAGAACTCAGTCCCTTAACATTCCATGTTACGAAGGAGAATGTCCTGAAATATAATTACTATTGGAAACAGTGAAGAAACAGTGAAGAAAAAAGACATATACTACATATGCTAAAGTTATGCTCTTTTCCTTTGGTTATAACAGTTAATAATAATAAGTATAATAATAATTTTATTAAATGTATATGTCGCCCAACTCCCAGCAACTCTGCACGGTTCTCTATGGACTTGAGATTTTTTGTTATGAACCAATATTTCATCCTTTGTTTCTCATACGGATAAAGTAAAACATTGAAAACTGCTGCAATTTGCCCACTAGAGGGAGAATTTCCAAAATGTACATTTACATGTGTCACAGAATAGTAAAATACCATATTTTTAACAACATAACATTTTAACATTGTAAAACATGGTAGTAATTATATGTTGATAAGAAAATATTTACTTAATGTATATATTAAACATGAATATAGAAAAGGCTCCACTCTTACATTCCAAAACTAAAATGAGAAAGTTGATATATGTAATGATGAGCCTAGTTAATGTCATTATTGTTTAAGTTATATACTGCCTTTTCCTCCAGAGCTTAAGGAGGCATATACAGCACTGCCTTACGTGTTTTTCACAACAACCCTGTGAAGAAGGTTAGAGTACAAAATAATAATTGGCCCAAAGGCCCCCAGTAAGCCTCCATGGCTGAGAGTGGACTTGAATTTGGGTTTCTCAGGTACTAGTCTAACTTGATATCACTAAGCAGGTTGAAGTGGCAGAATGCATTGGCTGTATTCACATCAAACACTTACAAATGAAGCATGAGATAACTTAAAGCCTCACTGAATGACCCCTTCTTCCAAGATTAACTAGTAAAAGATCCTTATAATAAGCTGCCACCACTCAGGCAGAATCTCCAGGCATGGACTTGTCTGTCCAGCCAGGGAGCTCTTAGCTCTAACATAGCTTTTGCCCTCCAGACCAACTCTAGGAAAAAAAATAGAAAGGAAGATGTTTTAGATCTTCCTGCCCAAAGCCCAGAAATACAGAATTTAACAAGCCTTGTACCTTATCGGAAAATCTAGCAACAGGTGTCTAAGCATGCAGTTTTGTAATTTTTAATGAGAAATTCTCTTTTAAAACCAATGAAATCAAATCTCTAGATATAAAACAAATGTACTGAGAAAGGTAAAATATAGGAAAAACAAGGGAATACTTGCTTCAGTACATCAGAGTACAAGAAAATGGTTGGAGAGGGCCCCTCTGTTCTGCCTGCTTGGAAGTTGTTCAGCGAGATCTCCTTTTTTCTTTCTCTTTCATTATTTTATTTCTTCTTGAACACTACTAGTTTTATAGAATGTTAGGATAACTGAAAGCCAGCCACTTGGGGGGATCAATTGTTGCTTTGCCCAGTCAAGGAAAATGCTGCCTGATGTCCTGCTCTAACTAGCAAATATGCTGGTTAAATCCTCTTTTCTAAACAACCTTTGCTGGAATGACAAAGATCTAGTTTGTGCCATTGTATTAAATTTAAGTGCTCACAAATATATGTATTTCCTGATCAAACAGCTCTTCTAAGGTAGCTCATAAAAATTACTTAATTGCCGGTGGCTGATTAAACCAACTGAAAGGTAACGGTTCCCCCCGCACAGTTGTGCAGTCGTGTCCGACTCTAGGGGCCGGTGCTCATCTCCGTTTGTTAGCCGAAGAGCCAGCATTGTCCAAAGACGCTTCCGCAGTCATGTGGCTGGCATAACACGTGAAACCAACTGAAAGGGCAGGATTTAAACTCCAGTTCCAGCATTATCTGTGCATTCTTGGTATTAATTTCATATTACAAAAGTCCCACAATGCTCAATCATGGAAAAGAGTTAAGATGAATATTTTTTATCTATTTCATTAAATTTATTATAGCTGCCCACTCCAGGAGACTCTGGAGTATTACTTACATGTATGTTAACTACATGGATATTGGCACACCTCAATCATACTTGATCTCAGGGACTGCAGAATTGGAAAGCCTTTGTTGTTGTTTATTCATTCAGTCATTTCCGACTCTTCGTGACCTCATGGACCAGCCCACACCAGAGAAAGCCTACTGTGTATTGTCGAAGGCTTTCACGGCCGGAGTTCGATGGCTGTTGTGGGTCTTCCGGGCTGTGTGGCCGTGTTCTGGAAGTTGTGGTTCCTAACGTTTCGCCAGCATCTGTGGCCAGCATCTTCAGAGGGCAGGAGCACAGATAGAAGCAAAATCTCTGATTTTGCTTCTATCTGTGCTCCTGCCCTCTGAAGATGCTGGCCACAGATGCTGGCGAAACGTTAGGAACCACAACTTCCAGAACACGGCCACACAGCCCGGAAGACCCACAACAGCCAAAGCCTACTGTATTGATAAAAGGATTGGATGGGGCAGAGATATGCCCTTCCACACACTCAGTTCACATCTAGCATGTCTTTGAGACACCATCTCCCTCCCTTCCCCAGTAAAATATCCATTTGACTCAGTAAGACACCAAACATAATCATATGGCTGCACATTAATAAAGAACAGTTAGATTAAATAGGCTACTATTCCTCTTCTAATTTGCAAATTGGGGAGACTGGATTCCAAAGACAGGATACATATTTACAGTAGACAATTGTCAACTCTTAGCAAGTACTGTCATAAATCTTTCATCTAGCTTCCTTAACCTTTGGCCATGATAGCTACAAATTTTGGGAGTTGAAATAAAATGCATCTGGTAGGACAACCAGAGGAAGCTGCTTTAATCCGCTGCCATGATATTACTTCACTTTGGTAGAAGGCTCTAGTTTTATATGGCCTAAGAGAGTTTGGACTAATTCTGTTTTTCGTATCCTCTGAATAACTGTTGGGGAACAAAAATAGGAAAGGGCTATGTGGCAAATTGGCCTCTTAAGGCTGTAGTTCGTCAGTGTGGGAAACTGAGTGGGAAACAGGAAGTTGGACTACATGTGCCCTTAGCCCATGCTCTTTGTTATATTTCCTCGCGTTTGCATCCTGATTTTACTTTTGTTGTTTATTCGTTCAGTCGCTTCTGACTCTTTGTGACCTCATGGACCAGCCCACGCCAGAGCTTCCTGTCGGCCGTCGCCACCCCCAGCTCCCCCACGGTTGAGTCCGTCACCTCCAGAATATCATCCATCCATCTTGCCCTTGGTCAGCCCCTCTTCCTTTTGCCTTCCACTTTCCCTGATTTTACTATCCACACAAATTATTCTCTTATTCTTCTGCTCTTATAGATTTATCTATCTTCTCTCCCAACTACTATAGTAATAAAAACTTTGCTGACTACAGCTGTAATAGTTGCTCCCAAATTGTCTGCCTGCACTTCTTATGTTCTAAATAGTTTAGTTTGCAGCCTTAAATACCAGAACTGTAGGAAATATTTCCTCCAGATGATTTCCAGCCAGTACTTCAAAGAGAATACTGACAGTTCCTCTGGCTTTATTTGACACATTTAGCTTCCAGGGCAATTTAAAGTAGGCTTAGTTCTGACCTTATATCCACCTTCTTATGGAACTACTACTCACTGCTGACAGAGAGAGGACATATTTGTCTTACCACATGAGGAGCTTTCCATCATGGAGCAGGTATTTATGTATTTATTGAATTTTGAGCCAAAGACCAAAAGAATAGTACAGATATAATGTACAATATAAAACAATAAAAAGTGAGAAATTAACAGATTAGGGAAATGCAGATGGTAACAAATATTAAGAATTATGAATGATTTAGGCTCAAAATTGGTATCTAAACCATCTAAGCCTAAGTGTAATACAAACACAACATTTCTGACAGGAGTAGGAGTGGTATTAACTCAGAATGCCATGTGTCTCAATGGCTTTATCCAAGCATGGAAAGAGGCATTCTGAATATGGGATGTTGTTGAATTTCCCTGCCAACATCTTTGAATATAAGGTGTCAAACCTTGCTAAACTAAACATCTTCATACATGAGGTAGAGCAGCCTTTCTCAACTTTTTGACCCTGGAGGAACCCTTGGAATATTTTTCAGGCCTCAGGGAATCCCTGAACATTCAGGCTCAAATATAGTCCAGAAGTTACAAAATTATTATATTTCTTTCATGTGTAGGCCTGTATATAAGCATTAACAGTGTTCTTAAACTGAAAATAAAGAATGAAACTTACCTCTTTAATGTGAAGTTGCCCGAATTTTAAATATTTTTTAATACATCATGGTCTCCCAGGGCTTGCGGAAGAACCATGGAACCCTGGTTGAGAAACCCTGAGATAGAGAGTATGTTAGAAAAATAGTTGGGAATACTCTACTGCAGAGGCCCCCATAACAATAGTTTGAAGCTTTGCATCTCTTGTTTTGCAGGCCAAGTCAAAGACTCTCTGTTTCATCTCTAACTTCATTTTCTCTGGTCCAGGCATTAACAGGGACTGAGCTGAGAATGCTGTTGATATCTACTGTGAGATCATTTCAGTGCATGGCACTTGGAAATGGATATTTAGTGTTGGAGGAATTAGAATACTGGGGAGAAAAGTCCTGAAAGAATAATGTATTAATTAGTTACAGTAGAACTGAAATGCATAGCAAAATCAGCAGTTAAATGTTGCATAAAAGCTACATTAAGAAAGTTCTAAAATGTCTAGATGGTTGCAGTTTTGGCAAATATGAGAAATATAACAGGCACAGGGCAATTTCCTACAGCAAATATACACGTGGTGAGTTACAGCAATGGTGCTGCCAAATAGTGAAATCTAAAGTAGCAATATATGTAATGCAGTACAAAGTAGTCTGATAAATGCACCTATTCTCAGAGATCAGCACTAATTGTCATGTGTTAGCTCCAGAATTACCATAGTTATCTATTTTATCTGTGCTTGCTTCAGCAGTACATATACCTTGGATAAAAAAAAACCCAAATAGCATAAAGTACAAGAGAAGAGATTTGAAGGGAAAAAGAGGGATGTATGCTAGTGTAAATGAAAGACTACACTCATACATGGTACTAAACCATAATTACTTGAAGAAGCCAAAACCCAGCAGGATTCGGTCTTGCAGATGAACAAAGTAAGCCTGATTGTTTGGCCAATTCCTGTTTTGCTTTCTTTCCCTTGTAGATGCTCATTTCTTGCATGCCTATGGATTAGTTGGAAACTTCAGTAGGATATAAAACCAGGCCAAGAATAAGCCAAGAAAAGCACAAAATGTAATTGGTTACTGCAGTGAAAAATATTACCTCGTCACAATAAGAATATAAATGAGGGTGGGGGGAAAGAGTAGAAGGAGAAATCAAGAAGATCAGCTAATGTTGTGTAATCTGATTAATATGTAAGTTCCTCCTGATTTATCTGTTGCAGAGACAACAGAATTGCCTCTGTGGATGAAATATGATATATAGAAGCCAGTGAACTGTAATTTCTCTGTTACAGTTGAAGAATAAAATGAGGTTCATATATAATAAAAAGATTCATAAAATCCAAAAGTTTGTATAATTCAAACTGTTTTAACTTCCATCCTAAATCAGAGCTTCATTACTAAAATAATGGGAATGCTTTCACTTGCAGTATTCTAATTCAATCTGTCACAGTGCCTTTTTCAAATTAGATTTTTTTAATGATCAGGAGCAAGGCAAAATAGGTGACAGTGTTTGTGTAGCTACTATTACAAGGTTTCTTAACCTTGGCAACTTTAAGATGTGTGGACTTCAACTCCCAGAATTCCCCAGCCAGCCATGCTGCCTGGGGAATTCTGGGAGATGAAGTCTACACGTCTTAAAGTTGTCAAGGTTGAGAAACACTGCTCTATTATATCTACTGCTATTTATTCTTCAACCTGGCACTTATGGATACACTAGTCTTCAGTATAACAATTCCCATTTAAATAATGTAAAAAAGTGAAAATGTAGAACTTCATAAAGCCAAAATATTAATGTGACCATGTTCAAACAATAATAGACCATAGCATAGTCAATGTTCTTCTCTGCAATCCCTCTGTATTTTTATTTATTTGTTTATTTCAATTTTGAGGCTGCCCAACTCCATAGCAACTCTGGGCAGCTTACAGATAAAAATTGAAAGAAAATAAAACGTATCAATAGGAAAAAGAAGATAGCTAACAGGAACCCAAACCCCCAAAGCCAAGCAACCAATAGCTAACCAAAGGAGCTAGACCCCATTCTGGCCCAGGGCCTGGGAGAACAACCAGGCCTTACACAGTTTATTGCAACCAGTGCAGCTCACAAATCAGTGGGGACACATGCACATCACTGCCATGGCATACCCATCATTGCCCATGCCACTGTATTCTGAACCAGCTATAGCTTCTGAGTGGTCTTCAATGGCAGCTCCATGTAGAGCATGTTACAATAATCCAATTGAGAGGTGACCAAGGTATGAATATGAGTGACTGTTTGAAGCCCCTCCTGGGCCAGGGATTGAAATTTCAGGACTCCCCAGGCTTCATTCTGTTATTCAGCTTAAAAACTATAGCAGAATCACATTATTTTAAAACTGACTCGGTGTCAGGGAGATAAATGGTGGAGAAGGAGGGGGCCCTCTCCAGGAAGACAAACGCATGTGCAGTACGGAGTCTCTTTGGTTCCCTCCTAAGAGAGTCAAGAAAGCACCGCCTTAGTTTTATGGGCTTTTTCCCTTTGCATTGGCTAATTCATTTCAGTTTAGCTGGATTCTGTCTAGCAGAGTAGAACAATAAACACTAGAGCTTCTACACTTCGTCTCAGCATGGTTCTTCACTCTTAGTCAAGACACTCAGCATCCCTATGAATGTTGCTCTCAGGCCAGACTCTATAAACACAACCCAAATAGACATCCTTTACAACTTCTGTTTCTCATGTTACTCCATTTGTTGTTTATTCGTTCAGTCGCTTCCGACTCTTCGTGACTTCATGGACCAGTCCATGCCAGAGCTTCCTGTCGGCCGTCACCATCCCCAGCTCCCCCATGGTTGAGTCTGTCACCTCCAGAATATCATCCATCCATCTTGCCCTTGGTCGGCCCCTCTTCCTTTTGCCTTCCACTTTCCCTAGCATCAGCTTCTTCTCCAGGGTATCCTGTCTTCTCAGTTCAGTTACTCCATTTACCCCACAACAACTGCTCAGTCTCTACCATTCTTTCTGTTGGAAGGTTACTCATAATTTACTTATTTTGGTCGCGCTACGTTGTTTAATTTTAATACAATCTGTGGTGATAAAAAGCAACTGTGTCGAAACTTCAACGTGTGGAGGTTACTGGCTATCAAATTAATAAGATTTTGCCTGGAAAAAAAATGAGTGAGAGCTACATATGATATGCAGTCATTGAAATAAAAGGCCTCAAATATATTTTGACTTCAGGGACCATGTGCCTCTCTCAAATATTTTGCAAGGATGGGCGGAATTCGAATGAGGGCCGCTGTCATTGTTTAAACTAGAAATCATAATGCGGAGTAGGGGAAGCCTTTGAAAAGCACAAATAGAATTCTTCCTTGTGTGTATATGCAAAGTATCAAACCACAACTAAGCAGATTGAAGGTGAGAAAAACATCTGAAGTTCAAATGTGACACTTTAAAGATGGAATTCATAATTTTTAAAAATATTTTTAATGCTGGATGTACAATACAGGTTATTGGTGTTACAAACAGGTCCATTCATTCTTCCACTCATTGCCTTCCCCGCCTCCATGTACTCCTTCCCAACTAATGTGTGTTTCACTTGGAAGAGAAAAAATATTGTCATGCAACTATTGCCATGAGAAAACTGATGGGGAATATTTCACTGTGTTTCAAATGAACAGATGTCACACAGAAGACAGACTTGTCTTCTGTTGTTACAGAGTGCAGGACACAGAATAATGGCAGAGTGTCTCTAACAGGTGCGTTCAGATGGCAGCTGTAAGGGATGCTTTAATTTGGATTCCTGCACTGAGCTGGTGATTAAACTCAATAACTTACTGTAAATAGCCACTACCATCGCCATCTAGTGATGTTGTGGGTGCTACAGTATATGGGCCAATGAATGTTGCATTGCTAGCCCTTGTACTAAATTGTACTAATATGTTTAATGTAACTATTTCACTGGTATAATATTATTTTTTTCACTGACTTAGTATTACTTTTTCCACCAGTTTTTCAAAATTGATAATATTCTCAGATTTTGTATAGGCCTTGGAATCAATTGTTTCATGTTAAACATTTTGATACAAATTTATTTTTATTTTATGCAGAACCATTCTTTAAATTATGAAGACCTGCATATTCTTACTATGAGGGATAGAAGAAGCCAAACGAACAGCCCAGTCTAATCTGATGATTTCAGGAATATGCTTAGCTTACATTGGATAAAAATAAAACAAACTAAAAGTCCAGGAAGCTACTTAGCAGGATGAACAGGAAAGATTTCCAAACACAGAAGGACTGGTTTGCCATATTGTGAAATAAATGAAGTAATCTAAAGGGGTGGGAGAATAGAATCATTAAATGCATACTAGGGTCTCTGTAAAGCCATTAAATCAAGGAATTAAAATTACCTACATCCACATGTAAAAATAAAACCTTAAATAACTGGAGTAAAATAATACCAATAATACCAAAGAGGAAATTATAGCCACTATGTGAGGAAATTGTAAACAATCAAAGGGATATACAAATGAGTACAAGCAGTCTTACTGTTTTGAAGTCTCCATCTGGTATTTCAGAAAGAGACTGACAAGCAACCTCCCTTAATTTCACTTCATCATGAGGAAAGATTAAGTCCTTTTAGCAGGCTGCCAGCTCCAAGAGGGCAATTACAGGATTGGCAGTAGATGTATATCACTAATTAACATGAAGTACTAAATTAAATTAGCACACTTGTGAGCAACTACTCACCATTCACCCAGTTTCAACATGAACCAGGAGTAAGCATCATTGTCACCTGGCTGGTTTTAATACAGCCTAGTAGGTGTGATTTTGTTTTCTTCTTTCACCTAACATTATTTTCAATATCAGTATTATGCAACATACAGTATTAAATATGCACAGTAGAACTGAATTACAGCATCTATAAATGAATAATAGATAAGGAGGTTATTTTTACTTATTTTTTTCTCTGCAGAGCAACTTACTAACATCCATTGATCTACTTTTGAAACTCCTTTGATTTTCAGAAGTAGCTGGCCATGTGGCATGATGGCCCACTACACATTTCATTTCTCAGAGAGAGCCCACTATAGGGAGCTTGTGAATACATTTACAATTGGAAGAGCATATTTGCCACAGCCGTACTGAGCTTGCCAAATTTGCAAAATGGCTGCTCCGTGGGCTTGGCCAGTCACAAAACATCTACAGTATTTACCAGAATGCCAACTGGTGAAGTTGCTCTGACTGCAGTAATGCAGAATACAATTTGGGTTTCTCAAATTGATGTATAGAGTCTATACACCATCCTTTCAGGATTTTCAAATAAGTAGAGACTTTTGGTAAGGTTTCAATACAATAGAATTTATTGTATTGTATCATCTCACTCTCTAATTTATATTGTTTTCATCATGGTTACTGATTTTCATGCTTTGTTTAGAGCAGAGCTTTCCAAACTGTGCGTCGCGACACAAAAGTGTGCGGCGGGGTACACTTACTAAACTCTAAACCAGGGCTTTCCAAAGTGCCGCCGCTGGCGACACACCCGGCAGTGGTGGCGGCGACATGGGCGCATGGCGGCGGCGCGGGGGGGGGCGTGTGGCGCCGCGCGTGCACGGCGGCGGCGTGGGGGGGCGTGCGGCGGCGGGCGCGCACGGCGGCGGCGTGGGGGCGTGCGGGCATGCGCGCGCTGCCGCACGCCCCCCACGCCGCCGCACGCCCCCCCGCGCCGCGCCGTGCGCGCGCGCCGCCGCACACACCCCCGCGCCGCCGCCGTGCACGCGCGGCGCCACACGCCCCCCCCGCGCCGCCGCCATGCGCGCGCATGTCGCCGCCACCACCGCCGGGTGTGTCGCCAGCGGTGGCACTTTGGAAAGCCCTGGTTTAGAGTTTAGTAAGTGTTCTACTGTACATTATTGAATATATAGGTGTTTTATATTATGAGTGGTTTTTATTGTTATATTTCACCAATAATTTTATTAAATTTTTAATAAAAAATTAGCTATTAAAAATATTTGTTACTACCCAATTTACCTTTTGTCTTTTTTTTCCTGTGCAATTAGGACATGGACAAAGATAGCAAGGACATCATTCTTGATGCAATGTTTTTTATTACAGATACTAGAAAAGCCACAAGAATGAAGAAAACCAGCAACTGCCAACAGTGAGACTGCAAAGGAAATTTATAAGGCAAGACAGGCCACCAAAGATTCCATTGGCTAGGGTGAAACTATCTCTTGAAGAAGGTTTTATTTTACCAGTTTTTCAAAAATAGAATTGGGCATTTATTTTATCATCTATATTCCAATATCAAATCAAAGATCTTTTTATGGTCTTTGACCAGCCTTTACAGTAGAAAAAAAGAAATAGTTTAATACAACAATTTGTTATCAGGGAAAAAATAAAACAGTAAGACAATAAAATGACATATCTAATTAAAAGTTTTGTGCAATTGTATGACCTGATGAAGATATTTGGCTACCTGGTCTAGAGTTAGGTAAAGGTAAAGGTACCCCCCGCACATTTGTGCAGTCGTGTCCAACTCTAGGGGCCGGTGCTCATCTCCGTTTGTTAGCCAAAGAGCCAGCGTTGTCTGAAGACGCTTCCACGGTCATGTGGCTGCATGACGCCCGCGGAACGCTGTTACCTACCCACCGAAGTGGTACCTATTAATCTACTTGCATTTGCATGCTTTCGAATTGCTAGGTTGGCAAGAGCTGGAGGTAGTGCGGGAGCTCACTCCGCACGCAGGGCTAGGGATTCGAACCTCCGAACTTGCGACCTTCGCGATCGACAAGCCTGGCGTCTTACCGGCTGAGCCACCACGCCCCTTTCCTGGTATAGAGTAAGCATCCCTTAAAAAGCAATAAACATAAAATTTATCAGTATGAGCCTCAAATTTAGAGAGATGATTGGGGAGATCAGAGCACATCTTGGGGCATCATAAAAAGGACACCATATGAGGACATGAGCAAGAGTTTCTACCTCCCTGGATCCACAAGGGCAAAGTCTCTGTGAATAAGGAGTCCCATAAAATCTTCTCACCAGCAGTGCTGAGGGGAGGGCATCAAAGCGGGCTCTGGAAAAGGCCCATCTATATTTGTTTAGTAGATACCCTGCAGTAGAGGGCTTGCGGCTACCTAACATTTGGCAATAGAATTCAGGAGCATTGGTGATATCGTTTTGGCAATCAATGTCCCTAATTCTTTCTTTTACTATTGATTTGGCCTTCTCCAAGGTTAACTGGCCTAAATATTCAGAAGAGAGGCCAAGACTGCAAAACTCTTCTATACAGGTATGGTGCCAATGAGATTGGTAGCTGTCTCACAACAGCAGAGGCATCAGGCCTGTAGGGTCAAACGTAATTCTGAGTCCTGAGATTAGAATCCTGGTCCAGGCCTGGGCCTTAATATCTGGCACGATCAACTATATTTATGTGGAATGAGAATTGAACTGAATATCAACCTCTATGGGCTTTATTGGAAAGTTATTATGTATCTCTGTTAAGATGTTGGCAATTTCTCAGTCAATGTATAGCAAGAAAAGGTTTTTCATTTCCTTGCTCACCTGCCACTAGACATACAGTATTAGGCTGACCATATTTCCTTGAGACAAAAATGGGACATTGGGATGGCAAAATGGGACGGGGTCTTATGTAATATTCTGTATTCATGAAAAAGACAGGGGTCCCCACCCCCGGTCCACGTGATTGGCTCCCGCCTGCAAACCCCCCCAGTCTGCGCAATTGGCTCCCGTCTGCAAACCCCGCCCCTGGTCCACGTGATTGTCTCCCGCCTGCAAACCCCGCCCCTGGTCTGTGCAATTGGCTCCCGCCTGCAAACCCCGCCCCCCAGTCCCTCCTTTGCTGTGCACTGATAGGCAGGAGGGCTTCCTCTCCCAGGCTGCCTCCAATCGGCAGCTCTGGCTCGGATCCTCCTTCCGCGCCATTCCCGCCGGGTTTAGAAAACAGGTCAAAATTGAGATTTTTATTGAAACAACGGGACGGTTGAAAAATGCTTTAAAAATGGGACTGTCCCTTTCAAAACAGGACATATGGTCAGCCTACACAGTATTTGGCTATACTGGGATGTAGATTGGGTTTTGATGCTGAGTCTCACAAATATTTAAGTTTGTGTAAAAGCTCTACTTGAAAAATAGATACTGTACTAAGATGTTTTATTGCAAAGATTGGCCAGAGTCTGGAATAGTTACTTTAATTACTTTGTAATTATTTCAGTGATTTTAAACAACTACAAACAGAATCCCCTTTGCCTACTACACATCAGTGGCAATATAATCAACCTGAGCATGTTCTGATTTCTTGAAATAAACCAGATGCCTTAGCTGCGACAAAGAAACCTGAGATGCTCTTTTTCTGAAAATCAAACTAACTTTGGAATTTTATCAGTAATTGAAAAATATCTTTAAAGTTTAAATTATTTATATTTATGTTTTATGGAATAAAATATTCAAATATTCAATGATGGAACATCAGTGGATCCAAGTTTGCTTCTTTGGACTTGAAGTTGAAATTAATCTATCCAAAGATTTTATTCTGAGTCTATTGGACTCCTCAAAAAAATTTATCAGTAAGGATGGGCTGTAGATTTTCTGTGTTGATGATGTAGGAAATATGAAGGTACATTAATTCATATCATTCAGTCATGTCTGCTTTTTATTTCTTTTTGGAAGAATATTATAACAGATAGATTTGTTTTCAAGTTAAAGATGCCAATGTTATTTTGAATTATATTACAAAAGTATGGAATCTGACCATTTTAAAAAAATATTGATTATATGGGGAATAGCCAAGACAAAAGAATTATACTGAAAGATTGGAAAAGTACTGTTATCTCTGATAGCAAATTCTGGTTCAAGAAAATGTGTAATTTATCCATTTTTGAAAAGGCTATTTTTTCTATTAATAAAAAGATGACACAGTATATTTCTATTGGCACAGACTTCAAAATATTTTATAAGAATAGACAAATGTTATGCACAATTAGATACACTGTAATTAATTGAATATATTATATTATATTATATTATATTATATTAATGTGTAATTTTTAAAGTTTTTCTGTTTGTTTATTGAATTGAATTGAATTTTGTTTGTTTTAATAATACAAATTCACAACTAATTTGTTGGATATTACTGTTCTTGTTTGTTTTTGTACACTTTCTCTGTATTTATTTTTTAAAAATTACAATAGTTAAAAAGAAAAGTGTGAGACTCATGCCATATACATACAGCAGATGACATCACTTTCTTCTGCCCTTGTGCCCAAAGGGGCTAAGAGCTGGCTGTTGTGGGTCTTCCGGGCTGTGTGGCCGTGTTCTGGAAGTTGTGGTTCCTAACGTTTCGCCAGCATCTGTGGCCGGCATCTTCAGAGGGCAGGAGCACAGACAGAAGCGATCTCTCTGTGCCCAGGTAGAGTGGCAATGTTTGTTTTCTATTTATAGAGCTAAGTTATAGATTAGGTGGGTTTTTTTGTTATGTTGAAATGTTAACGAGTGGCTGCTGAGCGTGATTAGCATGTTCATTGTGAGAAGTATTTGTGAGGTTTCGTGCACTTACCAGGATGCTGGCCGACATGCTGGACTCAGAGGAGGAGGAAGAGCCAATCACGGGAGACAGCAGGCTTGGCGCAAAACCAACCAGAGACCTGGAAACGCTGATTGGCAGAGGCTCGGAAAGAAAGACACCTCCACCAATCAGCGCGCGCCAAAGGAGAGCAGAAAGGCGGGCAGAGCAACGCGAAGCCCGATTGGCTCCTGTTCTCCCAAGGCGCGAAAAACGTAATAAAAAGCCGGCGCGACTTACCTCAGGTGCCGGAGACAACCATTCTACCCGTTCCGTGAAGAAGCCTCTGGACTCCGCGCCGGATCCTGCTTCCAAGCCTCGCCTTGCTACAGCGCCTGAAGACCTATTCCAAGAATGAAATAAAAAGAGCCATCAAACCAAGAAAACAACATCCAACTGAAGAAAAACAGCCCCCCACAAACAAAGTATTCCTGCCCTACATCAAAGGAGTCACTCACCGCATGGGAAAACTGATGGAAAAACACAACTTTCAAACAGTCTTCAGACCCACCAGAAAAATACAACAAATGCTAAAATCAGCAAAAGACAAAAGGGACCCCCGCACCGCTGCAGGAGTATACCGCATACCATGCAGCTGTGAACAAGTATACATCAGAACCACAAAACGAAGCATTCACACCAGGATAAAAGAACACGAAAGACACTGCAGACTACAGCAACCAGAAAAATCTTCAGTAGCTGAACATGCTCTCAAGCAAACGGGACAAAAAATCCTATTTGAAAACACAGAAATACTGGACAACACCAAAAGCCACACCACCAGATTATACAGAGAAGCCATTGAAATTCATAAACACCAGCACAGTTACAATAAAAAAGAAGAAAGTCTAAAAATTAGCAAAACCTGGCTACCAGTCCTGAAAAACACAGCCTGCAAAAAGTCAACAAACTCAGCTCAACCACCAGGAGATGGGAATACTTCTCACAATGAACATGCTAATCACGCTCAGCAGCCACTCGTTAACATTTTAACAAAACAAAAAACGCCACCTAATCTCCTATAACTTAACTCTATAAATAGAAAACAAACATTGCCACTCTACCTGGGCACAGAGAGATCGCTTCTGTCTGTGCTCCTGCCCTCTGAAGATGCCAGCCACAGATGCTGGCGAAACATTAGGAACCACAACTTCCAGAACACGGCCACACAGCCCAGAAGACCCACAACAGCCATCGAACTCCGGCCGTGAAAGCCTTCAACAATACATTGGGCTAAGAGCTGTTTGCTTCTCAGCAGGAGGTTCGAACGTGTGCATTGTTAGTGTGATGGTTCAATCTGAACTCAGACCCCCTGCTTTTGCCTTTGCCTGATCTAGCTTTTATCACTTGAAGAGTACCAAGGATAATTCTCTTTGGGTGCTCAAGAGTATTATGCAATCTATCCTTGTGTCATGCTCCTCAATCAAACGTTCTCAGAACATTTGATCATGTTCGCCTGCATGAATGAAGTTAGAAATGACCCGTGTTAGAACCTGCAAGTCAAGAAAGGAAGTTGGGAGGGGGGACATGCCAGGAGTGTGAAAGCATGTTGTTTGGACTATCTCAGGCATCCAAGGACGAATTGTTAGAGACATCTGTACGAAGCACTGCTGCCTGGCACGAAGGGGGGCTGTGAGTGAGGAGAGGGAGGAGATGCCTGGCTCTTCGAACTTTTGAACTGGGGGAAAAAGAGCGGGAATTTCCATTCGCAATTTTCTGGTTGTTCTGTGTACTACTTTCCATTAAAAAAGATTTCTGCAGTTCCATTGTATGAGTTTGGTTTAATTGGAAACTGAGTATAGCAAACATTACACCTTGTATGAACTGCATACTTAGGAAGTGTCCCTAAGATCAGTAGATTCATTAAGTTCAATGTAAATTAGAATCCATGGTGCCAGTAAGGGGAGAGCAGAAAGAGCATCAATTTGCATCATATAGTTTTCTTGTCAAATCCCCTTCTGATTCCAAGATGATGGTTCTTATTTGTTGCAAGTAGCACTTTGGGGATAGGAGATGGGCAGGCTCAGAACAAAATTGAAATTTGATTTGAATTAATTTGACTATTTTCCATGTATTAAATATTATTCCCTTTTGAAACATCGAAAATTGCAATTCAGTTTTACTATAGGACAGGGTCTGAACTCATAACCAATGTTTTGGGTGGGCTGCTTGCAGCTCAAGTATATAAGATTATAGTGTGAAATAATTATATTTTTACATCATTTTTCCACATGATTAAAGCATTTCTTTCCAAACACAATTCCAATTGATTCAGACCTCTAATTAAGCCCATGGTAAGGAAAGGATGGCATAAGAACATATTAAACAAATGCATAAATAAATAAATAACAAAGGTATAATTCTTCAAATAAATACATTTTCATGAATGGGTGAGTCATGAAAGACTTCGGTCATATAATATGTATCCAACTAATTAATAAGATGGACAATGATAAACTGAGCAGTGGCAACAACATAATGGAATCTTCTACTTGTTTACATGCAGCTCCTTGTCATAGCTGAGTTGTATTTTCAATATTCCATGACCACCATAGGAAGTTTACACCAGCTAGCAATGAATCTTGCCTGATCTGAGAAAGAAATTTTTGCTACTGTAATCAGAACAATTATTTCCATATTCACAATGTTTGTATTGGGGCCAGTGGTGCCCGCAGTAAACAGCCATAGTGCCAGAATGATATACTGTACATGTGATGACATAGTCACAGAAACACCATGTTTATGTACTTGTGTCATGATAGCTAATGCAAGTATGTAAGCCGTGGCATTTGTGGGACTATTGATATGTTGATAGTCCCGCCTTAGGCATGAAAGCCGGCTGGGTGACCTTGGGTAAGTCACTCTCTCTCAGCCCAACTCACCTCACACAGTTGTTGTTGTGGGGAAAATAGGAGGAGGAAGGAGTATTAGTACGTTTGCCGCCTTGAGTTATTTATAAAAATAATAAAGGCGGGATAGAAAATAAATAAATAAAAATAAAATAAAAAAATATTTGCACATATACCCCTAATTCTCATGATTGGGGGAGCTAAATCCTTGGCTATCTTGGCCTGCTGAAACCAGGAGGCAGCTTCTTGTTCCAAATCCTAGGTACTCCTAAAGATTTAGCTATTAATGTTTCATTTTTATCATTCTGACTTTCCCCAGAATTGCCTTCCCTTGCACTATTTGAAACAATCAGAGGTGTTAAGTTAGAGTTACAGTATTTGGAATCCAAGAACCAGGACAAACACTAGTTGACACTAAGCAGATACATCAAACTAATGGTCTGACCACTGGAGCCATCCTGGTTTTTGTAGCTCAAATATTTAGTAAGGTAAAGGTTCCCCCTGCACATTTGTGCAGTCGTGTCCGACTCTAGGGGCCGGTGCTCATCTCCGTTTGTTAGCCGAAGAGCCAACATTGTCCAAAGTCCTAAGTAAATTTCATGGGTGAGAGAAATAGGGAAACAGAATCTACTACATGAGGAAGCTATGGAGGATGGCATACTGACACCAAAAAGCAAGACGCCAACTCCACCCATGTGTTGCATATTTTCTCTTGCTCAACTTGTTTTGAAAATGTGTCATGGCATGATGCAGTAATTAGAACACCTTCATGAGTTAAGACTTCAAGGAAGCTGGGCACTAGAAATTGTTCAGAATAAGGTAGACACAGTCTAGTAGAATAATGTGGAAGCTGTATTCTCCAGTTTGGATTGACCTGTGAAATTAAGCTAGAGAGAGAGAGAGGGAGAGGTAGAGGGAGAGGGAGAGGGAGAGGGAGAGGGAGAGGGAGAGATAAGACGTACCAGGACAAATGTTAGGCATAATCCAGCCCATAGATATGTGTATGGAAATCTAATTGGATCTATGACAGCAGTATATTCCTAAGCATCTGTATTTGGAAGGAAGTCTTATTAAGATGAATGTGAGACTTCCAAATCCTTGCAGGACTGAAGTCTTAAATGTCCTTAACTTTACATTTGATATTTCCTTTTACATCCTACATATTATTTTGTGATGAATATACATTATGATAAAGAGTAGGTAATGACAGTTTTATATAGTCTCTTCCCAAGAATGTTCACCTGCACTAAAATATCAGATTTAATTGGCTAGATTGAATGGGAGATCTGCAAAAGGATTCTACTTGGAAAAGCTGCACAGATCAATTCTAAAAGTCATATTTTGAATGTACAGAGGTAAATGGAAATACATGATTGCAGAAGATGCTAAAATTGTGGTATGACTTTTCCAAAAAGAGCTGCTCAAGCTACACTTCTTGGGGGAAAATAGGCCACACAAAGGACAATAATCAGGAACCCTATTGTGTCACTCCAAATCCTCCCCAACGATCTTCACTTCTCAGTTTTGCTTAATAATCTCTATTAAGATTTTAAAATGATATGAAAGTCAGGAACACTATGTTAAAGAATAATATTTCTCCCTTAATTTATTTTTATCAATCTGCGAATCATCAAACAATAAAAAATGAAACTGAGATTGGAATAAAATATTTAAAATAATGTAAATACATTCGTTACAAAATTATAAAATACAACATGAGATAGATGGTGTAAAATCTAATCACATTATACATGGGTCCTATTCAAGTGCTCAAAGACCAAGGCAAAGAAATAAAACTATGTTGGAGCACAGGGGTACATGTAACAACCCATTAATTTGATTTACATCCGCACTACTTCTACATTTCTGAACTGAGAAAGGCAAAGTGGAATTCAAAGCATGCCCAAATGTAAAGGATTCTAAAGTGTGTTTAGCTGCATATGCTTAGAATCCCTTTCAAACCTACAAATTCAATAAGGGAGTTATTAAGAGTGGAGTAAATGGGACAAGCATACTCAGGGAAACTAAAGTAAGGTAGTTATGGATGGATTCCCCCAGACTCCCATCTGTTCTATCTACTCAATATTTTCTTTCAACACACATATAGAACAACAAGGAATTGCCTGATGCACTTTATCTTTCTGGTCTTCTTCAGGGTTTTTTGTTGTTGTTGTTTTTGGTGCCTCCGAGTCAGTGTTGACTCCTGGTGACTGCCTGGACTAGTCAATGCAGTTTCCTTGCCAAGATTTTTGGAAGTGGTTTGCCACTGCCTACTTCCTAGGGCTCAGAGAGAGTGCTCAGCTGGCTTTGTGCCTAAGGCAGGTCTAGGACTCACCGTCTCCCAATTACTAACCTAGTGCCTTAATCACTACAAATTTTCAGGCTACAATTTTATTAATTTATTTTATTTATTTATCGTATTTATACCCCGCCTATCCCCTCCCTAACGGAGGACTCTAGGCGGCTTACATACATATATATATATTAACATTTCATACATATACATTTAAATCGCGCGGTAAGGAAGGGGGTAAGGGAACCGACTCTTCTAAGGCTCTGGACTACATATCCCAAGATGCCTTGAGCCGGCTGCTGACGTCCTTGTAGATGTTACTTCTGGGTCCGTCGTAACCACCGCCATTCGATCTTTCCTCCAATCTTTTTCCTCCGGTGGAACCGACTCCCGACAGGACGCCAGCAAATTTCCCCACTTAAGGTGGCACCCATTAATCTACTTGCTGAGCCTTCGAACTGGTTGACAGGAGCTGGGACTAGCAACGAGAGCTCACCTAAATTTCCCCACTTAAGGTGGTACCCATTTATCTACTTGCTGAGCTTTCGAACTGTTGGGTTGATAGGAGCTGGGACTAGCAACGAGAGCTCACCTCGTTGCGCGGGGATTCCAACTGCCGACCTTCCGATCGGCAGTCTACAGCTCAGCGGTTTAACCCGCTGAGCCACCGCGTCCCTTAATACATCAATACATCAATTTCTGGGCATATGTATCCATTCCTTTTTTTATCAATCTGTGTATCATCAAACAATTAAAAAATGAAGCTGCGATTGGAATAAAATATTTAAAATAATATAAAAACATTAGTTACAAAATTATAAAATACAATATGAGATTGTTGTTGTTGTTGTTCAGTCGTTTAGTTGTGTCCGACTCTTCGTGACCTCATGGACCATAACACGACAGGCCTTCCTTTCCTCCACTGTCTCCCGGAGTTTATTCAAATTCATGTTTGTTACATCGGTGATGCTATCTAACCATCTCATCCTCTGCCGTCCCCTTCTCCTTTTGCCTTCAGTCCTTCCCAGCATCAGGGTCTTTTCCAGTGAGTCCTCTCTTCGCATTAGGTGGCCAAAGTATTTGAACTTCAGCTTCAGTATCTGTCCTTCCAATAAGCAGTCAGGGTTGATTTCCTTTAGGATTGACTGCTTTGACCTCCTTGCAGTCCAAGGGACTCTTAAGAGTCTTCTCCAGCACCACAGTTCGAAAGCATCAATTCTTCGGCGCTCAGCCTTCCTTATGGTCCAACTCTCACAGCCATACATTACTATTGGGAAAACCATAGCTTTGATTATACGGACCTTTGTCGGCAAGGTGATGTCTCTGCTTTTTAATATGCTGTCTAGGTTTGCCATAGCTTTCCTCCCAAGGAGCAAGCGTCTTTTAATTTCATGACTGCAGTCACCATCTGCGGTGATCTTGGAGCCCAAGAAAATAAAATCAGTCACTGCTTCCATTTCTTCCCCTTCTATTTGCCAGGAAGTGATGGGCCCAGATGCCATGATCTGAGTTTTTTTAATGTTGAGTTTCAAGCCAGCTTTTGCACTCTCCTCTTTCACCTTCATCAAGAGGCTCTTTAGTTCCTCTTCACTTTCTGCCATTAGGGTGGTATCGTCTGCATATCTGAGGTTGTTGATATTTCTCCTGGCAATCTTAACTCCGGCTTGTGATTCATCCAGCCCGGCATTTCTCATGATGTACTCTGCATATAAGTTAAATAAGCAGGGTGATAATATACAGCCTTGTCGTACTCCTTTCCCAATTTTGAACCAATCGGTTGTTCCATGTCCGGTTCTAACTGTTGCTTCCTGACCCACATACAGGTTTCTCAGGAGACAGGTAAGGTGGTCTGGTACTCCCATCTCTTTAAGAATTTGCCAGAGTTTGTTGTGATCCACACAATCAAAGGCTTTAGCGTAGTCAATGAAGCAGAAGTAGATGTTTTTCTGGAACTCTCTTGCTTTTTCCATGATCCAGCGAATGTTGGCAATCTGTTCTCTAGTTCCTCTGCCTCTTTGAAACCCAGCTTGCACTTCTAGTAGTTCTCGGTTCACATACTGCAATATGAGATAGATGGTGTAAAATCTAATCACATTATACATGGGTTCTATTCAAGTGCTCAAAGAGCACGGCAAAGGTATAAAACTATGTTGGAGTTTTGACCCCTTTCTGTTAAATAAATATAAGGATAAGCATGCTTTGGAACTTGAATTAATACCACACCTCTGGGCTATTCATTAAACATGCATGTCATTTTGCAGGGGGAAAAAAAGATGGAGCTCCTTTAAGAGTCATATTAAACATGTGCTGCTTTAGTGATTTGATTAATTAAAACTATACTTTTTTTAGGCACATGAAGAAGCTTGAAAAAACATGTGTGTGGTTTATTTAATAGCAGATAGATGCTTTGCTTGCCCATGGGACCCAAGGACTTCTTCTGAACGATTTTTGAAACCTGCTATAAATAACACTATAAATTAAATATCATATAATGGAAAATCCTTCACTTCCAAGGCTAATTTATTTAACTGCAATTCCTGACACTCAAATGCAAGACTGAGAAAATGAATGCCCAATATTTCAACTAAGTAAATATAAATTAACATGTATTTAATTCCCATGTAGTTATATGTACCAGTGCACATTATAATGCAAAAGAAAACATTTTAAAAAATTAAAATCCTCTGGAAAGAAGATTAAACATGTATGCTTAAACCAATTTCTTCTTTTGTCTCCCTTCTCACTAAAGTCAATAGGAGACTGGAAAATGGCTGTTCTGGCATAGTATTATCTATCAGTAGCTGATTTGGCAGCAGTATATCTGTATTTGATATCTGTAGCATATCAACCAAGGGACAGTGGTATAACACCCACCATTTCTTCACAACTCTACAACTCCAATGTTTGTTGTTTATTCGTTCAGTCGCTTCCGACTCTTTGTGACTTCATGGACCAGCCCACACCAGAGCTTCCTGTCGGCCGTCGCCACCCCCAGCTCCCCCAAGGTCAAGTCCATCACCTCCAGAATATCATCCATCCATCTTGCCCTTGGTCGGCCCCTCTTCCTTTTGCCTTCCACTTTCCCCAGCATCAGCATCATCTCCAGGGTATCCTGTCTTCTCATTATGTGGCCAAAGTACTTCAGTTTTGCCTTTAATATAATTCCCTCAAGTGAGCAGTCTGGCTTTATTTCCTGGAGTATGGACTGGTTTGATCTTCTTGCAGTCCAAGGCACTCTCAGAATTTTCCTCCAACACCACAGTTCAAAAGCATCTACCTTCCTTCGCTCAGCCTTCCTTATGGTCCAGCTCTCGCAGCCATAGGTTACTACAGGGAATACCATTGCTTTAACTATGCGGACCTTTGTTGTGGCCAAAGTACTTGTTTTCAGACTTGAACTAGGGAGACCCAGGTTCAGGTCCACTCTCAGCAATGTAAGCACACTGGGTGACTTTCAGGGTTGTTGATATGGGGGAAACTGGAGGAGGAATTCAATTTTGAGTTCCTGAAGGAAAATCAGGACATTACTCCGAGAAATACATAAATGAAATAAACATACTGGTTTCAAATATATGTAGAGAAATATATGTAGAGAAATATTAAAAATCAGTTGCTTGCTAGTGTATGAATTATGTGGTTATCCAGTTTTCTGCTGTTTTTCTATTGCTGCTTGGGTAAGTATTGATATAAATTTAAGATCTTATTAATGATAGTTAATGCTTGATAACATGATGAATCATTTTGGATCATTGTTTCTTATCCTTTGAGATCAGACAGTGGAAGCCATGATAGCAAGACCTGCACCCTAAAGATCATTTAAAGTGGCTTACCGTACTTTGCATTCATCATCCTTGAAACATAACTATACAAATTTAACAAGAACCAGGGAATTGATATTCCAGTGCTTGTTAATGCCATCTGCCTCGGAGCCACTACCCTGCAACACCTTGCTTTAAACTGCAGCATGGGGATGGATATCTTGGGGGAGGGGGGCAGGGGGGAATACCAGAGAGGAATAGTACACATGTAGCCTATATGTGGCTTGGGAACCACCTACTGTTGCCTTTTGCTCCACAGCTGGCATATTTATTTATTTATCCAATTTTTATCACCGCCCATCTCCCCCCAAGGAGGCACTCTGGGCAGTTTACAATAAAAACACAGTTAAAATGCAACATAACTGCAAGTGCAACAAATATAAATATAAACACACAATAAAAATATAAAATATGATAAAATCCAGATGGCTGATGGTTCTCTATCAGTCCGTGGGTATAAAACGTTATTTAGGGCACTAGCCATCCCCAGGAATTTTCCTTCCCACTCCAGGAATGTTGGCAAAACCAGGTTTTTAATTTTTTGTGGAATCCCAGGAGCGAAGGGACCTGTCTTATCTCCAAGGGAAGAATGTTCCAGAGGGCAGGAGCTACTGCAGAGAAGGCACGCTTCCGAGATCCCACTAGATGGAATTCTTTTACAGATGGGCTCTGCCCTCTCTGCGACCGGGTGGGATGGGTCGATGTAATGGGGATGAGACGGTCCCTCAGATAACCTGGACCCATGCCATGTAGGGCTTTAAAGTTCATAACCAACACCTTGAATTGGACCCGGAAGCAAACTGGGACCCAGTGCAGCTCGCGTAACAAAGGTGCTATATGTGCCCACCTTGGGGCACCTAAGATTGCCCGTGCGGCTGCATTCT
This sequence comes from Charina bottae, assembly GCA_023362775.1. Taxonomy (NCBI): domain Eukaryota; kingdom Metazoa; phylum Chordata; class Lepidosauria; order Squamata; family Charinaidae; genus Charina; species Charina bottae. The sequence goes on from JALMGJ010000005.1 coordinate 25,856,756, forward strand.
GGATCAACTGTAGCTTCCGGATATTTTTCAAAGGTAGCCCCATGTAGAGTGCATTACAGTAGTCTATATGGGAGATAACCAGGGCGTGAGTGACTGCTCGAAGGGCCTCTCGGTCCAGGATGTCTTCATGGTAGGGGAATGGAGGGAGGAAAGGTGGCCTTCAGAATGAAAGATAATCATCACTTCTACATTACAGGATAGTAAAAGGGTGGAATTTCTGCTTTCCACATTCATGAGGGATAGGGAAAGTCTAATCTATATTAAAGATAACAACCAGGAAATCAGGGTGTAATTATGACTTCTAAGTAGACTTCAAAGGTGAGTTCTTGAATATGTGTCATAGATTTAAAAAGATGTCAACACATACACATACACATACACATACACGTGCACGCACACACACACACACACACACGCACACACTACACACACACACACATGCACACACACATGCACATACACATATAGTATATGTTTTAAAATCATTGGTACTGGAACTTGAATCTGCCGCATGCCATCCTCTCTGCTTTGGAAGCCCTTAATTGCAATCCCAGCAGGGATGGGCATGGCCATCATAATGCAGAATAAATAGCAGAGGAGCCAGGTCATTCCATCACTTCGGCAGACATACCAGTTGCTTTTGGCTTTTTCTTGACAGTCCTTGACAGAGTAGAGTAAGGGAATAAAAACAGGACTACAATTGCTCTCAAATCCTCTTCTAAAATCCTTTATATTTAAGATGTTCATTATGAAAACTTGGATTAAGTATTCATACCCAATAGAGTTATTCCCACCTTTTAAATATTTATTTGCTTTTGAGTCCTACCTTTGTGAACATGAACCTGAATACTAGGTCATTGATTTTGAATTAGGAGAGAACCTGTAACCTTGTTTAGTTGTGAACTATGAGCTCCCTCAGGATATTTATATGCATATAAAGGATTGGAGGTTACACAAGTTGACCTCTGTCTACCCTCAGTTCCAAACTTGGCCATTTTGCGTTCTCATCTATCTGCATGTCCTTGAACACAAAGAGAATTCTCCATTCAATCAGGAACATGAATCACACCTCTTCTATTGAACAATGTCAGGAAACAGGGCCAGCAAGCTTAGGGCCAGCCTTGTGCTACCTGCAGATTCTTAAATATTTTGTGTGTGTGCATGCCTTCAAGTCAGTCTTGATTCCTGGTGACTAGATTAACTCCATGAAGTTTTTGGAAGTAGTTTGCCATTACCTGTAGCTTGAATCATGTCAACTGGATTTCTATTTTCTCAGTGGAAACGTTTCGCTCCTTATCCAAGAAGCTTCTTCAGTCTGAGCAACGTTTGTAAGGGAATCCTTAAATATGTTTCTAGGGTGGCTGTGTGACCTTGCACCTGGGGTTAGGTCATGGTTATTTGAGATGTTTCTAAGTCCCTTTATCATCCAAAGGAGGATCGTTAAGATTACCTTGCTGTTGTTGAGCTTGCGAAATGGTCTTAATCTTCCTAGGCACAGAAGACAAAGCAGGAAGGAAAATAGGGGAAAGATTGTGCCTGAGGCCCCCACCTCTATTCAAAGAAGGATTTTCCAAGTTGGCATAAATGGATTCCTTGACCCCTCTTTCAAACCACTTATCTTCCCTGTCTAAAATGTGAACATTAATGTCCTCAAATGAGTGTCCTTTTTCCTTTAGATGAAGGTAAACTGCTGACTCATTTGAGGACATTAATGTTCACATTTTAGACAGGGAAGATAAGTGGTTTGAAAGAGGGGTCAAGGAATCCAGGATCGTCACCTTGTTGTGGTGAGTGGGCTTGTGTGTTCCCAATGAACCCTGTGAGCGAAGCCGTCGGGAGTCATGTACTCCTGGTAGGGTCACCCATGGCGGTAAGGTCCAGGGGGAGGAACAATGGCGCCATCAATCCAGCTTAAAGGTGTGTCACTAGAAAATGTCGACCACTTTTATTATCTCGGCAGCCATCTATCTACAAAAGCCGACATCGACGCTGAAATTCAGCATCGCCTGAGCTCTGTGAGTGTAGCTTTCTCCCGAATGAAGCGTAGAGTGTTTGAGGATTGGGACATTCGCAGGGAGACCAAAATGCTTGTTTACAAAGCCATTGTACTACCAACCCTTCTGTACGCCTGTGAAACATGGACCCTCTACAAACGCCACCTCCAACTTCTTGAAAGATTCCATCAACGCTGCCTCCGAAAAATTCTGCAAATTACTTGGGAAGATAGGCGGACTAATGTTAGTGTATTAGAAGAAGCAAAAACCACCAGCATTGAAACAATTATCATGCAACATCAACTTCGCTGGACCGGCCATGTTGTTCGAATGCCTGACCAAGGACACTCAAAGCTAATTTAAAAAAATGTAATATCAGCATTGAGAACTGGGAAGCCCTAACTCATGACCGTTTCAATTGGAGGTCAGCCTTTATTAATGGCGCTATGGACTTTGAAGAAGCACGAGTACAGGGCGAAAGGGAGAAAAGAGCTAAAAGGAAGGCACATCAGGCAAACCCTCATCATGACCGTCTCCCACCCGGAAACCTATGCCCTCAGTGTGGGAGGTTTTGCGGATCCAGAATTGGCCTTTATAGCCACTTACGGATCCACTGTTAAAATTTTACCTTTGGAAGACAATCTTACTTGGCTACGAGTGATCGCCAATGAACCAATGAATGAATTATGCCAACTTGGAAAATCCTTCTTTGAATAGAGGTGGGGGCCTCAGGCACAATCTTTCCCCTATTCTCCTTCCTGCTTTGTCTTCTGTGCCTAGGAAGATTAAGACCATTTCGCAAGCTCAACAACAGCAAGGTAATCTTAACGATCCTCCTTTGGATGATAAAGGGACTTAGAAACATCTCAAATAACCATGACCTAGCCCCAGGTGCAAGGTCACAAACAGCCACCCTAGAAACATATTTAAGGATTCCCTTACAAACTTTGCTCAGACTGAAGAAGCTTCTTGGATAAGGAGCGAAACGTTTCCACTGAGAAAATAGAAATCCAGTTGACATGATTCAAGCTACAGACAATTCCACCTGGATGACTGAGAAACTTCAATGACATTTTGCCATTACCTCTTTCCTAGGGCTGAGAGAGTGTGACGGCCCCAAGGTCACACAGCTGGCTTTATGCCTAAGGCACAGTCTCCCAGTTTCTAGTCTGGTGCCTTTAACCACTACACCAAAGTGGCTCCCTTTTAAACATCTGATTAGATTTAATTCCTAAATAAGGCTTGGATATCAGCAAGCAAAGTTTTGTCTCTACACATTAAAAAGGTAAAGGTTTCCCCTGCACAGTCGTGTTTGACTCTAGGGGGCAGTGCTCATCTCTGTTTCTTAGCCAAAGAGCCAGTGCTGTCCGAAGATGCTTCCACGGTCATGTGGCCTAGATGACGCGCGCGGAACGCTGTTACCATCCCACAGAAGTGGTACCTATTTATCTACTTGCATTTGCATGCTTTCTAATTGCTAGGTTGGCAAGAGATAATTTTATGTGGTTGGAGGTACACACATAATACACAGATCTAGAAAAACAATTATTTCCCACTATCAGTCTGGAATGATGCAGCCCACTTTTAAGCTTTATATATTTCATGAATCAGTTTTGCAAAACTGCAAAACTGCAAATTATATATGACTTTTTTCAGTCTGCCATTTTGAAAGCATATTTAATTCTCCCATATTATGATGTTATACATGCATTTAATTATGTACGTTATGTCATGCAACTCAAAGGAAGGCCTCTGATGATAATCTCAAAATATAAGAAGACTCATACGGAAACATGGAATCAAACTTTCTGCGTAACTTCCTAGTAATGCTTAGTTAAAACACACCTTTTTAAAAAATTCATTTCAGTTCATTGAAAGTTGTTGAAATGCTGAAAATATTTCTCTTTTGTTACTATGGAAACAAAATGGCTGTGATAAGAACATGGAAGTTATGCTTCTACTTCCTGTCCCAGATTTTCAGATGCTAACTGGGAGCTTTTCGGATTTGCTATTTCCTAGAACAGGGCTTTCCAAAGTGCTGCCGCTGGCGACACGCCAGCGGCAGTGCGGCAGCGGCGGTGGCATGGCAGCGGCGCGGGGGCGCGCACACGCAGCGGCAACACAGGAGGGTGTGCGGCGGTGCGCGTGCGCGCGGCAGCAACCCAAGGGGGCGTGTGGCGGCGTGGGGGGGCGTTCGGCGGCGCGCGCGCACGCGCACGGCGGCAGCGGCTGCCGCTGCCACCGTGCACATGCGCGCCGCCACTTCCGGGTGGTGTGGCGACACACCACGCTGTGTGTGGCGACACACTTTTGTGTCGCCACACACAGTTTGGAAAGCTCTGTCCTAGAATGTTTAACTTTTGTATTTGCATTCTGTATTTACTTTGGGGCTGTGTATAATGGTATAGGACTGATTTTGTATCATCTCAGCATCCCTTTTTGTTCTGTGATTCTTGATTTAAGAAGTCCATGTGACGAATCTGTCAAACAACAAACAGCCCGAAGCTGGTACATAGATGCCTTAGGAATTCACCTACAGATAGCAGCATTTGATCTGATCCTTGTGTATTCCTCTCCTTTATTTTCTCACCATAGCTAGAATTAAATACAAATAGGGCATATCTTCTGATATATATTGAAAATTTCAGAGAATCAAATCAAATGTTTTTCTAATTCAGTTCTTCATTTCTCCATGCAGGAAGATGGGTGGAGGAAGGAGCTCATGAATTTGAAGCCTAGCCAGTTCTGTTAACTTTTGAGATGACATCTCCAGGAAAGGATTTTGAATAGCATTCAATTTTATGAGAAAGCTGACATACAGAGTGACAGACTCACATTTATATTATGCCATTCTTTAGATTTCAAACACACTTATTCATGTAATATTTTTGGTATAGCTGTCAATACTTTATCAACGAAGTAAAAATATAGGTCTCAAAGGGCAGTGAATATGTCATTTTCTTTGTTTGCTTACTTGTTTTACATTCTTAAAAATAATACCTACATTGATGGCCCTATAAAATTAACCCACCAGTTAATTTTTAGAATTCTGATTAAATCTGATAAACTCTAGGGAAAAAATTGCTTTCTAAAGTCTTGCTGGTCTAATCCAGATTATGGCTAGAAATGCCAATATATTTACAATGGAATTGTTAAATTCAACATATTCCAACACTTGTTTGTTGTTGTTTATTCGTTCAGTCGCTTCCGACTCTTCATGACTTCATGGACCAGCCCACGCCAGAGCTTCCTGTCGGCCGTCGCCATCCCCAGCTCCCCCACGGTCGAGTCCGTTACCTCCAGAATATCATCCATCCATCTTGCCCTTGGTCGGCCCCTCTTCCTTTTGCCTTCCACTTTCCCCAGCATCAGCATCTTCTCCAAGGTATCCCGTCTTCTCATTATGTGGCCAAAGTACTTCAGTTTTGCCTTTAATATCATTCCCTCAAGTGAGCAGTCTGGCTTTATTTCCTGGAGTATGGACTGGTTTGATCTTCTTGCAGTCCAAGGCACTCTCAGAATTTTCCTCCAACACCACAGTTCAAAAGCATCTATCTTCTTTCGCTCAGCCTTCCAACACTACTGATTTGTAAAAGATGTTTTGCTTCCTATTAAACGTATATTGATAACTAGTAAAAAAAATGTAAGAAGAAACATATGCAGTTGTTTTATCCTGACATAAACAATTCATTTCCTGGTGTGTCATTCAGTTTTAAACCTTTAATCAGAATCCTGAATAATGAATGGACACACCTATCAATGCTTCCTAAACTTTGTTTTCACAAAATGCCCTTCTTTATTGTTATGATAGCCTTATTTGTGTGACTCGTATTTACCTTTTTACTGTGAAGCAGTTGCTATAAGCAGCACTTTAATTTTTCCAGCATGTTCTTTAGCCAATTTGAAACAATTTCAAGGGAAAAGCACCCCTCAAACTTGCTACATGAATCTTTGAAGAAGCAAAATACCCACTTGTATACATCCCTTAAATGGACTCTGAACATGTTTGTTATTTAATGTAAATAAAGTATACAGCCCATTGTACAGTTGTCCCTCACACTGGCTATCTGATAGCCTATTTGTTATATCTATTTATTCCACTAAAAATGTAGTGCTGTAGCAGAGTTCACTCACAGTGATAGCCTTATTGTCGTTGGTTTGGCTCTGGCTTAGCATCTGTATGAGCTCACACACTGTGGTTTGTAAACCATGGCTCCTTAACATGTTGCAAAATCATGGTTAAACACACTATAATTCTTTATGTTGTCTGAACCCAGCCAGCCAGCAATGATTTAAGTCTAGTATCCAGGCCTATTTATTTGACCAAGCATACACTATTCCTTAGATATAGTTAAATAATTTATTATTTTTACCTCATTGGAATATCAGTGTTTCTTAACAAAGCTACAGACAGAAAATCAGAAACTTGTGTTTAATGCACTTCTCTCCAAAGAAAGTAATTTTTGTGTTTTATTGCTTTGATTCCAGTAGCATTTAAGTACATAAATGGTTTAAAATATAAGATACAAACTCTGAAAGTAGCTTGAGTTTCCAAGAGAGATATGCAGAACAATCTTACATATCTCTACTCAAAAGTTTGTCCCACTTTAGATAGATGGGTATAGGATTACAGCCTATGATTATACCATTTACTAGTTTGGAAACCGGTTAGAAATGATGGTATTAAGCTGTGTTCATAAAAAAGTAAACAAAAAGAAAATAGTTTCTGCTATGATTTTGTATAGTTCTTTTGACCCAGGAAATGTGTTCACTTCACCTAAACATAATGCTTCTTGGTATATATAGCTGTCACACCACAGCATATTTACACGTCTCCCAAACATATCTAATTTATTTGTAGCTGCTTATTAGCTTCCATTATAGCTGACCTCAAAAACATACTACTACTCTGGGAAATAATAGTACGTGCTGTTTAATATACCTCTTTCTGAATTTGTATTCTCTTTGAAAATACTAAGCATTTGTCTATTATAGGACAGAGAACACTGCATTCTAGGGCATATTTAGGGTATAAACTGATATTGGCTTAAGCTGTAGACAGAGAACTTAGATATGTGCATATTCTTGAAATCCTAATTTGGTTTCACAGTGATAGGTAAAACATTAGTCTTAAATTGGAGACTTGAGTTCAGATGTGTGTTCAAGCAGAAAGTCTATTATGCCTGTTAGTTGACAAGCACATTTTGGCTTAACATATATAACCCAGTTTTAGTTATTAAAACACATAGTTTTGAGTTACATGGCAGTTTTGATGAAAGCTACTATTTACAACCATTTTTATATATGCATCTGACTAAAATCAACCTGGGTTCTCATTGGCTGTAAGTTTACTAATTAGCATAAGCCTGAATTGGTTCATTATAACACTTATTAAACAAGGAAACTGGTTTTGCAATATAATACATATGCGCGTGAGAACAACTAATGTTTTGTATTTTTCATTCACTGGATTTATTGGATTTGTTAAAGCCACCGAACTCGAATTTTAACTCTCATTAAAAACTGCCATTTTTGTTTCTTGCCAGTCCAAAACCATTAGCCTCCCGCACGAAGAGAGTAAATAGATCTCAAAAGATGTGTGGGGTGACCAAAACTGGGTATTCATAAACGTGTCAGGCACACATGAAGCAAGGGAGAGAGAAAAAAAAAACCAGTCGAGCAACGCTACGTATGAATCAGCCCTCCTCTTTCGGAGCTTCTACCGCGTGACAACGACATCCTGTCGCCACCGCGCCGCCGTCGTCCAATCATTAGCCCCGTTCGCTCGCGCGCCCCCAGCGGCAGTCGTGAAGAAAGACAATACTTCCTCCCCCGCCCCACTCTTCGTTTACCGCGGCAGCCGTTTGGAGCTCTCGCGAGACTTGCCGAATCTTCCCCTCCTCGCTGGGTTTCCACGCCACTCCCCCTGATCCCTCCTCCCCGCCGGCTGCGCTCCTCCCCTTTCTTCCTCCCTCCCCCCTCTCTCTTGCGCCGCCGCCCCCGCCTGAGCTGTCTGTGTCTGTGTCTCGGGGAGAGGGGAGGGGGCCTGCTCGGCCCTGCGCACTGAGCGATGTTTGGCCGCCATCGCGGCGGAGGAGGAGGAGGCGCAGGAGGCTGAGGGAGTCACCGCCGCCGCTACTACCGCCGCTGCTGAGTGAGAATAGACGGCCGCCTGGGCCTGCCACGGCTCGGCTGTTGACTGCCTACTGTCGGAGTAAAGGTCGCCGGCGCCTCTGTTGTTGTTGCCGGAGGGAGCTTCTCCCCGATCCCTTTCCCTCTCCACTTCCTCCTGGTCCTCAGGAAGGGGCTCCGCTCTCGCCGAGCCCCAAAATGTCGAACCTGAGCAAGGGGACGGGCAGCCGGAGGGACACCAAGATGCGGATCCGAGCATTCCCGGTGAGTGAACTGAGGCTGCGTCCCTGCGCAGGGCCTGGCTTGGCCCCGCTTGGCTAGGCCTGGCGAAGGGACGAGACGCCGGCCTCGCCTGGCTAATTTGCCTGGGAGCCTCGCTTCACTCTTTCTCTCGCTTCCTCGACCCGGCCTGTCACCGACTCTAGAGGCCGGGGTTGGGGGAGGAAGTCGGCCCTGCAGCTTGGGAATCCAGCAAGCCAGGGTGCTGCGGTTGGGCGAGCAATGAGAGCCCAAGTTTCCGTACCAGGAAACGAAGAGGGAGGTTGGAGGGCCCGTCATTTGCCCCAGGGAAGGACGCTTCTCCCAGGCCTTTGTAAGGGGGCCGGTCTGCTCTTAGCTGTTTTTTTTTTAAATCACGCTGATAAGTGTACGAGCCTTTTTACAGAGAAGAATAAATTAACTCACAGGATTCGGCCTCATACCTGTCGCGCCTCAGAAAGTCAACGGATCCACCTGGGATGTTTGCAAAGTTGTTTTTGGACGCTAGTATCGATAAACGAAACTGCACACAGTAAAGAGTTTGAAATCAGAAGGCAAAATAACCTAGCTCTGAAGTAGGGCATAGTTGTCATTTGGGAGGAATTTTTTTGATGATTTCTTCCATACATTGCTTCATACTTTGTGATGATTTCAGTTGACAGTTGCTTCAACTGAAGGTTGAAAACACAAAGACATTCTTTCATCAAGGCTTTTTGTAATTTGAAGGCTTGGGGATTTTCAATATTTGAATCTGTTTCACTGAATCTGTTGGTGTATATATATGTATAAATTTGAAAGGCAATACCTTTTCTTTTTGACCCAAGCAAAACTTTCATTATTGATTCAGGAAGGTAGTGGCAAATAATTGTTGGCCTTTGTAAAGAGAGAAACCATGACCATTTACACAAATAATTTGGCAACTGTCACTGACAATAGTACAAACAGCCTACAATTCCATTATTGAAAATATGTTTTGAAGCAGTAGTTAGATTAAAAATAAAATCTTAATATCCATTCCAGTTTACACAGAAACGTAGTAAAATTCAATATAGTTTTCTCCTGACTTCATGTAATTCACAATTTTAACAAGTCAACTTTTTAAAAACTATTACATTTACATTCTTCTTATTTCACTAGATTTGCTCTCAGAATACTCTTTAAAGCTTCTTGCATTTCTATAACTGTATTTCTAGTAGCAGCTTCTTAGGAACCAATGAAATTCTGTAGTATTTTTTCTGTTAATTTAGTTAATTTTGAAATGACTTTGACTTAAAGTGTTGACTACATAAACAATAGGATTTTTTTCAGGGGTAAAGTGCTACTTTTTAAGGAAGTTTTGTTATTTTTGCTGCAATAAACATACCGAACCATATTAAAAACACCTTTAGTATTTTAATATTCTGTTGTGCGGAAAATGTTCATTGCATGTTCTGGTAGTCTGATAAGTTTGGTAAATGAGATCTATCCAGCAAATACTTCAGTGTATACAAGAGTTAAATTGAACAAGAGAAACAAAGTTTGCAGTCAGGATAAATATTCTTCATTCTGCTTTCTTTCTTACAGATGAGCCTGTAAAATGTTGGTGGGTGAAGAATGTTCACAAAGTGTTTTCACACAAAACAGAGCATTACTGTTTCTCCCATGAAATTGTTTCATATTAGTGATTGTTAAAAGTTTTTCCTTTATATTTTGTTTGAAAGTAACTGGCTTAGAATTTTTACAGCATGCATAGGGAGAGTATATAGAAAGTTACTGATTCTGTGTGCAAAGCAAAGCAAGGATTATCTATCAGTATCCTGTATGTTCAAGCAAAGAAAAGAGCAATATTAGAAAATCAAGAGGAATGATGTTGGACTGTAGAAATATGGAGTGAGCTATACTGTTGGTATATAAATTATGTGTAGTGTAGTAGTAATATATTTATCAGATAATGTCATTAAATTAATGTATTGAATGTGAGTGAGATTTTGTATTTCTGGTAACCGAGAATTTTTCAGACCCACAGTAAAATTAATTAACTTCTTTTCTGATACATACATAGCACTGAACAATAGTATGGCATGTTTTGCTTAGCTGATACACAGATCATCCCACTAAAGAAACAAATATCTACAAACAACTGTAGATAGGTTTGCACATTATGTTAAGCTAAAACTAAACCTCATTATGGTTTAATGCAATATGCATTTTAACTGGCTTCATCATTAACATCACATTGGTAGAATGCATATTAAGTTTTGACATCTTAATTTTAAAAACTATTGACTCAAGTTTAATGTATTAATTGAGCTGGACAGACATGGAATTTATCGTACAGTAGCATGGCAATTTTTGAAATAGTTTTAAATTGTCTAGCTTTGTATAGAACAATGCTGTAACTGTAAATTGCACAATTTGTGTATAATGTCAGTATCAATTATTTAATTACATATACAAAGTGACAACCCTATCATGCTGAGCTCACGTGCATAGGACTTAATAGCAGATTATTTATATTGGTCATTTACAAGTGTGAACATATAATTAGGCTCTGAGTTAATGTATGAAGTTATGATCTTATTGCCAATTATTAGAAGAGGTTCTTAATATGTTATTCTGATGAGATTAACCTGCTGCTGCTGTGCTAGAAGTCTGTTAGACATGCCTTGGTCCATGTCTCTCCTATCTATTATTCTTGTTCTTGCAGAAGGAGCTTATGTTGTACGTTTTGTGCAATGCCTTGGTGGCCTGTGAGCTTTCTTCCATCTCCTTCCCACCCTCAATAACAGACTTCAGTGATAAGTTCATAAGAACGTATCTTCCCTGCAAAGAGAGACCAGGCAAGGCGTCAAAGGATATGTCTTCTCCATCCATGTTGAATACTCTGGGGTGAATACCAGTGGGCATTTATTTCAGAAATGTAATGTGAACAAAAGTGGAAATGTCACATTGCCTTTAATTACATGCCATTGAAAGATATATAACATATATTCTTTGAGTATCTGCTCTCATATATAGTGATATATTTTCAACATTCTTTGAATCATATTTCTGTAGCTTTGCTTTTTATTCACATTGTAATTACTTCATATTGAATATATGGAGTCAGTCTGTAATTGTCAGTTTTGTTTATGTAGATCAGGGTATAAAACTTTCTCAGGACAGAGTTGCATGTTCTTAGCACTGCAAAAGGTAATAGTACTGAAAATACAAAAACTATTATTTCTTTTACATTTAATTAAATATTAAGATGATTACCATCCAATCATATTATAGTTTACCGTCCATTTTATAGTTTTGCCTTTAAATCACATTAAAAATTACAGCTTAGTAGCATCTTTTGGAAGCTTGTGAAAGCCTTTAGGTTTCTGAGGTTTAGAAATTGTAAGCAACCTCTGTTGTAGATCAAAATGTATAGGTTAATTAATGTATTTGAGTTATTTTTGGTGGTGGTCTGCCTTGTAAATCCAATATTGGATTTTATTGGGAGATTTTCAGTTTGACTAACTCAGGGGAAATCAGGCCAGGGATAGTCTTGTCAATGCCTAAATAAAATTCCAATAAATGCTTGCTGAATAATTCTATTTATGATGACTAGATAATGCTGTGCAAAGCATTCAATAAAGGACCTTCACAAAGCATGTTGGCCCAGAGAATGCACCTGTTCTTTAAGCATTAAAGCATCTTCATCCTCCAGGAAATTTGGTATATCTGCATACATAGCTGCTTCATTGGTAATCATAGTGGAAGTGTTCATATATGAGCATACTGTTGAGGAAAACCTTTGAAGCAGCCATCTAGAACATGGCTACTTTAACACTTCAAGATGTTACATCAGTGTTCTTTGCAAATGTTTTGCATGGCCCTTCTAGATATAAATGGCATCCCAGATTAATTTTATTTATTTATATATAATAAAAATATAATATAATATAATTAATATAATATAATATAATATAATATAATAAATATAATATATTCCTTAGCATGATGGAAACAGAAACAGAGTAGTTTTAATCATATTGTAAGGTTCTGTGCTGTTCATTCATGGATTTGCCATTTTTGGCCTAAAGTATTCTTACCCTAATTTTTTAAGTTTTCGGAATGTAATATCCAAACAAAATCTAGGTGGTCATTACCATATTTCTATAAAGAAAATTATAGAGAAATATTTTTGGTGTGCAATTTTTTTGTAATAAAAATGAAGGCTATATATGTCTGGCTGTGGACTTTGTATTAAGACATCATATAGCTTGCTTTATTTAGCATGTTTTATTTAGCATGTTTTATTTAGCATGGCTTTGATTTAGCATGTTTTGTGTATCCAACTATTGTGGTTTACAAACTATGGTTCATGGCTTAACTGAAGCAGTAACTAGTAGTATTCTCACATTACAATGAGAATGCAACCAGTTGTTGCTTATTCAGTTAATTGTGGCATAATGTGATGGGTGAACTAGGTCTACAGTGTAAATGCATTGGTTTGGATTTTTTCCTTTCTGTTCCACATTTATTTCCCTTTTATTGCAGTTTTAAAGTGTAAACAATTTAAGGTGACAACCCCCATTTTACTCATTAGGTTATATAAAATGTCAGCTACATAATGCTGTATGAACATTCAAAATTAAGTTTAATAGAATTATTTTCAATTGTTTATACAAATCTGTGTTGAAGTAGTTCAAAAACAGTTACTCTTTAGGTTCACATTTGTATATTTTTTAAGTTCTGAACCTGCTTTCTGTTTCTTTGGACTGAGACTATAAAATAAGTTTCCAGTATCCAACCAGACATACTTGATTGTTCAAATGCTACCCAAAAAAGGGAGATGTGGGTGATAAGGAGTCTTATACTTTGCCTCTTCAAAGTATTTTGCCTTTGGTATTGGTTGCAGGTTTGTGAAAAAGCGCCTGAAGTAATTATATACAAGACAAGATAGAAGAGAAAGGATAGTTCAATCTTTCATCTATTTTTTGATATAATTATCACTTATATAACTTATCACTGATTTAAAGTAATTGGGGCAGTTGTGAAGAAAACAAGATTTTCTTGTACCCAGCCTTTAGCATGGCTCCATAAATTCTGATTCACTCTGCTAATTTCATATTCAGTGATATCTGCATGGGGGGTGTCAAAACAGGCATGGTGGTGGTTGCAGCAATGTGATCAAAGCCCAGCCTGTTTGGACATGTATATGATGTCAATGCACATACAAAATGGTTGGGCTTTGATGGCGCTACCATGACTGACATTTTGCTGGTTCTGTCACCCCCCGCCCCTTGCCCCATGGATGCCACTGCTCATGTTTGACCTAGGGTGAAAACAGTCATTCTCACATATAAGGCAAAGAGTCTTATAGCACCTGAAAACTAATTGGTTTATTATGTATTAAAGTTTGTTTGACTCAAAGGGCCATCAGATTTTTGTGTATTTCTTGCAAAAGATCAATACAGTTAGTTTTCTCCTGGAAAGTATTACAATGAAAAGAATCCCATTGTTGATTTGTTGAAAGCACAACATCAGTCCCAACTCTTCTGCTGCTTTTCAGTTTTTATTCAGGAAGTGAATTAAGAACTATTAAGATGAACGACAAACTCAAGAAAAGACTGAGGTTGTGCTCTACATTGTGTTTGATGGCTTATGGTACTCCTGAGAAATACAATGCAAATATAGTATGAGTAGTCCTTGTTTAGCGACTGCCTCAGACAGCGACCATTTGCAGTTACGATGGTGTTGAAAAAGTAACTTTGTGACCAATGCCCACATTTACAACCTTCACAAGTCTGTAAAGCAAAGGAAAGCTGAAGTAAGGTTGTAAGCACAGTCGTGGTTTCACTTAGCAACTGCTTTGCTTAACGACCAAATTGCCAGTCGCAATTGTAGTCGCTAAACAAGGACTCCCTGTATTTGTCATTCATTCACTTCAGACTTATGATCTGATGGACATTAGTTTTCCTGGATTGTCTGTCAGTAACTACTACTATGAGTTCTTGTAAGCTCATGGTTACGACATTGGTGATAATATGTAGATATATTGTCTTCTGTTAGTCTCTTTTTCAGTCGCCTTCAATTTTTCCAAATATCTGGTCTTCTCTAGTGACACTTGCTTTTGCATTGTGTGTCTAAAATATTAAAGCCTTAACTTTTTTACTAGTGTTTCCAATTGTTTACTTGATCTAGTATTGAATAATTTATTCTGGTGGTCCAAGATATTCTGAACAATCTTCAGCATTCAAAGGCATCAGTTTTTTAGCCTGTCTTATGATCCAACTTTTGCAGTTATTTCTTGCAACTGGTAAAACCATAGCCTGCTAATTTCTCCCTGATATAGGGTTAGAAGGATTGTTGGGGCTTGTTATTCTCATTGGATTAGATGAGCAGAGATTTATTTATTTATTTTATTAATCAAATTTGTATGGCCACCCATCTCACCAAAAGCGACTCTGGGTGGCGTACAACAATCCAATAAAACAGCACCTATATAAAACTTTTTTCCAAAATACAGTTTGTTTTCACCATTAGTATTCCATTATTGGTATAGTTAAAAAAAATGCAAAGATTAGCAAAACCAGCTGTGTTTTTGGGATAAAGGGGGTTGTTACCAGGCTTATGAACTCTAATGTGAAAGTTGCATATATACAGGTTATCCAAACACTTTTTCCTAACTTCTTTTATGAAAGTATAGTTATTTTACATTTTTATTCCTGACTTAATTTGGATACATTTGTTTGACTAATTGCTTTTTATATGAGAAAAGGAAAGGTTTCGTACTTTTTTTTTTAAGCAGACTTGTAAAACCAAAACATGGACTTTGCTTCCTGGAAGTATTTATTTTGCTGTTTTTTAAAATTAGTTTGTAAGTGACAGTTTGGAAAACAGTACAAGAATTTAGGCTTGATCTGAAATTATCATTGTTGATAATTCTGTGTTTCCTTCTTCAGGGAAATGGCCTTAAGCATTTGTTTTCTGAAGTGTAGAACTATATATGTAAATACACTGCTTCAAGTTGACAGGGGAACCATGCTGCTGAATTGATGTAGGCTGCCTACTGCTGATAGAGAAGGAAACAGTTCCAGATCAAGAGAAAGTAGTGTATGAGAATATTTGAACAGTGTAAAAACATTAAAACTAATACTATCTGACAACATTAAATGTCAACCATTCACTAAATACTGTATTTCTGAGTCATGAAATAGTGACATGCAAAGGCAAAAAGGAAGACTTATAAACTTGTCTATGTTTAGAAAAATATTAGAGCAAAATACCCCAAACAATGAATATACTGTATTTCCAGATGGAAACTGAATTATGGCTAGAAATCAGTATAGCTTTATTTATAAAGAAAAAATCAACTGATTTGATTGGTGTAATAGATCAGAGAAATAATAACAATCACAGAGTTTTGCATGTGAATATAATATATTCTTTGTGCAGTATTTTTCAAATTATCATTATATACACAATGTATTGAAAAAACTTAGATAGTAAACTATGCCATCAGATTATAAAGGGCAATGTGTCAGCCCTTTGTGATGGGAAAAGTCAGGAAATGGGAGTCACTGGAATGTACTTTAATGTGGTTAGGAACAGAATCTTGAAAACCTGACAGAACCCCTTACAGTACTAAAACCCATAAAGTAAAGTATGTGATTATATGCATGGAAATACTGGCAATGGTCAAATGGGAAAAAAACTTTGAAGAAAAATATGTAATAATAGCATTACAGCCAAACCTTGATTTAACAGTCCATTTAGGGGACAGGATCTTTGTTAAAGCAAAATGTCCATTAAATTTGAAGGTAAGAAAAGGGAGAATCTAATGACAGGAAGAAAGAAAAAAAAGATTTTACAAATAACTCAAGGCAGGGAACATACCTAATACTCCTTCCTCCTCCTCCTATTTTCCCCACAACAACCATCCTGTGAGGTGAGTTGGGCTGAGAGAGAGTGACTGGCCCAAAGTCACCCAGCCAGCTTTCATGCCTAAGGCGGGACTAGAACTCACGGTCTCCTGGTTTGCAGTAAGTTTTCAGCCTTTATGGAAAATACTAAGTTAGTTGGAATTTATAAGATCATGAAAATGAGGGTGTGGAAGTGAAAAAGTGAGGCATTGTTGGGCCTAGATCCATGATAGGAAGGTTGGATGGAATTGGATAATTGATGTTGAGAAGGGAGGAGGAAAAGAAATTATTTGTTTTATTTATTTAGATTTATTGGTCACCCAACATCAGTGGACTTGGGGCACTGTACAAAACTAGAAAAAACATAAAACGGCTAAAAACATTAAACAGACAGCCCAGACTAAAATGATCTAATAAACAACAAAATCAACAAAACAAAACAGGGCCATTAAACAAATAATTAACATCAACCGTAGGCCTGGGACCAAAGCCAGGTTTTCAAAGCTTTTCCGAACCCTAGGAGAGAGGGCCCCGTCCTTATCTCTGGGAAGATGTCAGCATGGAAAAGCAGTGCAAAAGTATTTTTGGAGGCCAAGGAAGATTGCTAATATTGTCAGAGCAGAGCTGAAGAAATGCTGGGTGGTTCATGCCAGGGGCAGCTGGTCAGGAACAAATTTTATGGGCTCCAGGATTGCTGCAGCTATGAAGAGATGAACTATGGAGAGTTAGGCTGCTGTTGGACATTGGCTGATCAGCTGATTTAGAGATGCCAGAAAGCTAGAAAGAGGAGGAAGAGAGTATGGTGAAAAGAGAGGTGAATGTAGATAGCTCCTCAGAGCCAGATTGGAGGCAAGCAGCAGGTGTGAGATAGCATCTACTATTGTGGGATTGATTCAGTATTTAATTAGAATGAAGATGATCTGCTGTAGAATAGAGGACAGTGCTTGCATCCTGGGTGAAAGCCAGGCTTGGAAGAAAAGAGTATAGGGAGGGGCAAGGACAGTGAGATCATAGAGGGGCAAGTTACTTCTTTCCTTGGGCTCTAGTGAGAATGTGGTCAAGAGAGGGAAGGATGCCAGGGGTGGGATAGTGGAGAAGAGTAATATAAATGTTTTACTGTGTTTATGTAATGTACCCTGAAGCTTATCGGTAGTGTCAAAGTTGGAGGAGGAAGAGAATTACGTGTGCAAAGATCCCTGGGGCTGCTGAGTGGTTTTCAGACTATAGGTCTAGGAGGAGTGGGGATTAGTTGAATGTGAGTATGATTATATACCTATTAGTGGGAGTGGGATGGTTGGAGAAAATGGGCTTTCTCTTGAGTGGGTGATGTGCTTGATTTCTCCTATGCAAAGTGGCCTTGCATTTTGCAGCCTAGAGCTGAGAATACATAGTTGTGTCAGAAATGAATGGATTGCTGAAAAGCAAAGGAGTGAGTACTTGTGCTGGGAGTAAAGTCAGTGAGACAGTGACAGGCACAGGAGAATATGGTGAGGAACACTGAGTGGCCATTACAGGAGAAGAGGGTCCCACAAAGTGGTGCAGGGCCCTTCTAACTTAGTAGTTACACCTGGGTGGTTGAATCATTGGGCACCTTAGGCTGTCTTGGTAAATGCAAAGTCTGTATGAAACCCGACCACATCTATCCACAGTGTAGCGGTGGAGGAAGATCTAGACCTGACATGTATTACTGAGATTTGGTTGTGCAATGATGGTGATGTTGCCCTGTTGAAGGACTGTCTTCCTGGGGTTCAGGTTCTATAGCAGCAGCTGCAATACCAAGGATAGGAAGGGGAAATAGGATCAGCACCTTGGCAGTGACCAGTAGCATTGTTCCAGAGATGAATGACTAAGAATAGGTATACATGAAGATGGGCTGTCAGGACAAGATAGGGCTTCTATAGGTGTTCAGTTGTCCTGCTTGGGAACAGCCCTGCTGCAATTTCTGGACTTTATTCTGGGGTTGGTGTTGGAATCTCCCAGGCTTTTGGTGCTGCAGGACTTCAGTCTCTATGCCTTTGAGGGTCTTGAATGGCTTGGGTATTTATGGCCTCCATAATGACCATGATTTTGTCCCAGGAAATCTCAGTGCTCACATACATAGGTGGGCACAAATTAGATCTGGTCTTTATTTTGGAGCAGATGAGTTATGGTCTGAATTATGAAATTGACATCTGTCCTTTGTCACAGGTAGATCATTTTCTGGTCAAGCGGCAGATTGTCAGTGCTATTAACCTCTGTGAGGGCAAAAGACCTATTAAGGTGGTGATCTCATGATTTTGGTAACCCAGTTAAGGCCCTTCCTGGGCCAGAAAGCCTAGGTGATGGTAATTCATACTTCTACTAGTGACCATTACAACATGCTAAATGTGAAGTAGCCTTTGAAAAGGTCTTGGAAACTACCACTGGTACAGAATTCAGTGGTCAGACTGCCAATGGGTTATACCCACTATTGCAGAATAACACGTTTTGCAGTCACTACACTGATTGCCAGTAAGGTTCTCAGCCTAATTCAGAGTGTTGATTTTTACATATAAAGTCCTATATGGTGCAGCACTGGGTTACATTAGGGACTGCCTTCCTCCAAATCATTATGTTTGTAACAGCAGCAAAAGAGAACTTGCTTAAAGTCCTGTCATTCCAAGAGGTAAAAAGATATCTACCACAAGGCAGTCCTTCTCTGTTATTGCCCTAACATTGTGGAACACATTGCAACCAGAAATGAAGCTAGTCCCTTTGCTTTGGGCTTTCTGGAAAGTGTCCTAAGTGAGCATTTGATCTGAGGTGATGGTAACCGGGCCACCATTTCTACCTCTTTATATTGGTTATGAGCTTTTCTATGGATTGTTATTTTATGTTATGTTATGTTATTTTTATTTTTTATCCTGCCTTTTTAATTATTTTTACAAATAACTCAAGGCGGGGAACATACCGAATACTCCTTCCTCCTCCTCTTTTCCCCACAACAACAACCCTGTGAGGTGAGTTGGGCTGAGAGAGTGACTGGCCTAAGGTCACCCACCTGGTTTTCATGCCTAAGGCTGGACTAGAACTCACAGACTCCTGGTTTCTAGCCTGGAGCCTTAACCACTAGACCAAACTGGCTCTTAGGTTTGATTGGGGAAGTAAAACATTGTATCAGTAAAGGATTACTTTGTATGCTTTATTTTTCTCAAAATAATCAGTTTTGTGACAGATTAAAAAAAACTCTGAAGTAATATTTTGAACTTCACCAGTGGCCTAAAAGCTTTAAGGAATTCTTTCTTTTAAAAAATGTAAATAAATGAGACAATAATAAAGATCTAGGGAAGAAAAAGTGTCTACATTTTTTAATCTGTCTTTTTGGTCACTATAAAGGTACATGGGTGGGACAGCTTTCTACAGTATTGGCTTGCATCTATGTGTGTGATGTAAAGAAAAATATTTCCTGAGGAGTTCTGAACAATTTACAGAGTTCAAAAATTTCAGTCAGTCAGAGTAGCATGATCTTACTCATACCCAAACACCTTTTAGAAGAATTGTGATTATACAGCACTCTGAGAATGCAGTAGATAGGATGGTCCAGATATCTGTGGGAAGCTGTTCCATAGGAGGGAGTCATCACTGAGAAGGCTTGAGTCCAGGGTCCCTGAAGGTGATGTTCCCCTGGTGGCATGACTGTCAGCAAACACTCTCTCCCAGATCTTACTGGATGGGTAGAGACAGTTCAGAGAAGGTAGTCATGGAGATATCCATTGTTGTTTATTCGTTCAGTCGCTTCCGACTCTTCGTGACTTCATGGACCAGCCCACGCCAGAGCTTCCTGTCGGCCGTCGCCAGCCCCAGCTCCCCCATGGTCGAGTCTGTCACCTCCAGAATATCGTCCATCCATCTTGCCCTTGGTCGGCCCCTCTTCCTTTTGCCTTCCACTTTCCCCAGCATCAGCATCTTCTCTAGGGTATCCTGTCTTCTCATTACGTGGCCAAAGTACTTCAGTTTTGCCTTTAATATCATTCCCTCAAGTGAGCAGTCTGGCTTTATTTCCTGGAGTATGGACTGGTTTGATCTTCTTGCAGTCCAAGGCACTCTCAGAATTTTCCTCCAACACCACAGTTCAAAAGCATCTATCTTCCTTCGCTCAGCCTTCCTTATGGTCCAGCTCTCGCAGCCATAGGTTACTACAGGGAATACCATTGCTTTAACTATGCAGACCTTTGTTGTCAGTGTGATGTCTCTGCTCTTAACTATTTTATCAAGATTTGCCATTGCTCTCCTCCCAAGAAGTAGACGTCTTCTGATTTCCTGGCTGCAGTCAGTGTCTGCAGTAATCTTTGCACCTAGAAATACAAAGTCTGTCACTGCCTCCACGTTTTCTCCCTCTATTTGCCAGTTATCAATCAAGCTGGTTGCCATAATCTTGGTTTTTTTGAGGTTTAACTGCAACCCAGCTTTTGCACTTTCTTCTTTCACCTTCGTCATAAGGCTCCTCAACTCCTCCTCGCTTTCAGCCATCAAAGTGGTATCATCTGCATATCTGAGATTGTTAATGTTTCTTCCAGCGATTTTAACTCCAGCCTTGGATTCCTCAAGCCCAGCACGTCGCATGATGTGTTCTGCGTACAGGTTGAATAGGTAGGGTGAGAGTATACAACCCTGCCGTACTCCTTTCCCAATCTTAAACCAGTCCGTTGTTCCGTGCTCTGTTCTTACCATTGCTACTTGGTCGTTATACAGATTCCTCAGGAGGCAGACAAGATGACTTGGTATCCCCATACCACCAAGAACTTGCCACAATTTGTTATGATCCACACAGTCAAAGGCTTTAGAATAGTCAATAAAACAGAAATAGATGTTTTTCTGAAACTCCCTGGCTTTCTCCATTATCCAGCGGATATTGGCAATTTGGTCTCTAGTTCCTCTGCCTTTTCTAAACCCAGCTTGTACATCTGGCAATTCTCGCTCCATGAATTGCTGGAGTCTACCTTGCAAGATCTTGAGCATTACCTTACTGGCATGTGAAATAAGTGCCACTGTTCGATAGTTTGAACATTCTTTAGTGCTTCCCTTTTTTGGTATGGGGATATAAGTTGATTTTTTCCAATCTGATGGCCATTCTTGTGTTTTCCAAATTTGCTGGCATATGGCATGCATCACCTTGACAGCATCATCTTGCAAGATTTTAAACAGTTCAGCTGGGATACTGTCGTCTCCTGCTGCCTTGTTATTAGCAGTGCTTCTTAAGGCCCATTCAACCTCACTCTTCAGGATGTCTGGCTCTAACTCACTGACCACACCGTCAAAGATATCCCCGATATTATTATCCTTCCTGTACAGATCTTCCATATATTCTTGCTATCTTTTCTCGATCTCTTCTGCTTCTGTTAGGTCCTTACCATCTTTGTTTTTGATGATACCCATTTTTGCCTGGAATTTACCTCCGATGTTTCTAATTTTCTGGAAGAGGTCTCTTGCCTTCCTATACTATTGTCTTCTTCCACTTCCGCGCATTGCTTGTTTAAAAATAATTCCTTATCTCTTCTGGCTAACCTCTGGAATTTTCATTTAATTGGGCATATCTCCCCCTATCACTGTTGCCTTTTGCTTTCCTTCTTTCTTGGGCTACTTCCAGTGTCTCAGCAGACAGCCATCTTGCCTTCTTGGTTTTCTTTTTCTTTGGGATGTTTTTTGTTGCCGCCTCCTGAACAATGTTGCGAACTTCTGTCCATAGTTCTTCCGGGACCCTATCTACTAAATCTAGTCCCTTAAATCTATTCTTCACCTCCACTGCATATTCCTTAGGAATATTAGTGAGCTCATATCTAACTGATCTGTGGGTCTTCCCTATTCTCTTTAGTCTGATTCTAAATTTTGCAATAAGAAGTTTGTGATCTGAACTACAGTCAGCTCCAGGTCTTGTTTTTACCGACTGTATAGATGTCCGCCACCTTTGGCTACAAAGGATGTAGTCAATCTGATATCAGTGTCGACCATCTGGTGAAGTCCATGTATAAAGTCGTCTTTTAGGTTGTTGGAAGAGAGTGTTTGTTATGCACAGTGAGTTGTCTTGGCAAAATTCTATCAGCCTATGTCCTGCTTCATTTTGTTCTCCCAGATCATGCTTGCCTGTAATTCCAGGTGTCGTCTGACTACCCACCTTAGCATTCCAGTCTCCTGTAATGAAAATAACATCTCTTTTTGGTGTATTATCCAGTAGGTGCTGCAGATCCTCATAGAACTGATCTACTTCTGCTTCTTCAGCATCTGTGGTTGGGGCGTATATTTGGATCACTGTGATGTTAAATGGCTTACCCTGAATTCGAATTGAGATTATTCTGTCGTTTTTTGGATTGTATCCAAGGACTGCTTTAGCCACTTTATTATTAATTATGAAGGCTACTCCATTTCTTCTGTGGTCCTCTTGTCCACAGTAGTAGATCTGGTGGTCATCTGATGTGAAGTGGCCCATTCCAGTCCATTTCAGTTCACTGACACCTAAAATGTCTATATTTAATCTTGACATCTCACCAATAACCACATCCAATTTGTCTTGGCTCATAGATCTTACATTCCAGGTTCCTATGGTGTGTTGATCTTTAGAACGTCGGATTCATCGTTCACCACCAGCACCGTCAGCCGTTAGCCGTCCTTTCGACTTTGAGCTAGCTGCGTCATCACATCTGGGGCTAGTTGAACGTATCCTCTGTTCCTCCCCAGTAGCATTTTGACCATCTTCCGACCTAGGAGTCCAATCTTTCGATGGTATACCGACATATCTCTGGTTGTACTGATCCATTTAGTTTTCACGACAAGAATACTGGGGTGGGTTGCCATTACCTTCCCCAGGGATCGTATTTAGTCTGACCTCTCTGCCACGACCTTCCCGTCTTGGGTGTCCCTTCACGGTTTAGCTCATGGTTTCATTGAGGTGCTCAAGCTCCAGCACCATGACAAGGTAACGATCTCCTTTGCTGGAGGGACATATCCATACCCTGAGCTTATTTATCTTTAAGATGGCTTTATTTCTTCAGATGGCTAAGTTGACATACCTGGTTATTCCAAATATATCTGAAACTTTCTTCATCTTACACTGAAACATTCAGAGTTTAACAAAGTCTTCTGCTGCAGTGTTACTGTGACAAGCAGCCACTTATACTCTTTACATTTCATTAAGAGCTACCTCAACATTCTAATGACGTCACAGACTGTCTTGTGCCTCTTAGTAACTAAAGTAGAACTTTGAGTTTCTGTATGAATGGAGTACACATGTTTAATGAAGACAGTTTTTATAAAACTATCTGAAATACTTGAAAATAATCCTTTTAAAGGATGCCTAGAAAATAATTGTAAAGAAAACACTTCAGAGGTAATACATTATTGCAGATGCTTGATTTGGGATAGAAATATCTACTCAGTATGCATATTTCCTAGAAACTTTCTGGTCTTAGATGGTCCATTAATTGGCATGATGCTTAGTTACTTTAATTGCTGTGCCTTAACTTTGCAGTTGCTTGTATTCTTAAGCTTACTGCATTGGGAGTCCAGTTGATTCAGTGGTCTTTGAACTTCAGTTTTGTGGTTGTCTTGTTTCACCCATCCCCTTGTGTATCTCTTAGCAATGGTGATAGGTCATTCTGTATGTAACTGCTGGGTTCTTGAAGGTAATTCATTATTATGGACAGAATTGAACTTAAGCTCATCTGTACTAGAACTTTGGTAACCAATTGGACCATAGCTTTCCAAACTCTGTGTCGCGACACTTTAGTGTGTCGCAACACACAGTTTAGTGTGTCGCGACACAACCCGGTGGCGGTGGCGTGTGCGGAGGTGGCACAGGTGTGCATGGCAGCGGTGGTGTGCAGGGTGGCTGCGGCAGCAGTGCGCCATCAGCGCTTCCACGTTTTAGCGGAAAACACGAGGCCGCCACTGTGCATGCCCCCACGCTGCCGCCACTGCCGCCGTTGGTGTGTCGCCAACGGCAGCAGTTTGGAAAGCACTGAATTAGACTGTTAACTTGCTGAGTAAGTTTCTGTTTATGCTGTGTTCATGTACCTAAACATCGGTAAATCCTTGATGTATAATACTTGAACTATTTCTGAAAACTATTGTAATAAACCTCACTGGCACAAATAACAATCACATCAGTATTTATAATTACCAGACAATTGAGTATATAAAGCTATATTAAGACACCTGGTTTCCTAACTTGCAGAGAAAGCATGCATATTTTCAGTTAGAACAGAATCTTGGATTTAGTTCTGAACACCTCTGTTCATCTGTTAGATATGCAATTGATTCAGATTGTGAGAAATTACCTAGAAAAAAGAATAATGCATGAAATTTTTATTTTGTAATGTTATTGTTAACTTCAGTTGCTAAAAGAGAAGTTGTTTCATGTGTATACAGCAAATTGTGCGTAGTCTCTTCCAGCAGTATTTCCTAGGTAGTACAATTCTAAAACATACACAGACATCATGTAGCTTGATTCATGCTAATCTATGGTTTAATAATATGTTTGCTAAGATTGCTCCATGCTGTAATGTCAGCTGTTTTATATAATCTTTCTCTCTGAAGAACTATATCAGATTGAATCTGTAACATTTCTCTTCAGTAAATCATTGGACTATTTGAAAGGGAACAGTTAAACCATAGTAAACAGTAAACTATTACTTTCTTGATCCTGATCCTCCATCCATTTCTTCTTCTGGGATAACCATAAAGAGAATAACACTTGTATTTTCTTCCATTTTCAACTAATCACAGAGTAACATAATGTCTAAAAAAAGAAACTGTACTTAGCTTTAATTTAATTATGTAACCAGGCCAGGGTTATAAACCCTGGTTGAAATTTTCATTTTCAGACACACATACATTATACACCATTTTGTCCCAGTTTGTTTATAAATATCAAAGTACGTTTGAGTAAAAAAAGGAGCAAATGTTTTTGATATCCTATGGCTGTGCTAGGAGAGGGGAACACACTAGCAACTGATTCTAAACTATAATTTATCATTGCATCACCGCTTAGCTATTCTTTGACTTTAAAAATGAATACTATATTTGCATTGTTTTTGATTAGTTGATTACTACTATCGTTGATGTTTGTACATTAATGGAATATGCATGGAATATGTTGTATTTTTCTTTTGACATTTAGATATATACAAATAATAAAATGTGTGTTTGTGTGTGCATGTGTGTGTATATAAAATTTGTTGTGGTCATCATGTTCTTTGTTTATTTTAGTTTACTCTGGTGTTTGAACTGCTCATTATTACTTAGTGTAATGGACGAATCAACTACTATGGCTTTGTCAGATAACCATGGTAAAAATAGTCCTGGTTTTCTTTAAGCCATTTTACACAAGGGTAGATACCAAAATTGAACTCTGATTTCACTCTCTCTTCATCTGTGGCTTGAATCATGTCAACTGGATTTCTATTTTCTTAGTGGAAACGTTTCACTCCTTATCCAAGGAGCTTCTTCAGTCTGAGTAAAGTTAGTAAGGGAATCCTTAAATATGTTTCTAGGCTGGCTGTGTGACCTTGCACCTGGGGCTAGGTCATGGTTATTTTTGAGATGTTTGTTTCTAAGTCCCTTTATCATCTAAAGGAGGATCGTTAAGATTACCCTGCTGCTGTTGAGCTTGTGAAATGGTCTTAATCTTCCTAGGCACAGAAGACAAAGCAGGAAGGAAGATAGGGGAAAGGTTATGCCTGAGGCCCCCACCTCTATTCAAGGAAGGATTTTCCAAGTTGGCATGAATGGATTCCTTGACCCCTCTCTCAAACCACCTATCTTCTCTGTCTAAAATGTGAACATTAATGTCCTCAAATGAGTGTCCTTTTTCCTTTAGATGAAGATAAACTGCTGACTCTGGTCCTGTGGTGTTACTTCTCCTGTGTTGGGCCATCCTCCTGTACAAAGGTTGTTTGGTTTCTCCAATGTAGAGTTCAGAGCACTCCTCACTGCACTGGATTGCATACACTACATTGCTTTCCTTGTGTTTTGGAGTTTGATCTTTGGGGTGTACAAGCCTCTGTCTCAGTGTGTTGGTGGGTTTGAAATATACAGGTATGTGGTGTTTGCCAAATATCCGTTTGATCTTTTCAGACACGCCAGCCATGTAAGGAATGACCAGGTTCTTCCGTTTACTCTGAGTCTCAGCCCTATCTGTCGCTGTTTTAGGTCTGGTAGACTTAGATTTGGTGAAGGCCCAATTTGGATATCCACAGGCCTGCAGAGCTGTTCTCAGATGCTGCTTTTCATTCTTTTTGGAATCCATGGAGGTGGGGATGGTTTCTGCTCTGTGTGACAATGTCCTGATGACTCCTAGTTTGTGCTGCAGTGGATGGTGGGAGTCAAACATCAGGTATTGATCTGTGTGTGTGGGTTTCCTGTAGATCCCTATTTCTAGCTTGCCACCGGTCCCAATGAGGACTTCACAGTCTAGGAATGCTAGTCTGTTGTCCTTGGTGTCTTCTCTGGTGAAGCTAATGTTGGCATCTATAGTGTTTATATGGTCCGTGAAGGCCTGTACTTCCTGGGCCTTGATTTTGACCCAGGTGTCATCCACATACCTAAACCAGTGGGTGGGCACCGTTCCCTGGAATGTGTTGAGTGCTTTCTTCTCCACTTCTTCCATGTATAAATTGGCCACAATGGGTGACACAGGAGAACCCATGGCACAGCCATGTTTTTGTCTGTAAAAGTCACCTCTGTATGTGAAATAAGTGGTGTTAAGACACAGGTCCAGAAGATGGCAGATCTGGTTTGGGTTGAGATGGCTTCTCCTTTCCAGGGTGCTGTCCTCTTCTAGTCTCTTCCTGACAGCGGATAGAGCATGAGTGGTGGGGATGCTGGTGAAAAGGGAGGACACATCAAAGGAGACCATAGTTTCATCTGTATCCAGTTTCAGGATCTTTGCTTTGGAAACAAATTCTTCCGAATTATGGATGTGGTGTTCAGAGTGTCCCACTAGAGGTGCTAGTATGGTAGAGAGGTGTTTGGCAATGTTGTATGTTACCGAATTGATGCTGCTGACTATGGGTCGGAGGGGTGTTCCTTCCTTGTGGATCTTAGGAAGTCCGTAGATGCAGGGGATGGCTTCTCCAGGATACAGACGGTGGTAGGTAATCCTATCGATGGAGCCATCATGTTCCAATTGTTTCAAACTGTCTATTGCCTTTTTCTTGTAATTGTTGGTGGGGTCTCTTTTCAGTTTTTCATATGTATGGTGATCCTCCAAAAGTGAGGTAATTTTATTGTGGTAGTCTGCAGTGTTTAGAACCACTGTACATCTTCCTTTGTCAGCAGGTAAAATGGTGATGGTTTCATCTTTGCTGAGGGCTGTCAGGGCTCTCCTCTCTTGGACGGTAAGGTTGGGGGGAGGAGGTTGAGCACTGGACAGAGCTGCAGATATTTTAAGCCGGAGTTGTTCTGCTTCTTCAAAAGGTAGGTGGTTGTTGTGGATGGCAGATTCTGTGGCTGTAATGAGCTCCACAACCGGAACTTGCTTGGGAGTGATGGCAAAATTAAGACCTTTGGCTAGGACATCTCTCTCTGGTTGGGTAAGTTCTCTGTCTGAGAGATTTTTCACCCACATGTTCTTTTTGTCCTCTGTGGTCCTGTTGTTGTTGTTCCTCCCAGCGGTTTCTCCAGTTCCTTGTTTCTGCTTGCTGCGAGAAAGAAGAATGTCAAATTTCTTAGTTTGCCTCTCCTTTGTCTTGTGATGCTGGGCCAGCTGTACTTTATTGCCAAGCTGAATAACTCTATCCAGGATTGGGTCAGGAAGGGTGGCTGTGAGTTCCTGGTGAAGGTTTTCAAAATTGTATTGCAGGGCATCAATGGTGAAGTGGACTTGCCTTATTCTTTCATTTAGAAGATGTCTTTGTGCCTGCTGCAGGATCTGATCTGCTCTGTGACCCTTAACTGTAGATTGCAGGCGTAGGCTTGTCGGGATGAGTCTCTGTTGTCTGCATCTGAGGTTAAAACGTAGGTGGTTTCTATAGTCTGCCACCTTTCTTGCTGTCTTCTCGAATTTCCTTACCAACTTCAGGGTTTCATTCCCAAAATGTATGGCAATATGTCTATGAAGGTTCTCAGTCATCCAGGTGGAACAGTCTGTGGCTTGAATCATGTCAACTGGATTTCTATAAGGATTCCCTTACTAACTTTACTCAGACTGAAGAAGCTCCTTGGATAAGGAGTGAAACGTTTCCACTAAGAAAATAGAAATCCAGTTGACATGATTCAAGCCACAGACTGTTCCACCTGGATGACTGAGAACCTTCATAGACATATTGCCATACATTTTGGGAATGAAACCCTGAAGTTGGTAAGGAAATTCGAGAAGACAGCAAGAAAGGTGGCAGACTATAGAAACCACCTACGTTTTAACCTCAGATGCAGACAACAGAGACTCATCCCGACAAGCCTACGCCTGCAATCTACAGTTAAGGGTCACAGAGCAGATCAGATCCTGCAGCAGGCACAAAGACATCTTCTAAATGAAAGAATAAGGCAAGTCCACTTCACCATTGATGCCCTGCAATACAATTTTGAAAACCTTCACCAGGAACTCACAGCCACCCTTCCTGACCCAATCCTGGATAGAGTTATTCAGCTTGGCAATAAAGTACAGCTGGCCCAGCATCACAAGACAAAGGAGAGGCAAACTAAGAAATTTGACATTCTTCTTTCTCGCAGCAAGCAGAAACAAGGAACTGGAGAAACCGCTGGGAGGAACAACAACAACAGGACCACAGAGGACAAAAAGAACATGTGGGTGAAAAATCTCTCAGACAGAGAACTTACCCAACCAGAGAGAGATGTCCTAGCCAAAGGTCTTAATTTTGCCATCACTCCCAAGCAAGTTCCGGTTGTGGAGCTCATTACAGCCACAGAATCTGCCATCCACAACAACCACCTACCTTTTGAAGAAGCAGAACAACTCCGGCTTAAAATATCTGCAGCTCTGTCCAGTGCTCAACCTCCTCCCCCCAACCTTACCGTCCAAGAGAGGAGAGCCCTGACAGCCCTCAGCAAAGATGAAACCATCACCATTTTACCTGCTGACAAAGGAAGATGTACAGTGGTTCTAAACACTGCAGACTACCACAATAAAATTACCTCACTTTTGGAGGATCACCATACATATGAAAAACTGAAAAGAGACCCCACCAACAATTACAAGAAAAAGGCAATAGACAGTTTGAAACAATTGGAACATGATGGCTCCATCGATAGGATTACCTACCACCGTCTGTATCCTGGAGAAGCCATCCCCTGCATCTACGGACTTCCTAAGATCCACAAGGAAGGAACACCCCTCCGACCCATAGTCAGCAGCATCAATTCGGTAACATACAACATTGCCAAACACCTCTCTACCATACTAGCACCTCTAGTGGGACACTCTGAACACCACATCCATAATTCGGAAGAATTTGTTTCCAAAGCAAAGATCCTGAAACTGGATACAGATGAAACTATGGTCTCCTTTGATGTGTCCTCCCTTTTCACCAGCATCCCCACCACTCATGCTCTATCCGCTGTCAGGAAGAGACTAGAAGAGGACAGCACCCTGGAAAGGAGAAGCCATCTCAACCCAAACCAGATCTGCCATCTTCTGGACCTGTGTCTTAACACCACTTATTTCACATACAGAGGTGACTTTTACAGACAAAAACATGGCTGTGCCATGGGTTCTCCTGTGTCACCCATTGTGGCCAATTTATACATGGAAGAAGTGGAGAAGAAAGCACTCAACACATTCCAGGGAACGGTGCCCACCCACTGGTTTAGGTATGTGGATGACACCTGGGTCAAAATCAAGGCCCAGGAAGTACAGGCCTTCACGGACCATATAAACACTATAGATGCCAACATTAGCTTCACCAGAGAAGACACCAAGGACAACAGACTAGCATTCCTAGACTGTGAAGTCCTCATTGGGACCGGTGGCAAGCTAGAAATAGGGATCTACAGGAAACCCACACACACAGATCAATACCTGATGTTTGACTCCCACCATCCACTGCAGCACAAACTAGGAGTCATCAGGACATTGTCACACAGAGCAGAAACCATCCCCACCTCCATGGATTCCAAAAAGAATGAAAAGCAGCATCTGAGAACAGCTCTGCAGGCCTGTGGATATCCAAATTGGGCCTTCACCAAATCTAAGTCTACCAGACCTAAAACAGCGACAGATAGGGCTGAGACTCAGAGTAAACGGAAGAACCTGGTCATTCCTTACATGGCTGGCGTGTCTGAAAAGATCAAACGGATATTTGGCAAACACCACATACCTGTATATTTCAAACCCACCAACACACTGAGACAGAGACTTGTACACCCCAAAGATCAAACTCCAAAACACAAGGAAAGCAATGTAGTGTATGCAATCCAGTGCAGTGAGGAGTGCTCTGAACTCTACATTGGAGAAACCAAACAACCTTTGTACAGGAGGATGGCCCAACACAGGAGAAGTAACACCACAGGACCAGAGTCAGCAGTTTATCTTCATCTAAAGGAAAAAGGACACTCATTTGAGGACATTAATGTTCACATTTTAGACAGAGAAGATAGGTGGTTTGAGAGAGGGGTCAAGGAATCCATTCATGCCAACTTGGAAAATCCTTCCTTGAATAGAGGTGGGGGCCTCAGGCATAACCTTCCCCTATCTTCCTTCCTGCTTTGTCTTCTGTGCCTAGGAAGATTAAGACCATTTCACAAGCTCAACAGCAGCAGGGTAATCTTAACGATCCTCCTTTAGATGATAAAGGGACTTAGAAACAAACATCTCAAAAATAACCATGACCTAGCCCCAGGTGCAAGGTCACACAGCCAGCCTAGAAACATATTTAAGGATTCCCTTACTAACTTTACTCAGACTGAAGAAGCTCCTTGGATAAGGAGTGAAACGTTTCCACTAAGAAAATAGAAATCCAGTTGACATGATTCAAGCCACAGACTGTTCCACCTGGATGACTGAGAACCTTCATAGACATCTCTCTTCATCTGTAATTCATGTATCTTAATATAAGCAGAGGGGTTTGGGCATATCTTTGAAATCCAGTCTTCTGAAGAATCCTGTGCATTCTACTTCTTACATTCTTCAGTTAAAAGAATATTGGCTTTGTAAAGTATCTTTTACAAAATTCCTGAAAAAAATATAATTTAAAAAGCAAGTAGCCACAAATATCCAGTCTGAATTAAAGCAAGCACTTCCCACCTTTCTATCATAATGTCTGATTTCAAACGGGTATCTTTTGCTGAAGTACTTAATGTTTGAGATTTTACTATAGATAGTTGACTTGGATAAGATCGATATGATTTTGAATTCTCTTCAAATTGAGGTTGCAGCATTATGTTCCATGTCTTTTAAGAAAATAGGCTGTGAAGTTGCTATCAACATGGCAGTGAAGAAATAGTGAGAGTTTGTGTGCCTGTTGACTTCAGCCATTAACAGCCTTCTACTTCTTGACTCATCCAGAAATTATATATTTATATAGTACTGTAAACCCTCTTCTGAAGGCATAATAGTTAAAACAACCACATTCTCTTCACTATATTTTAGGAAGTTATTCCAGTAGCCTTTCAGTGCCAGCATAGTGTGCTGCTGTGGGTTTCTGTATTCAGCATAGGATTTCTATTTGCCTTTACAATTTTATTTTGAAGTGTTAACCTACTTGAATAGTAGGGGATTTAGAAAGAATAAATATACCCTTAACATCAATTTATTCAACATTGATTCTATAACATGGCTTGAGTGATTGAATCTCCTCTTAATGTGAATAAACCCCTTTTTTGTACATATAGCCCCTTTGTTTCTCTCTTTGTGCTATTGCTAAATTTAGTGAATAAATCTATAATGAACAAATAGTTGCCATTTCAGTTTAATTGGAAATATTTATTTGTCAGTTTCAGAACAAGGTTCAGCCCATTTCAAAAGCTGACTAGATTCTCTTCTGTTTTAAAGTTGGGAACCAGACTTTCCTGATTCAGTTGAAATTGAACTATGGGCAATGTACAGAATTCTTTGTTTAATCTCAGTTTACAAAAAAGCTGAAGTCAAGAGTTTGTGTGCTTGTAGAAGAAACAAAAAAAATATTGTATCCATACATGGACTATATCTGACTGATCTTAGTAAAAAGTGTATAAAAAGGCAAATTACACTTTTGAGATCATTGGATAGAGAACTGAAAATAAAACAGCCAGTATATTCATTTAGGTATTATAATGACACTTTATTTGGAATACTATGGATAGGTGTTGCAATCACATTTCAGAAAAGTTTTTATAGAGTGAGAAAAAATGCAAAAGGAGGGAGGCAACTAAAGTAATTAGGCTAGAACAGCTGTTTCTCAGTGAAGAAGGTAAAGAGTAATGTGGTAGAGGTATATAAAACCATAAAATGGATAATGTAGGTTCAGAGGTTTTTTTCTCTCAGTGTTGTAACTAGGGATCATCCATTGAAACTAAATCAGCGAGATTCATGACCAGTAAAAGGAAGTACTTCTTTTATACAATGCATATTTAAACTGGGATTTACTGATATGAAATATTGTAATGGGCATTGATTTAAATGATTTTAAAAGAGCAGAGAACAAATTCTTGGAAGATCGGGGGATGACTGGCTAATTTGGATGCCTATTTGCTAACTCTGGGATCACAGTCAAAATCCCATAAATACAGAGCAACAATGGAAGAGGGTTAACCATTCTAACCATACTTACTTGGAGAATACACCAGAATTTTCATCAATAAGCAAAGCGGTCGTTAGGTGAAACATCATGTGACCTCACTGCTTAGCAACGGCAGTTCTGGTAGTCCCGGCTGTGGTCGTTAGGCCAGGACTGCATTGTCGTTAGGCCAGGAACTCCCCCCACCCGCCTATTTCCCCCGCCATCTCTGGCCTTTAGGCCACCCTGCCCTCTGCCCCCCCCAGTGACCTTCACCATCCTCCTCCTCCTGCTGTTGACAAGGCATGACTGGCCTGGCCCTTCGTGAGGCAGCTGCTGGCTGCATGTGGCTTTCCCAAGGCCTCAGGGAGGCTGTGCAAGGCTGCACGGAGGTGTCACGTGGCCAGCAGTTGCCTCGGCCGGCCACACTTCGGCAGCAGCGGGAGGAAGAAGACGGTGAAGAGTGGCAGAGGGCAGGGTGGCCAAAAGGGCAGAGATTGGCAGGTGGGGGGAGTTGAAGCGCACCCTGTGGTTGTAAATGCGGGCGGGCTGACAAGTGCCCTAATTTTTATAATGTGACTGTGTGGGTGCTGCAATGGCCATAACTACCAGTTGTAAATACCATTCGTTCAGCACTGTTGCAACTTCGAACAGGCACTGGACGAATGGTCGTTAAGTGAGGACTACCTGTAAAAGCCTTTGAACTCAGTGGGATCTAATGCAGAATAAATATTCATAGGTTTTCTTGTGTTGGTATCTCATAAGAATCTGAGAACGTAAGCATAAGAACATAAGCAGCAGTGCCATGCTGGATTGGACCCCTTGTACAAACAACTACAAGGAAACCCACTTGTCTCCCAAAAAATGGCCTTCAGAGGAATTTCACTCAACCCATTCCTTTGTTGCCAGAAGAAGGAAAAAAATGGCTCAATACTTCAATAATGTCTTGACCAGTTTCTTCCCCAGTTTGAGAAGATAAAGTCTCCTTCAAGTCAAGCTTGATTCCTGGGGCTTTCATGAATATACCACATAGTTGTCTATGCATCAGTATGGAAATAGTTTACCATTGTTGTCTTCTAGGATGATTTTTCAAATTATCTGTCTAGCCAACAGCTCTGTGTTCCTTCATAATCCAAGTACTAGCCAGGCCTGACCTTATTAGCTTCTGAGTCCAGATAGGTTTATCCAGTGCTATCATTTGCTAAAATCAATCCCGGTTAAGGAGATCAATCTCCAGCAGAGCAGAGTCTATGCATATGTATTACGGAGAAAGAATAATTGAACCCATTGGAATTTATGACACACACAACATTTCTAGGTTCATGCTAGCTAAATCCGTATTTCTGCAATATTTTTTCTATGTAAGAATGCATAGTTACGTGTTGAGAGAATGGTTTGTCTGGATATGAAAACAGGATCAGTTATTTTACAGACAATTTTATACAACAGACAATTCAATTTATATTAAAAATTTTGTCCTGATCCTGCTCTTTTTTGGAGTATGGCACACACATGTATATATATGCTTATACAGGAAAGCAGCATACATTGAGGGGGAAAGTTTTCCGAGATTGGGTTCAGTGGCTTTGGGAACCATAATTGACGAGATAGGGAAGCTGGGCAGTATTACAGGAATTTTGCCTGTACTTATCTTCCCCCTCCCATTCAATCTTTCTTTTAACCCTACCTTTTAGGTAAATTTGGTTCTTAATCTGTTTTAGAAAGAATATATTCTGAAAACCTGACACCAATAAACTCTTAATTGTACTTTTTTATGTCTACTTACAGATGACCATGGATGAAAAATATGTTAACAGCATTTGGGATCTACTGAAAAATGCAATCCAAGAAATTCAGCGTAAGAACAACAGTGGTCTCAGCTTTGAGGAACTGTATAGGAATGCATATACTATGGTATTACATAAACATGGAGAGAAATTATACACTGGATTACGAGAAGTGGTTACTGAGCATCTTATAAATAAGGTATCCAAATGCAATAATAATTTACTGAAAACATAGATAGAAAGCAATATCTGCTTTGAACATTTGGCTGCCTTTAGAACAGAGATGAGTATACTTTGGCCTGGGGTGCCTTCTACTTTCTTGCCTGCCTGGAGAATGCAGAGAGTGACTGATCACAGTATGATATTGATGGATGAGGGGTCTGAAATTTTGGGATCTATTCCTTTTCTTTTCTTTTCTTTTCTTTTCTTTTCTTTTCTTTTCTTTTCTTTTCTTTTCTTTTCTTTTCTTTTCTTTTCTTTTGCTTTGGGGAAATTTAAGGGATCAAATTGGTATCTTAAGCTCCCCAAAATGGAGGAAAAAATTGGCCCAGTTTATGAGGTTTAGGGATTTTTAAAGGGTGCTATGCATATTTAAACTTCTGCAGAGTTTAAGGTGTCTGTTTTACCCTTTTTAACACCATAAAATACAACAAAAAGTTTGCTCCAGTGGGACACTAGGGACCACAGATACTTGATGCATATTTTACATTTCCAGTGAGTTGTCTGTCTGTTGTTTAGAGAATCTTATGCAAGAATCTTATGTAGTTGGTGATGACAGCTATCTGTCATGTTTGCTGAAAGAGAAAAATATCAATACTTTCTAGGATCATCTTCATATATAATATAACTATTATTAGCATAAACTATAAATCATGTTTTAAGTTTCAGAGGGTTTTACAGCTTTACATAATTTACATAATTATTATCTATGTAAGTCATCCGGTTGTACAGCTTAACATAACCTTGAGATGTTGGTTATGTTGAGGGAGAAAAAGCCAAAATAATAATTTGCTTTACAAGCAGAAGTGGTCTAGTGTCATGTTTGCAATTTTTTTCCTTTGTTTATACAGAGGTTTGAAGTTTGCAGCAAACCATTTTTTAAAATTATTTGTATCCAGAAAAATATGGTTTGCCAAGTTTGTATAAAATAGAAAATGGTTTGCTGTAAAACAAAAATTAAAGCTTGTAATTGTGTCTCATATATGGATGACTATGGAAAAAGTCAAAGAGCTTATATCTTTTTGTGCTTGTTAACCAAAACATTGATGGGCTTCGAAGCACATGATATTGGTCTGGAAAGCATAAAACTCAGATAAGTAGGTAAAATATAAGAGCTTGATACTATTAAACACCAAGAGAAGGAATAAGGGATTCAGGCAAATAATTAAACTCTACTAATATTTATTGGTAACTATTGAATATGTTTAGAATATTTCAGCTGCAAGTGAAATTTTGAGTTAAATTTTGTAATATCTGTGAGGTCAGAAGTAATAGGTTGCTTTGCTGAGGGCATATCAGATGTTTAACCTGATCATGAGAATTTTGTAAGGCAAGTACGTGTTTGTGCCATGAGTCAGAATTTGATGCTATAACAGAATAGAATGGGGAAAAAATCCAAATTACATTCCAGCATCTTTCACAGATAATAATGGGCACCATGTGACAGAATATAGGTTGTACTATAATATAGGTTGTACTATAATTTGTTTCTGGCATTGAAAAACTGTAGTGGAGAGTTCCCAATCCTTTTCAGTTGGTTGGCACTTGTGAAATTTTGATGATATGGTATTCTCACAAAATGGTCACACGTGAGAGGAGTTTTGAAATTCCTCTCATCCCTTCATGTTCAGAGGGACAGTAATAGGAAAAATGAAATGGCTGATGGAGCAATAGTCCTACAGTAGTTGTGAATTGTATTCATTTGTCTATTTGTGAGAAAAGCAAAGTCCTTCAGGTCATTAGAGGAGAGTTTTCCTGCTTCAGATGCCAAGGAAGTCCTGTTAACTCTCGTTTGTTCTCTTTGTGCAACTATCTAATTAATGAATTCAGAATAGGAAAAATATTTCCTATTCTGGCATTTTGCTTCTCAAAACCTCCCCCCCCCACTTCCCAAAAATGCACAATGTTTGGCCTCACCCATTCTAGATAGTGCAGGGTATAATTCTATATTAAACGCTTTATTCCATTAAACATTTTGTTGCAGGTGCGAGAAGATGTGTTAAACTCATTAAATAATAATTTTCTTCAAACATTAAACCAAGCATGGAATGATCACCAGACAGCAATGGTGATGATTAGAGATATTCTGATGTATATGGTAAGTAAAATCTGAAATTCTTGTTACAAAATTGGTCAGTTGAAAAACAAAATTGTTCCACATTCATACTGTTGGGAAAAGTTATACAAATTGACATAATTAACTGATAACACAGAGAAAAAACCTTTTGTTTCTGTCATTTATCTGGCTTTTATTATTTTTATTATATTTTTTATTATTTGGCATGTGCTTTTTCATACTTCCTTGTTACTGCATATTGTTTGATTTTTCTGAATTTATATCTGTTATCTATTTTTGTGTATGCCAACACTAAAAACAGCATATAACAAAAAAAATAACTCCAAAGTTAAAATTAATATCAGTGAAATTATTAAAAATTAAAGGCTCAGTGAAAGAAATACTTACTTGCCGTTTTCCTGAAAGATCAGTGAAAGATATGCTTTTTTTGCTATTTTCCTAATTACTGAGAAAATTGGAACTAACCATACCTCCTTGGGTATGGATTCCACCATCTGAAATTATTCATAAATTGCATGTGGAGTTGGCTCACTTAATCAGATATCTTTTCTGTTTTAATCATCCCAGGTAATGTCTTGTTCCTCTGTTTTGTTTTAATTTAAAAGAATACTGCTCTGAGGATTAACAGATTGCAGAAACAAAGAATTTTGCAAAACCTGGTTTATAAATACAGTGTTAAGCTTTTATTATTCCTAGCCTGAAAGATTTGAATGTATTGATTGGATGAGAATTCCGAATTTGTATTGCTGTAGTAGTTCCACATACAATGAAATACAAGGGAGTATTTTTTTCCCTTTAAGTGTAATATTGAGGTTGGTATTATAACTAGTAAGGCTCTGCAGTAATCCAGATTTGAAATAGTGATTTGGAGTGTGTAGGAGCACCCATGTTGCACTTCTCAACAATTTTTTAAGAAGCTGCATCTTTTTCTTGGCCTGTACTCATCCCAGGAAAAAGATGTCTTTGACTTAAGGATGTGCTGTTAGATAATGATCTTTGCATTTATGCATCTTTTCAAATCCAGATCATCGCACAACCCTAGTAACTAACATAATTACCATTCTATATAAGTATTTGTCACTTACCTGATTAACAGGCACACATGCACCATCCAGTTTCATTATTCATGGCTTTGAAACTATAAAGCACTAATTTATTCAACAAATTTTCCCATTTTTCATCTTCTAATAAATTAGATTATTAAATGTGAATGTAAGTAGCCTGTAGCATTATTTTATAGTGATGTTTTGTACATAGTTCCTTTTGTTTAGTACACAAGGTGCCTAAAAGTATTGCATTTTAATGCTAGCGTTGCTCCAAAGGAGTCCAAATAGTCACTCTTTTTGCAGTTCTATTTGCAGCATATAAAACACAATTTTACACTTTTTATTGCCCTTTAATCAATGATGTTATAGTTTCATACATGTAAAGTCATGTATATATTATGTTCTGTTTGAAAGAACTTAAATTATGATATGTTATATGTTAAGTTTATATGCCTTGTAAAGAATGGGTTGGAGCCCAGTTTAATCTAGATTATATGTTTTGAAATCAGTGAACTCGTTACTAATTTAAATCCAGTTGATTTCAGTGTGCCTACTCCAAGTATGATTAGGTTTGGATCCAACCCATTAATGATTAATAATGTTTATACAGTTTACATTTTGCTATTAATGTAATAGTAATATTGATAATATTGAAGGGTATTTTGGTAAGAAACTGGATAAAAGCAGATTGTAGAAATGTGCTGAAGCAGGTTTAAGTAATTCCGCTATAGATACACTTCTGTTATATAGATATATTGAATAGAAGCTCTGTATTTGTATTTGTACTTTGATTTTAGGACCGTGTGTATGTACAACAAAACAATGTGGAAAATGTCTACAATTTGGGATTAATAATCTTTCGAGATCAAGTTGTACGGTACGGGTGCATTAGAGATCATCTCCGACAGACCTTGTTGGACATGATTGCAAGGGAACGGAAAGGAGAAGTGGTAGATAGGTATGTCTCCACAAATGAATTACATTTGACATTGTTTTGGATAAATCTGTTGGGTTTTTGTTTTTACTCCTGAATCATTTTCTTACTATTAGGTTTTATTGGCATTTTGTTCAATCTCATATTTCATTTTACATTTTTCATCTCTGGCATTTCAGTTTTGGTCTATTATGAGGGAGGTCTGAGGGCTATCAAAATATGTTCAGGGACTAGATTGAGAGCTGTGATTATATATTCAACTGTGAATTAGGAAATCCTCAAATCAATTGCTGTAGGTACTATGAACTCTCTAAATAACAGACATCTCCTTTCAAACAATTCACATGCAGCCACCCCAGAGTTTCAATAAATTAACCCTCTGGCCTGGCCCCAGTGCCTGGAGGAAGAGCCAGGGCTTCATGGCTTCCAAAAAGCCAACAGGTCAGGGCTGTCAGTATCTCTGAAGGGAGGCTATTCCATAATATAGAAGGCATGCTTCCAACGACCCACCAGATGACACTGCTTCATTGAGGTGACCCAGATCATGCCGACTCTGCCAGATCTGGTGGGATGGGCGGAAACCATTGGAGACAGGCAGTCCTGCAAGTAACCTAGCCGATGCCTTGTGGGGTTTTAAAGATGATGACCAGCCCCATGAATTGCACCCAGAAGCCTCATGTCAATTTATTGTTCAGGAGTAAAATGAATTGATTTCCAAAATGCACACCAATAGAAGTTGGAGGTAAATGGTTTTCTGAAAACACACTGATGCTTTTTTTTTTGCTTTGGTAAGGATTGTATACTATTTCTCAGTGCTGTTTTAGCTCTTTCATTTATTGAAAGCTGTGATAAATGTAACACTTATTTTTGTGTTAATCTCAGACATGGAATAGGGATGGAAATAATACATGTAACTCTTATTGAATAGTTTGCAAATATTATTTTAACTAAAATTAACCTAACCTGCAAATCTTACTGTTTTGACAGAGGAGCAATAAGAAATGCTTGCCAGATGTTAATGATTCTAGGCCTTGAAGGAAGATCAGTCTATGAAGAAGACTTTGAAGCTCCATTTCTAGAGATGTCAGCAGAATTCTTTCAGGTATAATATTGCTTTTCAGCATTTACAAATGGTAATAAGATGGATCCCCCCAAAAGTTTACAAATTCCTGTTATTGATTTCCAGATTAATAAATACCAGTCTGGAGAATTGTTATTGAATGTATTGGATCCTAATGTAGGATGGTTCCTGCTTCAGATTTTCCCTTTGTTCTGAACATGAGGATATGCTTACTCATCCTTGGTCTCAGCTGACATATGTAGATATTAATACATAGCAAATATAAGAGTTAACACAATAGGTATGGTGATGATTTAGTCACTTGATCAATTACTGCTAAGAGGAAGAGAATGGTTCTGGTTCATTTTCTGTAGTGCTTCAGTTTTTGTAGTGTTCCATTTGCCTCTGTTTTATTTTATTGCAGATGGAAAGTCAGAAATTTTTAGCAGAAAATAGTGCTTCAGTTTATATAAAGAAAGTAGAAGCTAGAATTAATGAAGAAATAGAACGTGTGATGCACTGCCTTGATAAATCGACCGAAGAGCCAATTGTCAAAGTTGTTGAGAGGGAGCTTATTTCCAAGCATATGAAGACCATAGTGGAAATGGAAAATTCTGGTCTAGTTCACATGTTGAAAAATGGAAAAACAGAAGGTAAGTCTGTGCAATGCCATCTGCAACAATAGTGAAGCCTCATATGGACTCTAATTGAGAAAGTCCAGGTGATTTCGAAATGATAACAAAGAAGGGGCAAGGCAAGCTGATCCAGAGTGAGAGGGCTATGATCAACAAAGGCTGCTTCCAGGCTCCTGTTCCTTTAATATATCAGGTGGAGGAGGGAACTGCAGCATCCCTTTTTTGCCCTGCATATTCTACTTGGAGCAAGTTGTCCTATAGGTATCTCAATATCTATATCTATTTTATTTATATATTTATATATTTATATTTTTATATTTTTATATTTTTATATATATATATAGAGAGAGAGAGAGTGTAAATGTTTTCCCCTGCACAGTCGTGTCTGACTCTAGGTGGTGGTGCTCATCTCCGTTTCTTAGCTGAAGAGCCAGCGCTGTCCAAAGATGCTTCCGCGGTCATGTGGCTGGCATGATGCATGCGGAACGCTGTTACCTTCCCACCAAAGTGGTACCTATTTATCTACTTGCATTTGCATGCTTTTGAATTGCTAGGTTGGCAAGAGCTGGGGCGAGTGCAGGAGCTCACTCCGTCACGCGGCGCTCGGGTCTCGAACCGCCGACCTTCTGATCGACAAGCCTGGTGTCTTAACCACTGAGCTATTGTGTGTGTGTGTGTATCTGTATATATAATTATATAATATAATATAGATAACTCAAGCCATAAAGGTCTTTATAGATAATAACTAGCTGTTTGAAATCAACCTGGAAGCCTACTAGTAGCCAGTGCAGCTAATGCAAGATTGGTATTATCCTGCTGTACTGGCTTCTAGCAGTCAGTACACATATGATTATATTCTGCACCACTTGTAACTTCAGAATTGTTTTCAAGGGCAATTCCACATTTAATGAATTGCAGTAATCCAACCACAAGTTGAAAAAAGCATAAGTTACTGTTGCAAAGTTTCTGGGTCCAGGAAAGTTTGTAACTGGCACACTAGCTGAAGCTAAATAAAC
This sequence comes from Charina bottae, assembly GCA_023362775.1. Taxonomy (NCBI): domain Eukaryota; kingdom Metazoa; phylum Chordata; class Lepidosauria; order Squamata; family Charinaidae; genus Charina; species Charina bottae. The sequence continues at coordinate 25,898,452 of JALMGJ010000005.1, forward strand.
ATTTTCTTGACCACAACTTCCACCTGCTCCTCCAGGAGGAGCTGTGAGTGCAGAATAGCACCCATATTGTGTGTGTGCTTTTTCAGAGGTAGTGTTTAGAGCCAAAGTCAGTGCTGTCCTAGAATCAAAGGGCTTCTGCACAAACAGGAACTCAGCCATAAAGGGTTTTATAGATCAAAACAAGCACATTAAATTACAGCTGGAAATTGCAGGTCCTGAAGTATTAAAGTAGTAATCTCCCAATGATGGGTGCCAAATATCACCTGAGCCATTGTGTTCGGACTAGCTGTAACTTCTGAATGTCCTTTAAAGGCAGACAGTCAATACAGTAGTCCAAATGGGTAGTAATGAGAGTTAGAGTTAGTATTTAGCAAAGGCTGCACCCGGTGCAGTAGAAAAAGAGGTGGAGTAACTCAATTATAGCATGAGAGACGTGGCCAGGTGCTGACCGTGGAACAGATCATGAACTGCTCATGTGCAAGTTTCAAGTTAAGCTAAAGAGGAAGAAGAAAGCAATCAGTTTCCACAATATATTTTTAAGGAGAACATCAGGAATTGCTTTGAATTCCTGAACATCATTGATAGAGAACCAAAGGAATGGTTGTTAAGGATGAATGAGAAAAGAGACTGCCAAAGATGAAGAGACAGAAGAAAACAAACAGTGTCAGAACAAACCGTGGAAATTGCCAAGAAGAGAGGAGAAGCCAAAGCCAAGAAAGAAACATCTTAGAAAGGAACTTAATAAAGAGTTTAAGAGAGCTGTTACAAGAGACAATAAGCAGTATTACAACAACATCTGTAAAGCCATTGAAGACGGAGACAGACATGGATAAACAAGGAAAGTCTTTCAAAAGATCTCTGAACTCAGGAGGAGGTTTCAGCCTCAAATTGGTATGCTAAAGGATGCCAATGGACAGATAGTAACCAATTCAAAGGAGATCAAAGGAATATGGAAGGAGTATACTGAAATACTATACAGTAGAGACATCAACATCCAAGATACCTCAGAACAGGGGTCGGCAAACCACGGCTCGCGAGCCACATGCGGCTCTTTGGCCCCTTGAGTGTGGCTCTTCCCCAGGCAGGCGTGGCGGCAGCAGGCCCTAAGTGTGCACGATTGGCCCGCAAACTCCCGCCTGCAAACCCCGCTCCCGTGCTGGATTCCCCACCAGCTTTACTTTGCCTGGACTGGGGGCGTGAGCGGCTCCGGAAGAGAAGCGACTGGAGCAGTCGAGCCTCTCTTTCCCTTCTCCTTCTTCCAAACCTCCCACGCCCCCTTCCACGCGATTGGCCCCCGCCCGCAAACCCCACCCCCTTCCACGCGATTGGCTCCCACCCTCAAACCCTGCCCCCTGGCCCTCGAGTGATATTATAAATTTTATAAATGTCAAAATGGCTCCTGGCATAAAAAAGTTTGCCAGCCCCTGCCTTAGAAGATATTCCTTACTTACAGGAGCCTCTAGTACTAGAAGATGAAGTTAAATCTGCATTCTGGTCCTTACCAAATCAGAAGGCTACAGGAACTGATGGAATAGTGAAATATGGCAAGCAACAGAAGAAGAATCAGTCAAGGTCCTAACCAGTCTAGGCCAGCAAATCTGAAGAAAGACACAGTGGCCAACGATTGGAAGAGGTCAATCTACATTCCAATACCAAAAAAAGAGACTTAACTGTGTGCAAACTATAGTACAATATCCTTAATTTCACATGCTAGCAAAATCATGCTTAGGATCATTCAACGCAGACTAGAGCCCTACATGGAAAAAGAGATGCCAGATGTTCAAGCTGGCTTTAGGAGAGGCTGAGGAACACAAGACATAATTGCTGATGCATGCTGGATAATTGAGAAAGCCAAAGAATAGCAAAAAGAAGTCACGATGTGCTTCATTTATTATAGAAAGGCCTTTGATTGTGTTAATCACAACAAGCTATGGAAATATGTCTATGAAGGTTCTCAGTCATCCAGGTGGAATTGTCTGTAGCTTGAATCATGTCAACTGGATTTCTATTTTCTTAGTGGAAACGTTTCGCTCCTTATCCAAGGAGCTTCTTCAGTCTGAGCAAAGTTGGTAAGGGAATCCTAAATATGTTCCTAGGTAGCTGTGTGACCTTACACCTGGGGCTAGGTTGATTTAATTGAGAGAGGGGTCAAGGAATCCATTTATGCCAACTTGGAAAATCCTTCCTTGAATAGAGGTGGGGGCCTCAGGCACAAACTCTCCCCCATCTTCCTCCCCGTTTTGTCTTCTGTGCCTAGGAAGATTAAGACCATTTCAGAAGCTCAACAGCAGCATGGTGATTTTAACGACCCTCCTTTAGATGATAAAAGGACTTAAAAATTACATCTCAATATAACCATGACCTAGCCCCAGGTGTAAGGTCACACAGCTACCTAGGAACATATTTAGGATTCCCTTACCAACTTTGCTCAGACTGAAGAAGCTCCTTGGATAAGGAGCGAAACGTTTCCACTAAGAAAATAGAAATCCAGTTGACATGATTCAAGCTACAAACAAGCTATGGAATGTGCTCAGAAAATGGGAATCCCAAAACATCTCATTGTCCTCATAAGAAACTTATATATAGGTCAGGAAGCCATGGTACAGACAGAACATGGTGAAACAGACTGACTCCAGGTTTTTTAATTTAATTTTTATTTATTTATTCAAATTTATTTAATGGTTGGCAAAGGATTGTGACAAGGCTGTATACCCTCCCCTTATTTATTCAACTTATATGTTGAATATATGTGAAAGGGAGGTGAATTGGAAGAAGATGAGTTTGGTTTTAACACTGAAGGAAGAAACATCAATAACCTGCGCTATACAGATGACACTTCCTTGATAACCAAAAATGCAAAGGATTTGCAAGCCATAGTAATAAAAGTCAAAGAGCACAGTGAAAAAATGGGACTAAAATTAAATACTGTATGAAAAAGACCAAACTAATGACAACAGGTAGAACAACCAGCCTTAGAATTGACAATGAAGATATCAAAGTGGTGGATACCTTCTGCTTTTTAGGATCAACCATCAACAGTAAAGGAACAAAACAGTCAAGAAATACGCCACAGACTAGCACTTGGTAGGGCAGCCAGGAAGGCCTTAGAAAAGATACTCAAATGTTGTGATGTGACTATACCTACCAAAATCAGAATAGTGCAAGCTATGGTATTCCCTGTGGCACTCTGTGAAAGCAAAAGTTGGATTTTGAAGAAGCAGGATGGGATGAGTATTAACACTTTTGAACTTTGGTTTTGGAGAAGACTCCTGAGAATACCATGGTCAGCCAAGAAAACAAACAAATGGAGCATTGAACAAATCAACCCAGAGTTCTCACTCAAGGCACAAACAACAAGGCACAAATTACCCTACTTTGGATGTATTATGCGAACAACCCAATCTTGTTTTAATTCAGTATTATCTTATTCTTCCTTTGCAACCTGGAGTCTATATTGCAGCAGCTCATATTCCGTGTAAATGTTTGTTTAGGAATTAATCTGCATAGTACCTTAGTTAAATAGAATTTCAGTTTGATTTGTTTCCTACAAAAAATTATGCTGTACTCAATATTGTTAGTAGTATTCAGTGAGATAGTAGCGGTGTGTTTCAGTTTTCATCCAACAGATGTTTTGTGTTGCAAACCAAAATATTCTTTGGTTTAGAAGAAGTCAAAAACTACTGTGATACTCAGAATTGAGATAGCATGTATGTATTCCAAGACAGGATGAAGGCCTCTTGCATGAGATGAATTTAACAAAATTGGAGAATTTAATGAAACTTAAAAAATACCTTATTTTGCTTATCTGCTGTGTAATGCTAGAAATGCATTAGCAGTATACATTTTTATGTATATTTCTATTTCAGATCTTGCTTGCATGTACAAATTATTTAGTCGTGTCCCAAATGGTCTAAAGACAATGTGCGAATGTATGAGTACCTACTTGAGGGAGCAAGGTAAAGCGCTTGTATCTGAAGAAGGTGAAGGAAAGAACCCAGTGGACTATATTCAGGTAGCCAAAGTCTTTAAACGACTCATTTTTTTCTTATGATGAAAATGTTTCCTTTAGCAAAAGTGTACTTACACAAAAAGTGTACTAAAAGTGTACTTACATAAGTCAAATCCTGCTCTAAAAATATTTCACAGCAAATATAAGCGAAGAAAAAGTATTGAGACTCATTCTTCCCCTGAAATTTAAAAATGTATTAACATTTTAATACTCTTCATTAACCTCTGAAAGTAGCTAATTTTTTTCATATGAGATAAGCTAGGTTTTTTCATAACTGGAAACAGATTTCTCAGAAAGGGAGTTTCTCCCTGCTCAAGTCCTAGAAAGCTTGCTATTTTATTCCCAAGCAGGAACATTTAATTATACTTTCAACTTACAAGAGCCTAGCATTTCAAAAAAAGTATTGACAAAGCAAAATAAAAATATTTTCACTTTCATTAGAGTTCCTTGGGCAATCTTAATGTGGTTCATGCTATTGTGCATAGGTGCACAGATGCTCCAGTCAAAAGTATCTCTACATAGCTCCCATTTTCCTCCCTCTGAAACCTTTCTCTAAGTTAGTTTGTGAAAGTCTCACTCTGAAGAACATAAGTGACCAGATTCTCAGTTCAGATTCTCTGAACTGATAGTGAATGAGGATTCCGCATTTATTATACTTGGTAAATAGGTACAGGTCCACAGTAAGTCTCTGTTTCTCTCTCCAGGGGTAGTTAGAGGTATGAGGAATTTAATTTCTTTCCTAGCCTGAATTTCTACCCAATTTATCAAGTGGATTAAAGCTCCTTTTGATCACTCTCTGTTTCAGTGAAATGCTTTTTTTCTTGAGAAACAAACAAGGCTTTTCAAGAGACCTCTTTTCACAGGAAGAGAAGCAGGTTACTGCACCTACAGCAATAAGCATTGGCGTCTGTTGCCTTGGGGTGTGCAGTATTAGGAATTGCCATCTCTCTAATTTTCACTTAAGGCATCGCTTGGGAAGCTATTGCAATTAATGTCTATGAAGGTTCTCAGTCATCCAGGTGGAATTGTCTGTAGCTTGAATCATGTCAACTTGATTTCTGTTTTCTCAGTGGAAACGTTTCGCTCCTTATCCAAGGAGCTTCTTCAGTCTGAGCAAAGTTAGTAAGGGAATCCTATTTTCATATAGGATATGATATGATATAGGATTTTCATATAGAATATAGTAGAAATCTAAACAATAATATGCTTTGTTGTTCTAAGGGCTTACTGGATTTGAAGAGTAGGTTTGACCGCTTCCTTCAAGAATCTTTTAATAATGACAGGCTCTTCAAACAAACCATTGCGGGTGATTTTGAGTATTTCCTTAACCTCAAGTCACAGCTACCTAGAAACATATTTAGGATTCCCTTACTAACTTTGCTCAGACTGAAGAAGCTCCTTGGATAAGGAGCGAAACGTTTCCACTGAGAAAATAGAAATCCAGTTGACATGATTCAAGCTACAGACATATTGCAATTAATATTTCAATCTTTATAAAGTATTACAGTATATGCAGAAGACAAGGGGACATTGCAGCCTTCTTTGTTAAAGGAGCTGATTTTTAAATCAGCACTTTATAATACATCTCCTTTACAGTTTTCATTTGAAAATACCTTCTTACCTTCAGGCTAGAGTTTTATCTTCCAATATTGTAGGCATCACCATGGCTGCCTTTTGGGTAAATGCTAAATCAAAAGTAAATTTGATTCACATCATATTCTCCAGAAGATACAATTTTGGGGATATCCCTAAGTATAATAGTAAGAGAATGAAGAACAAGAAAAAGACCAAGAATAAGAAAAAACAGCCTTAATCAACAACCATTCCTTAATATTCAGATAGTAACAGAAGGCCAGCAATCCAGCATATATCATCCAGAAGTGTAGTATAACATCAGTATCTCCTGATACTCAACTTGGGGTGGCTTTTATGATTTCCAAAGTTTGAATCATTGGCTCTGGGATATTTTTCCCCCTAGGATGGCTTTCCTTGAAATTTTTCCAGATTTTTAGGGACGGTTGTTCTGATCTTCAGAAACATGCCAAACAGTGCAGGACCTTCCAGACAAGATCCTGCATTGTTTTCTGCAAAAATGTTATATAATTTACCTTTATCTGATATTAGTCAAATAATGGTTTTATTGGAGCCAAGGGATTCCCATTTAAGAACCCAGCCGAATATTTATGATTTTCGATACCAGAGTGGAGGCTCAGTTCATGAGAATGACCCCCAAGTCATTATCCCCAGAATAGTCTGAGAAGAGCATAAATTTTCTTAAAGATCCTCATCCAGCCTTACTCTGTTTTATTATAGTACTGCAAGGGCAACATATCTATGGGAGTATAAGATGGTAACAGCATAGCAGGCAGGGAAACTTCAGCATCCAAGTTAAGGGATTCTTGATGACAATAAAAGTTACCAGTCCTATAACTTCCAAAAATAATAGTGACTGTGATTTTCATATAGAATATAGTAGAAATCTCGGCCGACAGGAAGCTCTGGCGTGGGCTGGTCCATGAAGTCACGAAGAGTCGGAAGCGACTGAACGAATAAACAACAAATAGTAGAAATCTAAACAATAATATGCTTTGTTGTTCTAAGGGCTTACTGGATTTGAAGAGTAGGTTTGACCGCTTCCTTCAAGAATCTTTTAATAATGACAGGCTCTTCAAACAAACCATTGCGGGTGATTTTGAGTATTTCCTTAACCTCAACTCTAGATCTCCAGAGTATCTCTCATTATTTATTGATGACAAGCTAAAAAAAGGAGTCAAGGGAGTAAGTATATTTTCTATTACCACTATGCAGTTTTTCTGACAAAACAGCTGCAGAAACATGTATTTCTGTGTGCTGATTTATTTATATAGTGCAATAATAAACACTGCAGATGAATGTGCAAGTTCTGTGAATATGAAATTTTTTTTTACAACAATAAGGATGTGGATTTTTTTAAAATTAAAGACTGAATAAATTATTTTTAGGGATGTAAACCTCTGCAAAAGACTGTACGTGTGTGTATATTGTTAAACCATCTTTAAATAGTGAGTATAGGCCTCCATACATATATTCCTTTGTCAGAATTAGGTATGTACATAGAAAACTACTAATAAAAGTTGTTAATATGCTCATACCAAAACCATATATGGATACTGAGCTAGGCATGGAGAACATTTCCCTTACATGAGAGAGGTCAGTTATGAGGTCTTAGCCAATTGTGGGCAGTATTAGAGCCAAAAATGCAGAGTTTGAAGGAAAGTGTAACTCATTTGCCCTTCAGTTATTCCATCCTGTATGTCTTTCTCTTTGCTATCACCCATTTTGAAGGAATTACATTATCTAGATCCCTTTCAGTCAGCTTTCAGATCTGAGCACAGTACAAAGAGGGTATTGATCATGCTTGTCCCAGGGGTTAGGAATGGGAGGCATGGTGGTTCTCCTCCTTCCTCCAGGGCTGCTTCCAGTTACTGTTCATGGGGGACAGAGATCTAGACATTGCTTTGCAAAGTGCCTCTGGGTTTGGTTCTCTCCCTGCTCCTGTTTAACAATTATGTGAGACTGCTGGGTGAGGTCATCCATTGGCACAGAGTTAGATATCATCAATATGCTGATGATACCCAGTTGTACAACTTAAATCCAGACCCTCCAAGTGATGCCAATGAGGTTCTGTCTTAGCATTTGGGAGTTGTAGGGGTCTAGAAGGGGAGATGCAGCTCAGACTCATCCCTTGTAAGAATATGTGGCTATGGATTATGGGACCCCGAGGGTCTGGAGATTTTTTATCTTTGGTTCTAGATGGGGTAGCACTGCTGCAAACAGATCCAGTGCACAATTTGTGGATCCTCCTAGAATCATGGCTCCTGCTTGAAGAGCAGGTGGCAGCTGTTGCTCTGAGGGCCTTTCTACAGCTTTACCTTATGCACCAGTTACACCCATGCCTGAATTGGGAGGCCCTGCTCACAGTCACTCCTGCCATAATCACGTCATGATTGGATGAATACAACTCTACATGAAGCTGCCCTTGGTGACTACTTGGAAGCTGCAGCTGGTCCACAATGCAGTGGCATGAGTAGTATTGGCATAACTCACTATGCACTTCTACTTTGTGAGCTGCACTGGTTACTAGTTTGCTTCTAGGTACAATTCAAGGTGCTGGTTCTTACCTATAAAGTCCTTCATGGAACGATGCCAGACTAGTTGTGGCAGCATGGTTGTTTAAGCTGTCACTTTTAAAGATTCAAGACTAAAACATTAACTATTTCATTAAAGTGAACCTTTTTGTTACAAATGTTGCACACAAATATTTATAGAGGTTTGATTTTTGTTTTGTTTTTTGTTCAGATCAAGAATTGATCAGATAAAATATTCCTAGTTTTTTAATCCCTGCCTAAACTAACAGCAAGATAATGTATTTTTGAGAAATGTTTTCTATAAAAGTCATAGTTTTTACTATTTTAACAATTAATTAACTAATGTTTTTGTCTTTATAGCTAACTGAGCAAGAGGTAGAGACTATATTGGACAAGGCAATGGTTTTGTTTAGATTTATGCAAGAAAAAGATGTATTTGAACGATACTATAAGCAGCACTTAGCAAGGAGGCTTCTGACAAACAAAAGTGTTTCAGATGACTCAGAGAAAAATATGATATCTAAGCTAAAGGTAAGATAAAACTCTATAACTATTTGTCAGTGACGTTTCCACTTAGCTTTAGTTTCATGCCAACGTATATTCAGAGGGATAAATTGCAGTGTAATCAATTGTTTCAATTAATTCTAAATGTTATACAATGTTAAGCAGCTATATTTGGTTCAAGCATTTTGTTTTTATCAGGAAATAATTATTAAGTCAATGTGGTATAGTGGTTAAGAAGTTGGACTAATACTGAGGACTCAAGTTCAAATCCATTTTCAGCCATGGAATCTCAGTGCGATGTTGTGCCAGTCACAGTCTTTCAGCTCAACTTACCACACAGGACTGTTGTTGTGGGTTATCTTTATATAAGCCAACTTGAGCTCCAGTAGAAATGCAAATATAAATCAAACATCAATGCTATTTTTTCACTGAAGCTGAAATAATTAAGATATTGGCTTCCTATGAACTTTGAGTATACATTTATGCTGGAAAACTGGGGAATGATTTATTTATTTATTTACCGTATTTCTCCACCGCCCATCTCGAAAACGACTAGGTGGTTTACAAACAAATTAAAACAGTAAGAGTTAAATATCAATTAAAAAGATACATTATACAAATATAAATATACGAATATAATAAAAACTGTAAAAACTAAAACCCAAGATGGTGAATCACAGTCTTGTTAAAATTTGCCAGGGTCAGATCACGGTGCCAGCCACCCCCACAACAAACTATCCCCCCTTCCACCCCAAGAGAGGTGGCACAGCCACGTCTTGAATCCCTTCTGGAAAGCCAGGAGAGTGGGGGCTTGCCTTATCTCTGGGGGTAGCTTATTCCAAAGGGCGGGAGCTATGGCAGAGAAGGTCCTCCTCCTGGACCCTGCCAATCGATAATCTCTCATGGACAGCGTCCGTAACATGCCCTCTCTGCCTGACCGGGTGGGACGGGTCGATGTGATGGGGGTGAGGCGGTCCCTCAAGTAACCTGGACCCATGCCATGTAGGGCTTTAAAGGTGATAACCAACACCTTGAATTGAACCTGGAATCAGACTGGCACCCAATGCAGCTCGCGTAGCAGAGGTGTTATATGGGCCATCTTTGGGGCTCCTAAAACTGCTTGCGTGGCCACATTCTGGACCAGCTGTAGCTTCCGGGTGCTCTTCAAGGGTAGCCCCATGTAGAGCGCATTTCAATAGTTTATAAGGGAGATGACCAGGGCATAAGTGACTGACCGGAGGGACTCCTGATCCAGGAACGGGCATAGCTGGCGCACAACACGAAGTTGTGCAAAGGCTCCTCTGGCCACGGCTGCCACCTGCTCTTCGAGCAGGAGCCACGAGTCCAGGAGGACCCCCAGGTTCCGCACCAGGTCTGTCTGGGGCAGTGCAACCCCATCCAGCACCAAAGATGGTAATTTCTTGGATATCGAGGGCCCCCCAACCCACAGCCACTCTGTCTTACCAGGGTTCAGCTGAAGCCTGTTGTTCCCCATCCAGACCCCTACAGCCTCCAGGCACCAAGAGAGGGTGGACACAGCTTCACTTAAGTCAGCCGGGATAATGATGTATAATTGGGTATCATCAGCATATTGATGATACCTCATCCTGTGGCGACGGATGATCTTATCCAGCGGTTTCATGTAGATATTAAAGAGTGGAGAGAGTACCGAACCCTGCAGCACCCCACAAAGGAGGGGCTGCAGGCCGGATCTTTTGCTCCCTATCACCACCAATTGGGACCAGCCCTGGAGTAAGGAGGTGAACCAGCGCAAAACCACGCCGCCCACTCCCAACTCCCTGAGCCAACCCAAAAGGCTGCCACAGTTGATGGTATAGAAAGCCGCTGAGAGGTCAAGAAGACCGAGGATGGATGCACTGCCCCCATCCCGCTCCAACCAGAGATCATCCATAAGTGTGACCAAAGCTGTTTCCATCCCAATAGTTGTCATTGTAGACTACTGAGGAAGTCCTAGTGGATAGGGAAGGTATTTTTCTTCAAGCTGCAAATATCCGCCTTATCCACAGAACATGCTTTTTTTCTCTCCTTGCTTGGAAGAAGCAGATGGATTGCTGTGGTTCTGTAGGTTAATGGTTCCTAAAAATAATCCTCCTGGAAGGCAAAATTCCCCCAAACCATAACATTTTACATTTCTGCTTTTAGCATGTGCTTGAACTAATATGAACCTGCAATGATACTTTAAGGATGATCTATGCTTTGAGAGGTCTGAGAGAATATTCACTACATTAATTTAGAGAGATTTAATGGGAATATTGCCATTCTCTATTCCAGGGCTTTCCAAAGTGCCGCCGCTGGCGACACACCAGCAGCGGCGACGGCACGGGGGGGGGCGCGCGTGTACGGTGGCGGTGCGAGGGGCGCGTGCATGGCGGCGGCAGCCTCCGCTAAAACGCGGAAACACTGATACCACGCCGCTGCCGCCACTGCCGTGCACGTGCGCGCCGCCGCTTCCAGGTGGTGTGGCGACACACAGTTTGGAAAGCTCTGCTCTATTCCATGTTGAATTTTAAAAGATTGGGACAGTAAATTCTTATTTTCAGTAAACTTTATTAGAGTAATTAGATCTCTGACAATCAAGGTATAAATTAGCATCATAGCCTGTTGATCTTTACTGCTGATTAATTAGTGCTTGGAACCAAATAAAATGTGTTATTGTTTCATAACTTTCTTATTTAGAGGAAAAGTGCTTAAATATTTGTATTGTAATTCTAAATAGCTAGCGTGAAGATGCTGTCTTTCTGTTTAAATCATGCTATAAATAACTATTCCTTTCGCAGACTGAATGTGGATGTCAGTTCACATCAAAATTGGAAGGAATGTTCAGGGACATGAGCATCTCAAACACAACAATGGATGAATTTAGGCAACATCTACAGGCAACAGGGGTAAGATGCAAATTTTTGGCTTCCTCCAGGGATTCACAGACTTTTTGATCTGGTGGACACATTTGGAATTTTGAGAACAGGGTGTGTGAGCCTTTGTCAGGTATCACCCTGCCATGGCTGAGCAAGTAATGTATTGTAAAAAAAAACCAAAGAAGCATTACAAAAGAATTCCAGCAACCACTATGTATCAAAAGTGAGTCATTCTTACAGTGAAATCAAAGTTTTTGTTTCTGTGCCTCTTCCTTTCGCCTGGGCTATGCAACAGGCTGGAGAGCCCTCTCTTTGGGGCAGAAGGCTGGAGTTCCATCTCTCTCTTGTTTTGGGGAATGGACAGATTTGATACCAGATCATTTTCCTCTAACGGTATGAGAACTGTCTCTTAACAACCATGTTGCAGAATGGCTACTGGAGGAAAAAAATGTTTCAAAGCACCAGATTACCAGGATGCTACCTACCATTCTACATATATGGTACTTCCTCTCATACCTGCTCATCTTTCAAGCAGGTTGCCATGCTTCAGAACTAAGCTCTGAGCTGTGGCCATCTATTTCGGATTCAGAGCCATTCTTTGGGGGGGGGGGGCAATCCCAGATGATAATACTTTGTTGGCAGGCTAGTTTCTTCCTTCTTTTGTATACTTAGGCATATTATCCCCCTCAAGCATCATATGGGAACTCTGGGGCTTAGTCTTTTTCTGTATCTAGACATTGATTTCTTAAATTTTATTTATATCTTTATTTGGTTATTCTGTGGGATTCTCTTAGTTCTGAATAAAATATTCTTATTATTTATACAACTTTCACCTTTTTGCAAATTAGCAGCTTAATAAAAATACATAGGAAGAAAACATAGAATGCAATTTTGCAACTTCATAGAATGAACAGTGGAAAAATAAAAAAACTAATAACATTTCTCTGTGGTTATTTACAGATTCAAAATTTAAAAAAAAACTGAATAGGGCAGGTACAGGAGTTTGGAATTTTTTTCCTCACTCTTGCAGAACTCTTCTAGCTCAAAAGTATTCTGTGCTCTTCTCACATGGACTGTATGTTTAATATTTCCCCACAGATTTTCAATATAAAGTTTTCCACAACTTTTTCAACTTTGAAGCCCATTCCAAAAACTAAGGGTAGAAAGACACTTTGCTGGCAACAGGAATCTTTTGGAAAGCTGTTAGTTTTGCAAAAAGAAGTATTACAAAGTACTGGCTCAAAAGGTGCCAGAACTTTTGCACCTGCCATATACTTTTTTAAAAAAAATAGAAGTAGTATAGTAGTATAACTTTATTGATTAGTCAATTGACCATATCAAAAATGGGCATCTGCCACAGTGGAATACAGTAGAATAAATCAAAATACAATACAATAAAATAAAATAAAATGAGATAAGATAAGATAAAATAGACTGAAGTGAGATAAGATAAGGTAAGATACAGTAAGGTAGGATAAAGATAAAAGAGTAAGATAAAAGAGTATAAGATAATGCAGAGACTTATAATAAAATGAATAATTAAATACAAAACAATATGTGTTTAGGTGAATCCATCACCTTTACATGCCACCCCAATGTGTTCTATAAATTGTGTTCTCAGTTGGACAGCTCTGACTATAAACTTAACAGTTCTGGTGACTACATATGTGTTTGTGCCCTGAAGGAGGTAACATAGTCATTTGTTACAGTCCCAATATATGGTTCGGTCAAGTAGTGTCTGTAGGTACTGAGCCCTTGCTGGGGCATATAATTGACAGTTAAATAGGACATGCGCAATGTCTTCTGTTTCGGATGCTCCACAAACACATGTTCTCTCAGAATATGGCACTTGATGAAATCATCTGTATTTAACCATAGAATCTAGCTGCTCGAATCTTGCTCTGGTAAGAGCTGTCCTATGGTATTGAGTCAGACCCATTGTCTGATATTTTTCTGTTTGAAAAGACGCTTTATTCTTGGCCTACCATTTCAACGACCTAATGTTTGCAAGTGACTCAATATCAGTTTGAGCGTTAACATCTAAGACTCTTTGTTTAAATATTGCCTTAGCCCAGTGCTTTCCAAAGTGCCGCCATTGGTGACATACCAACAGCGGCAGCAGCGGCGGCGGTGGGCGCAGCGGTGGCGGCGGCCTCGCTAAAACACGGAAGCGCTGATGGCGCGCCGCTGCCACCGCCGCCGTGCACACTGCTGCCGCCGCACGCACCTCCGCGCCGCCATCGCATGCGCCCCCGTGCCGCCGCTTCGCAACACGCTAAACTGTGTTGCGACACACTAAAGTAAACTTTTGGCTAAGATCAAGTGTAGTGTAAAAAAAAAGATTTTTAAAAACACAATCCAGACCAAAAAAAGAAGAAAAAGACAGAAAAGAAATAAGATAAAAGGAAGATAAATTATATTCTATGTAAAACAGTAAATATGTTAGAGTAATATTAGACTAGTTCTGCCTATAAAAGTGAACACAATCATCATTAAAATAATATTCAATAATTAATAAAAGTAGGTAGTAGAATTATAAGTCAGAATAAACAATTAGCCAGAGTTTCTATCTCATCTAAAAAGTTCTATCCTTATATATAAGAATTAATATATTAAAATCTTAAGAGAAGCCCAGACTTCAGATGCTTCAGATGTGGTACGTCCATATTTTTTTTCTTCCTAGCATTTTTCCTGCAGGTGCAGGGTCCGCTTTTTCAGATCAACCAAATGTTGATCCGTTGGTTGCAACAAGGAATTGACTGGCTTGTCACCCGAGCCTGACGTTGTGGGCTGAGAGAGTGTGACTGGCCCAAAGTCACCCAGCCAGCTATGCCTAAGGCGGGACTAAAACTCACCATCTCCTGGTTTCTAGCCTGGAGCCTTAACCACTAAATCCAACTGGCTCCATATGTAGTCCATATGTAGACTTACAATTCATGAATGGTTTCCAAGTTGAATTAAATTCTATATCAGACTTATTTTTCAAGTACAAACTTATTTTTTTCATTTTCATTTTTTCATTGATGCTTACTCCCACAGCTGACAGAAAAGACAATTCCACCTTTAAGATTTATTTCATTCTATAATAAATCATCTTCCAGGATTGTTCAACTTAATAACAATGCCATCGATAGGAAATATTATCTGACCTGATTATTGAATTTCCAGAAGTTTCTAGAAAATGAATTACATCTATTTGGGATATCAGCACTTGAATAAGTTTCCAACAGTAGAACATCTTGTACCCGTTTTCTCTCTGATATTCACAATAAATTTTATATTTGTCTTCCATTAATATTCCCTTGTTGCATATCAATTTTCCTGTTTAGATTCTGCATCCATTTAATCATATAATCTTTTAACTTGTTAAGTTTCTGAATCATATTTTAATAACTTGTATGTAAGTCTTGAGAGATGTTTTCAGTTTTGCATTATGAGGGGTTTTTTTAATGCAGTCAAGTGTCTTAAGTATTCTGCCTTGTTTTTGTAATTTATTTTGGACTATACTGCTTTTTTCAAGATATTGAAACCAGGGAGGTAATTAACCACTCTAAAGAAACAGTCTTGAAAGATTTCATTTTTATTTTATTAAGAATAAGTATTGCAATCTATCACACACACACACACACGTATGTAATCATATTTTTTGTATATTCATCTTTGTAAAAATAAATAATATTGAAGTGAGGGGCAGTAAGTTTGGGCTAATTCTTTTTCTGTGTTTATTCCATAGCTGCCCAGAGTCACTTGTTTTGTGAGATGGGTGGCTATATAAATCTGACACATAAATCTGACACACAAATAAATAAATTTTAATACTTTGATTATGATTATTCTTTTGTATGTTTTGCATGTCTGTCTGTATCCAGCCAAAGATATGTTTG
This sequence comes from Charina bottae, assembly GCA_023362775.1. Taxonomy (NCBI): domain Eukaryota; kingdom Metazoa; phylum Chordata; class Lepidosauria; order Squamata; family Charinaidae; genus Charina; species Charina bottae. The sequence continues at coordinate 25,913,852 of JALMGJ010000005.1, forward strand.
CAAATCATGTAGGAGTTCTGCTTTCTCAGTAGAAGTAACCCAGCCATAAGATGATATAATCAATTCTGCAATCCAACTTAGACAGCTGCCTTGATAATATAGTTTAAAATTTGGTATTGCCAATCCACCCCATTCTTTCACATCTTATAAAATCTTGATTATATAAGCATATAAAATCAGTTATTTGCCTCTGCCACTCAGTTACTACAGGTCAAGTCTTACAAGGTAGATCACATCAGGAAGCTAACTCCACAGGAAGACTATAGCTGTACTTTATTGGGATATGCTACAGTAACAGAATCTTGAAAACCTGATTGTGCTTTACCTCCCCCTTTCTTATACCCTAGTAAGTCAGGGAGGAGCCTGCCTGAGTCTCTTCCAAATACTATCTTGCTTCCCAGGAATTAAGGAATGTTTCAGCCCTCTTTGCGTACGTAATAGTTATTGCCTATTTCCCTCAAGGTAATTTCACTAACTCTATAATACAATATCTTCAATTCTAATTAGAATCATTTGAAATATAAAATTACACTTTGATAAAATACTCATTTTTACTGCTGATATTCTTCCTAACCAGGACAAATCTAATTTTCTCCATCTTGAAATATCTGCCATTATTTTCTTCCAATTCTGTAAGTAATTATAAATCTCTATTGCTTTTTGTTAAGTAAGTTTGCAAGTACCTGATCATTTTAGCAGTGATATTTTATTTGTGCAGATAATTGCTTTTTTCAAATGTGATCATTTGAGTCTTGTTCTTACTAATCTAACATCCTGATACTCCACCATATTGCTATATATGTTCCATTATTGATTCTATGGAATTGCTTGGATGGGTAACTCTTAAGTAGAGCATCATCAGCATATATTTTTAATTTATGTTCTTCATTTGCCTATTTAAATTTTATTTGCTTGTCATATCTTCCTTGCCAATGGTTTGAATAGCAGTAGAAATAAAAAACAGAAGAGGGAGGGAACTTTGCATTGTCTCCTTCCTTATAATTCATTTTTATGATAAAAGTCCATTTGCTATTAGCTTGGTTTCTTGCTCTTTATAAATGCTCTGTATTCATGTGAGAAAATTGGAACTGCGGTTCATCTTAAGAGTTAGGAATATGAATGGCCATTCCAAATTATTGAAGGCTTTCCCTGTGTCAAGAACAATAATAGACACTTTCTTGTTTTGGATTTATTTATTTTCTATCCCGCCTTTATTATTTTTATAAATAACTCAGTCTGGCAAACGTATTATATATTATTAATTAATATTTATATTATATATAATTATATTAATAATTATATGTTGATATATTAATTATATTAATATAACATATTATATTGTCAATAATATTCAAATCTCATATTAACCCTTATGTATATTTTTGGAGAGGGGCATGGTGGCTCAGCGGGTAATACGGCAGGCTTGTCGATTGGAAGATCGCAAGTTCAGAGGTTCGAATCCCTAGCCCTGCGTGCGGAGTGAGTTCCCGCACTAGCTCCAGCTCTTGCCAACCTAGCAATTCGAAAGCATGCAAATGCAAGTAGACCACTCCAGTGGGTAGGTAACAGCATTACGTGCGCGTCATGCAGCCACATGACCGTGGAAGCGTCTTCGGACAACGCTGGCTCTTCGGCTAACAAACGGAGATGAGCACCGGCCCCTAGAGTCGGACATGACTGCACAAATGTGCGGGGGGAACCTTTTATATTTTTGGGACAAACCCAGTCTGATCAGGATATATTAAGTTAGTTAAAAATCCATTTAATCTCTTTGCAAATATTGTAAAACACTTGTAATCTATATTCAATAGAGAGATAGGCCTATATAATTCTGGATGAATTGGATCATTCCCCATTTGCCATGAAGAAGGAATTACTTGACGTCGTATCTCACTCATTACCTGGGTCAATGGCTTGATAATCAAGAATATTTAACACATTAACAAATTGCTTCGCCATCTTCTCTGAGGTTGACACATAACCCTGCCATCCAAATGGAAGCAATAATTGTTTTTTCTTGTTCGTTTCATAGTTGATAGGCCTACACAATGTCTGGTTTATTACATTTCTCAAAGTATTTCTTTAGCAAAATTTGACTTCTTGTAAGATTCATTTCCTTTCATTAAATCCAGTTAATTAAGAATCACTTTAATCTTTTCTCTAAATCCAAGATTGGTTCTTCTTATGTCTTGATTTTAACTGCTTCAATTCATTTATTAATTATATCCTTTGGTTTTTGTATGATTTTCTTTGTATTAGATAAATAGAATAAATAAAGAAATAGCCAAAGAAATAAACATACCTCCTGTAAAGTCTTTGCTACAATCTCATATCATGGACAACGAAACATGTTCTTTCTGTGCATTCTTATAATTTTTGGGGTACAATCTGCATAAGAAACAATTGCTGTTTCCACACCTTTAAGTTTGGCTAATAATGAACTGGACATCTAACACATGTCTATTCTTAAATAATTTTTGTGAACAGAGGAACAATAAGTATATTCTTTAGAGGTTATTTATCTCTCCTCATGTCTGAAAAAAAAAGTAATGATATGTATTCTGAAACATTTTTGAGCCTTTATATGAACCAGATTTGTCAAGATTTGGGGAAGTTTCATTCATATCGCCAAGAATCAAAACACCTCCCTCTCCAATTCCAAAAAGTGATTGGAAAAAAAAATCATACAATTTTGTTTTATTATCATTTGGAGCATAAATTGAAGCAATTGTTACTTTCCCATGTTCAGTTTGAACTTTTAATAGTAAAAATCTCCTTTCCTCATGTTGAATTTGTTTTTTCAGATTCTGTGATAAATTACTAATATAGATTAGCCCATTTTTTCCCATTTGCCCAAGGCCACAAATTTTTGACCTAAACATTTACATTCTAACAAAATTAACTTTGCCCTTTTTAATATGCATTTCTTGGAGCCATATATTTGCATTTCCCTTTTCTATTTTCAAAATAAATCTCCCCCCCCCCTTTGAAGTGGACTATTCAGTGGAATCCATGATGTCAGTTTTCACTTTAACGTATGAAGAAAGATCTTCTGCTTGATCCAGTTTTTGTTCTTCTGTTTCTCTTTCTTGGCATGTACCGTTACTGTTATTGACTCAAATATTGTATTGGCACCTTCTATTGAATATACAAAGGCTTTGCTGCCATTTAGGAAGACCTCCAGATAAAATGGTGTGGCCCACCTGTATTTGATCTTTCTTACAAAGTAGTTGTCAAAATCTATCTCTTTTCTTAGTATATCTGGGGGAACTTCTATGTGCTGTCCATGAGTTTATTCTGTAGATTTCTTGAATTTGTAGTGATATATGCTGATTAAGTAAATGTTCTGTTTCTCTTCCTAAGTCTTCTCTTCCAAAACCTTCAGGTATTAGCGGAGGCTGCCGCCGTGCATGCCACCGCGCGCCCCCCGCGCCGCCGCCGTGCATGCCGCCACGCGCACTCCCATGCGGCCACTGCCGCCGTTGGTGTGTCGCCAACGGCGGCACTTTGGAAAGCACTGCTTTAAATGCTCTGTTCTGAGGATAATTCTTGATGTCCTGTTTGCATATCCTTGATGTTTTTATAGTTCTGTTCAGATTTAGTCAGTAATTTGTAAGAGATAAATGCTTGACATACAGTCTTCTTATTTTGTATCTTTAAACAACTGCAGATAAATAATGATGTTTTCAAAATTGCAGAGAGATATTTTGTTTAACTTTGTACCACGTAGAGGTTATGTCAGCTTCTATAAGTTGAAACATACAGTTTGACCATGGGCTTCTAAACTTTTGTATGCAGCTGTACAGCTTAAAACATAGAAGGCAACAGCAGTTCTTTCACCAGGAAATCAACTTCTTAACCAAATCTTTGATCCTAAAATAACTGTATTCTGGCCCTGAAAAATAAAATATGAATATGATCTTAAAGTATAATAAAAGTACTAAGAAGTACCTCTTGAGAACTAAATTCTAAAATTGGAGGACAATAAAACTATATTTTCCCTGTTGTGAAGCTTACCTAATTTCCACAGGAATGATAACTTAAGAAAGGATTTGGATGAAAATCCCAGCTGCTGGCTAGATTCAGAGAGTAATATGTGATCCTTCAAAAATGTATTAAAGATTTAAAGAATAAAAATAGCACTTTGAATTGTATGCCTGGGAAAAACTTGGTTCTCTAATAATTAACTTGCAAAAGTAATATTCTTCTAGTAGCCTGGTTAATAAAGCTGGTTTAGAAAATTGGAGAGACACTGTGTAGAATACCATAATCTAGAGAGAAATATTATAAAGAAAAATCCATGACTTGACAGCATATTCTTTATGCAAAGCAAAGGAAAGAATGGGATTTTAAATACAGTGTTTGCAGCTGTAACATGGATAGGGAGGAAAGATAAGAAATTTTGTTTTGGATATACTTAATTTGAAATGGCAGTGTCTAAGATTAAATGTAGAGCCAGCAGTAAGCTTCGTATAAATTGTTCTGAAAGATAGATTTTATGAGGCCAGCCAGGAAAAGTGCATGAAGTGAGAATTTAAAAGGGTTGAAAGTGAAACTTAATGAAATCATCTCTAAGAATAAAGCAAAGAATCTTCCTTCTTTCTAGCAATGTTGAATGTTCAGTTAGAGAGAAAATTGGGTGAGACAAAAGTAGATCAAAGCAATGAAGGCCCAGAGAGGCTAGGGAAAGTTAGTGGGTGGACAAGGTTTGCAGTTGTGCAAGCATTTGAAAGGGAAAGGCCAGCACTGCTCCTGTAGCCCTTAAGGCAGAATGTGTTGGCAAAAGATGAGTGCAGCAGAATTGCCACTGTCAGGCAGGGGCCACAAAATTGTGTAAGGGCAACTAATTGTGGGGCTTGGGGAGGAAACAGGTATGGGAAGGTAGTTGCTTTCTGGGTCCAGGAGCAGTAGTTTCAGATAAAACAGAGAAAAAGAGGCAGTCAGCAAACTAGGGTAAAATGCAGAGTGGAAGGGCAAGTTGGTGCCATGAAGCTAGAACCAGCCACCAAAAGCTGACTAATATTAAATCAGAACTGGATAGACTGGGAGATAAGATTCTCCAGAAATAAAATTGTGAGACTGAAGGCTATATTTTGATTTCCACTGTATCACTATGTATCAATGTCCCAAGGCTTGCTATTTTGTAAAGTCAAAATAAACTAAAACACAAGGTACAAAAGTGTCCTCTCTCCTGTAATGCTAAACCCTGTAATTCTACAGCTGAAGGAAAGCAATACATAATTCCAGCAAGAGAAACAACTTCAGTGTTAGCCCAGTGCTAATTGTAGATGCTTCTCTCTAAAAATCACTTCTTGCTTTCTGGATGCTACAAAAGAAATGTTCACTGTGGTTCTCAGGGAGTTAGGGACGGTGTTGTACACATAGATAATTAGTATGCATTAATTTGCATATAATTGCTCAGTCAATCCATGCATTACACGTTAAACTTGGTTTAGATATATTTCAAAAATAAATCTAACTGAACTATTTCACCAGCAGATGGCAGATACTGATTTTTGTAATGAAAACTAAATAATTCAGAATCTGATAGTACTAAGAGCAGCACTGTGGCACATTTAAAGCTTTTTGTAATTCATGCATTTTAAAAAATATATAACAAAATAACTTGCTCATGATAATTGCTTTTTAGGGCTCTGAAATTCTTACTTCGTTTGTCGAACTGATTTTTTGGATATGACCTGTAGATTACAATAACTTGAAAGTTACCTAACTGAGGTATCAGGACCTCCCCATCTTCCCCAGGACAGCCACCAATATTGTTGTTTTTATTATTTTCTTTCACTCTGAAGGGGCCCATGGGGTATTTAATTTTGTAATTGTTTTGGTAAGTAAATGTTAAGGCAGGATATACAGATATAATTTAACATTGTATTACATTCTTAAGTTTATTATATTAAGAGTCTTGTTGGATCAGATCAAGCACTCATACCATATAGCATTCTGTTTCTAATAGAAGATACTCAGATTCTTGTACAGATCAACAGATTGGATATAAAAGCATTCAGCTCGGTGTGCACAAAATGGGAAAATTACTTTTTTTTTTAACGTAGAATAAAATCATCACTTTCTGGAGGGTCTGTCAAACCACTTTGAGCCAGCAGTGGTTTGGCAAAACCAAATTCCAGAACACTGGTTGTTCTGAGTTTGGGATGAAACAGTCTGGGCAAGATGAAGAGTTAGTGTGTATTGCTCCCTTTCTCTGTTCAGCAGTTACCAGTGTGTAATTTCCCACCTCCCATATGTGTTCTCACTGTTTCCCTGCACTTTCCCTCCTTCCTTTCAGTCACCTTCTTTCTTGCATTTCTCCCTATTCCTTCTGCCCCAAACTACTACTGGGACAGAACAGCTCTGTTTTGTTGTATGGACCACTCAAAACCAGTTCTTCCTTCACAAAATAGATCATATGCATATGTTTTGCACATCCCTATATTCAGTCTCCTCTGTTGTGTCTATCAAGTATTAAAGCAGATACACTATTTGTGAACTTGGAAAGTCTAGCTTTCATATCTAATGGCTATCCCCAGTACTATGAATAGCTGAGATTTAGCTAATGGTCATTGTTAATATTGGTGGTAAACTCTGGAGCAAAAATGCATGGAAAATTAAGAACAGTATATGGGAAATTGTCAAAAATGGCTACTCAGTTCTGAATGCTTCAATGGGATCTTAGACATATTGAAACATTTACCTTAATTTTAGTTATCCAGTCCCAATGTTTGGGGTATATTAATCTGTTCTAATTGATTTTTCAGTTCCCTATCTTCAACAGAATATGTTTCTTTCAGCATCACTTCATATTTTACATTCTGTGCCAGCATAACAAAAACTAGTACAGATTCCTATATATAAATAGATAAAATATATGGAACGTTAAAAGGGGTGGCATTATAAGAGGATACAATGCATTGTTTTGCCTTTATTTTTATAGGTCTCATTAGGTGGTGTTGATCTGACAGTGCGGGTTCTCACAACAGGTTACTGGCCCACTCAGTCGGCCACCCCGAAGTGCAACATTCCCCCAGCCCCCAGGCATGCTTTTGAAATATTTAGGAGGTAAGAAATTGGTTAAGATTTTTTTCTTGCTTGCTGGTGGAATTAGTGGGTTTATGTTAAAACATAGTTAATGGCCAGATCTTTGTGTGTGTTTGTGTGCTAAATTATTCTGCATCCATACTAGGTGTTCTGAAAGTTCCTCTTCCAACAGTATTCTGGTGTATCAAGATTTTTAAAAAAAATCATGTACACAGTGGAGACTTAGAAACATTCTTTGGATTCCATGCAGTTGTTTTAATAGGTTCTTATTTATTTATTAGTTTTGTGTAACTACCCATCTTACATATGTGACTCTGGGTAGTTCACAATTATAGGATCATAATTAGTATGAAACATTTAAGATTACAAACTTTTGAACCATAGTTTTGGAAGGAATTTTGCTTATATCTGCTTTTTGAAATAACTGATGTTTGCTAATAAATGAAACATTTTTATATGGATTCTAAAAAGCTTTTTTTGTGGGAAATCTACAATACAGTTAGGCAAATGTCTGTTGATCTTGAATTTTGTAGATTTTATTTAGCCAAACATAGTGGACGGCAGCTAACACTCCAGCATCACATGGGTTCTGCAGATCTTAATGCCACCTTCTATGGTCCTGTAAAGAAAGTAAGTGCCCTTGCCTATAAATAGTGTGGTCTGATTCATATTTTAATGACAATGTACTGAATTTGCACTTTCCAAAAAATGTTTAATTTGGCATTCAGTTATATTTTAGAATGGCCACTTTATTTATTTATGAAATTTATATGGCCGTCCAACTCACGGTGACTCTGGGCGGCTTACATATTTTACATATGCTTTAAGCAAAAAATACATACAAAACTGCATTATTAAGAAATAATGGACATAAAAATGAATATAGTCATTAAAATAATAAAAATGCATATATGAAAGATGCATAAATGGAAAGCCTTTTTAATGTATTCTGTTTAAATCAAACTTACGAAATGATATAGAAGTATAGTGAATCACACTTAAGTTGGAAAAATGTGAAACTTGTAAAGAAATTGGGTGTTTAATTTGTGCCAGCACCTGCCGTTGTTAATCTTACTATGCACAAAATGGTATTTTGGGAGATTAGCTACAGGTAGTCCTTGAATTATGACCATTCGTTCAGTGATCATTTGAAGTTACATCGGCACTGAATGAATGGTGGTTACGACTGGTCCTTGGAGCTCCGGCCACCCCAGCACCCCGCGGTCACATGATCGCAATCTGGGTGCTTGGCAACTCATTCACGCTTACAACCGGTTGCCAAGTGCCTTGTGATCACAGGATCACCATTTACAACCTTCCATGCCAGCTTCCCCAGAAAGTCAAACCTTCCTGCACTGACCACTTGTGCACCCCTGCGCACCCTCCTTGATCCGTGCCACACCTCTCGCGCACCCTCCCCAACCCATGCAGCATCTCTTGCACACCCCCTCACATACTCTACCCATGCGACACCTCGTGTACCCTCACACACCCTCCCCGACCGACACGGTGCCACTCACTCACACACTAGCACCCAACCCACACCATGCCTCTTGCGCACCATCTTCGACCCCCGCACCCCTGGCCAGCCTCGCACTCCCTCCCACACCCAGCAGCAGCCACTTACCTGCCTGTGGGCCTGGGACTTGAAACTTCCTGCCAGCTTCCCCACTGACTTTGGTTGTGGGAAGCCACCAGGAAGTTGCCTCACCTAACAACTGTGGGATTCAGTTAACGATGGCAACTGGGACTGTAGGGATTGCCGTCAATAAGTGATGCAGTAGCGCTTTACAATCACATTGTTTAGTGACAGAAATTCCAGTCCCAATTGCCATCGTAAGTCGAGGACTACCTGTATATAAAGTAGTATTGTGAATGTACAGATGAAATTACGAAATGATGTAATAGTGGCTTCTCAGTTTTTCTGCCAAATATTCTCAAAGAATCAGGACCACGTAAACTTCCAATTTCTCTCCGCAGTACAGGTAGTCCTTGCTTAATGACTGCCCTGTTTAGCAACTGTTTGAAGTTACAATGACACAGAAAAAGTAACTTTATGACCGGTCCTTGCACTTATGACTGGCACAGCGTCCCTGAGGTCATGTGATCGAGATTTGGGTGCTTTGCAATCAGCAGGCATTTGCTACTGTTGCAGCATCCTGCAGTCACGTGATCACCATTTGTGGGCTTCACGACTGGCTTCCAACAAGCAGAGTCAATGAAGAAGTCATCAGTGAAATCGCAAGTTGCGGTCATGTGATGTCTCACTTAACAATGCATGGTGACTCGCTTAACAACTGAATGGGAAGTGATGTAGGTTCATTACAGTCACGTGATGTCTCAATGACCTCATTGCTTGGTGATGGAGTTGCTGGTCACAATTGTGGTTGTTAAGCGAGGACTACCTGTATTGTTTCCCATCATGGTGCCTTTATGGAGATAGCAGCCTTCCCCAAGCTAAATCTCTCCGGATGTTTTGCAATTGCCAGCTATATTGCAAGGTATTCTGGAAGTTCTAATACAGCATAGCTGGAAGGTGCCACATTAGGGAATTCTTCTGTTTATTGCTTTTTAATTCAGACATTGTAATAAGCCGTGGTGTGTTTTGTTTCTTGGCACAGGACAGTCTTTCAGTGGCCAGGGACTGTACTGTACTGTTCGTTTATTTGTTTGTTTATTATTTTGGGTGCCTATGGCCATCAGTGTATAAGGTGGTTTCATGGTCTTAGATGTGTTATTTTTCCCAGGCTTGACATGCCCATCTAGTTTGATTTTATTTTTAAATCATTTTTATCATTGGCCACATAATTTTCATAGTGTGATTTCACAGCATTCCAGGATCCACAAATAGCATTTCAGAGGCCACATGCAGGTCACAGCTGTAAATTATATACTTCTAGTTTGCTTTAGAGTAACAAGTCACAGTTTGAAATTATGACCTATTGGGAACTTACTGATTGCAACACAGTGATGTGCATATGGTTCATTTGTGGCTTCCTGGCTTCTTTGTGGTTTCTTTTTCTCTGCTCTTCTCTCTAAATGATCCAGAAACATGCAAGACATCAACAGCTAAGACAAAAAACTAGAGTTTTTTGCTTGTTACACAGATTACATTCTTTGTTCAACAAAGTATGGTTTGGCTTAATATACAGATATTTTTGCATGTCATGCTTTCAGCTACAGTCTGAGTAAAGTTTGTAAATATGTTTCTATGGTGGCTGTGTGACCTTGCACCTGGGGCTAGGTAGTTTCATCTGTATCCAGTTTCAGGATCTTTGCTTTGGAAACAAATTCTTCCGAATTATGGATGTGGTGTTCAGAGTGTCCAACCAGAGGTGCTAGTATGGTAGAGAGGTGTTTGGCAATGTGTTTGGCAACCTCTCTACCATACTAGCACCTCTGGTTGGACACTCTGAACACCACATCCATAATTCGGAAGAATTTGTTTCCAAAGCAAAGATCCTGAAACTGGATACAGATGAAACTACCTAGCCCCAGGTGCAAGGTCACACAGCCACCATAGAAACATATTTACAAACTTTACTCAGACTGAAGAAGCTTCTTGGATAAGGAGCGAAACGTTTCCACTGAGAAAATAGAAATCCAGTTGACATGATTCAAGCTACAGACAATTCCACCTGGATGACTGAGAACCTTCATAGACGCTTTCAGCTACAGTTTGAAAGTTTTTTTGAAAAGATACAATGAATAGCTTGTTTAAAAAAATAGGCCAACCATTAAATGCAAAATAATTTAAATCCTGTGACAAGAAAAAAAAGTTAAATACCTTTAAATTAGAAGTACGTAACAACTTATGCTTTTTAGTAAGTACACTAAATACTTAATCACTAAGTAAATGAAAATGTTCCTAGAATGACTTTTGATTTTTTACGATTAAAACAGGAAGATGGTTCAGAGGTTGGTGTAGGAGGTGCCCAAGTAACTGGCTCTAACACACGGAAGCATATATTGCAAGTCTCCACTTTCCAGATGACAATACTCATGCTTTTTAACAACAGAGAAAAATACACTTTTGAGGTATGAGCTAAGCCTTTGTTAGCTGTACACTTTCAGCTATCTTTTGAATGTGCTTTTATTTTCCCAAATCATATGGGAAAAGGGGATTATTCATATCTTTGAGCAATTGCATAGGAAATTCCTATATGTGATATACAATGTTAATACTTAGAATACTGATTAATCTTACTAACCCTCATTCAGGAATAACTTCACTTGTTAATTAAAGTCTGAGTATGCCACATTTGTTATGCTTTACATTCTTGTTTAGAAAGCAATCTTGAAATTATGTTACACCATTGTAGATTAAATTGATGTGCTGCATTCCCCCCCCCCAATTATTTTTATTTAAAGTATTTAGTGGTAGCATTATCATTTTCATGCTGCATGTTTTATCCATAATGTTCACTTTCGTTTGCCATGTAATGAGGTGTGAAATGTGGGTGGCATGGTAGTAACATTTAGATTGTTGCATTTAAATGTCACCACATGTGGTATTGAAATTCAGTGTAGTATTAAAGAAAATGCTATCTTAGAAGTGAATACTTAGCAGATTGGCAATTTAGTTACAACTTTTAAAAAATATATTTTAATTCAAAGTTGATTTTGTCCTGTAAATATTTAATTATATTATTCTAGTTTAGTATTTAAACTATTTTATGAAAAATCTTGCTAAGAATAACTGCTAATTATTCAGCAAGTAAAAAGAGCTTTTTCTGGACTTAGACATTTTGAACTTGAAATTTAGAATTGTGTTTTTGAATGCACTTCCATATTTTGGTTTTAAAAAAAGCTTTACTTTGAGAAATAATGGACATCTGGGGTTGTTTCTAGCAGCCTACTTTCTTCAGTGGTAAAGGGCAACAGAATGAGGCAGAATTATTGACTATTCTCTGCGTGACCGAGTATACTGTGCTATTGAACAGGATGGGCAACCTGCAGGCTGCATATAACTCCCCAACATCTTATATTTTCGTTCCAGTATCTCAAGATCACACCACATAAATTCAGCCACTAAGTGCCCAATTTTGAGTGGGGTGATCTATGTTTTTCAATACCAAGAGTGAGAATGGGAATGAGAAACCTCTGAAGAGCAAACTCTGTCAATTTGCACTCTTCACCCCTGGCTTTCTGGAGTCTTCTCTCTCATTCCCACTACTAAGCCCCTTAAAAATGCCAGAAACAGGCTGAAAATTTCAGTAATGCTCTTTTAGTGGCATCACACAATCAGATTCTCTTCTGTGGCCTCCAGAAGGTCAGGAGACTGAGCTGTGGTCCCCAAGGGCTCTTTTTTTCAAATTTGCCTTGCTATGTATAAAATCTTCTGTTCAATTTGATACAGGAGATACAACAAGAGACAGATATTCCTGAAAGAGAGCTTGTACGAGCGCTGCAGTCACTTGCATGTGGAAAACCAACACAACGGGTTCTCACAAAGGAGCCAAAATCAAAAGAAATAGAAAATGGACATATATTTACAGTGAATGATCAATTCACGTCCAAACTGCACAGAGTCAAGATTCAAACAGGTATGTTCATTTTCACTCTTAGCTATCAATGTCACTAATTTTTGATTCCTGATCGCTCTCTCTCACTCCCTTTACCACAGCTCCTCCCCTCCGGCTTCTTCTCCACTGACTTCAAATATTTCACTGTCTGTTCAAAAAAAGGGGGAAATCTCTTAGTTTATTTCCCATTCTAATTTACCACCAGTCTCCTTTCTAGAATTTGCTTCCAGACTTTTGGAGTGTGCTGCTTACTGCCAGTGATTTATCTTCTTTTTATACTCATTCTTTTTGTGCTTAGTATATTCCACTGAAATTGCCAAATCTAAAGGTTTTCACTCTCATATTTCTGGATCCAGTCCTGTTTGACTCACTTTGTTATTTATCAATTAGCTGTCTGTGATTCTGTACTCAGATAATTCTCTTTCTAATTGTTCTTTCAAACTCTTCTTCAATCTTTCTCTGTCTGAGGGTTTCCCTCAGGGCTCAATCTTTTGTCTATTTTTTCTGTTAACATCTTGCCCCTGGGAGACTTGGGCAAAATATCTCTCACTAAAATATTTGGCTATACTTTATATTACAACTTCTTGAGAAGCATCAGTCTTGTTTTAAAGGAGGAGCAAGGTACCTCTTTTCTTCCAGATGTTGCCAAATGACAACTCCCAACATCTGCTGGATGCAGAATCAATTAAAGATGCTGGGAGTTATAGCTGGGAGGGGCACAAGATCCTCATCCTTGTTTAAGGAATGAAAATTAAACAGGTTTCATTATTACACTACTAGATTTCATTGACTTGGCTGTATTTTCAAAGAGTCAACGATTACTGTTTTTTTAAAATAATACTTTTATTTAACTGTGGAGCTCTATTCTTTCAGTTGCTGCCAAACAAGGAGAATCGGACCCAGAAAGAAAAGAAACAAGACAGAAAGTAGATGATGACAGAAAGCACGAGATAGAGGCTGCTATAGTGCGGATAATGAAATCTAGAAAGAAGATGCAACATAATGTGCTAGTAGCAGAGGTAATTTAATTAATTAATGGAACATTAAAATTGAAGTATCATTTTTAAAAAAGTTCCTAAAGTTTAAACAATTTGAAATTAAAATTTCACAGTAGCAAGGAGCATGAAAACTTTCCAATTAAAAGCCAATTATGTTTTTACAGTCCTTTAAAAGTACTCACCAATGGAGTTAGGCACATACCTCTCAAGGAGGACTTCTGTAAAATTGGATGATTCTTTTTCTAGGATACGCTCTAGTACTAGCCAAGCTTATAATCTTAGTAATAACCTTAAAAGTACTTCCTACCACCAAAGCTAGTGATCCTTGTTTTAAAAAACTTATGCTATATTTAATATGCCACTTTTTCTCTGGAAGGAAATTATCTAGACCCAAACCAGTTCAGTCTCAAGACCAGCACCTTGAATTGGCCGTGGAAACACTAGCTTTCATACGGTGTATTATAGTTGGTCTAATCTTGATGTACCATAGCATATATAAAGGAAAGCAGGCTTGCTTTTCCTAGACCGATTTGCAGCTGACCTGGACAGGGAAACAAGTAAATATACCTCAAATAAGCTTCACTGTATGGATGCAGTCATGCAATTTTTTTGACCACAATGCTGAGGTGGTTTGCCATCCCCATATTTTGGGATGTTTTTGACTTTAATGTACTGCCCTGGTATCCAAGTACTAGCCATGTCCGTCCCTGATTAGCTTCCAAGCCCAGTGCTCCCAACTGCTTAGAGACACTCTTGGCTCCAGATGCCATTTACGTGTTCATAGTCAGTGATGTTTACCAAAGGACCCCCAAGATACAGAATTAGTTTTTCAGTTTATGAAATTTGTGAAAACATCGATAATCGAGAAGGCATCCTACATTTCTTGCTTTTCACACAAAGCCATTATGCAGGCCTCCTTCCTTGCTAGTATAAATAATATTAAAATACTTTATCTTCTGTTCCAGGTAACTCAACAACTGAAGGCACGATTCCTACCAAGTCCAGTTGTTATTAAAAAGCGTATTGAAGGACTTATTGAGCGAGAATATTTGGCACGAACACCTGAGGACCGCAAAGTATACACTTACGTAGCATAAAATGTGTTCCACAACTATGATTTATTCTTGGACTATATTCTTCGCATGAACTGGGAAGTTCTTTTAAAAATCATTAAATATTAAGACGACCATATCTTCTATTAAATTACAATACATGTTCTAGACCAGTCAGATCAAGCCTTTACTCCTTCAGAAAGTTTTTCAACATCAAAATGATTGAGCTTCAAGCTTCTCAGCATTTATCCCTGTAGAGATCATCCTTACAGTTTCCTCGGGAAAATGTGAATGTGCCGCGTTTTTGTTTTCAATACTGTATGAAAACAGGAAAAAATAAAAACAAATTTAGAAAATACAGCTCATTAAAAAAAATAAAATTGTTGGAATTTCATTTCCCCGAATCTTCAGTGTTGATGTAAATGTGTTTTCTGTAGTGTTGCTTAGCACTTTGTGCATTGTATAAGTTGGGTTACAAGAAAAACACAGATGGTAAGATTGAATTTCCAAAACTACTGCTCTGCTTTCGACATTTCTTTAAAGAACCATGTTTAATTTACTATTTGGTAAATTTATAAAAACCTGGTAATACAATTTTAGCATGGTTTTCCTCTCCACCTGCACTCATTCATGTTCCAGTTAATATGAGCAAGAACCTTGTTTTCGGCACAGTTATGGGCTGTAATATTTGGCCTTCCCTTTTGTCATTTGAGATCTTCCAAATTAAGTTGCATTCTAATTAGGTTTGTTCTGGTTCCTTTATAGGAGAAATGGGAAAACATTAGTGTGTATAAACTGTATGATATTTTTTGCTGTTGTATTCACTGCTCATAGTGGATTGTACAGAGCGATGTTTTTATTTCACTCAATGTAGACAAAACAAATTTAAAATAAATGGATTTAGTGTACACAGAGCACTAATTCAAATGTATTAGAGCACAGGGATGGCAATTTATTAAACTAAATACTGCCCCTTGGAGAAGCACATTAACCTATGCTCTGTTCATGAGGTAGAAGGGGATTTTATGGCTTTTTGATTTCTCACTTTTCAGAAGGTTCAAGTGAAGCCATTGTGCACTATTAATTTACTGTTTTAAAATGCAATCTTAAAATGCAATAAATATTGTTACTTTGATCTTATTAAATCTCCAGTTTTTGCAACAAGTACTTTCTCCTTCCCAAGTTGGGTAAAGATGAAGTTTGACTCCTCCTAATTATTTTAAGACTTGATTTTTTTTAAAATTGCAATAGCCTTTTACGGTGTAATCTGACACCAAATGAAATTTTATATAGTTCCTATACTGTATAACCTATTTTTACAGCAATGAATTTACAAAGGTTCTGTCTTTTGTGTGCAAATCGTGAAGTGCTGCTGATCAACTTAATTTTAGCTTAAGTTCATAAATAGTATTTGGGTGTAACAGAATAAGATTTTTTTAAAAATGTATACAGGTACAGGCAAGGGAAACGGCAGGGGGAATTATATTTCAACCTGTAAAGTTGAAGTTTTGATTGAGCTTTTCATATGTTGTTGCTAAAGTTTATTTGTACATGTATATAATAGATGCTTTTTCAGTAGAGTAATGAATACTTATAGCCTGCTTAGGCAGATTAAGGCGGTAAGCCTCATTCTGCATTGTAGGGTTAAGATTAGTAATGAATGCTTTTCCCTGACATTTCACTGCCTAGAGGGTTTCTGTTTCTGTTTTTGTTTTTCCTTTTTTTTTCTTCCTGGTATGGGGATCATTCAGCCTTTTTGAGTTCTTGTCTGCAATATGAAATACTGTAACAGAAATACAGCCAGTGGTCTTGCGGTTGGGGCTGCTAATGTTAATAACATTAATTACAACACGCACTTAATTCCTTTTTGTGATATTGTGTCATTGTTTCCATTCAGAACATTATTTTATTTTTTAAAAAAAACATGTACAAGTAATCCTCAGTTAATGACCAACCACTCAGCAAACGTTCAATGTTATGATGGCGCTGAACAAGGAGATTTATGGCCGATCCTCAAAGTTGTGGCCAACGCAGTGTCCCCACGGTCATATGATTGTGATTCAGGTACTTGGCAACCGGCTTGCAATTACGATGATTGCAGTGTCCTGCGGTCACATGATCGCCATTTGCGACCTTCACTGCTGGCTTCCCACCAAGTCAATGGGGAAGCTGACAGGAGTTGCAAATGGCAATCATGTGACATCAAGCCTAACAACCACAACCAGAACTGCCAGAACTGTTGTCATAAATCATTGTGATCACGTGACATTGCACTTTACGACCACATCGCTTAGCGACAGAGTTCCCGGTCCCAATTACCATTATTAACTGAGGACTACCTGTATATATTTTAATGCAAAGATACAACTACTAGGCACATTTATTTTTTAACTCTTAAGTATATGAATTATGTCTCGGTCTTTAACTGAAATTCACCATTTGCAGAAAGATTATCTTGCTCTGTGGAAGTCACATACAACCACCTGTTAGGTAGCAATTAACACCAGGCATTTGCACAATGCAATTTCTATATAAGGCTGCTTGACACACAATAAAGGCCACATAAACCATAGAATAATTTGTCTCATCACAGTATTGTGACAAAATGCCACTATAACTTGATAATGGAAACTGATTTATTGGATAAATAATGCAAGGCATTTAACACTATAGTGTTCATTCAACATAACTTTATTATATAATACAATGGAGACTTCCCCCTTTGTGATAGAGTTCATATATAGAGAAAAATGATCAAACAAAGATGTGAACTCTCAGAAGATGTTTAGACACTTATAATTTACCTGATGGTCTGCACAATAAGAATAAACTATATAAGGCAGTTTTAGAATTTGATATCCTGGATGTTTTAAATATTAAAGTAAAGACTTCCTCAAATCTGGTGACCACGGGGACACACCCATGTAGTTTTCTAGGCAACAATATGAAAGTGGTTACCCATTCCCTTCTTCCTAGATGGACATCCAATTTTGCTTCTCACTTCAGGCCTGGGGCTTCTAGTGGTCACCCATCCAAATAGTAACCAGATCTGATCCTGCCTAGCTTTCTTTTTACAGCAGCCAAGGTTGCTAGATGGAAAACAGAATCTATTCTAATATAGTTCCTGTTGCTATACAAGGTTAAAACTGACATGAATTGCTAATCACTTAGGGTTCTTGTAATTTAATAGTTATTGAACTAGGCAGTCCTAGAAAACAACTGTTTGCTAGCTATTGATAAGGATATGTGGTCAGGAATGATGAGATTTTTAACCTAACAGTAGGCAGAATTCCTCAGACTTCCTAACTGCATTAAGCAACCTTTCCCAACCTGAACCCTCCAAGTGACTTGATTAAATATAATTGGCCTGTTAATTTGGATACACACACACAGGCATAAGAATAAAGTTCTGAAGGGGAAAATTAAACCAAGTAATTGACAGACATCCCCTTATGAGTCTACCTTTTTCAACAAGAGGTGAAACAACACTAAAAAAATATTACTTTCCTATAGTTTTTCTAAATATACTGAAACTTCCATGTATTAATCTAACCTGGACTTTAATCAACTGTTTAAACAATGCAGCTCTATACAAAGGTAAGTTCTAATGCATTAGTAAAATACATTCCTAAAGAAGTGGACATAAGATTTGAAGATTTACTCTCTTAAGGGCCCTCCATGCTTTGAAAATTTGGAGGAAGTGCTTTGGACCTTTTGTGAATGCCACTACTTTTCTGCTACTCATTAAAGCAGGTGGTGGGGTTTTTAGGTTTTTTTCCCCAAGTTTCTAAACCTGAAAAAGATTTTGCTGCTTTGTTGATTCATCAACTCAACATTCATCAATTCACTCAAAAGCTTGGGGGGATGTTTTAACAAACAGCTGTCATGCTTGCACAAAACCGGTTTTCCAAACCATTTTCAAAGACTGCAAAGTCCTATTCTCAAGTCTACCCCTTGCCAACTGATACCATTGACATCTGTTGGTACTACAACCCCCAGAATATTACACTATCTCACACATCCAGCTTTGCCTGGAAAGTAAATATAGTAAAAATTTTACAGCTGAAAGTAAAATATCTTTCCATCAAGCAAGTCTATTTTCATGGAAGACAGGAAAACAGTTTGTGGAACAGATCAAATTGCTTCCAATACTTACTTTCTTTTTTGAGTTACTTTATTTTTAACATTGCTTTAAAAAGTACTTACCACATAATTATGAATGTGAGAAACAAAGTATTCATTGAGAAAGAATTATATAATTCATGTATTGCTTGTTAATAGACAACTAACTGAAAACCCTTGCCCTGGATCTACAGTAGACATGGTACTTTGTGAAAATGAAGGCTTCCTTCCATTAAGGAAATCCGCCGTGACTCCAGAAGAAAACTTGAGTGGAGGATTTTATTTCTTCTGGTTTACATCTTCCAATGCCATATCTAGGGGTACCTAATTTTAGGGAATAGTTCATCTGGGGAAGAATGGATCAACCAGGAGGACAAAACTGGACTTTGAAGAAGCAGGATAGGAAGAGTATTGATGCTTTTGAACTTTGATGTTGGAGAAGACTCCTGAGAATACCATGGACAGCTAAGAAAAGAAACAAATGGGTCGTCAAACAAATCAACCCAGAGTTCTCACTCAAGGCACAAATGACCAGGCTCAAATTATCCTACTTTGGACACATCATGCAAAGACCTAGCTCTCTGGAGAAAGCTCTAATGCTAGGAAAGGTGGAAAGAGAAGAGGGTGACCAGCAGCAAGGTGGATGTACTTAGTTACAGTGGTGATGAGGGCCTAACCAAGACCAGGTTAAGGACAGATCATCATAGAGAACATCCATCCATCCATCAATCCATCCAGGAGTCAACAACAACCTGATGGCATGTATTCAGGAGGACAAATTGGCAAAAATGTGCTTTCTCACTACTTCCTCTAATACTTCCTCTAATAAGGAGATTCATTCATGAAAAGCCAAAGTATGTCCAATTGTTTTTAGCCAATAGCACTGTAAAAGGAAAGAGTCAGTATAAAAAGTCTGTTCTACCTCAGTGCTTCTCAACTAATAGTATGTATACCACTGTTAGTGTGCAGAAGTAATCTAGGTGGAATGTGATTCCTCCTCTCCTGAGGTTCTTAGAAGAGGGCAAAGCAGTCAATTTTAGGATGTTTTGAGAGTAAAGAAACTGAGTGAGTATTGAATTTTCTGTAGTCCAGGACTGGAGTGCACTCGGAAAGTTTTGGATTCAGGAAGCAAAATAAAACAACATTTTAAACTGCTTAGTTCTCATTATTTGTGTTTGCGTGTGTGTTTGTGTATATGAGAGAAAGATTATTTGGGTTTAAAGGAAAATTGCTCCCACAGTGGCAAATAGTGCTTCAGTCCTAATTAGCTTTCATTTTAAGCTATAATAATAAAATCAACATCATACTGCATTGTTTATGTTCTTAAAACTGACTATAACTGTTAATAGAAATAATCTGAGAATATGTATGTATTCTCAGAAAAGGTTTATTGTTGTTTTGTTTATACTGGTTGAATGCAGATTCATTGTCTGGTGTAATTTAGGATATGAAAGATTGAAAACCACTAATTTAGCTAACCCAACATCCTACCTCTTACAACACCACAGAAAACCACAACTAGCTAACCACATTTTAGCCTAGCATGTTATATGAACCCAGCCAGTTTGATTAAGTTATGGATGACTTGTATGCAGAAAAGAGGGGTACTTCAATAAACCCTCATTATTTAACCATAAGTAAGCATATGATGTGAATGTAGCCAGGGCCAGATAAATGATTCCAGAAATTCTAGAAACAAGGTACAAGACTGTTACTTAACAGATGGTGGCATGTATCTTTGTATACCATCCATAAACTCAGACATTTTAAGAGGCTTTGGCCATTGAATTTTCACATAATCCAACATTATTATAAAGTTGGGTCATATTATATGAAATGTGATACTCTCATTTTAGTACTATGAATTGTCATGGGCCTATGGATGGAAGAAAAAAAATATCCCACAGTTCTGCACATGATGGTAACTCCATCCCCCAAATGCTAAACTCGGCCATTTAAACAAATCAACATGTCATTTGCTTATACAGTTTATGCTACATACTGTTCAGTATGAGATAATATATAATTTTGCATGTATTCAGCAATTTGTCATGCATGTTATTGCTTTTTTTAAAGTGCCTGCACTTTGCACGTGTGTATAAATGTTTTCTTAACTGCAGTTCAACATATTTCATTGCATTGCTGATGGTTATATCCCCTTTTTACAACTTAATGTAAACTAAAACAAATACTAGGTCTTATTACAAAACTCTGCTCTCTCTATATGCATGCATGCATGCATGCATGCATGCATGCATACATACATACATACTAAAAACTGGCAAATAAATTCTTTTTGGACAAGTTTACACATGCATGGTCATCACTCAGGGCTTTGATAATATCAGTTGGCTGCTATATCTGAAACACCTACTACTGATAGAAGTTTTATAAAAACATACTGTATTTCAAACACATTGGTGGAAATTATGTATGGATGAGAAACTGTAAGTGAACAATCAAATGTGAGAAGGAAAGGCAAGAATTCTGCACTATACAATAGATGACAATTATAATACAGCTCTTGCAAATGAGGAAGCTTAGTCAAAGTGGATTGTTGTAAGGCAGCGGGCATAATCTGAGGACTCAGGATCATATACAGCCCCTGAAAGTCTTGGGTATGGTGTGAGAGACCTCCCAAAGTTATTAGACCTAAATGCATAGCTTTCCAAACTGTGTGTCGCGACACACTATTGTGTCGCCAGCAGTGTCTGGGTGTGTCGCCAGACAACCCAGAAGCGCTGAGTAGGAGGGAGCCAGAAGAAGAGGCACCCCCGCCAATCAGCGCACACTGGTAAGCGCTGCTGCCTTGCCACTCCGCCCTCAGCTGGAGAGAACTCTACTGGGTGTGGCTACAAGCTCCAGGGTGGGGGCGCCCTCACCGCTGCTCAGCTGTTCAGCGTGGGACTGAAAAGGGCTTGTCCCTCTCCTTCGAAGGCTCTGACTAGATCGGGAAGCCGAATTCGAGGGTCTGCAGGCTCGGTGGAAGCTCTCCTGATGCTGGAGAAGGTGGGGCTGGGAATGAAAATGCCCAAAAAGCCCCGGAAAATGCAGCGAAAACAGCTGATCGGCGGCTGGGAGGTCAGTGGGGCTCAGCTGAGCTCCTGAAAGGCAAACTGCGCCGAAAAATAAATGGGTGTGGCTGCCGAAAAAAGTCTTCTGGCGCTCCGGGGAGGGCAGGGTGGTGGTGGAAACAGGTGCCCCTCGTCCTCAGGGGGGTCCCCCAACCACTGGAG
The DNA here is from genome assembly GCA_023362775.1 of Charina bottae. Lineage (NCBI taxonomy): Eukaryota > Metazoa > Chordata > Lepidosauria > Squamata > Charinaidae > Charina > Charina bottae. Next base: position 25,935,838 of record JALMGJ010000005.1, read on the forward strand.
AGGTGGCGGGCACCCCCCAAAAAATGCTGAAAAACGGTGAAATTCATCATGTTCCAGGTGGGTGGAAAGGGGCGGTTTTGGACGCCCGGGTCTACTGCTGCATTCGAGCTGTTCCCAGGCTGTCCTGAAAGCTGCAAGACGGGGGAACTTGCCAAGTGGTTTACAGGTAGGAGCCAATCGTTTGGGCCAGGGGGCGGGGCTTGCAGGCGGGAGCCAATCGCGTGGGCCGGGGTTTGCAGGCAGGAGCCAATCATGTGGGCCGGTGGGCGGGGTTTGAAGCCGGGAGCCAATCGCGTGGGCCAGGGGGAAGGGAGCCCCGTTATTACTGTGTCGCGAAATGATGCATGTCTAAAAGGTGTGTCACCAACATGAAAAGTTTGGAAAGCTCTGAAATGTGTTGGCTGATCCACTAATTGGACTACTTACATCCCTCTCAAAAGTAGCCCTAGGCTTGGAAGGTTTAGACCAGGTCCACAACTTGTACAGGGGAAAGAGCTACATTGATAAATTAAAAATCATTGTGAGCTCAAAGGAATACCTGGTGCACCGATCAGCTGTTTGGTGGGTAGGGAAATGGAAGCCTGGAAAGAGGGCGGCAGGCAGCAGCAGTGAATTTATTGACTTTTTAAAAAATGCTGGCAGGCAGCACAAGGCTGCTTGGGGGCTGCATGTTGTGCAGACCTGATGTAGACCCTGCTCAGAGGCAAGCAGAAGACTGAAGTAGGGATTTCCAACTTCAGTTTTGCTCCGGGATGCTATGCTATACTACTGCAGAGTCTCTGCCTCCTGCAGGAAGGCAGGTGAGGACAGGGCCAAAGGTGCTGCTATGTCAGAAGCTTTCATCTTTAAGATTTCCTCCCATGGCAGTCTTGACTTTACTCACACCATCTTTAGTTTTCATTTCCTCTCAGGTGAAATACCTTGGGCCTTTTAGAGACTGCAGGTGTACAGAAATCATTCTATTTAGGCATTTTGCATTACTCTACCACAGAGCTTTCCAAACTTTTCATGTTGGTGACAAACTTTTTAGACATGCATCATTTCGCGACACACTCTTACAGCAGGGCCCAAGGCAGGCACTAGGACCCGTGCGGAATCACAGCAGGTTTGGAGGCAGCAAGGCACAAGGCAGGCACTAGGAGCTGCGTGGAATCCTGGCAGGTCAGGTTTGGAGGCAGCAAGGCACAAGGCAGGCACTAGGACCTGCGCAGAATCCTGGCAGGGCTCGGAGGCAGCAGCAGCTGCGACACACCCAGACACTGCAGCCGACACACTAAGGTGTCCCGACACACAGTTTGGAAAGCTCTGCTCTACAATGAGAGTCTATTGTTTTATAGAGTTCATATGCTTGTTCTGAGAACTTCATCTGAAGAGCTACAAATAAAACCGATTCTTTTTTCCAGTCGGTATTTCTCTTTGAACTGAAAGTCAAGAGGAGGGAAAAGGAAACAGAAAAGGCTGTTTATCAAAGTCTAACTTCAGCCCACTGCTTGGTACTGGGTCATCAGAAGTGACTTCATAGCATAGGATGGCTCCGTTCCCACACCATGCTTAACCGTGGAATAAAACACAATTGGCTGGCTTCCTTCACCATGCTAACACCACCAATTCCAACGGCTGGCTTCGCATAGCACGCTAAAGCAACGCCAAGCCCCGAGCAGCTGCCCTTTCCCAACTTCACCTCGAGATGCCAAGGCCTGACCCTCTCCTGGCGCCTTCCGCGCCCAGCGCCCGCCCTCGCCTTTCCTCCCGCAGACGTTACCTGACAAGCGGCCGCTAACCTCGAGGGGAAAAGCCTCGAGCGTGGACCACCCCTGCGTGACGCGCAAAAGAGGCGGGCCCGCAGAGCCGGCTGGGCACGCGAGGGCAGCTTCTCCCTTCACTTGTTGGTCTGATGCGTCGAGCGAGCCCTGAAAGATGCCCCGAGATGCTTTCTCCGTAGAGGCTGCATGGAGTCAAGGGCCGGCTCTGCCAGGTGGGCGAGGCGCTGCTGGCGAAGGTAGGACGCTGTTTGCGGGTGCGTCTGTTGTTTGGTAGCCTAGGCAGCACCAGCAGCTCCGCTTTTTTTTTTTTTTTTTTTTGGTCTCCCCGTCGCCGTCCGGCATGTAACGCTGCCCTTCCTTTGCAGCACGGCAGAGCCGGCGGGAGCGGGACCGAGGAGACGAGGTGTGTGGGAGAGGCATTAGCCTGACAGCCGCGCAGTTCAGGGGCGCTTCCTTTGTTTCCCAAAGCTTTGCCGGGGCTTGCCAGTCGTTTCCCTTCTCCTCCCCCATCCCCCCAACAACATTCGGGAGCCTTTCAGTTGCGAAGCACGATGTAAGTCGGCTTTCCTCTGACCTGCGGCCTTCCCGACGACTTGGACTACAAATCCCACAGTTCCCGGTCAGCCGCACCCGACAGCTATGCTGGTTTGGTGTGATGGGAGTTGGAGTCCAACACTCTTGTAGAATATCAGGTTGAGGAAAAGTAATATAAACTAATTGATAAGTTTTAAATGAAGTTTGAAAGCGGTAAGGACAGTACTTTAAATTGCTGTGATCAGTCTTCCTAGTTGTAAAGCAATATTGTGTGTCTGGATCAAAAGCTTGTCTAGTCCATCATCCTGTCCTGGAGAAACCATTTACTATATATCTGTTTTCTTTTCATCAATTTATACACACTCCCCTTTTTCTCTCTTCCAGCTTATGGATGTGTGTTTGCTGGAGAGAAAACCAGTCATGGTTTGCACTTGAGATAAAGTTGGCTTTCAGTAATAATTTGATAATTTAGGGGCCATTCAACTCCTGACAACTCTGGGTGGCTTACAGTTTTAAAAGGAATACACAATGAGAAACATGTAAAGGTTATTGTAAGGAACCTATTGTAATTGCTAACTTCTTTGCTGAAAGTAAACATCAAGGGGATACCATGTTTATGTTTATCTTATCTATTGCTATTTGAGAAATGACATGCATTTAAGTTTGTTTTGTTTTGTTTCTGTGTTCACAATTTATTGAGAACTGTTATGTGAACAATTTTGAGCACCCGTGGAAATAAGGAAGGGGAGGTAAAGAGAGAATGAATTTGGAATGCAGTGCCATTAGCTTACACAAAAGTTCTCAAAAAATGTAAATTAATCTCTGCCGCAAGTTAGAGAGTCGTAGACAAATGTATTATTTAATGTAGTTGTGTTGTTATATTCACATTTAGCTGAAAGTAAAACTCATTAAACACAGTGGGATTTAAGAATTGACATCTGTAAAATTGTGTTATTAAGCTTTGTTTAAGTTTAGATAAGGATTAAGGAATTACACCAAAAGGTTTATGGAAGAAGTGCTTTGAGCCAGGGGGTAAAAGAAAGAGAATGTGGTAGCAATGTGGCTTATGACTACTTGGAAACAGATGATCCAACAAAAACTGGCAAGTGTTCCACTATGAATGATAGTCTACCTTCTGCTTATCAAATGTTGTTTCTGAAGCTACTCCCTCAAGAACATAGAAAAGGGAGTGGGGGAACCCCACTTTAAAGCAGTGCAGGGATCAGCAGGGATTTTTCAAGAATAAGTCTTATCAGATTAATTTTATTTCACTTTCTGATCATGCAATATCCTTAGTAGGTTGTGGGACTTCTGTTGACCTAATATACCTTGACTTGAACAAAACACTTGACAAAGAATCACATGCTGATTAGCAGTCTAGATAAGTATGGACTGGATGGCATGAGAATTACATAGATACATAGCTGGCTTGAAATCATATTTCATAGAGAGCCAGTTTGGTGGTGGTGCTGGCCTAGAAACCAGGAAACTCTGAGTTCTAGGCCTCCCTTAGGCATGAAAGACGGCTGGGTAACTTAATCACCTCACAAGGTGGTTGTTGTGGCAAAATAGGAGGAGGAAGGAGTATTAAGTATGTTCAATGCCTTGATTTGACCAAATATATACAGTATATTAAAAAAAAAGTGGGATAAAAAATCTAATAATAATAATAATAATAATAATAATAATCAAAGAGTATCAACCTCATCAAATTGTTATTTCCACAATTTGTATCTTTGCCACAAATATAACTCCTGAGTCCTTTACACTTGAATATTTTTATTAATGACTTGGATGAGTGAATGCTTATCAAATCTGCAGCTGATGCAAAATTGAGTGGGAAAATAGAAGCAATGTTTTAAACAATACAGATAGGTTGGGAAGGGGCTGTAAAATTAATAATGCAATTTTACACTGCAGTAGTAATAGTTCCACTCTATTCTGCATTGATCACACAAACTCCAATCTGGGAATCTCATTTTAAGAAAAATTCTGAGAAAATAGAGCAAATGCAGAGAAGCACAGTGAGGATGATCTGGGGACTAGAAACTAAATCTTACATGGACAGATGGAGGTAACTGGGCATTTTTAACTTTGAGAAAAAATGATATTTCAAAGATCTGAAGGGAAATCATAAAGGAAGGCCATACCTATTCTCTCTTGCTCAGTGTCATAGAATAATGGTCTGGACCAGAGCTTTCCAAACTGTGTGTCGCGACACAAAAGTGTGTCGCCACACACAGTCTGGTGTGTCGCCACACAACCCGGAAGCGCTGATCATCATCAGCGCTTCCGGGTTTTCCCGCGGCGACACACCAACTGCAGTGCACAAAACGTGAAAGCGGCAGCAGCGCTTCCGGGTTTTTGCGCGCTGCCGCAAGGACGGCACTTCTGGGTTTTCCTGCGGCGACGCACCAACGCCGGTTGGTGTGTCGCCGCGGGAAAAACTTTGGAAAGCCCTGGTCTGGACATATAAGAAGGCAGGGGCCAGTTGAAAGTTAGGAAAAACTTCTTAAGAGCAATGTGGCAGTGGAGCAAGAGAAGTAATGAGCTTCTTCTCCAGTGGATGTGTTCAAGTAGAAGATGGATTAAGGGTCATCAGGTTGGTGTCACCTCTTAGTAACCACAGAGATAGATTCTCTCCAGGATGAGCTTTCTCAACAACATTCATTGCTGTTATAACAGAGTCCATTCCCCTTGCTGCTGGTTATCCTTTTCTCTTTCCTTCAACCTTCCCCAACATTAGAGACTTCTCAAGGGTCTTCAAATAATGTATAAAAATATGATATTTTGAGCCCAGTCATTTGTGCCTCAGCTGAAAATTCTGCATTGTTTGTCCTATGGTCTTATTTGATGGTTTTCCTGGCTACCTGTGTGTCTATGAAGGTTCTCAGTCATCCAGGTGGAATTGTCTGTAGCTTGAATCATGTCAACTGGATTTCTATTTTCTCAGTGGAAACGCATTCCTAGACTGTGATGTCCTCATTGGGACCGGTGGCAAGCTAGAAATAGGGATCTACAGGAAACCCACACACACATATCAATATCTGATGTTTGACTCCCACCATCCACTGCAGCACAAACTAGGAGTCATCAGGACATTGTCACACAGAGCAGAAACCATCCCCACCTCCATGGATTCCAAAAAGAATGAAAATCAGCACCTGAGAACAGCTCTGAAGGCCTGTGGATATCCAAATTGGGCCTTCACTAAATCTAAATCTACCAGACCTAAAACAGCCACAGATAGGGCTGAGACTCAGAGTGAACGAAAGAACCTGGTCATTCCCTACATGGCTGGCGTGTCTGAAAAGATAAAACGGATATTTGGCAAACACCACATACCTGTATATTTCAAACCCATCAACACACTGAGACAGAGGCTTGTACACCCCAAAGATCAAACTCCAAAACACAAGAAAAGCAATGTAGTTTATGCAATCCAGTGCAGTGAGGAGTGCTCTGAACTCTACATTGGAGAAACCAAACAACTTTTGTACAGGAGGATGGCCCAACACAGGAGAAGTAACACCACAGGACCAGAGTTAGCAGTTTATCTTCATCTAAAGGAAAAAGGACACTCATTTGAGGACATTAATGTTCACATTTTAGACAGAGAAGATAGGTGGTTTGAGAGAGGGGTCAAGGAATCCATTTATGCCAACTTGGAAAATCCTTCCTTGAATAGAGGTGGGGGCCTCAGGCACAACCTCTCCCCTATCTTCCTCCCTGCTTTGTCTTCTGTGCCTAGGAAGATTAAGACCATTTCACAAGCTCAACAGCAGCATGGTGATCTTAACGATCCTCCTTTAGATGATAAAAGGACTTAAAAATAACATCTCAATATAACCATGACCTAGCCCCAGGTGTAAGGTCACACAGCTACCTAGAAACATATTTAGGATTCCCTTACCAACTTTGCTCAGACTGAAGAAGCTCCTTGGATAAGGAGCGAAACGTTTCCACTGAGAAAATAGAAATCCAGTTGACATGATTCAAGCTACAGACTGGCTACCTGTGGTATCCTTGAAAGTCTTCCACAATAGCAAAGTTCAAATGTGTTGCTATTTGTTCTGTCCCGCTTCTGTAAATCAAACTTTTGCATATACAGGTAGTCCTCACTTAATGACTACAATTGGGACTGGAATTATGGTTGTTAAGTGAAGCAGTCATTAAGTGAATACAACCCAATTTTACGACCTTTTTTGCAGTGGCCGTTAAGTGAATCACCGTGGGTGTTAAGTGAACCACATGGTCGTTAAGCGAATCACGCAGTTCCCCATTGATTTTGCTTGCCAGAAACTGGTCAGGAAGATCAAAAATGGCAGTCACGTGACCACGAGATGTTGCAGCGGTCATAAATGTGAACAGTTCCCAAGCGCCCAAATCGTGATCATGTGACTGTGCGGGGACACTGCAATGGTCGTGCGAGGACCGGTCATAAATTGTTTTTTTCAGCACCGTTGTAAGTCTGAACCGTCACTAAATGAATGGTTGTTAAACGAGGACTACCTGTATAGAGTGTCACAAGAAAAACCCTCATCTGAACAATTCTGATCTTTGTAGGTAGAGACAATTTTGGATTCTGAATATTTTTTTCCAAGGTCCTCATTGCTACCTTACCAAGTACTAATCTGCTAGTATAGTAGTTCTTAACTGCTGGATCCTTTACTGTTAATGGTTAATCCTAAAATATATCCACCACTTTAATGTCTTCATTATCAATTCTGAGGCTAGTTGCGGTACCTGTTTATTTAATCTTTTCACTGTGCTGCTTGACTTTCATGACCAGAGATTGTAGATAATTTGCATTTTTAGCTCTCAGCATAGTGTCATCAGCATAGCACAGATTATTGATATTTCTTCCTCTGAATTTGTATTTGTGCAGAGTTGGCCTAAATGGCTGGGTTCTGTAGCATATAATTTTATTAGATAATGCTTTGAAAACAATACTGTAGAGGTTAGGTACTTTTTTTTAATCTTTGGGAAATCTAATCCTGACACTTTCACAGTTTCCTTGTTGACTTTGAAATACAAAAGCTGTATGTTGATACAGCTGTGATTTTTAACAGTTGCCTGACTACCAATCATATTTTGGGTTTTAGTGGAATTGTGTGGCAAGTGAAAAAATGCACTTGACTGAAAGTCACAGCAGCCTCTCCCCACCCGGGTTATCCTCTTTAAAAAAACAAAAAACAAACTAGACTACGATTTTCATCATTCCCAGCCAAAAGTTTCATGTGGGTATATGGAGCATGAACACATTAGGAGAATAAAACTTTGACATAACATTAATGAACCCACCTGATTAATTGCTAGGAAAATAAAGCAAACTGCATGCAATATACATTCATGGGAAAATTAGAGTTTTCAGTTAAATAGGGCATTAGCATACACCCACATGAGAAAGTTGTTCAGGAAAACAGAAAGGAGGTGACAATTAAGGGTAATAGAATAATTGTTATATAGCATGATTTTTCCCAGCCCACTTCTCTCTCCCTTTCAAAGCTCTCCAGACTGGTCTGGAAAATGCATGGTAAAATATATGAGGAAAACAATCCTTTGTATGTTCTTTGCAATTTATTTATTATTTATTTATTATTTCTAACTTATATCACCGCCCATCTCCCCCCACAAGGGGACTCTGGGCGGTTTACAACCAAGTCAGCAATTAAAACATATAAAATACTTTATACAATCATTAAAAATATAAAAATATAAAATCCAAGAGGCTGTAAGTGATGTTTACGAACCAAACTATTTATGGTGCGAGCCATCCCCAGGAAGAACTATTACTCATCCCGTCCCAAGCGAGGTGGCAGAGCCAGGTTTTCAGTTGCTTCCTGAAGGTCAGGAGTGTGGGGGCTAGCCTCACCTCAAGGGGCAAGATGTTCCAAAGGGCGGGTGCTACGGCAGAGAAGGCACGCCTCCTGGATCCCGCTAGGTGAAATTCTTTTACTGATGGGATCCATAGCATGCCCTCTCTGCATGACCGGGTGGGGCGGGTCGATGCTCTGGGGATGAGGCGGTCTCTAAGGTAGCCTGGTCCCATGCCATGTAGGGCTTTAAAGGTAACAACCAACATCTTGAATTGGACCCGGAAGCAAACTGGTAACCAGTGCAGCTCACGCAGCAGAGGTGTCACGTGTGCCGATCTTGGGGCACTCATAACTGCGCGCGCAGCCGCATTCTGGACCAGCTGAAGCTTCCGGATACTCTTCAAGGGTAGCCCCATGTAGAGTGCATTGCAATAGTCTATATGGGAGATGACCAGGGCATGAGTGACTGTACGGAGGGCATCTCGGTCCAGGAACGGGCGAAGCTGGCATACAACTCGAAGTTGCACAAAAGCCCTTCTGGCCACGACTGCCACCTGCTCTTCAAGCAGGAGTCGTGAGTCCAGAAGGACCCCCAGGTTCCGCACTGAGTCTGAATGGGGTAGTGCCACCCCGTCCAGATCTAAAGATGACAACTCCTTGGATCCCGAGACGCCATCAATCCACAGCCACTCCATCTTACCAGGGTTCAGCTGAAGCCTGTTGTTCCCCATCCAGACCCCCACAGCCCTCAGGCACTGAGAAAGGGCAGAAACTGCATCACTTAACTCACCCGGGATGGAGATATATAGTTGAGTATCATCAGCATACTGATGATACCTCATCCCGTGTTGGCGGATGATCTCACCCAGCGGTTTCATGTAGATATTAAATAGGAGAGGGGAGAGAACCGAGCCCTGCGGCACCCCACAAAGTAGGGGCCGAGGGTCGGACCTCTCATCTCCTATCACCACCGATTGGGACCGGTCTCGGAGGAAGGAGGTGAACCAGCACAAAACTACGCCACACAGCCCCCAACTCTCCGAGCCGCCCCAAAAGGATACCATGGTCGATGGTATCGAAAGCCGCTGAGACGTCAAGAAGAGCCAGGATGGATGCACTGCCTCCATTCCGCTCTCGCCAGAGATCATCTGTAAGTGCGACCAATGCAGTCTCTACCCCATATCCCGGCCTGAATCCTGACTGGAAGGGGTCTAGATAATCCGTATCATCCAGAATCCTCTGGAGCTGTAATGCCACCACTTTCTCAATCACCTTCCCTAAAAAGGGAAGGTGGGAGACGGGATGAAAATTGTCCAACACTGTAGGGTCCAGTGATGACTTCTTGAGGAGGGGGTGCACCAGCGCTTCTTTAAAAGCAGCTGGAAACACTCCCTCTCCCAAGGATGTAACAACCATCGCATGGACCCAGCCACATGTCACCTCCCTGGCCGCTTTCACTAGCCAGGAAGGGCATGGGTCAAGATGACACATAGTGGCCCTTACAGTCCGGAGGATCCAGTCCACTTCCTTGGGCTCAACAGGATCAAACTGTTCCCAGATAACCGGGCATAGACGTTCCCTTGGCATCTCCCCAGACCATGCACCACGCTTGGAGTCCAGCTTAGAATGAATCCGAGCGATTTTATCCGCCAGATGCTCCGAAAATTCCCCCGCTCGGCCCTGAAGGTGGGTCACTGGGCCCACCTTACCCAGGAGAGATCGAGTAATCCTAAACAGGGCCGACTGGCGGCATTCTGCAGATGCAATAAGAGTGGAGAAATATTGACGTTTCGCCACTCTTACCGCCACCAGGTAGGCCTTAACCGCGGCTCTAGCTAGTGTTCGGTCAGATTCGGTCTTTGTCTTCCTCCAGCGGCGCTCTAGACGTCTCTTAACCCTCTTCAAAACCCTCAATCCCTCCGTGAACCACGGGGAATAATGGGTCGAATGGGGCAAGAGAGGCCGCACAGGCGCGATCCTGTCCAAGGCCCCGGCCGCTTCCTTATTCCAGGCTGCGGCCAGGACCTCCGCTGGACCGTGCAAAAGATCCTCGGGTATAACCCCCAGCTCCCTCTGAAACCCTATCGGGTCCATTAGTCGCCGGGGGCGGACCAATCGAATAGGTCCAGCCTCCCTGCGGAGTGGGGCAGCATATGAGAATCTCAGGGCCACCAGGGCATGATCTGACCATGACAATGGGGAAAGATGTAACTCTCCCCCCAGATCACCTTGCCATTGCTCCGACAAGAATACCAAGTCCGGAGTGAGGCCACTGTCTCGAGTCGGGTCCCGAATAATCTGAGTCAGGCCCATGGCTGCCATGGTAGCCATGAACTCCCGAGCCGCCTCCGAGGCCCGTCCCAGAGATGGCAGATTGAAGTCCCCCAGAACCATAAGCCTGGGGAACTCCACCGCCAACCCCAAGACGGCCTCCAGCAGCTCAGGCAGGGAGGTTGCTACGCAGCAGGGAGGCTGGTACAGCAGCAACACTCCCAACTGCTCTCGGGAACCCAACTTGAAAAACAGGGTCTCACATCCGGCCACTTGTGGAGCAGCGCCCCTGAAGGCTACCATCGACTCTCTGATAACAACTGCCACCCCTCCTCCCCTACCCCGATGTCTCGGCTGGTGCCATACTTGAAACCTGGCCGGGCAGATCTCTGAGAGGGCAACCCCTCCTCCTACGCCCAGCCAGGTTTCAGTAATACACGCCAGGTCGGCCCCCTCCTCCGTGATCAAATCACATATGAGGGGGCCCTTGTTATTAACCGACCTGGCGTTAAGCAACAACAGCCGGAATCCAGGGCCCTCGAGGATCTGTTGACCAGGGCCTAGGTTTGAGCCTGGAGGGCCGGAACACGCCACCGGTAACAAACACCGGGGGCGTCTTCCCCAACGATGGCCTGCCCTCCTGCTCCCGCCATAACATCCCCGACCCGTCACCACCTCAATAGAACAACCTGCCCCATAGCCCCCAGAGTTTTCAGGCCCAGTTGCCTCCACCACCGGACCTCCGAAAACCCCAGGTTGAAACCAGGGTCCCCTCACCCATGCACACATCCTCCCGTACCCAGTCACTCTCAGGAGGCAGGAGGCCCACCAGCGCACCAGCGATTAGCTTTCGGCGCTGTGAGAACCCAACCACCCCCGAACCATTCACTCCACACTCTTTATACCCCCCCTCAACCTCTCTCACTGGTCAGAGGGGCCACATCCACTCCTGCCCACCACCTGTCTCTCACTCAGGGGTGGGCACTCTTATATACTATCACTCAGTTCTGGCCTCCCCCTGGCTCTCCCACACCCAGGGGAATACCACTCTCACATCAAGGGGACCCAAACCTCTGCCACCTCTAATAGACGGGGAAAAATCTAGATGATAATCAAAGTCTGCAGCATAGTCAGAAAACGGGGGACCATTGATGTTACTCTTATGTTCTTTAAGTGGTCCAAAACAAAGCCACTCGCTCTGTTCTTTAAGTGGCCCAAAACAAAGCCACTCGCTCTGACTCGAAGTTGCAGTCCTGGGTTCGTCCGGTCGCTCACACCAACCACGTGACCAGAGTCTAAAATGTCCCCAAAGTTCCCTGGACTGCCAGAACCGGCCCGTCGCAGCAGAGTCCGCCACACTGCTGGAATCCACCACACCACCAGGTCAGTCCATGCAGTCAAAGCCAGCTCCAACTCCACTCCCCAAGGCTGCTGGGCGTTAGGCTGGTCTGTTGCTGAACCAACGCGCTGCTCAGCTGTTTCATCAGACAACTCCGCCACACCTCGTCTGCACGCGCCGCCCCGATTCAAGCTACACACACCGCCAATTAAAAGGAATAGCAGGGTAAGGGGGTTCGGACGACCACCGTCCAGCACTGAGGGCCGTGTCGCCAAGGCCCCCGCGTCGTCGACGGGGACGTCCGGGGTCTGTCGCGCCGTTCGTCGCTTGTCCTCCAGAGTCCCAGGTTTAGAAAGGGGATTTGCTAATATCCACTTTACTTGCTTCTAAGAAACTCCAAAGATTGAATCTATGCCATCTATGATTCTTCAGTGGTAGTAAAACAAAATACAATATATAAAATTACATTTCTAATTTTGAGAAAAGGGGTGTTGAAGTACATCCCCATTGTTTTATCTAATTTACAAGTAGGGAATATAATCTTTTGATAGAATAGCCACTGTGAAATCACTGCAGGCGCCCAGGTTTTCTGATAGATCCCAACCTTCTTATCCATTATTATTATTTTTAATTCATTCATTCAACACAGAGAGTGGTAAGGCTGCGTGCTGCCCTCAGCTTAATTTCTTTTTTTTTTTTAACAAATTGTATTAGATTTTAATTTTACATAGATAAAAGTTTGAAACAGAAAAGAAAATAGAAATACAAATCAAGAAAAAAGAAAAGATAAAAAAGTGTAGTAAAGGAAAAAAGAAAAAAAGATAAAGCTGAAACAGAATTTGGTCAACTTCCGATTTGTATCTGGTCATGGTATTTTAAAAATTTTATCTTACATGCTAGGTCTATATATAATATTAAAGAATATTTCTTGTCTATTACATCAATATATATATATTTTAATCTTCAAATCCCCATATAAGCTTTGCCCCTCCCGCATCTTGTAAATAGTCAGTTAATGGTTTCCACTCTTTAAGGAAATAATTATTTGGATTTTCTTTTAATAAACATGTCAGTTTATCATTCTCTGCCATATCCATCAATTTTAACATCCAATCTTGTATCGTAGGCGATATCTGGTTTTTCCAATTTTGTGCAAAAATAAGTCTTGCTGCTGTAATCATGTATTGCATAATCCTTGTAAATTGCTTCCCAGGTTGTCCATCAATTATTCCCAGTAAGAAAAATTCCGGTTTAAATGGAACTCGAATTTGTAATATATTTTGCATCAATGCATGTATTTGAGTCCAAAATTTCTTTGCAGTCTCACATGTCCACCACATATGGTAAAAAGACCCCTCTTTTTTTTTACATTTCCAACATAAGTTGGAGACATTTCCATACATTTTAGAAAGTTTTTGTGGGGTCATATACCATCTGTACATCATCTTATAAAAGTTTTCTTTTAAATTATAACACAAAGTAAATTTTAACCCTTTGGTCCACATATCTTCCCATTGTTGCATTTGAATATTATGGCCAATATTTTTAGCCCATTTAATCATACAATCTTTAACTTGTTCCTCTACCATTTCACCTTTTAACAATAATTTATACATTTTTGCAATTAGATGATCATCTGTCTCACATAGTTGTATCTCAAATTCCGATTTGGTTTGTTCAAATTCAAGGTCTTTCTTATCTAATTTAAATTTCTCTACGAGCTGCATATATGAAAGCCATTGAAAACTGTATCCCTCTGATACCAATTCTTCTATTGATTTAATTATATATTGTCCTTGTTCTTTCTTTAAAAAGTCTTTGTAGGTTAACCATTTATCTTTATTTCTTACTTCTGTTCTGTAAAATGCTTCTTGTGTAGAAATCCATAAGGGTCTTTTATAACATAAGATTAATTTATATTTATTCCAGATTCTTAACAAGGATCTTCTAATATAATGGTTTTTAAAATCCACATTAACTTTAACTTTATCATACCACAAATATCCATGCCATCCATATCTTAATTCATGTCCTTCCAAATTCAATAATTTTTCATTTTTCAAAACTATCCATTCTTTAATCCAAACCAAGCAACAAGCAGCATAATATAATTTCAAATCCGGTAAACCTAGTCCTCCTCTTTCTTTAGAGTCTTGCAAGACTTTATATTTTACTCTTGGTTTTTTCCCTTGCCAAATAAACTTAGAAATATCTCGCTGCCATTGTTTAAAAGGTTCTTCTGATGCCAATATAGGTAGTGTTTGAAAAAGATATAGAATTCTTGGCAAAACATTCATTTTAATTGCTGAAATTCTACCTAATAATGATAATTGCAGTTTTTCCCAATGTTCCAAATCTTTTTTAATATCCATCCAAAGTGGAATATAATTATTCTTAAACAACTTAACATTTTTAGTTGTTAAATATACTCCTAAATATTTTACTTTTTCTTCCATTGAATATCCTGTTATTTCTTTCAATTTCTCTTGTTGGTGGTAATCCATATTTTTGGTCAAAACTTTTGTCTTCTGTAAATTCACTTTGAACCCTGCTAGCGACCCAAAGTCTTTTAGTTTCTGTATTAATATTTCAATTCCTTCTAGTGGATTCTCCAAAGTAATGACTAGGTCGTCAGCAAATGCTCTTAGTTTATAAACTTCTTTTTTAACTTTAATACCATGGATACCATCATCTTGTCTAATGTCTCTAAGTAAAACCTCTAATACCAATATAAACAAAAGTGGAGATAATGGACAACCTTGTCTAGTACCTTTTTGTATTTCACATGGCTTACTAAATTCTCCATTAACAATTATTTTGGCAAATTGTGGAGTATATATTGATTTAATCCATTTTATAAAATTTCCTCCAAAATTCATATTTTCCAAAACTTTGAACATAAAAGGCCAATTTAAGTTGTCAAAGGCTTTTTCAGCATCAATAAATATCAAGGCAGCTTGTTTATCATAGTGTTGATCCAAATATTCAATTACGTCTACTATGTTTCTGACATTGTCATGAATTTGTCTTTTGGGTAAAAAACCAGCTTGGTCTTGATGAATAAAATCCTTAAGTATATTCTTCATTCTTTCTGCTAATATCGTTGTAAATATCTTATAGTCATTATTCAATAAAGATATTGGTCTGTAATTTTTAGTTAATGTTAAATCCTGTTGTTCTTTGGGTATCAATGTTATATGTGCTTCTTTCCAAGTTTCAGGCATAATTCCTGTTTCCAAAATAGAATTCATAGTCTTCTGCAAAGGTAGACATAAATCCTCTTCAAAACATTTATAGTAGGCTGCTGACAATCCATCCGGTCCAGGAGCTTTTCCACTACTAATTTTCTTAAAAGCTTTTATCAATTCTTCTTTTGTTATAACATTATTTAATATCAATCTTTGTTGGTCATTAAGAACAGTTAGTTTTTGTTTATTCAAATATTCTTCAATCTCATCCAAGTTGACATCTTGTTTTTTATATAATTTAGAATAATAGTCATGAAAGGTTTTTTGAATGTCCATATTATTCACCAGAGTTTTTCCTTCATGTTGAATATTAGTAATCAAATTCTTTTGTCTTTGTTTCCTCAATTTATAAGCCAGCCATCTACCTGGTTTATTTGCATATTCAAAATATTTTTGTTTTGTAAATTTCATTTGAGTCTCTATCTCTTGAGTTAATATCATTGATATTTGCTTTTGTAGAAATTTAATTTGAGTAAGCAAAGTGTCATCCATTGGTTTATCTCTCAAATCTAACTCTTTACTCTTAATTTCATCTAAAATCAATTGAATTCTTTTTTGTTTTTTCTTCCTCATTTGAGCATTGTATTGAATAAAATAACCCCTCATATATGCTTTACTGGCTTCCCATACAGTTTGAATATTAGTCCCTTTGTTCAAATTAAATTGAAAGTATTCTCTTAATTTTTTTTGCATACATCAACTACATCATTATTCCGTAGTAGTGACTCATTCAATCTCCATCTAAATACATTCCGTTTCCCTTTAAGAGTCAACATTACTGGATTATGATCTGATAAAGTCTTAGGTAATATATCAACTTTGTTAATATCCATCATCAAATTTTTAGATATCAAAATCATATCTATTCTAGAATGTGATTTAAATCTCTCTGAGTAATATGTAAATTCTCTGGAAGTCCCATTCATACATCTCCAAATGTCTTGTAAATCCAACATCTCTTTCAAGTCGAAAAATGTTTGTGGCAATTTTCCCTGTGTTTGCTTCACTTCTTTTTGTGACTGTCTATCCAATCTGGGGTAGATTACCCCATTCCAATCCTCCATGAAACACCAATTGTCATAAGTTAAGTCCAAAAGTTTATCCATCAGGTTTTTATAAAATACTCCTTTATCCATATTCGGTGCATAAAGTCCAACTATCAGTGTTTTAGTTCCTTGTATGTTAATTTCTACTACAATGTATCGACCCTCTTCATCAGCTAATATCAATTTTGGGTTTAACTTTGGTTGTACATATAAGACTACCCCTTTAGTTTTTTTATATCCAGCCGAAATAAATTCTTCTCCAAGCTGTTTTTGAATCAAATATTTAGTATCTTTTTTACAAATATGAGTCTCTTGTAAACAACTTATGTCCAATTTCTGTTTTTTCAAAAAATGAAATATCTTTCTTCTTTTTTGTGGAGCATTGGCTCCATTAATATTCCATGTCAGATATTTAAGTTCCATTGGTGTTTTATTCTTTAAAATCCCTTTGTTAAGTCCACACCTGTAGCTCCTTTCTCAGATAGATCTTCAGTCTTCTCTTTGTCTTTCGATGTTTCTCCTCCTTTTGTCAATTCTCCTTCTGGTAAACCCATTTCTTTCTTGTATTTCTCTAAAAAAGCTTTTGCTTTTAAAATGGAAGTTATTTTGAATCTCTGTCCCTTAAACTCAAACGATACGCCTTCCAATTTTTCCCATCTGAATGAAATACTATGTTGCCTTAATTTATCTGTAAGGAAAGAATAGTCTTTTCTTTTCCTAATTATTCTCAAGGGAATTTCTTTTAATACAATTATTTCCTTCCCTTCTATATTTAATCTAGTATTATAATGCTTCTTTAAGATTTGCTCTTTTGTCACTTTTCTTACAAAATATATCAATATGTCTCTAGGGACTTTTCTTTCCTTAGCATAACGTGAGTTTACTCTGAATATCTTGTCTATCTCCAAATCTAAATCTTGTTCTCTTGTCTCCAAAAATTTAGCCAATTCAAAAGTCATCCTTTCTCTCACATTTTCATCTACTTGTTCTGGAATTGCTCTAAATCTCAAGATGTGCTCCTTCTCTCTCATTTCTGCTAAAGCTGTGATATCTAGATTATGTTCAATCTCTTTAATAGCATATTCTGATTTATCTTCTAATTTTTGCATCTGGCTTTGCGTATCTTTAAGTTCTCCTGACAGAGAATTGACCACTTCCTTAACTGTTTGAATTTCTTTTTTAAAATCTTGCTTAATCTCTCGGGTTATTTCTTTCTTCATATCGTCCATTTTTTTGTCTAATGCTGTAATCTGATCTTCCATCTGCTTCGTGGAGTCATCCATTTTCTTATTTATTGCTGTATTCTGGTCATCCATTTTCTTATTTATTGCTGTATTCTGATCATCCATTTTCTTATTTATTGCTATATTCTGATCATCCATTTTCTTATTTAGTGTTGCGACAGCTTCTAATATCTTTTTCATTTCTGGTAATAAAGCTTCTGAGGCAGATGTAGCAGGTGTAGCAGAATCAATAGGTGGTCCTCCAGTCTCCTTCTTCTTCTCCTTCTCCGCCCGTCTCGTTCCCAAAGACACCATAGCCCTGCAAAAAAGAAGAAAAAAGGGAGAAAAGGGGAAAAAGCACCATATAACAATATAACAAAAATTATTTAAAAAAGGGGAAAAAATAAAAAAAAAATAAAAAAATTTAAAAATTCTTTTACAAATAATAAAAAGAAAAAAGAAAAGGTGAAAAAACAAATATCCAAAAGGTTAAGGAAAAAGAAAGAAAGAACTAGGCTCCTTTAAAAATTTTCCTCTTAGGTCATTTATAATCCCTTATATATAAAAGTCCACAGTGTTTCAAAAGATAAGAGCCTAGGACTTTTTGTTCTCCTGTAGTCAAAATCAAAGATAAGAATAGTAAATATTCCCAGGATTTCACCTTCCCACTTGTAATTCTTCAATCCAACCACAAGTCAAAAAAAAAAACTGTTGCTAGAGAGATGTAAAAAAGCCTCTACTTTCCATATAATAATCCAATAATCCAAATTAAACGTTAAGTAACTTGACTTTTTCAGAAAAATAAATCCAAACAGAGTTCAAAGTTCAGAAAGAAAAAGAGGAACTTGTATATATAAAAGAGTTTTTAATAGGGTTCAGTAATCCCAACATCAAAATCTTAAAAAATAAAGTATTAATCACTCCATTTAAATCCAAGCTTTAATATAGTATTCCAGAGAACAAAAATAGAAATACCAATAGTTGTCCATAAGTAAAAAAACTCAAACCAAACTGAAATAATAATAAAATCACTTTCACTTCTAGCAAAGCCACTTAGCTTCTCTTCCCACCGTTTATTCTTCCATTAACAAGAAAAAAATATAGCACCAGCAAATATAAATCAAGTCCAGATACAAATCTTAGCACTTAATAAAAAAATAATAATATTTAAAAGTAAAAAAAAGTGACTAAAAGCCTGGTCGGGCCAGCTACTTATCTTTTAGAATCACGGCTGCTGCAGAGCTCCGTTTTTTTTCCCAGTCTCCTTTCATTGCTCCATCTCCCTCCTCCCGCAGTGGAAATTACAGGAGTCGGGGGAGGGCATTTACTCCAGAGACCCTTTGTGGTTGATCTTCTGATCACATTCTCTTCGAGTGTGATTTTTCCAGCGATTTCTTCTCCCAAATCGCTGCAAACAGCTTAGCCGTGGAATCGAGGCTAAGGAGCCCCGGTTCTTCGCTGTGCTCCGACCAGTACCCGGAAGTGAAAGTCGCCCTCAGCTTAATTTCTGAAGCCCTCTACAAGGAAACAGTTTCCATCTCTGACAAGAGTAACTTGTTTACCTTGCAGCATAGAGGAGAAGAGATGGAGAAAGACAAAGACAGAACTTGTCCACTGTTTACTTAAGCTCCAACCATGATAACATAGGACCCCTCAGATTACTAAAAAACTTTGCCCATTGTTGATTTAACAGATAATTAAGCCACTCTTTAGTTATTTATGTGCCACTGAGATCTCCTGGTGACTGTAAAAACCTATTGGCCATATGGCTCTAGAATTGGGTGGTGTCATGGAAAGGTCCTTTGGGACCATTGTGATAAACCTTCTGCTCTATCCCATCTTGGGTAAGGACTAACTGTAGATTATTTAGCTGAAATACTGCCCTGGATCATATGCATATGTTATTTGCTTTAAATCTTCCTTCATACTGGCTGTAATATCCAGAAAATTTTCATTTTAAAAGGAAGATCTGGCCAGTTGCAATGATGCTGGATTTTCTGTCCATGTGTCGTGTTTATTTTTTTTCCAGGTGATTCTAAGAATACAATGCAAGGCAAGCATTTGATCACTTAAGAATAATAAGAACTGCGAATGACTTTGTGATATTAGTCATGAAACTATGGTTTAGCAGGAGAAGAACAGGGGAGAAATTGTGAGTGAGAGAAGACTGTTATGAGATAAACAGCTCTAAAACAGTGTCAAGGTTATGGATCCCAGTTTTAATGATAACATGTTGAACTCTTATTTGAACTTTACTGTGGACGAGCTATTTTTTCTATGAGTGTGTTCATGTTCTAAGGCAGAGCTTTCCAAACTGTGTGTCGGGACACGTTAGTGTGTCGGCTGCAGTGTCTGGGTGTGTTGCAGCTGCTGCTGCCTCCGAGCCCTGCCAGGATTCCGCTTAGGTCCTAGTGCCTGCCTTGTGCCTTGCTGCCTCCAAACCTGCCCTGCCAGGAATCCGTGCAGGTCCTAGTGCCTGCCTTGTGCCTTGCTACCTCCAAACCTGCTGTGATTCCATGCAGGTCCTAGTGCCTGCCTCGTGCCCTGTTGTAAGAGTGTGTCGCGAAATGATGCATGTCTAAAAAGTGTGTCACCAACATGAAAAGTTTGGAAAGCTCTGTTCTAAGGTATCATTTAAACTGACCCTTGCTCATATGGTTGATGACCATTCCCATGAATTGGAACCTCCCAACTACCTATTCTGTTGTCAGGTTTTGCTTCAGCTGTTCAGAAGCAGCTTTCATGTATCTTTATGTTCTGAAAGATCATATCAGAGTGTTTGGCAATTTCAAAGTTGATCCCAAATCCATGAACTGGTAACTAGGACTCAAACATCTTTAGGAGGCACATATGTTCAACTCCTTAGTGTGAGGAAACGAGGCCTCTGGAATAACTGGAACAGAGCCAGATGGCATTGTAAGGAGCAGCAGTTAGTCAAACTGGCATTTAGAATCTGTTTCCTTCAAGTCTTGTCTTTCCTGACATTCTTTCTGTTATCTTTGGTATTCACTTTGACTCTCTGCAATTGTCCAGTTTCCTTTCTTCTTTTAAAACAATGGTTTATCAGCACAGCCCAGGAAGGGTGTTGTCACAGGAAGATTGCTGGCTTTGTAAAGTGGGCAGGCACACACAGATGGGAAAAAATCTGAGCCTTTAAAATGCAAACATCTCCTTGTATTTACATGAGGCAATGGCAGGATCCAGGCAAGTTGATTACTTCTCTGGAACTAGCAAGATTTCAGTTGATCATTTATATGATATGGGCAAAGTTCTCTTTTTACCTTCCCTAAAACTCTTTGATAGTTTATCCCAACTTTTTGCCATATGTAAATATATAGCCCAGAAAGTATTTGAAGAAGGATGCAAGGCATTTGAAAGCATGAAATGGTACGGTAAATTGAGCTCTTGCTCTATTTAGGAGATAGGAGACCTTATATCCCTTCTTTTCACTATTTGCAACTTTAGATCTAATGTGCAGATCATAAAATCAAGATGAAACTGTGGGTCTGCATTGTACAAACATTTGTAAAGCTTACAGAAATGCTTAAGTGAGAATTAGCTGGGAAGAGCAAGTTTTAATCTTTTTAACCTGGCTATTGTGCAAGTGTGATCCCATAATCAATAGACACTAAAGCACTGATTATGTTACTACTTGTATTTCAAGGTCACTGTGCAATGGATGCGAGGGGAGATTCCATGAGGATGACTGTGCACCTGCTTGCCAACACTGGACATGCATTACACTTGCAACAAGCTCTTGATCAGCTTCAAGAATGGACCTGCCTGGACGTTCGCCTCTTCCTTGTCTCAGAACGCCCTTCTCCAATTAAGTATTATGAGACATACCGCCAAAAGAGCTCCAGGTTTCCTAGTACATCTGTTCTCCTTTTTTTGCATGAAGACTTTGGAGAAGAGCGGTTTTTCCAGGTCCATGACTTCTTCCAACATCCACCTTGGCAGCCTGTCCACATTGAGTTTCCCAGCAGAAAGCTATCTCCCCATGTCCTTGATCATCAGGACTTCTATGGACTGGATGAGCATATGCCAGTATGGGGCCTGAGGCAAGTTCACTATGGCATGGAAATCCTGCGTGTCACTCTCTATTGTAGCTTTGATAATTATGAGGATGCAGTAAGGCTTTATGAGACAATCCTGCAGAAAGAAGCGTCTGTCCAGAAAAGCAGCTTCTGTACCTTTCTACTGTACACAACACAGAGCCTTGTGGTTCAGCTCTGCTTGAAGCAGCTGCCTTTGGGGATGAGTGTTGACCTGAAGGAATCTTCAGTGTTACAGTTCAAAGTGTATGAAATTGGAGAGCTGGTCCCACTTTTGCCCAATCCCTGTGTCCCAATAAGCAATACTAGGTGGCAAACTGAAGACTATGAAGGAAATAAGATCCTGCTGCAGGTACTTCTTGTCACTGCAATAGATACTGAAAGACATTATGGTAGAACTTTTGTATTGTCCTTAGCATGGACACTAAGCAATAGGTGATGCTGCTGTTTTCACAGATAATTTTGTTCTTCAAATATATATATTTAATTGATATTTAATATGGCTGTGCAAAGTGATTGTAGAGGCATTTTGCTCATTGGCATAAGAAACCACCTCTCCTTATTGATTGATTGATTATTGATTGATTAAGCATATTTGAAGCATTGAGGCAAAAATGTCCTCCAAAACACCTGGTGTGACTCCTCTGTAGACTTTCAGAGGTACAGACAGTACTTTCATTTAAATTGCATGTGGTTATGAGTTTGGAAAGCCTTCAAAGCCAAACCTTCTGGGAGATGCAGCTGATTTGCAATGACAAAATATTTATGTTCTTTGCAATTAAATATGAACTAAACTTTTTTTAATTTTCCCTTAGTTTGCAGTCATTAAAAGACAAACAAAATCCTTCAGAAAACACCTGGACTTCAGCAGGCTTGTGGCTACATCCAGTAACATGTAAAATTAATGCCCGTGCCTGGAATTATAGGCCTTTTAAAAGTTATCATAAGCATGTGTGAACAGGTAGACTAATAAAAAATAGACTTGTTCAATAAAACATTTTAGAGTAATAGTCAATCCTTTGATTTGGTGCAAGGGATAATATATCTTTTCAGTGTTTGTTGGCTTAATTATTCCCACTGCTGCTGTTCTTCCTGTCCTCCCACCCCCCATTGCTATTTCCTGCTGTTTGTCACAAAAAAGTCAGTATCATCTACTGTTCTTCCTCCAGACCCTCACTACTGTCTGTTTAGGCTGACCATATTTCAGGATGGCAAAACGGGATGGGGACTTATGTAATATTCTGTATTCATGAAAAAGACGGGTCCCCGCCCCCCGGTCCGCGCGATTGGCTCCCGGCTGCAAACCCCGTCCCCCCAGTCCGCGCTCCGGCTGAGATCCTCCTTCCACATCATTCCCGCCGGGTTTGAAAAACGGGATAAAATTGAGATTTTTATGAAAACGACGGGACAGTTGAAAAATGCTTAAAAAATGGGACTGTCCCGTTCAAAACGGGACATATGGTCAGCCTATGTCTGTTCCAAGCAGGTTGCAATGGAGGAAAAGGAGTAGCAGATTCATAGGACCCTTTAGTCTCCTGCTGGGCTGTGGGCTCACAGCAGCTGCATATTTGTGCCCTTCATGCCATCTCATCTTAAATCTAAAAGAAATGAAATATTCCTTAGTTTTTATTGAAGAGTACTCAGGTATTTTGAGCAGTTGGCAAAGCATATTTGAAGGATGTATGGGCAGAATACGCACTAAAATTTGAGGATCATGCTGACAGATTCAAATAAGTTTAATAATGAAACTCACAGCAAGCTGCGTTTTTTCTTTACCTGCATCCTTAGTAGAACTCTCTAATTCAGAGCTTTCCAAACTTTTCATGTTGTTGACACACCTTTTAGACGTGCATCATTTCGCGACACAGTAATAACAGGGCTCCCCGCCCCCCGGCCCATGTGATTGGCTCCTGGGTGGAAACCCCGCTCCCCGGCCCATGCGATTGGCTCCCGGGTGAAAACCCCGGCCCTGGCCCACGCAATTGGCTCCTGGGTGGAACCCCGCCCCCTGGCCCATGCGATTGGCTTCCGCCTTGGGCAGGGCAGGGTTGACCTGCCCTGTCCCGCAGCTGCCCTGCCCAGCCCTGCCTTGCCTCTGCCAAGAAAAGCAGCGGTCGCGAGGCGAAAAAGCCTCGGATCACCGCAAAAAGTGAGGGTGGGGGGGCGCCCCCGGTGGAAAATATCCGCGCAGATCAGCTGTGCGGCTGGGAGGCAGAGGCGCACCTCCTCCCTGCCGCACAGCTGATCGGTGCGAATATTTTCCACCCCGGGGTGCCCCCCCACCATAACTTTTTGCATGATCTGAGGGTTTTTCGCCTCGCGACCGCAGCTTTTCTTGGCAGAGCGCCACTGTTGTGAGGCAAAAAAGCCTTGGATCTCCGCAAAATGTGATGGTGGGGGGGTGCCCCAGGGTGGAAAATATCTGTGCCCATCAGCTGTGCGGCAGGGAGGAGGCGCGCCTCCACCTCCCAGCCGCACAGCCGATCGGCGCGGATATTTTCCACCCCGGGGCACCCCCCCACCGTCAATTTTTGCGGTGATCCGAGGCTTTTTCGCGAGCAGGCGGCAGCACTCTGCCAAGAAAAGCTGCGGTCGCGAGCAGCGGCGGCGTCCTGGAACCCGGAAGCACTGATGGCCTGCCACCGCTGGTGCGTGCGGCGGCGCGCCATCAGTGCTTCCAGGTTTTTGCGCGACACACTTGGGGCCCCCAGGCGACACAGTATTGTGTCGCGACACACAGTTTGGAAAGCCCTGCTCTAATTACTGATTTGCAGTTGGTACTTTTACAGGATCAGGTGTAGCTTTTACTTTATTACTGTTGTCAAGTTGCAGTTAATTTATTTTCTCATCCACAGGTTCAGAGCACAGGCTCAAAGCACAACGGAACTCAGTCTCTACCTCCTAATTGGCACAACAGCACTGATGAGAAAGGGCCTCCCCATTACCACTGTGATCTATGCTCCAGTGTACCTTCAGTGGCTCCCAGGAGAACTGCTGTTCAGCAGAAAAACCGGACACTCCGAGCCATGAAGAATAAAAACAAATCCACAAGGAGGATGGTGCAAATTCAAGCAAGTCTTTTCAGCCCTTCACAAAACAGCATTAGTTCTTCCTCCAATTTGTATAATCTAGCACATTCTTCTTTGCAAGATCTAGGCCCTTTCCCAATGAACCTGGGCACTAAATTGAGGCATTCCAGCCACGAGCTCTGGCTATGCCAGAACAAAGCAGAGGAGGAGGAGGAGGAGACTAATGTTGACACAGGCAGGAGAGTAGTACCTTTTAAATGTGCCAACTCTCCCCTAAATAGATTTTCAAAGGACTTACAAAAAGAACTTCTTCAATCCCAGGCACCAAGCAGTTCATTCATGGAAGCAGGTTTGGGTTCTGAGGACAGGAACTCTCTCTTGTCATTGCATATTGCTGAAATTAATAAAACATCAGGACTAAGTCATTTTCAGGTGGGGACATCAGGAGCAAGTCATGGGAATGAGAAAGATGAGGAAGAGTTCTTTATATGATATGAGACTTCCATATGGACTTTTAGTGCCTTATTTTTGGAATATCAGAAAGAACAATTATATGCTATGTTTTTGTGTAAATAATCCGGCAGTCTATACTACCTTTTAATATTAGTGCTACAAAGAAAGGTTTATAAAAGTAGTTGTCAAGAGAGAAAAATATTTATGGATTAAAATTAGAACTTGGAGAAAAGAAGAGGAAGAAATTTGCAATAGAAATTTCATGCACTGGAGGATATTGTGCAATAGATTGGAAGAAGCCATTTATTTCAATGCACCATGAACTTACTAAAATTCACTAGAAAATATAGGAAAAAAAACCAAATCTAGGAAAATCTAGGAGAAATCTGGAGGGCAACAGGTTGGGATGATGAGAATAGTGCTTTGGTTAATCTTGACTCAACTGAGAAGCTAATTAGAATCTGACCTGATTAGTTCTTGGGTAGGACCTCCAGGAAATCTCCCAGAAGAAGGCAGTGGCAAAACATTTCCATATTGCCACCAAGAAAACACTTGGACATGTTCACAAAATCACCAAGGTTCAAGCTTACCTTTTACCATACCATAGAACTGAGTTTAGGTATTGAAAACAATATACCGTATTTTCCGGCGTATAAGACAACTTTTTAACCCAGAAAAATCTTCTCAAAAGTCGGGGGTCGTCTTATACGCCGGGTGTCGTCTTATAGGGCGGGTGCTGAAACCGGAAGCGCTGATGGCGCACTGCAGGGGTGCAACTCCACTTCCCCGCCGCACAGCTGATCCCCGCTGCACAGCTGATCGGCGCGGAGATTTTCCACCCAGGCCCTCCCCCCCAGAATACATCTCCAAGCTTTAGCAGAACAAACCGTGAAGGAGGAGGAGGAAGAGGGTGGTGGTGATGATGGGGGGAGGTTTGAAAAAGCAGATCCAAGCACAAAAGTTAGTGAGTAATTTCGGTGGCAGCTGGAACAGTTTTCTTGACTCCGGCGTCCCTCCCTCTCTCCCTCTCTTTCCCTGGCAATGGATCAGTACGGGGGGAGGGAAGGGAGGAGAAGGCAAGGGAGGGAGCGTTCAAGAGAAGTGGATTTAAAAGAGCGGGGGGGGGCTTTGTATACAGATGCCCGCATATTAATTCTTCCGGCAGTGATGCGATTCACACCCCTAATTGATTTATTTTTAAAGCCACACCCCTGCTCTTTTAAATCCGCTCCTCTTGAACGCTCCCCCCTCTGGTCCCACCCTCCGCTCCCTCCCTCCCTTGCCGTTTCCTCCCTTCCCTCCCGACACCCCCCCCCCCCCCCGCACTGATCCATCGCCAGGGAAAGAGAGCGAGAGGGAGGGAGGGAGGCTGGAGTCAATAAAACTGTTCCAGCCACCACTGAAATGACTCAGTAACTTTTGCGCTTGGATCTGCTTTTTCAAACTTCCCCCCATTACCCTCCTCCTCCTCCTCCTTCATGGTTTGTTCCGCTAAAGCTTGGAAATGTATTCTTCACCCCTCTGCCTTGCCCAGGTAATTAAAGCTTTCTCACCCCTCCCCCCAATATTCTCCTTCACACACACACCCCGCACTGCCACGCTTCACATTACTATTCGCTTTCTACTCCGCTTCCCTGTTTTCTCCCTGCAGTTTTTTACTTTCTACTCCGCTTGCCAATGCATTGGGAAAGCTTTTTTTCCCCAGTGTGTTGGAAGAGGGGTAGTCTTATACGGCAAGTATATCCCAAACTCTATATTTTAACTGGAAAAGTTGGGGGTCGTCTTATACGCCCAGTCGTCTTATACGCCGGAAAATACGGTAGCTATTTTCATTTTGCCACCATTACTATGCTAAACCTCTCTTCATTTTCCCCATGCTTCCTTTGTTATGTCTTGATATCAGAAGTATGAAAATGCAACTGCAAGTCTTTGGAACGTATAACTTCTGATGTCTTTCCACTGCTAAATGCTAAAAATGCAACTTATAAAGCAGGGGGATACTCATAAATCTGGCCTCTGAATAGCAGGCCAAAAGCTACAGTATGCTTCTAGAATGGGCAGGGTTAAGACAATATGTCTGAGGCCAGGATAAAAGCTACATTTCATTAAATTAAATTTAAATGTAAATCAACTTATTTAAGATAAACTGATTATTCCACTGCCCATCTATTTTCCTTACATTCATATTAAAGCCCGGTAGCAAGTTTTGCAGACTGCTCTGCAGAATGTATCAAAGCTGATTTAGTCCAGGAGCTCAGTTTATGCACCTTGATGGAAAATGTAGTGCTACTGTTCTGACTACCATGTTAATGCTACCTGAGCTATGGGGTTATTTCTGTAGCTGATGATACTTGATAATGAGTCCTAGAGAACGGGGAAATGTACACTGGGCTTCTTGTTAAGTAACATGCCATATCCCTTTCTCAGCATACTGTATGTGCCAGAGGACTTAAACAGACATATAATCAGAAGGCTGAGCTATGTTCAGGATGATTTGTAAGTATATTTATTTATATGAACAATAGCATATATGGGCGTGACTCTGTTCACTTGCTTGAACAGATGAGTTAAGCTTGGCAATAAAGAATTGCCATCTATATTAGTAGAGTAAGATAGTGCTATCAATGTACTGACCGTCATTAGAAACAATTTTTCCCACTGCTTAAAGCAGAGGTGGACAGTCTGAGGCCCCCAGATCACATGTGACACCCAAAAGCCTTGGGTGCCCTCCAGAGATCTCCAAAGATATTACCAAATTTTAAATTTTAATGTGACAAAAGGCGATTGATTGATTGATTGATTGATTATGTGCCATCAAGTCACTGTGAACTCTTAGCAGCCACATAGATAGATTTTCTCCATGACGATCTGTCCCTAACCTGGTCTTTCAGGTCTTCCAACAGTGGACCCATCGCCACTATAACTAAGCCCATCCACTTTGCTTCTGTTTGTCCTCTTCTTCTCTTTCCTTCCACCTTTCCCAGCAGTAGAGCCTTTTCCAGAGAGCTGGGTCTTTGCATAATGTGTCCGAAGTAGGATAATTTGAGCCTGACATTTGTGCCTTGAGTGAGAACTCTGGGTTGATTTGTTCAATGATCCATTGGCTTGTTTTCTTAGCTGTCCATGGTGTTCCCAGGAGTCTTCTCCAACACCAAAGTTCAAAAGCATCAATACTCTTCCTATCCTGCTTCTTCAAAGTCCAACATTTGCTTCCATAGAGTGTCACAGGGAATACCATGGCTTGCACGATTCTGATCTTTGTAACTATAGACTGGGCCTGTACAACATACGGCCCACAGGATACATGCAGCCCTCCAAGCAGCCTTGTGCAGCCTTGTGCAGCCTGCCAGCATTTTAAAAAAGCAATAAATTCACTGTCACTGCCAAACGCCTCCAAGCGTCACCACCGCCAGCTCCAGCACTGCCGCTGCTCTTTAGCCACCAAACATCTAATTGGCGTGCCAGGTATTGCTTTGCAGCCCACAATGATTTTTAATTTATCAATGTGGCCCTTCCCCCTCTACATGTGCAAGCCTGGTCTAAACACATCACAGCATCTGAATACCTTTTCCAAGGCCTTTGTGGCTACTCTACTAAGTGCTAGTCTGCGCCATATTTCTTGACTGACTGTTCCTTTATTGTTGAAGGTTGATCCTATAAAAGGCAGAAGCTATCCACTACTTTGATACCTTCATTGTCAATTCTAAGGCTGGTTGTTGTACCTATTTTGTGACAGAAGGTAAAATAATTAAATATGTCATTAGAGAGTATGCATAAGTAATTTTAATTAAATTTAGAGTATAAGGTAAAAGTTAAAGGTTTTCCCCGCACATTTGTGCAGTCGTGTCCGACTCTAGGGGCCGGTGCTCATCTCCGTTTCTTAGCCGAAGAGCCAGCGTTGTCCGAAGACCCTTCCACGGTCATGTGGCCGGCATGATGCGCACGGAACACTGTTACCTTCCCACCAAAGTGGTACCTATTAATCTACTTGCATTTGCATGCTTTCGAATTGCTAGGTTAGCAAGAGCTGGGGCGAGTGCGGGAGGTCACTCCGTCACGCGGGGCTAGGGATTCGAACCTCCAAACTTGCGATCTTCCGATCGACAAGCCTGGTGTCTTACCCGCTGACCCACCACGCCCCTTAAATTTAGAGTATAAAGGAAATGAAATCAATATTATTTTAGGTCTGGGCCTTACACACTGGTTGCACACAAAGTGTTGTTTGGTAATAGTTGTACTTTCTTAGCAAACTCTGAGTAGTAGGACCAGAGAAAGTACCTTACTGAGATCTAGAAGAGCTGCAGCCAGTCAGAGAAGGCAGTGTAGAGCTATATGGAACAATATCTTGTAGCAGAACCAAGGGAATGTATAGTCATCTGTCCAATTACACAGTTTTCCTAAAATTTATTTTCCTGTCCTTCCTTTCTCAGATGAAACAATTGCTCAATATACAGTGTTTCACTGATGCTATGCTTCCAAATAATGTGAACAAAACACAAAACTTCTGTTGTTTCAAACCTGGGACAAATCATCATGTTACAGAAATTCTGCCAAACCATTTTGGATTAGCCATGGACTGGGTTCAGGGATTTGGACAAAACAGTATCTGGAGGGATCCCAGAGTGATTCTGTACGGTAAGTAGGGCAAAGCTAATAGGTGTTGCCCCCCTCCTTCTGAAGTTCCCAATACAGCATAGCCCATTGCCCATAATCCTTGCAGGTTCTTCCTCCCCACCCCACCCCCGCTTCCCCTCAGCTGTTGCTGATATCCCAGCATGGCATATCGCAGTTGTTGTTGTTGTTGTTCAGTCGTTCAGTCGTGTCCGACTCTTCGTGACCTCATGGACCATAGCACGCCAGGCCTTCCTGTCCTCCACTGTCTCTCGGAGTTTACTCAAATTCATGTTCATTACATCGGTGATGCTATCTAACCATCTCATCCTCTGCCGTCCCCTTCTCCTTTTGCCCTCAGTCTTTCCCAGCATCAGGGTCTTTTCCAGTGAGTCCTCTCTTCTCATTAGGTGGCCAAAGTATTTGAGCTTCATCTTCAGCATCTGTCCTTCCAATGAGCAGTCAGGGTTGATTTCCTTTAGGATTGACTGGTTTGACCTCCTTGCAGTCCAAGGGACTCTCAAGAGTCTTCTCCAGCACCACAGCTCGAAAGCATCAATTCTTCGGCGCTCAGCCTTCCTTATGGTCCAACTCTCACAGCCATACATTGCTACTGGAAAAACCATAGCTTTAACTATACGGACCTTTGTCGGCAAGGTGATGTCTCTGCTTTTTAATATGCTGTCTAGGTTTGCCATAGCTTTCCTTCCAAGGAGCAAGCGTCTTTTAATTTCATGGCTGCAGTCACCGTCTGCGGTGATCTTGGAGCCCAAGAAAATAAAATCTGTCACTGCTTCCATTTCTTCCCCTTCTATTTGCCAGGAAGTGATGGGACCAGATGCCATGATCTGGGTTTTTTTAATGTTGAGTTTCAAGCCAGCTTTTGCACTCTCCTCTTTCACCCTCATCAAGAGGCTCTTTAGTTCCTCTTCACTTTCTGCCATTAGGGTGGTATCGTCTGCATATCTGAGGTTGTTGATATTTCTCCCGGCAATCTTAACTCCGGCTTGTGATTCATCCAGCCCGGCATTTCTCATGATGTACTCTGCATATAAGTTAAATAAGCAGGGTGATAATATACAGCCTTGTCGTACTCCTTTCCCAATTTTGAACCAGTCGGTTGTTCCATGTCCGGTTCTAACTGTTGCTTCTTGACCCACATACAGGTTTCTCAGGAGACAGGTAAGGTGGTCTGGTACTCCCATCTCTTTAAGAATTTGCCACAGTTTGTTGTGATCCACACAATCAAAGGCTTTAGCGTAGTCAATGAAGCAGAAGTAGATGTTTTTCTGGAACTCTCTTGCTTTTTCCATGATCCAGCGAATGTTGGCAATCTGATCTCTAGTTCCTCTGCCTCTTCGAAACCCAGCTTGCACTTCTGGTAGTTCTCGGTTCACATGCTGCTGAAGCCTAGCTTGTAGGATTTTGAGCATAACCTTGCTGGCATGTGAAATGAGTGCAATTGTACGGTAGTTTGAACATTCTTTGGCATTGCCTTTCTTTGGAATTGGAACGTAAACTGACCTTTTCCAATCCTGTGGCCACTGTTGAGTTTTCCAAATTTGTTGGCATATTGAGTGCAGCACTTTAACAGCATCATCTTTTAGGATTTTAAATAGCTCAGCTGGGATACTGTCTTCTCCGCTAGCTTTGTTGTTAGTAATGCTTCCTAAGGCCCACTTGACTTCACTCTCTAGGATGTCCGGCTCAAGGTCAGTGACCACACCATCGTATTTATCAGGGCTATTAAGATCTTTCTTGTATAGTTCTTCTGTGTATTCTTGCCACCTCTTCTTAATCTCTTCTGCTTCTGTTAGGTCCCTGCCTTTTTTGTCCTTTATCATGCCCATCTTTGCACAAAACGTTCCCTTGATATCTCCGATTTTCTTGAAGAGATCTCTAGTCTTCCCCATTCTATTGTTTTCCTCGATTTCTTTGCATTGTTCATTTAAGAAGGCCTTCTTATCTCTCCTTGCTATTCTCTGGAATTCTGCATTCAGTTGTTTATATCTTTCCCTTTCTCCCTTGCCTTTTGCTTCCCTTCTTTCCTCAGCTATTTGTAAAGCCTCATCAGTCAGCCACTTTGCTTTCTTGCATTTCTTTTTCTTTGGGATGGTTTTAGTTGCTGCCTCCTGTACAATGTTACGAACCTCCATCCATAGTTCTTCAGGCACTCTGTCTACCAGATCTAATCCTTTAAATCTATTCCTCACTTCCACTGTATATTCATAAGGGATATGATTTAGGTCATACCTGATTGGTCTAGTGGTTTTCTCTACATTCTTCAATTTAAGCCTAAATTTTGCAATAAGAAGCTCATGATCTGAGCCACAGTCAGCTCCAGGTCTTGTTTTTGCTGATTGTATAGAGCTTCTCCATCTTTGGCTGCAAAGTATATAATCAATCTGATTTCGGTATTGACCATCTGGTGATGTCCATGTGTAGAGTCGTCTCTTGTGTTGTTGGAAAAGAGTGTTTGCTATGACCAGCGTGTTCTCTTGACAAAACTCTATTAGCCTTTGCCCTGCTTCATTTTGTACTCCGAGGCCGAACTTGCCTGTTATTCCGGTTATTTTTTGACTTCCTACCTTAGCATTCCAGTCCCCTATGATGAAAAGGACATCTTTTTTTGGTGTTAGTTCTAGAAGGTGTTGTAGGTCTTCATAGAACCGGTCAACTTCAGCTTCTTTGGCATCAGTGGTTGGGGCATAGACTTGGATCACTGTGATGTTGAATGGTTTGCCTTGGATTCGAACTGAAAGCATTCTGTCGTTTTTGAGGTTGTACCCCAGTACTGCCTTTCCCACTCTTTTATTGACTATGAGAGCTACTCCATTTCTTCTAAGGGATTCTTGCCCACAGTAGTATATATAATGGTCTCCTGAATTAAATTCGCCCATTCCTGTCCATTTTAGTTCGCTGATTCCCAATATGTCGATGTTCAATCTTGTCATCTCATGTTTGACCACATCCAGCTTACCTTGATTCATAGTTCTTACATTCCAGGTTCCTATGCAATATTGTTCTTTACAGCATCGGACTTTCCTTCCACTTCCAGACACATCCACAACTGAGCGTCCTTTCGGCTTTGGCCCAGCCATTTCACACTTTCTGGAGCTACTCGGAATTGCCCTCCGCTCTTCCCCAGTAGCATTTTGGACACCTTCCGACCTGAGGGGCTCATCTTCCTGCGTCATATCTTTTAGCCTTTTGATACTGTCCATGGGTTTTCTTGGCAAGGATACTGGAGTGGTTTGCCATTTCCTCCTCCAGTTTTGGACCACGTTTTGTCAGAACTCTCCATCATGACCTGTTCTTCTTGACCTGACTTCATTGAGTTACGCAAGCCCCTTTGCCACGACAAGGCAGTGATCCATGAAGGGGATATCCCAGTGGGCCTCCTTATTCCCAGTCTTCCATTCTCTCCCTCCCCTCAGCCACTGCCACCAAAGGATTGGCTTGTGCACCTGTCTCTTATTGCAGTGGTCTCCCAACAAGGCATTTCTGGCCCACCTGCTCTTCCCTGCCTCCTCTCAGACATCACTACAGATTTCCTTCACTATTTCTTGTTGATACACACACACCCTGCTAACCACTTCTGCTTGTAGAAGAACTGTATTTCAGGTCACACCTGGAATAATACAACCCCAATTTGTTCCAGATATGAACTAAAACACCGCTGTTTTGGCTGGGGCATGGATCATCTGAAACTAGCTATACTGGAACCAGCAACACCACCCTATTCCGTGTGGTGGAAGGAATCCCAGGCACCATCCCAGAAAGGAAATGTGGAAGGATATCCCTGAACCTCAGGTTGTCCTCTTGAACTCTAATAAGTAGTTGGCTTGGATGCCTGAAGGAGTGCATTAATATTAACATTTCTCTTTCTTTACTTTTCTACATCTGAAATTTCTCACTCCTATAAAAGAGCTGACCTATTTGGCCGGCCTTCTCACATGCAATCATCCTATTGGCTCATAGCCATGCTTTCCCAAAGACAAACTGATGTCATAAATTGAAGCCAGTGTAATGGCTAAGGTGTTGAACTGGGCCTGGAAAGATCCAGGTTCAAATTTCCACTTTGTCATGAAACTCACTGGCTTTGGCCATTCATCCTCTCTCAGTACAAGCTACCTAACAAAGTTGTCACCATGAAATGAGCACACAAACCTCATCAACGGGAGGGAGGGAGGCCTTCACCAAGGAAGACATCTTAAACAGCAGCCCAATCATTTCTGCAGGTTGCACAAGCAGTAGGTTCTTAACTGTTCTCACAAGCTGATTTTTGATTTTTATTTTAGCTAAACAAAACTAATAATGCAGCTTAGTTGCTTTTTAAAATTGTGCTGCTTTGAAAAGGATCCGGGGCTGAACCAGGTGTGAAAGGTACCTGCCTAAACTTTACTTTGGTACAGGTTCAAAAGTGAAGGCGTCCAAATGTAATGGAAGTCAGCAAAGTTAGCCTCGGCCATAATTAAGAGCTTCCTAATTGTGGGTGAGGAAGAAATGGCATCACAGATAATACCAAAAAAAAAAAAAGCTGCTAACAAGCCAGTGGCACCTGCATCACTACTCTGAAGCAGTTCAAAGAATATTTTAAAAACCAACAACATCAGAGACGGTTAGTGTATATTCAACCAGCAATTCATTTTTTAAAGCTGATCCACCTTATATGGAATTATTAGAATTTTCATTGCATTCATTATTTTTGAACCCAGTCCATGCTGAAGTGTCTCCATAGATACAGATAGTAGGAATTCTGTGGAGAAATTGATCACTGTTTTGATTATGTGAATTTGTCCTGAGCACTAAAGTGACTTCCCCGAAATGTTACCAACTAAATCTGCTTTCCAAAAAATCTAGTCCATCTCAGTTCTTCCAGAATGGCTTTGTATTTGCTTTAATTACAGACAAACCTGCACAGATAATTTCTTATTCCCCAGACTTGGCACTAACCAGATAAAAAAGAAAGATGTATAGGTTTGTGATGGCCTGCGTACATGAAAAATTCATCCTAGCCGAATCATGGAAACATATTTTATGTCATCACTTATTATATGAACTCCTACTAGTTTCAAAATTCTGATGGTAATATGTTCAGCTATGAGTCACCAACAGATGAGATGTTAGACTAGAGAAAGGGAGACATATGTTAGGATAGGCAGCCTTGTGCCCTCTCCATGTTTTGGACTTCCACTCTTGTCTTCAGTAAGTCTAACTATGTGTCATAGTCCCAGATTTGGTCTACGTGTCATAGTCCCACTCACATTGCTCTTAGTATGAACTGTGACCTATAAATAATGAATTGTTTATTACCTCAATCAATTCATAATGCCCCCAAATAGAGGCAGCCATGCTTGCCTGTTTAAATATGCGGAAGGAGCATGGAAAGCCATCTTATACCAACTGCCATCTTGTACCAACTCAGGCCTAGGTATACCAATCTATTGCCTATACGAGATATACTAATACACTCCTGATGAGTGGGGACTATAGTTCTCCAGGCTCCTAGCTTTCTGAATATCAGCCTTAAGCATCTCTAGCAGTTTAGCAAAATATTGACAGATTGTTAAATAGCTGTGTTAATAATACATTTGTCACCAAAAAATCATTCTAAGCCAACAGCATCTCTACAGATGGAATGACCTGGTTTTGTATGAATTTTTGCACAGACGTTGTACTGATGAGACATTTCAGTTTGCCTATTCCAGAGGAAATAACAGGATAGAAAGGAAAATGCTTAGGGTAATTTTAGAAATTAATCTAAGTGGACTGTGTTTTTTTCCTCTTCCATTGTAGCCAATTAGTATACAGTGTGCCTCCCACTTTCCTGCTACCAATGAGAAAATAATTTGAGGAATGTCTCAAAAGAGTTGTTCTCATTTTTATT
The DNA here is from genome assembly GCA_023362775.1 of Charina bottae. Taxonomy (NCBI): domain Eukaryota; kingdom Metazoa; phylum Chordata; class Lepidosauria; order Squamata; family Charinaidae; genus Charina; species Charina bottae. Next base: position 25,971,119 of record JALMGJ010000005.1, read on the forward strand.
TGCAATTGTAATTTTCAGTATTCAGTCTTCATTTCTGAACCATGCTGGGTCTAGCTCCAAAGACTCTATGAAAGAGGAGTAATAAAAAAATGTTTACCAGCATCAATGCAAAATGCTGCAGCAATTTAAATGAGCTCGCAGTTGCACTGCACTTTAACAGCATGGGTGCCATTTAGTTGGTTCACAAGGATGGGGAGGCAAAAGGGACATTTGGGAGATGATGTAAGAAAGGATGCTCCAGAGTTACAGGCTCAGCTGCCTCTGGGTACAATAACTTCTTTTGTCTTGCTTGAAACTTGCAGCAGAGTTTCCTAAAAAAAAGGAAAAACCAACCTTCAATCAGCTTGTTGCCAAGGAACTGAAACAGTGTCCCATAGCATCTTGGAGGCAAAGCAGAAGGCTTTTGGATTTTTGCCTAGTATACCCTGATCTGAGTGTAAGATTTTGAACTAAGTGAATATCTGATTATTAATGTGGAAAGAGCAATTAGTTATAACCTGTCTTCAAAATACATATTTATTATGCACTGTAAGCTGCCTGAGGCTGTATGTGCCATATATAAAATGACAAGTTGCTTATAAATGACCTAAATAAAATATACATAAAATAATAATCAGCCAGAGATAGTAACTAAAACTGTAACACTATGTGGAAAGAGGTAGAAGAGAGCTGCTGGCCAAGACAAGAAGTGAGGGCAGATTTTTCTTCTTCCCTCCCTTTGCCAACTATGGGAGGAAATTCTTTATGCCAACCTAGTGTTTGTTGGTTTCTATAGGAATCCCAAGGGAATGAGAGGATTTGGAAACTGGTAGGTCCACACTTCCTTCAACATCTTTCTTCAACAGGATGCCTGACTTTCCCTTAGATGACTGATTGATAGTAGGGATACTGTGGGTACAGTTTTCAGAGTTTCTGCTGGTGGAATGGACACCTAAATAATATGTTGCCCTAGTGGCCGATTTTCCTCTATGCCAACTGGGTGCTTTAACTCTTTGTAACAAGGCCTTGCATTTTATCATCTAATATGTTTAAAATACTGACACTGTTCAACGATTTAAAATTAATTGAACAGCAGACCTTTAAAACATAATATTTAAAATTATAAGCAATAAACTCCAAATGTAAAAAAAAAATCTTGTTCACCGTCAGGGATGTACCTGCTGAAATAAAACACCTATCCCTGAACCAAGGAAATATGTTTTTCTTCAGGGTACAAGTGAGTTTGTTTCACTTATAAGGTATTCTTAAGTAATGGCTTTATTTTGATGCCATGAGAAACCAGAATTTAGAGTATCAAGATTGAATCAGAAGGAATCCCAGATTGGTGTGCTCTCCTCCCCCACCTTGCATAAATAAACCTAAGACTACAGCTTTCTTAAAATGCTAATTCAAACTGGGTAGAGTTTGCATGTTGAAATAAAGTAATGTTAACATAAATCTCCACAAGACACGAACATGAAAAAGGAACATTTGGAACTTGTAGCTGCATGTGGGATGCAGTGTGCAGACTCAGTTCATGATAAATTGTGGTTTAGCATCTTATCTCAACATGGCATTGAGTCATATTGAGTTAGGCATTTAGTCCTGATACGAGTGTTTTGGGTAAAATTCAGATCTTTCATATGAATGTAAAGCTCTAGTATTCCAGAGTCTTTACCAACTGCAGTGGTTCAGTCACACAATATAGAGTGTGAAATATGCCGGGAAAGGGTCAGCCAGAATAATCAATCTCTAGAGCAGAAAAAATTTGAAGTGATTTATTTGATGTTTTGATGCCTGCTATTTCCTAAGAAGCTTACTGCTTGATAAGCAATTTATACTTCATGAGGTTTTGTGGAGCTTGAGAAATCCAGGTAAAGAGGAGTGACAGCTGCTACTTTGTTAGGCAGAGCTTTCCAAACTTTTCATGTTGGTGACATACTTTTTAGACATGCATCATTTCGCAACACACTCTTACAGCAGGGCATTATTTCGAGACACGCTCTTACAGCAGGGCACAAGGCAGGCACTAGGACCTGCGCAGAATCACAGCAGGTTTGGAGGCAGCCAGGCACAAGGCAGGCACTAGGACCTGCGCGGAATCCTGGCAGGGCTCCGAGGCAGCAGCAGCCGCAACAGACCCAGACACTGCAGCTGACACACTTAACGTGTCGCGACAAATAGTTTGGAAAGCTCTGTGTTAGAACATGAAGAAATATTAGAGCTTGCCAAATGTTTGAAAAGGGAGTTTCAAAAATACATTGGCATGAATGAAGTAGCCTCAGCTTTTCCAGTCCAACTGTCTCTCCATTCACATGCAGGTACAGTCTCTTAACTTCCCTGCATCCCAGAGGAAGTGTTCTGTGTGCTTCAGATGAATGTACAGCAAATGGGGAGAGCATTCAGAACAGCTGCAGGAACCTTTGAAAAGCCAGTGCTACTTTGACAGTTTGAAGAAAGGTGTTTCATTCATGCTAATGCATTCTTTAAAAGTGCTTCATTTACGTAAATACTTTACACAATCCTAAAACATATATTGGTATTGGCTACTAATCCACTGGAATTCCACCGGTTTCATTGGTTCGTTCTTAAACTAACCTCTGACATTTTAATATAGATTTTAATACAGAGACTTGAGAAAGTATTAACAGGATATTTTAAATATCAATACATTTCATGAAATTATTCACATTGGGTTATTACTTATTTTAATAATTATTATTAAATTATATTAATTGCTCATGAAAAGTGCAAATAGGAGAACTTGATTACAAAATTGTTGATATGTTCATATAGGAGAAAAGATAATGCATAAATGTTTAGCCAAATTTCCCAGAAGTGTTTGTGGTCTGTGTTTCTCCAAAGTGCACATTCTAGAATTGGTATTCTTTCCATGATTTTTCTAACAGCAAAATTGAAATGTTGGAATCACTATTGTTTTAACATCTATTACACGAGCAGTAAAATAAACCAAATATGAGATTAGATTAACAAATGAAAACATGAGTAAATTTTCACAAAAAATATATACAGTTGTATTAGCAGAGTGCGGTGGGAAAGAAAGTTTGATAATATAGATAGAACCTTACAGAGGATAGAAATGTTTTAAAGAAATAAACAATCAGCTCATGAAATGGAATTAAGTGGGAAAGATGAATCAAGTTGTAAGAGTATATCAATGTGCATAAAATGCCATGATGAGAAGGTTGTTTATTAAATTTATCTGGAAAGAGGAGAAGGTACAGTCTGTTTATAATTTAAATTAAATGTTTTCTTTTTCCAGTGAGGTTATTCATATTTACTGGAATATACTGCATCTCCATCTTGTGGCCAAAAATGGCAAGTTTTCTTGGAAGATTTTTGTTTTTATAGAGAATCTCTCATAACATTCCTATGATTATTTCACATACCTGTTATCTGGAACAGTTGCTCAAAATTTATCTAGCACCTTCTATGTCCCAAAGAAAGTACAAAAGTATCTCTTCTCAAAATATTTTGCATATGGAGTAACATCTGCAGATTTTTTGGTCTGTGTTTCTGTTGATCTCTGATGTGACCTGCTGGTGCTTATAAGTGGGTAACTAGGCTGGGTGGCTTCCTCTGAGCAAGGACAGGTCAACCACTCAAATACTGAGTCAGACCAGATGCCAACTCTGCTCCCACTGGCAATATTATTGCAACGTGAAACAACATTTTTCATAATATCAGCAGTTCATACAGTATATAGTAAATGTTTGATTTAATATAAGGAAGGGCTATCTGTTAAAGTGGAATGTGTGTTAAATGCAAATGGAATTTTACATGTGTGTAAAATGATGAATGGGTATTTTATGCACGTGCAAAGCATAGAGTGAACAAACAGATTTGGAATGTTAAATCTGAAATCCACTAAACCAAGGTCCATTAAATCAAGCGTTTATTTGGCTGATCTTTGGTCATAATAAATTCAAATTGAAAATTTTACTTTACTATTGCTGTCTAGTAGAGATAAGCAGGCCATCTCAATCAAAAGCCTAGATGGAAACAAATATCTGATAAGAAGATTAATCTCCTTGCCTTAAACAAATGGCACACTTGTAAATCAAGACACCCTTCAGCAGTGACTCAGAACAGAGGCCATAGACCCAATATAGGAATTGACAACGGAGATGGTAGATTTTATGTCAGCACTGTATTGTATCGGGTCAAAGGCAATGGAAAGCACTTTAACTCAACAGGGAAGAAGGGCCTTAGAAAGACAGGTCTGTTCTTTTTTATGTTACAGGCATTCCTGAACCGTTCATCTCACACCAGCTCTTAGCCCCGGAATTAAAAAGTGCTTGAAATCTTTACTTTTCTGCTTTCTGCCTTTCCTTCTAAAAATAATAACTCTAATTCATTCGTCATCATATCCTGTCTGCTTCTTTCACTACCAACCAAATAAGCCTGTTAGTTTCTGTCTTGGCTAAAGAGCTAAGAAACATACAACATACAAGAGGCTGGCAGCTGGATTTTTATGTACTGTAGAAATTCTAAAGTCTAGCATAAAATTCACCAAAATTCAATATCCAGCTGAGATTATTTCAATCTATAACAATCTCCTATGTAATCTAACCTACCAATTACACTAAGGGTTGGCAACACAGTGACCATGGTCACCAGGATATCCATAGATCCCTAGTTTTTATATATATATACTGTATGTATGTATGTATGTATGTATGTATGTATGTATGTATCAATTAAAATGTATTTGTTAAATATAAAAGTGACATAAATCTTGCAAGATCAGCAAATCTGATGAGATTTGGGTTTTCTTACGTGAAATTTTAGGAGATTTCAGTTGGGAATGTTGGGATCCTGCATAAGAGCAAAAATCTCACAAGATTTTTAATTGTGAAATTTTGATTAATTTTTGTTTAAAATGGTGGGTTGCCCAGAAATGTTGCTAATCCTTGAATCAACCTGACTATGCTAAGAACCAGCATTCCCAGGCTATAGAGAACTGTTCAATCAGTATATCAAGTGTTTTACAAGCCCTTCAAGAGAACAACCAAGTACAACTGACTTGGAAAGGCAGGAGGAAGAAGCCTTGAATTTAAACTCTGGAGCAGAGTCATACATGGACCAATATATGAGCTTTGATCTGTATTCTGCAGTTAGACAATTGTGTGTGTGTTGCTTTATGTCCACAATAAAAAAATAAACCTTGCCTAATCATGCCTGTGGGCCTTCTGAGTAAGCTAATTCTTGAATAAGAGGTAAAGTATCGAGAGAGCCAAGATGTATAGGTTTGTCTGGTCTGAAGCCTGGCAGTTAAACTTACAGTCAAAAACTCACATAGTAAGTATTTCCAAGACTGTGCATAAGCCAGCTGATACCTGCTTTTCATTTACACTAAATAATCTACCTTAAAGTATTTGTAACACAAACTAACTCAAAACTTAGTCTTCCACTGTAACATGAGTAAATCTCATTAATGTGTTACATCCTTTAACACAATTTATTATTGGCTATTAAGGGATAAACAAAACTTTAAACTTTTGAACTTGAATAATGGATTGATCATCCTAAAAGGTTCAGATTAATTTCTGAGCATTTGTTTTATAGCTCATAATCTTTAATCTTTAATGATGTTTGACCTAAGTGGTAAGATTTTACAATGTTTTATTTAATAGATATTCACTAAGGTGTGCATATAAACTCAATTAGCCTAAGTGGTATGTGTACTTCCTTGTAACTTTCCATTAATCAGAATATAGAAAGTAACCTCATACTGAGTCACTGATCCTTTTAGACCAATATATGTTGACACTGGCTGGATTCCCAAATCGGTGGGAATTCTTAAACAAGGACATTTTAAAACATAACTGCAAATAATTCCAATGAGGAGAAAAAATAGGAGATGGCAATGGAGGCCAGAACAGCTATATAAAATATTCGGGGAAGATCTGAAAACCAAAAAGGACCATACAGGAAATGGAAGGAGTGCCAGGTCATAAAGGAAGAGTATAGACAGGTAGCCAAGATCTGTAAGCTGGTGTCAGGAAAACAAACTCTCAGAATGAACTGAGGTTAGCAAAGGATGCTAAGAATAACAAAAATAGTTTACTTTCAATATGTTCAAACTAAAAGGAAAACAAAAATCCGTATACCAGCTGTTCGATGAGGAAGGTTAAAAAACAGACAGAGCTCCTCCACTCCTGAAACTATGTGTTCCATTAAAAAATTGTGAAGTGCAGAATGAAAGTGTAGGACTGAAGCTTGAGACTCGGAAACATGCCAGGGAAAACTTTACTTTCAATAAATTTAAATCTCCATTATCAATTAATCCTATCCTAGCGTCCTGAAGGAACTATAGTATCTGGTCATCTGGCTGAACCCCTTGTGTATTATCTTTCAGAAATGCCAGAGAACTGGTAAAGTGCCAGATGAAGGGGGAGAGTAAATGTCCACATTTTCAAATACTAGGAAAAGGAAATCCAGGAAACCACAAACTACTCAGTCCGACATCAATATTTGGGATTATTTTAGAGCAGATCAGCATTTTGGAACTGGAAATCAGGAGTATCTCAAGAACAAATCTTATTAGACTAATCTTACCACATTTTAGATTGTATAACCTCTTTAACAGATTGTAAGAATAGTGTAGACATAACATACCATGACTTGAGCAAAACATTTGACAATGTAATCCATGACATGTTGATTAGCAACCTAGTTCAATGAGGACTGTGTGCCATGACAAATAAGTAGGTATATAGCTAGCTCAAAAATCATATTCAATAGTTCTCCATCAAATTGGAGAGAGGTATCAAGTAGGGTGCCACAAGGATCAGTTCTGGCTCCTCAACTCTTGGTTATTTTTATTAATGATTTGGATAAAGCTTTATCTACCTACCTACCTATCTATCAGTCAAATGAATGCCTACCATAATCAATCTGACTCTACATTGTTTATAGTAATTAAGAGCATCAGATAAGGGGAATCCTTATTACAACAACCATGGTAGAACTAAAATAAACTCATAAAACCATAAAAAATAAGTATCAATTGCTCCCACCCCAAGTCCTCCTGTGCTGCCTCATCATAATGGTGGAGCTGCTCTTGGAACTGTAAGTGGGAATATACTCCCAGCAGCAACACCCAAGGTGTGAAAGTCATCCCAGCTGCCCAGCTAATGCAAACAAGCACCTAAATTGGACAGTGGAGATATAGGAAGATGCTTGAGGTAGATGATCATTTTAGTGACAATGAAAAGGTCATAATTTCATATTGCTCAGGAGAAGGCAATGGAAAACCACTCCTGTATTTTACCAAGAAAACCATATGGATAGACAATATAAAGTGATTGATGATATAGTGCCAGATGCTGGGCCCTGCAGGTCAAATGGCACTCAACATACTACCAAGAGCTAAGGATCTTTCAGAATACTAAAGGTGTTAATTGTAGGAATTCTGGAATGGTAATACCAGAACTCCACACAGCTTCTTATTAGTATATAGCAGAGCAGAAGCATTCCCATAAACTTGCACAAGGCTTAATCAGTTCAAAAAACACAAAATAAACACACTTCACACGTTAATGTAAAGTAACATAAAAAAGAGATTACAGTTTTATTGTAACTCACAGTTTCTTAGTAGAAACGGTCCATGCGTGCGAGCAATAGGTTCTGATGAGACCCACATGCTTCTTAATGTGGCCCACCTGAATGGAAGTGTGAGCAACGTGGACAGCCATAGCTGACCATCCTCCTTGGTGCAGATTCAAACAGGAAAGCGGAGAAGGGAAGGGAACAGGAACAGGAATGGGATTCAGCCCCTCCCACACAAAGCAAGTAAGATTAGGTTACAGCAGAGGCTGCTTCCTCCTTCAAGCTTGTGTGAGACGTGCTTGGTTGAAACCTGATATCTTTAACATTAATGACATGGCTAGATTAAAGCCTTCAGGATGTCTACTTGCTGATGTTGCCATGCAGGAAAAGAAAATCTGAAGCTGCAAAAACAGAATTACAGTAGGAATATGGACTATAAGAAGCATGAATATGGGAAAGCTCAACAAAGTGAAAGTTGAAATGAATTGACTGCACATTAACATCTTAGGCATCAACACATCAGAATGGACTTGAATTGGACATGTTCAGTTAGAAGATCCTACTGTTTACTACCCAGGATACAAAATATAAAGAAGGAATGGTGTTGCTTTCATAGTCAGGAAGGATATAGTAGGAACAGTACTTGGCTACAATGCAATCAATAATTGAATAATATCAGTTAGACTTTGCAAATAATCCTTTAATATGACAATTATCCAAGTTTATGCTCCAACCACTGATGCAGAAGAGGAGGTCGGTGACTTGTATGGTCCAGTTCAATTTTAAATCGACCAAATGTAGAAACAGAATGTGCTGCTTGTGGTTGGAGGCTGGAATGCCAAAGTGGAAAATATTGAGGAAAGCATAATTGGACTGTATGGTCCAGTAAACCAAAACGAAGCAGGAGAACAACCTATTAGCTTCTGTCAATCCAATGATCTTTTGACTGCTAACACAGTCTTCAACCAACCAAAACATTGCCTGTATACATGGACATTGCCAGATGAAGAATCAGAATATCTATATTATTTGTACAAGGAGGTGGAAGAGTAAAGTAATAACAGAAAAGCACAGTGGCCAGGGCTGACTGTGGAACAGGTCATGAACTATTTCTGTGCAACTTCCAAGTCAAGCTAACATGGAAGAAGAAAGCCAATTTCTACAATATGATCTTGAGCACATACCCACCACTTTCAAAGAGGAACTGTGGAATAAAATTAAAGAAGCTTTTACAGCCCTACAGCCATTATTCTCAGAAGCTTTTTAGTCTTTCATAGACATTTTCCAAGAGTACCTGGATATTTATTGCAGTGACAATGGAGCTCTGAGGTCGGAGTTAAGGATGAATGTGAAAAAAGACTGCCAAAGATAAAGAAACAGAAGGAAATAAACTAGATGTCAAAGCAAACTATAGAAATTGCCAAGAAGAAAAGAGAAGCAAAATCCAAGAAACACAAAGCTCTCCGGAAGGAACCTTACAAAGAATTTCAGGGGACTGTTAGAAGAGACAAGAAACAATTACAATGCCATCTTTAAAGACACTGGACATGGAAACTGACAAAGAAAAACAAGGAAAGTATTCCAAAATATCTCTGAACTCAGAAGGAGGTTCCAACTTTAAATCTGTATGCTAAAGGATGCCAATGGAGAGATGTTAACAGATTCCAAGAACAGGCCAACTGGCTGAGAAATTTGCAGCCCTACAGCCATTATTCTCAGGAGCTTTTTAGCCTTTATCGACATTTTCCATTTTCCGAGAGTACCTGAATATTTACTGCAGTGATGATGGAGTTCTGAGGTTGGAGTTAAGTCAACTCCCTTAACTTTCTTCTTACTAAAATAGCCTTTAATCACTTCCTTTAACATAAATCTGGCCAGAGGTATAAAATTGGAGGTTTTTTTTTCTCTTTCTCAAAGGAGCTATTGCAAGGCTCAGCTTCTCACACTGTCAACTGAAACAGGTTCAGAGAAAAGTAACAAAGATGATCGGAAAATTAAATTCCATGAAGAGAGATTTCAGGAGCTGGGTATAGGAAGACCATTGTGAAAGGTGCTTGAGGGAAGATGTGATAGCACTCTTCAAATACCTGAAAGTTGAAACTATTAGTTTCAAGATCTAATTTAAGATGCAGGGAGGCAGATTCTGACTGAATGTTAGAAAATACTTTGTAACAGTAAGAGCAGTTCAATGGTGAAATCAGTTGACCAGAGAGTGGATGGGCTCCCCTTTATTAAGAGGAGGCTAGACAGCCATCTGTCTATGATACTTTAACTTGGATTCCTGCAGTGAGCAGGGGATTGGACTCAGTAGCTAAAATTGCTCCTTCCAAATTAATAATTTGATAAATCTATGGAATAATGTTCATTTCTGTTTACTTCCGTAGCAGTTTGTTGAATGTTTGAATTCAGTTGCTATCTAGCAGTGACTCTCCTAGATTGTAGACAAGATATTTTCTGTCCTACTGAGAGTTACAGAGGATTTCAACTGGAACCCTCTGCTTGCAATGGATGTATTCCACCACTAAGGTATGCCCTTTACTTACTCATCTCCTAATGCATAATTAAGAATTCTCAGTGTCTCTTCATGTGGGCACATCATATAAAACCAGTTTGTTTTATTTTGAGGAAGTGAGTTGATGTACCAGTAACATTTGAATACATCTAAATCAATTATCTCAAAAATCCATAACCTATATTAGGGAAATACCCTGTATTAGGGCAATGTGAGGTCACAAATTGGTATGAAAATGTTCATGTTTTCAACACTATAGTTATTCCAGAAGTTGTTGCCAGCAATTCTGTAATTTCATCTCAAAGACCAAGTACTGGACTCCATCTGAAAAAGGTTCATATATGTCTGAGATTATGAGATGCATTTATGCCTGACCCAAGACTTACTGGGATTAAGAAGTAGTCCATGATGCTACATTGAAGATGATGTTCAAATTCCCAGTCATGAAGCAGAGTGACCAGAGAACATATACTGTACAGTGCTTTAACCTGAGCTTCTCTGGAGATTGTATTAAGAACAAAAACTGAACGATAGAAGCATGTATACTGCCTTGACTTCTTCAGGGTCTCTCTTTTTTTTAAGGAATTTTGGAAGTGTGTTACTTCCCAGTGATGTAAAAAGTCAAGTTTCTGTGTGGAAATACAGAAAAATTATTCCATATATTCTGGCTACTAAATTTTTTTTCATTATTTAAATAAATTAAAACAAGATGTGACTTGTATACAGGAAACACATATTAAGAAAAAAAGATATAAAATACCTGGTGAATAAAAATTTGGGAAAAGAATTTGTGTCTGCTAATGTTAAAAAAATAAATGGAATTGTAATTTATGTAAAACCTCATTTGAAACCAAACTTGTTACTTACAGATGAGCATGGTAGATATGTAATAATTGAAATAGAAATACAAGGAACTAAAATGATTATGGTAGGAGTGTATGCTCCAAATGATGATAAAAAAAAAAATTATAAGAAATTATTGGATGAATTGTCAGCTTTCTCATACTGAAGCTGGTGCATGATGGGTGATTGGAATGGAGTTACTACACCATTAATAGATAGAAGGTCAGAACAACAAACTAAAAGTAAACAAGGAAAATTACCCAGTTACTGAATTTCAGAGATAGTTTAATCCCTGATAAATCCTTGTCTGTTTAGAGCTATTGCATTCATTTGGGGATTGCTTTATAGGCAATCAGTTTTTTAAAATCAATCAATCAGTTGGTGATTGGTTATTACTTGCATGGGAAATCCCAGGGCTGAAGAAAGAAATGATAAACCACTTCTGTACTGTTACCAAGAAAATTACATGGCAGTTTCTCTGCAGATGAAGAAAGTTGTAGACAAAAATGATAAATCATACCTCATTATAAATTGCTACAAAGTTTTAATAAAATATAAAAAATTGATTGCCAGCTGCTTAGTAAAAGAAAGTGTTCTGTGTATTCTCTCTCAGCTGTCCAACTGTTCTGTTATAAAATACATCTCTCCCTTCATCTGAATTCACTTAATTTGCCATTACAAACGTAGTTATTCATGAATATAATTTATGTGGCCACCCATCTATTCAATCTGGGCAGTGAGCAAAATAAAAACAGAACTTCATTAAAAACAAAACAAAAACAAAAAAAAAGTAACACTGCATCAAGGCTCAATAAAAACACACCACCACTAGAAACACACCCCTGCCAGAGCTCCCATGCTAACATCCCAACCCCAATGTACAGTAAAGTTCAGTAGAGGGTGTTTGGCTATTAAATTGCAGTCCCCAGTAGACAAAGTCCAACTTAGAAATGTATTTTATGTAAAATGATTCTCCTGATGTGCTATAAAAGGTAAAGGTAAAGGTTCTCCCCACACATTTGTGCAGTCGTGTCCGACTCTAGGGGCCGGTGCTCATCTCCATTTGTTAGCCGAAGAGCCAGCGTTGTCCAAAGATGCTTCCACAGTCATGTGGCCGGCATGACGCGCGTGGAACGCTGTTACCATCCCACCGAAGTGGTACCTATTCATCTACTTGCGTTTGCATGCTTTCGAATTGCTAGGTTGGCAAGAGCTGGGGCAAGTGCGGGAGCTCACTCCGTCACGTGGGACTAGGGATTTGAACCTCCGAACTTGCGATCTTCCGATCGACAAGCCTGGCATCTTACCCGCTGAGCCACCACACTATAAAAGGAGCACATGCTTCATATGAGGTAGCACGTGCCCCAGCAACCTCATCTCTGGTGCCTCCTCTGGGACCACAGTAGGCAAACTGTCAAACTCCTCATCAGAACAAGGCACAGGAAAGTGGCTCTAAACTACTCAACTTCAGTTGAGCCCAGGGCAAACTCTTTTCTGAATTCGCTTATTTCAAAATAGTAATATTCCAAATTAATCAATTCAAGAAAGCACAAGGGCATCCTCTAGTTTACGTAGCACCGGGAAACCTTTTGGTGGGCAGGGACTGCACTTAATTTTTTTTTTTCAGGAAGCCATATTAAGTCTGATGGAAAGTTTGGGTCATACAAATGGGTAGGGCTGAATGTTGGAAAAATATTGTTTTTGCTTTGTTATGTTTATTTAAGGGGCCACGTTAAACCTAGTTTAGGTCTGACAGCATCACTATTATATATTTCCTACTTCAAAATGGCAGGAAACCATGCTGTTACTTTTTGTGGTGGATTCCGGCACTGCTGCTGGTTCTCAGGAAGGAGGGAGCACATTCCAAGAAGGTGGAGGAGAAAAGAGGAGGCACAGTCTGGGAGGCAATGGTGGGAAAACTAAGAGATTCAGATTAGCCCCGCCCTAGAGCTTTCCCAGGTTATTTCCCCTTAGGTTAGGTAGAGTAGCTTTAGTCTGGCAAGATTCTGTCTATACGATGTGAGCAAATAAAGAACTGGAGTTTGGCTGGACTGATTCTCTGTCATTCTTGGGCTGGGCCTGACACTTTTTAGCAATACAGTATATACAGAAAAGAGGCTCAGAGGCCATGAGTTATCACACAAGTTGTAGGTGATCTATTTCTGTCCTAACTGAAGGGCTCCCCAGTCCAATTCCAGTTACTCTCAGAAACAGAAGTAGGAAATACCTATTGCCCTTCAATCCTGTTGATCAGTTTCCTAGTTTGATCAGCTTCCTAATTTCACCTGGTAGGCTACTCTACATGGACCTTGTCTTATCTATCAGGATCTTATGCTTAGAGATTTGTACATATGCAAATCACATGTCAGAGCTGGACAAAACTTTTGTCGCTGGGGATGCATTCCTTTTTTTAAAGAGGGGTAATTTTATTGGCCTCCATCAATTGCTGGGGGCATGATTAGCAATGTCATGAGGGGAAAAAAAGGTTTTGCAGGTCTTAAAGACTGAATTGTCCAGCTTCTCCAGAATGGGAAAAATTGGGCACTTCTGGCTGAGAGCATGGTGAGCTAATCATCCCTTTTTGTAGTGGGATGGCGTAACAATGGAGATTGGCATGGGATGCAGGATCCTGGCCGCCAAAATGCTCTCTGGATTAAGGAGAGATAGTTGAGATAGCCCACATGACTCTGCACAGCTGCTCCTCGTGAGTAAACTGCAGGAACTGTCATTTTGCGGTTTGCCTATGGGTTGAGTGGCTGGGCGTCAAGGAAAGAACCATCTTCACCCACAGTTGTTAATGCAGCCTTTTAAAGGACAAGAAGCTCGACCGAGCCTCACTTCTTAATCACTTTGGATTTGTTTGGTTTTTTCCTGCTGCTTTAAAAGGATTAAGACCCTTCAGAACAGCAAGTTATACCGTATTCACTAGGTGAGTTGCCTTCTCCTTAGAGAAAGAACTTTTCAATGCGATTTTTAAAAGCATGTGAAAAATATTACTTTTTGGATTAAACAGCAAAAGAATGCTTAGAATATGGACTTTAGAAAATTTAACAATGGATTAAGGCAGGGCTTTCCAAGGTTTTCCCATGGCGACACACCAACTGCCATTGGTGTGTCGCCGCGGGAAAACCCAGAAGTGCCGCCATTGCGGCAGCGCGCAAAAACCCGGAAGCACTGCTGCCGCTTTCGGCTTTTGCGCGCCGCCGTTGGTGTGTCGCCATGGGAAAACCCGGAAGCGCTGATGATGATCAGCGCTTCCGGGTTGTGTAGCGACACACCAGACTGTGTGTGGCGACACACTTTTGTGTCATGATACACAGTTTGGAAAGCTCTGGATTAAGGGTTCAGATGGACTTGGAATTATAACTTTCAAACCCCACAAGAGCTTTGAATTAATTAGAAGGAATTTTCTCATGGGAAAAATGGCGATTGTTTTGAGTTTTTTCATGATAAGGGGACCTTGAAGGTTGGACACTAGAGGGAACAAGAGGATAAAGAAAATGGAGCAGAAATCTATAATACAAACTTGGGAGTATTTGTCTGCCATGCTTTTTGACAAATTAGATGAATGTCTTGACAAGATTGACAGAGCATGTTGTAATGAAATTACAGAACAAGAACAAGTTGCAATGGATGATTTTGAAATTACTTTGAAGGGGGACTCAAATGTAACAAGTAATGAGAAAGATATGGAGATATATATGGGCATACAAATGGAACCGCTGGATGACTTATTCCCAAAAGGAGATGTACAAATATTGAACCAGGAAACTGACTTGGATAATTTTTTATTTACTGGATATACAATATGCTTCTGTTAAGATTTTGAAAGACTTTATTAGAAGTGGCAAACAAAAGGACAAATTTTACTTATTGGATAGACAAAACAAATCTGCTAGAGTCCTAAAAGATTTTTGGCTTAAAACACACATGAACAGAAGACTAGTTCTGGGGCTCTTTTCGAAGGGGTTAAAATATATTTTTAAAAATTCAGGGAAGGAATACAAGGTTGGCTTATTCGACCAGGGCTAAAGGAGAAAAATAGTTACAGCTGGTTGCCCTTACTGGCCTTTTGCTGACAAAGAACGACTGGTGAAGCATTTGGATTTTGAGTTTTTTTATTCAGTAGATGAGATATGGGGTGAAGAGAGATTACGTTGTATTTAGAGATAGCGATAAGCCATTAAGATTGTCTTTACTTGCTGGGATGAAGGAGGACGTTACTTGTTTTTCCTTTTCCTTTTCCTCTTTTTTTCTTTTTCACACTTTTTTCTTTTGTATTTTTCTGTTTGTATTTTTGTAGCCTGTATGGCTTTTATTCTTTTCATTTATAATTCTTAATAAAATTATTTGGGGGGGGAAACAGAATGGGAAAAATTGGCCCTTGGAAGGGGATGATGTGGTGCCTTAAACTTACCCCATCCCCTGCAAAATAGGCCAAAGGGTTTCGCTCAAATACTCTGGAGGTATTCTGATTGCAGGGGACTCCTTGTGGCTGACCCAGGGATGGCCCACCTTTGTTTTAAACATATCTGTGACCATGTCTTCCCTAATGCATAAATGGTATCTCTGCTACAATGTTGTCTAGAGGAGATCTGATCAGCTTTGTCATAATGCTCAGAGTCAAGAGAATACCAAGATTTACTCAATTGTTCCATTCCTTTTTATGCATCTCCCGATTGCAATTCCTTCATTATAACAAAGCACCTCCTCCTTCCTGTGTCTGTTTGAGATCAGTTTCTTAAGACATTTACTCTTTGGTCTTGCCAGGACAACCAAGGCAAAAAAGAGCAAAGTTTGTTGGCTGTGGTTACACGCAGCTCTGAATCAGGAGCTTGCATCATATAATTTCACAATGGGAAACTGTCTGACCACAGCTACAGACCAATCCAGCTCAATCTACTGCTGCTGAACTGCATCGCAATTAAGCAGACAGAATGGCTTTTTGCCTAGTAGAAGACCTGGAAACATTTTATCATCTTTACAACCTGCCAAATAAATTAATTCAAGCTATATCCTGTCCTGCACACACACACACACACACACACTCTCTCTCTCTCTCTCTCTCTCTCTCTCTCTCTCTCTCTCTCTCTCTCTCTCTCTCTCTCTCTCTCTCTTTCCCTCTGCCCTCTTATCCCTCTTCTATTCTTCCAAGGACTGGGGTTCTTTCGTGGTGGGATTCTGTTTTGCACTTTGGACATTGAAAGAAGGAGATTCAAGCATCTGATATTTTTTTAAGGTTAAAAACGAGATAGCTATCTGTGTTTTGCTATTATTCTACTTCATGGGAAAATATGTTGGTAAACAGAAAGTATCTTTTTCTCTGCAACCTTTTCCCCCCTGAAAGTTTAAGATAAACACTTAATCCAAATTTGAGATCCAGCAAATACATTGTGTACTTTTCAGCTTTTCCAGCACACTGCCTGCTGGCTGGGGAGGATAGAAAATGTAATCCAATCCAACTGGAGAGCACTTAGTGGGAGAAGTTGCCTTCTTTGCTATAATATTGTAGTTATAAGAAGTGACACAGATTCTCCTCCACAGAATATTTTTTTTCTTTAAACTTTGGGGAAAATATCAAGATGCTATAAAACGTGAAGCATATCAGCAGTTTCATAACACAGCTATGGAGCTCTTTTCACAGGCAGCCCTTTAAAGGTTTAATCTTGCCCTGTTCCCCAAGGTAAAGAAAGGGTGCTTTAGAATTTTTTTGAGGGGGGGTTAAAATAGTTTGGAGAACACAGCCCTTTTCATTTCTGAATCACATCTTTCCATCATTCTGCAGCCTTCCTAACTGGCTGTGCTACCTGATCTGAAAAAGCCACCTGGGAGGAGTTTTCCAAATATGTCTTCCTACCCTTTCCACCAATTCCTTTTCCATAAAATTGAGTAAATAGTTAATAAATTGAGTTAATAAATAGTCAGAATGGTTGAACAAATATGCAGAACAACACAGCAATTTATTCACAATTAATATGTTTATGTGCAAGATAGTTTTCCCAAATATTGTATTTCTATGACTGTTTTGCTAGTTTCATTTCATCAAAATAATATGGAATATGGTTTTTTAATTACCATTACTAAGTGGCTGTGTTCATACATGTATCAAACATACTATGTTTTAGCTTAGCAAAATGTGTGAACTGAGCCATGGAATGAAGTGGCAGATACAGTATCTGGACTGCATTTTTGCTGGTAATGTAGCTTCATAAGTTTGTCCAATATGCATCAATTGTATTAAGAGAGTTTGAACCAGGAACCTTCTGCTCCACATAAGTGATGATAGCAAACCCATCTGAGTTCAGATTCCATAACTGCAATCAGGCCCGCAACTAAGGTCTGTGTCACCCGGGACAAACATGGATTCTGCCCCCCGCATGTATTCCGCACCCATCTGCAGGGTCAAGTCCCTCGTCCCCCGTGGGGAACAGCAACGCAGTGGGATGTGGGGTAGGAAGGGGACCCTCCCCATCCCTGGGGGCACCGGGGCTCCCACCGGCTGGCACGGATGGGGTAGGGGAGGGTGTCGGGGCAGCCCCGGCGTGGCCGAGAAATGCCATCTTCCCCCAGGGAGTGTCCCCACTGGCCCACCGTGCAGCCCAGTGGCTCGGGGGCTGCTCCTGGCAGTGGCGGCAGCCCCCCTGGAGCATTGGAGCAGCGGGACCACCCTGCGCCTCCCTCCCTCCGCGGCAAGTGCCGATGAATCAAGCATGGTGGGCGGGAAGAGGCGCCTCTGCAGAAGAGCTCAGCTCAGCTGCCGGGGTGCGCCTGCACAGAGGCAGGCTGGGATTGAGGGTGGTGCTCAGTGGACGCAGATTGGCTGTGACCTCGGCCAATGGCGAGCACGCGTGAGAGCTGCTCGGCCTCCTCAGGACAGGGGGCGGGCCGGCCAGCCTGTATCCATGCTGCCCCACAGCCAATCACCGCTGGTGGGGGCGGTCCCCCGCCGTTGCATGCTGTGCCCTATCGGCGATCATGCCAGGAAACGGTATACAAATACTATTTTGTCATTTTGGTGCGCCCCCCCCCAGTGTGGTGCCCGCTTGCCCCCTCATAGTTGTGGCCCTGACTGCATTTAACAAGATTGCAATGCTTGCCTAAATGCAAGAAAACAGGCTGTTTCTTAAAAGTCATTTCCTTAAGTTTGCAGACACCCCTGTGATAATAGGGGATTGGAGCAATATCTATTTCATTTCACCTTTTTTCGTTCTGCTTCCATGTTACAAACAGCTTGCCAAACACTGGAGGGGGAAAGAACAGGAAATGCATTTTTTTCCATTTCCCACCTATCACATTCCAATGTGCCACTAGTCTTCCTGGCCTGGCCTGACTTTAAATCCCACTCAGGCTGGATTTTGCTGGGGATGTGGTGATATTGGCCTAACCTCCTAAAAAGCTTCCACTACCTTTACTGCATTTGATTTGCCCATAACATCTCAGCCTCTCTCATATAATTTATTTCCTCATAAGTAGCTTCCAAGTATTGAGGTTGGCTGGTAAAGTCCTAGCTTTCCATTACACTTGCTGATTCCTAATACTAGCCAAAATATTCTCATCTGCATATGGTTTTTGGTTTGCCTTAAGAGATTTTTAAAGATCTATTGAATTGTAGATTAATAATTAATAACTCACCATTAATAATGATGTTGTATTCAAACTCAATGAATCCATCACCATGGGATGAGGTATCACCAATACGCTGATGATACTCAGTTATACATCTCCATCCCGGGTGAAGTAAGCGATGCGGTCGATGCCTTGTCTCAGTGCCTGGGGGCTGTGGGGGTCTGGATGGGGAACAACAGGCTTCAGCTGAACCCTGGTAAGATGGAGTGGCTGTGGATTGATGGCCCCCTGTATCCAGGAAGTTATCATCTTTCGTTCTGGATGGGGTACCACTGCCCCATTCATATCCAGTGCAGAACCTGGGGGTCCTCCTAGACTCTCGACTCCTGCTCGAAGAGCAGGTGGCAATTGTGGCCAGGAGGGGCCTTTGCGCAGCTTTGAGTTGTGTCCCAGCTACGCCCTTTCCTGGATCGGTATGCCCTCCGAACAGTCACTCATGCCCTTGTCATCTCCCATACAGATTATTGCAATGCGCTCTACATGGGGCTACCCTTGAAGAGTATCTGGAAGCTTCAGCTGGTCCAGAAAGTGGAAGCGCGGGCAGTTATGGGTGCTAGAAGATCAGCACATGTGACACCTCTGCTGTGCGAGCTGCATTGGGTACCAGTTCTTCCGGGTCCAATTCAAGGTGTTGGTTATCACCTTTAAAGCCCTACATGGCTTGGGGCCAGGGTACCTGAGGGACCGTCTCATCCCGATAACATCGACCCACCCCACCCGCTCATGCAGAGAGGGCATGCTTCAGAACCCTTCAACGAGAGAATTCCATCTAGCGGGGTCCAGGAGGCGTGCCTTCTCTGCGATAGCGCCCACATTGTGGAACATCTTGCCCCTGGAGGTGAGGCTGGCCCCCTCACCCCTGACCTTCCGGAAGACTCTTAAGACCTGGCTCTGCCACCTTGCCTGGGACAAGGGAGGTAATAATACCTCCTGGAGGTGGCTGGCCCCATAATGTCCTCCTGATAGTTGATTTTACCATCTCTTGGATTTTTACCTATTTGTATCTATTTATTGTTATATTGTAGTTTTATATGTGTAGATTTTAACTATATGCTATAAATCGCCCAGAGTCCCCTATTCGGGGAGATGGGCAGGGATAAATTTAAATAATAAAATAAATAAATAAAAATAAATAAATTAACTATGTAAAACCCCCTTTAGGACAATTTGTACTACAGATTCTCTTCATCTAGATAAAACTTTGTTTGAAGCCTGTATTAGGAGCACTGCTATAGAATAAGCATGTTCATTAAATGGGACGAAAAATAATGTATGAGAATTTCTCATAACTGGAGTATCTTGTTTCTATCCTTATTGAGTTATGAGGTAGCCAAAGGGTCTGTGTGAATGCCCTGTCTTTCACCAAATAGTCTCATCTCCCTCAGTCTGTAGTCTTCCTGGCTTCCTATGCTTCAGTGAAATTCCAGGGTAAGAAATAATCATGAGGGAAGTAGTAGTGCTACTTTTCCTTCTAAGGGAAAAATCCTGCCCTTGAGAAATTGTTGGAGAATTACTGTTTCCTGAGAAGAAATTCAGAGAAACAGTCCACCCAATTTCTTTGCCCACAAATTTGGTGGACTAGTCTAGAAGTTAATCTGTAACCAGCTTCAGTATATAATTTATTTGTTTTAATCAGTTCAGTTGCCCACACTTGTGTGAAATTGAATTCAGGAGGCAAATTTAAAAACAAAATTCTCATTTGAATGCATTCCAAACTCAAAGGGAATTTGATTTTTAAACCTGCATTTTGTGCTGGTACTAACAGCAGCTCTTTGTTCTACTTTAATCTGTCAGCAAACTGGCAGCTTCTCCGAATTGATTTTTTGAAATAGGATTAAATTATAAACATCATTAGTCAGTGAACTTTCATACTAAGTGACAGCATATGGTAAATGTGAACAATTAACGATTTATGATGTGATCAAATTTCAGGGTGGAAACAACTTAAGTTTAGTGCCAGGATCTCAGTGACTCAGATATGCAGGGCTGAAAAATTCCATTGGGGTGGTGTCATATTGAAGCCACAGCTTTGGTTGTCTAGACAAGACTAATGCTGTGATGATCCTTACTTTTTCCCTTTTGCAGGTCAAGGACCACATGGGTTTGGATGGGGTATAAATAATAGGTTGCATTCTTCTGATTAGTTTCAATCATATAAATACCAAGTATTTTGCACTGCAAACCACAAATGGCCAGACTTTGCTGGTGTAGTAACCGTTTTCTTTCATCATTCCATTTCAATGCATCTTTCCTTCCTTCCTTCCTTCCTTCCTTCCTTCCTTCCTTCCTTCCTTCCTTCCTTCCTTCCTTCCTTCCTTCCTTCCTTCCTTCCTCATTATTATTATTATTATTATTATTATTATTATTATTATTATTGTGGTTTATAATCTTATATGTATATGTGCAGCTTATTTATTTTATATATCACATTAACATCCTGCCACAAGTCTATGCAGACTCTCAGCAGCAGGATATGCTCTACAGGAAACTCATCTTCTAGGTCTTCCACTATGTGGAGAGCCATTTAAATTAGTTTTTTTATGGCAGTATGAGGTGCAGCTGTTAAAGAGTAGGCATTCTACTTTCCTAAGAAGCATAGATCTTTTGGCAAATCTTAAATGGGAGAGATCCACAGTATGGACACATAGTGTGTCTGACATATGCAATTTCAGACTCATTGAACAGAGAAAGTTATGTCTGATAAAGTCAGATTCATAAACAACAAGCAACCATTCACAGAAACCAAGGAAAAGATTGTTAATCCCTGAAATGGATGGATGGACAGTCAGACAAACACATAGATATGGGAGTCAGATAATTTTTTGCCTGAGCATTTTTTTTAAGGTTGGGAAAAGTGTTTTGGTAAATGCTGAGGGGGGCAAGTCCAGTGATGTGCCTGGATGGGGAGGGTTGAACATTTTTTCACATTTTGGGGTTCGAACACATTTTTGTATTTGGACTTGGAGATGCTTAGTGTTTCTGCTTTCACCTTCTCCCTCCTCCCAATCCCTCAAAATCCATTTCTTTTTAGATTTTTTATCCTGCCATTATTATTTTTATAAATAACTCAAGGCGGCAAACATACCTAATACTCCTTCCTCCTCCCATTTTTCCCCACAACAACAACCCTGTGAGGTGAGTTGGGCTGAGAGAGACTGGCCCAAGGTCACCTAGCCGGCTTTCATGCCTAAGGCAGGACTAGAACTCTCAGTCTCCTGGTTTCTAGCCCAGTGCCTTTTTTCTGCCTTCTCCCCTTGCCTTCATCTCATCCCAGTCTGTGAGCAAGATAAGCCTGGGTTACCTTAGCTGTACCAGGATTTTTATTTTATTTTATTATTTAAATTTATATGACCACCCAACTCCCCCAACGGGGGACTTATATAAGAATTCTCCACTTATTCTGACACTGTCCAAGGGCAGCCTTAAAGTATATGGTATATTTTTCGGAGGCAGTGTTGATGGAATCTTTCAAGAAGTTGGAGGTGGCGTTTGTAGAGGGTCCATGTTTCACAGGCGTACAGAAGGGTTGGTAGTACAATGTCTTTGTAAACTAATTGGAGGTTTATAATGATGGGGTTTCTTTAGTAAAATTTTCCCACTTCCTTTAATGAGGCTTGTATAGCTATCATTCCCAAAACAGGGAAGAATAGAGGCAATTGGGACAGCAAATGTCATGTCGATATCATTCATTCATCATTGGCGATCACTCGTAGCCGAGTAAGATTGTCTTCCAAAGGTAAAATTTTAACAGTGGATCCGTAAGTGGCTATAAAGGCCAATTCTGGATCCGCACAACCTCCCACAATGAAGGCATAGGTTTCCCGGTGGGAGACGGTCATGATGAGCGTTTGCCTGACGTGCCTTCCTTTTAGCTCTTTTCTCCCTTTCGCCCTGTACTCATGCTTCTTCAAAGTCCATAGCGCCATTAATAAAGGCTGATCTCCAATTGAAACGCTCATGTGTTAGGGCTTCCCAGTTCTCAATGCTGATATTACATTTTTTTAAGTTAGCTTTGAGAGTATCTTTGAATCTCTTTTGCTGTCCACCAATATTCCGTTTTCCATTCTTAAGTTGGGAGTAAAATAGCTGCTTTGGAAGACGATGGTCAGCCATTCGAACAACATGACCGGTCCAGCAAAGTTGATGTTGGATGATCATTGTTTCAATGCTGGTGGTTTTCGCTTCTTCTAATACGCTAACATTAGTCCGCCTATCTTCCCAAGTAATTTGCAGAATTTTTCGGAGGCAGCGTTGATGGAATCTTTCAAGAAGTTGGAGGTGGCGTTTGTAGAGGGTCCATGTTTCACAGGCGTACAGAAGGGTTGGTAGTACAATGGCTTTGTAAACAAGCATTTTGGTCTCCCTGCGAATGTCCCGATCCTCAAACACTCTACACTTCATTCGGGAGAAAGCTACACTCGCAGAGCTCAGGCGATGCTGAATTTCAGCATCGATGTCGGCTTTTGTAGATAGATGGCTGCCGAGATAAGAAAAGTGGTCGACGTTTTCTAGTGACACACCTTTAAGCTGGATTGATAGCGCTGCGGAGGGATTGGTTCGAACTTGCTGGTAAAGCACTTTGGTTTTTTTAATGTTAATCGAGAGGCCGAGCTTTTCATATGCTTCCGCAAAGATGTTTAGGATAGTTTGAAGATCTTCCTCGGAGTGTGCACAGACTACGTTATCATCATCATATTGAAGTTCTATAACAGAAGTTGTAATTACCTTATTTTTTGCTTTCAGCCTACTAAGATTAAAAAGCTTTCCATCTGTTCGATATATAATTTCTACACCAGTAGGTAGTTTCTCTTCAACAAGGTGTATAATCATAGCGATGAAGATAGCGAATAAGGTTGGAGCAATAACACATCCCTGTTTAACACCGGATTCCACTTTAAATGGATCACTTTGAGAGCCATTGTTATTCAGGATTGTTGCCATCATGTCATCATGGAGTAACCGCAAGATGTTCACAAATTTATCAGGGCATCCGATTTTCAGAAGGATGGTCCAGAGAGCAGTACGATTTACAGTATCAAAAGCTTTAGTCAGATCAATAAATGCCATGTACAGAGGGCGGTTTTGCTCCTTGCATTTTTCTTGAAGCTGTCGTGCAGTGAAGATCATATCCACTGTTCCCCTGGAAGGGCGGAAGCCATTTTGCATTTCAGGGAGGATGTCTTCTGATACAGATAGGAGACGGTTTGCGATGATCTTTGCCAGGATTTTGCCTGCTGTGGCTAGAAGGGAGATGCCTCGATAGTTTCCACAGTCTGTTCTATCACCCTTTTTAAAGAGAGTGATAATTATGGCATCCCTAAAGTCTGCTGGAATCTCCTCCCTCATCCAGATTTTTTCGATGAGCTTATGAAGTTGTTGTGTAAGTTCAGGCCCGCCTTCTTTAAAGACTTCAGCAGGAATCCCATCAGGTTCACTAGCTTTGTTATTTTTCATTTGTTTAGTGGCTTTACTGACTTCCTCCAAACTAGGGGGTACTGCAAGCTCATCTCTTATTTGTTTTTGCGGGATTTGCAAGAAGACTTCATCAGCCACAGTAGAGTGACGATTAAGGAGATTGTAGTAATGCTCTTTCCAGCGCAGTGCAATAGACTCTTTGTCCTTTAGAAGTTTAGCACCATCTACTGAGCGTAAGGGATTTGTACCATGGTTTGTTGGTCCATAGATGGCCTTTATGGCATTAAAAAAGCCCCGTGCATCATGAGCACCTGCAAAATGTTGGGTTTCTTGGGCTTTTTTTATCCACCATATGTTCTTAAGTTCTCTAGTTCTTCTTTGGACTTCTGCCTTTGCACTGGCGTAGATTTTTTTCTTAACGGCACAGTTAATATCTTTTTGCCATATCTGGAAGGCTTTCCTTTTCTTGTCAATAATATGTTCAATCTCACTATCGTTCTCATCAAGCCAGTCCTGATGTCTCTTAGTTTGGTATCCGATAGTTTGTTCACAGGCTGAAATAATAGAAGTCTTCAATTCAATCCAGTGTTCCTCAACATTTTCAGGAAGTTCCATAGGCAGATGTTCCTTGAGAGTTGATTGAAAGCAAGCTCGTTTAATAGAATCTTGAAGGGCCAGTGTATTCATTTTACGCCTTGGTTTTCTTCCTTGGAGCCTACGATGAGGGACAATCTTTATGGCCATCGTGGATCGAATTAATCGATGGTCTGTCCAGCAGTCATCAGCGCTCATCATGGCTCTGGTGAGAAGTACATCACGGCGATCTCTAGCACGGACAATTAC
Source organism: Charina bottae (assembly GCA_023362775.1). Lineage (NCBI taxonomy): Eukaryota > Metazoa > Chordata > Lepidosauria > Squamata > Charinaidae > Charina > Charina bottae. The sequence continues at coordinate 25,995,912 of JALMGJ010000005.1, forward strand.
ATAATCTAAAAGATGCCAGTGCTTCGACCGTGGGTGCTTCCATGATGTTTTAAATTTATTTTTCTGGCGAAAGAGTGTGTTAGTAATGACAAGGTTATGCTCTGCACATTTAGTCAGAAGTAAGATTCCATTCGTGTTGCTGTTGTCAACTCCTTCTTTCCCAATGATCCCTGGCCACAAATCAAAGTCACGCCCAACTCTTGCATTGAAATCAACCAGGAGGATAATTTTATCCTCCTTTGGTATCTCTGATAAGATGGTGTCCAGCTGGGTATAAAATTTTTCCTTGATATCCTCATCTGCATCTAGTGTTGGTGCGTAAGCACTTAGGATAGTTGCTTGTTGGTTTTTGGCGAGTTTTATTCGCAGAGTTGAGAGTCGTTCGTTAATCCCAGTGGGAACTTCTGACAAGAGCTTCACAAGGTCGTTTTTGATAGCAAAGCCTACCCCATGTATTCATCGTTCTTGTTCAGGCAGTCCTTTCCAAAAGAAGGTATAACCTCCTTTTTCTGCCTTCAACTGTCCTTCTCCTGCTCTTCGAGTTTCTTGGAGTGCTGCTATATCAATATTAAAACGTCTCAGCTCCCTTGCAATAATGGCAGTCCTACGTTCAGGTCGTTCACTATCCATATTGTCTTGCAGTGTCCGTATATTCCATGTTCCAAAATTCATGTGTTTTTACGACCGCTAGATGGTGACCCCACTGGTCGCGGTAATCCAGTCAGGGAGAAAATGAGGCAGACTATGTTTAGGGCACCTTTTCTAGCCCCCTCCCCATATGGGGTGAGCAGAGTGGATCCTAAATAGGGCTGCTCAGTCGTGGATACAGCTGCCGAACTACTCAACTGCCTCGATCCTTGAGTCAGGGCGACTGAATCCGTATCCACTGCCCATGTGCTGGTTCATGACTAGGAGCTTCCGGATTTCACAGTCCTGCCCCCGTTGCCATTCGTCAATCGCCATGGGACTTTTGGTTGTTTTGGGTTTGGTGTGGTTGGAAGACGCCTGTGCGTGAATTTGTTTTATGTGTGGAGATCGGTGCACAACGATCAGCACACAACCTTCACAGAAAAAGGCTCTAATCCAATGGCATGGATACCATGACGATTGGTGACCTTTTGTCTGCTGCAGCCTTCATCTGCCTTCGCAGCCGTTGTAACAATACACCTTGTTATCTTCCGCCTGTTCCGCCGTTGAGGACTTTCTTGGATCGTTCTTTGTCTGGTTCCTCCCCCTGGACCTTACCGCCATGGGTGACCCTACCAGGAGTACATGACTCCCAACGGCTTCGCTCACAGGGTTCATTGGGAACACACAAGCCCACTCACCACAACAAGGTGACGATCCAGCGAGTGATATATATAAAGCGAGTCAATATAATGACTGAAAGATAGAAGGGTTGGAGATGGGCCAAAGAAGGGTCCAATTTCCACCACTCGTGAGCATCTTTTGTGATGAATATCCTATCAGTCTTATATACAAGCTGAAAAGATCATAGCAATTGTTCTTCTGTGCAAGGAAGGTTTAAAATAGAAAGGTTTTTATAGCTTGATCATAAAGATATCTTTGCATTTGAAGCCAATTCATCTTAGCAGTTATGTTTTGAGCCTTTCTTTTGAAAAGCAAGCTAACGGCCATTTCTCCACCACAGACCTATAGCATCAAGTACCCATTGTTGAGCTGATATAAAGATAAAGCCTATCATCAGCTATCATGATATTGGCACAATGACAGTTGGATGACCCTAGAAGAATCACTAGTGGAAGTGTAGTTCAATTCAGGTCTTTTCATCTTGTTCTTTAGATAATCCTACCTGTCTCTTTAATCAAAGCAACAATATGTGGGATTATCTATATGGGTGAATTGTGCATGAGAAATTTATTGTTCTCTAACATCAAATCTGCATGTTATAACATTCAAAGACAGAACATCTGATCTTCTAGTGTTGCATAATATTATGCCAGAGGCTACAATTTTTTAAGGAAATTATAGAAGCTGTTAGCCTATACACCCACACCCACACTTGAACCAGAGTAGCAATAGCTACACTTAATGTTTTTTAAAAAAGAAATTTTCATTCTCAGCCATTGTCTTTGAAAGCTTCCAGCTTTTTGGGAAAACATCCCTTTGGGCTGAAATTTCTCATGGTCTTTCAGCCAGTTCATGATGTGAAAATATTTTTTTTTCCATCCCGGTTGTTTTACTGCACATGCATTAAACATTTCAAACATTAAATCATTTCAAACATTTCAACCAATTAAGATGTTTTCTTCACAAATGAATAGTTTCAGAGATCTAAGAACTATGGGTGGCTCACATTAGTAGCCCTAAAGAACACACGGAAGACATGAATGATTTCAATAGAGAAGCAGTCCAGTGTTTCACATTCAGTGGCATTTTTTTCATTCTACCCTAAAACTGTAGAGCCCGACCCTTTCATTTGGGACCTAAAGTAACAGGCCATAACAGACACTTTTGCAGACAGTTCTGGAAGGAGGTGGGCCTGGTTCCTGTTGCCTGAATGCTCATTATTCCTGACATAGTCAATGTATGGACGGGGCAATTGCCTAGTACCCGTTTTCTTTCCTCCTTTCACTTAGCACTTGCCCTGTGGCACCAGGGAAAGCGAACTTGTCACTGTAGAGCAAGTGGTAATCTTTTGCCCTAACCTGACTAGTACTTGGTGGTGGAGTTATTTTACCTTCTCGCACTGACTATTTGAGGGGTATGGAAGATTGGAACTGAGCAGCATTTTAATTAAATAGCAGGGTCTACCAGTGGCATACTTTGGAATTAAAACCAATGCACAAAGTTTTTGAGCATTTAAGGCATCATCAGTGGTGAATGGTAATCTCCAGTCTTATTTTTTGGGCTATGCAATGCAGGTGTAGGGAAAGGAATACCCTTGGGGCATACATTCAACATTGTAGAATAGGGGTGGGCAATCTGCAGGCTACATGTGACCTCTCACTCTTATTTCGTAGTTTATGTAGGATTCCAAACTTGTTCCATCAAAACTGCTGTTTTTTGAAGGCACAATTGCCACTTTTGGGGAGCCCCAAACTGGATAACCATTAATTAAACATCTACATATTTATTTACACTTTAACCCAATTGGGGGTGCGATGGCTCAGTGGGTAAGACGCCAGGCTTGTCGATTGGAAGATTGCAAGTTCTGAGGTTGGAATCCCTAGCCCCGCATGACAGAGTGAGCTCCCGCACTCGCCCCAGCTCTTGCCAACCTAGCTATTCGAAAGCATGCAAATGCAAGTAGATAAATAGGTACCACTTTGGTGGGTAGGTAACAGCGTTCCGTGCGCGTCATGCTGGCCACATGACCGCGGAAGCGTCTTCTGACAACGCTGGCTCTTTGGCTAACAAACGGAGGTGAGCACCGGCCCCTAGAGTTGGACACGACTGTGCAGGGGAAACCTTTACCTTTACCTACCAATTGCATTTTTTGTTATAAACAGAAAGGAGAGAAATGAACGGTCATAAAGATTTCCTAATGAATAGGTAAAGAATTATCTCTCTCTAGCTTAAAATGTAAAAATGAAATTTAAGTATTACTTTATTTGTCCATTGATTCTGTGCTTATTTTTAATGGTCCATGTCAAGGGGACAGAATCTGCAGTCCCAGACTTACAGGCAGCATCTAAAAGTCTTCTGTGCAGCCTGCAGAGACACTCCAAAAGTTACCACTTCTTTAATTTTTACAGTACTAGAAGGGGTAAATTGTTAAATATATTGGGTGGGTGGTCATTATTAATTATATTCCATTAATTCAATTTTAATTACTGTACTCTAAAATTGAAATCTAATCCTTGTTTTGGTCGCCATACTTTTGAGATGTCAATCAAAGGCTAAATGTAGCTCTTTGCTAAGAAAAATTGTACACTGCTGTGAATCTAACAACAAAAGCAACAACTATATGAGTTAGCAATCTTCAGTTTTAGGAATATAATATGCATTTCTCAGCATAATTTTTTACATACTCGGAAAATCATCAGTTCAGACTTCTGGTTAATAGCAACATGCACTTTTCCCAATGTCTCATTGCACAGGGAAGAAGAATGAAAGAGAAATGCTCATCACAGTCCCTTCTGGCCCTGGTTTTATATCACAGTTTTCATCAGTCTTACCCAACAGATTTAATCTGCCTCGCATGTCACCTGCATCTGCATAACAAACCTTTCTGCCCCTCCCCTTTCTTTCTCAATTCCCACTCACCCTCCTCATCCCAATTTAAATCTACACCAGTCTAGCTGCTCTATGCATCTGATGAAATTAGCTGCAGCTCATGAAAGCTTGTAAAAAAGGTTCCCCCCGCACATTTGTGCAGTCGTGTCCGACTCTAGGGGCCGGTGCTCATCTCCGTTTCTTAGCCGAAGAGCCAGCGTTGTCCGAAGACGCTTCCACGGTCATGTGGCCGGCATGACGCACGCGGAACGCTGTTACCTACCCACCGAAGTGGTACCTATTCATCTACTTGCATTTGCATGCTTTCGAATAGCTAGGCTGGCAAGAGCTGGGGCTAGTGCGGGAGCTCACTCTGTCATGCGGGGCTAGGGATTCGAACCTCAGAACTTGCGATCTTCTGATCAACAAGCCTGGTGTCTTACCCACTGAGCCACCACGCCCTTTATGAAAGCTTGTACCTTTTAATAAAATTTGTTAGTCGGAAAAAGGTGCTACCTGAATCCTGATTTTTTTTTTTTGCCACCAGAGACTAACACTGCTCTCCTCCCGTAATGTCAACACTAGTAGGTGTCCCCCAACATGTTAATAACAAGTGAATTTGTTCCTCCTCAATAGGGTTATTTAGGGATGTTAACTGTTGGTGTATGTGAAAACCCAATTACATGAGACCAGTGGACACATAAAAGAAAATAGCTGCCATGGGAACTTGCTCATTCACTAAATGGCTTCCAAAATGATGCTGCCAGTCATAAAACATCAATATATTCAAAGGAAACTGATGAGGTTGCTCCCTGTCACCCTCTTTAGCTTCTCATGTTATTCATAATCTCAAGCCTCAGTTTAGCTTCATTTTCATTTTCTTTTTTGTGATAAGTGGTCACATTTACAAAGTTCTGAGCTACAGCCACATACCATTTATAGGAATACTTAAGGGCTAATGTGAATCCAAGGGCATCCTTGGAAATAAAAATCATGGAGGTCATTGATTATCACTTCCCTTTTAAATGTGTTTAAAACTGATACAATTTTTTTTAAATTGAAAAGTAGAGTGAGAGAGGAAGTCCTGTCAATGCCAATGCCAAGGATTTCTGTAGGCGTTTGGGTGCCACATTGAGTACCCCAGATATAGAAAAATAGTTACTCTTTCTCTTGACTGTGACTCTTTAAAGTCTTTACTGAGGGATGGGAAATGCTCACAATATTTCTCAGTTGCAGTCCAAGAATGGAATTTGGTTTAAAGTATAGGAATTCACTGTTTTTTTACTTGGATGCGCCCACTGTGCCACTGGCTAAGCTGCTTATCTAAAAAGCTATTCGGTCTTGTATCTCTTCGCTGAAACAATTGTGTGTTACTGTCAGGAGCGAGCCTGGGCCTGCTGCCATTCCGGATTCTGAGTTGGAGGAAACGAGCTGTTAACAGGAAGAAGCTGCGATGGCGCGAAAATTGAATCCGAGCCAGAGCCGCTGATTGGAGGTAGCCCGGAAGGAGAAACACCTCCTCTCATCAGCGCGCGGCAAAGGAGGTGGGAAAGGCGGACTGAGCAATGCAAGGCCCAATTGGCTCCTGGCCGCAAATGATGCGAAACTCAAAGAATAAAAGGGCTAGCACACCCAGCACTGGTTGCCAGAGACAACCATTCTATCTCAGCACCCACGTGCTCCACGGATCACGTTCCTGTCGCCATGTGCAATCCTGTGCCGGAGACTAGTGCCGCTGCCATCCAAGGACCCGATTCCGAGCCGCATCCTGCCGCCGCTCCAGATCCTACCTCCGTGCCAGACTGTCTCGCCGCTGGAATTCCTGCCTCTGAGCCCTGCCCTGCGATCGCCGCTCTGGACCGTGCAACTCTGTCTTGCCTTGCTGCCGCACACCTGTCTGCTCTCCAGTCATCTGCTACCACATGTTCCCCAGAGGTTCCGTCTTGCCTTGCTACCGCACATCCGTCTGCTATTCAGCCATCGCCCGCTGCCACATGCTTCCCGGAGGTACAGACTTGCCCTGATACCGTGCGTCCACCCGAATTCCTGCCACGTACTGAGGCCATGTGTCCCGCTGAAGAACTGCCTTGCCTTACCACCGTGCCTCTGCGTGAAACCCAGTCTTGCTCTCCTGCCTTTCAGAATTCCGGCTTCGAGCCTCAGGTCGTTTCCACAACCAGTCAAGCTCCTACGGAAGGGCACTCCCAGGACCCAGCCAGTAGTGGTCCGGTGCCCTTCGTAAATTGGGCTGCATTTTGTGATTTTGTAAATAAAGATCTTTAAAACCACTTCCAGTGTCGAGCTTTGTCGGGACAGGACAGTTACCTCCAGTATTCCTGTGGAAATATAGGCAAAGAAACAAATGGAAGCAAAACTTTATAAAAAGATTTTTATGAAGTAAAACTGAAGTCATAGCAAGAAAGACTGAAATAGGATTATGATTTTAAAAAAACGCATCAGAGCCTGACTACTGTTGACAATGAAAACAATCAGATGCTTATTGAAAGGGGGGGGGGGGGAGCAACAATAATTGGTTTCCCTCCAAATAAACCTCTGCTCCGCAAGCCTGCTGCTTCCTGTTTCAAGTCTGTTGTATTCTTTTGGCAATGTAGTTGCCCCTTAATTCATGAGCCACAGTACTAGAAAGCTTACAGAGACTAGATGTAAAGGAATGTTTTTCAACTCAGTATTTCCATGTTGTGTTAATGGTATCTGAAAGGGATTTGCTTGAATGACCTGCATTCAAAAATGATGCCAGTCGCTTTAGGATTAGCCACAGGAGATCTGGGTTGGCCAGATAACACTGGATGTAAGAGGAGGTTTAATTTTCATATCTTCAGTGTTCACATCCTTTCTAATAAGCAGCCAACAAGAGAGCAGGCCAGTTGACAGAGGCATTCATTCCCAGTTGTTTTTTCATGCAGCCCCATCGCTCAGCTAAATCTTCCAGTAGGATATCCAGCTCCAGGACAGAATGATGCCTTTATTTGCCTTTTCAACTGTCAGCCCTTAGAAGTACTAAAGGCTTTTTAAGAACAATGGCTTTTCTCTTGTCATGCTCAAGTGGGAACCAGAAAATGGTTTGAGAGAGGCAAAATGTGACATACATTGTAGGAAAAAAAATCATAAAATGATAAAAAAAAAATATTCGCCATTTGGATATTTTTCTCTTATTGAAGCATGAATTAGGCCTTCCTCAGAAGTTGCAATTGGTGGACATGCGTTCAAAGCTTCCTTTTGTCATTGATATACAGTACAAAAGCCAGATTCCAACATGAATGTAGCATTGTCTGTAGCTTGAATCATGTCAACTGGATTTCTATTTTCTCAGTGGAAACGTTTCGCTCCTTATCCAAGGAGCTTCTTCAGTCTGAGCAAAGTTGGTAAGGGAATCCTAAATATGTTCCTAGGTAGCTGTGTGACCTTACACCTGGGGCTAGGTCATGGTTATATTGAGATGTAATTTTTAAGTCCTTTTATCATCTAATGGAGGGTCGTTAAAATCACCATGCTGCTGTTGAGCTTCTGAAATGGTCTTAATCTTCCTAGGCACAGAAGACAACACGGGGAGGAAGATGGGGGAGAGTTTGTGCCTGAGGCCCCCACCTCTATTCAAGGAAGGATTTTCCAAGTTGGCATAAATGGATTCCTTGACCCCTCTCTCAAACCACCTATCTTCTCTGTCTAAAATGTGAACATTAATGTCCTCAAATGAGTGTCCTTTTTCTTTTAGATGAAGATAAACTGCTGACTCTGGTCCTGTGGTGTTATTTCTCCTGTGTTGTGCCATCCTCCTGTACATAGGTTGTTTGGTTTCTCCAATGTAGAGTTCAGAGCACTCCTCACTGCACTGGATTGCATAAACTACATTGCTTTTCTTATGTTTTGGAGTTTGATCTTTGGGGTGTACAAGCCTCTGTCTCAGTGTGTTGGTGGGTTTGAAATATACAGGTATGTGGTGTTTGCCAAATATCCGTTTTATCTTTTCAGACACGCCAGCCATGTAGGGAATGACCAGGTTCTTTCGTTTACTCTGAGTCTCAGCCCTATCTGTCGCTGTTTTAGGTCTGGTAGATTTAGATTTGGTGAAGGCCCAATTTGGATATCCACAGGCCTTCAGGGCTGTTCTCAGGTGCTGATTTTCATTCTTTTTGGAATCCATGGAGGTGGGGATGGTTTCTGCTCTGTGTGACAATGTCCTGATGACTCCTAGTTTGTGCTGCAGTGGATGGTGGGAGTCAAACATCAGATATTGATCTCTGTGTGTGGGTTTCCTGTAGATCCCTATTTCTAGCTTGCCACCGGTCCCAATGAGGACTTCACAGTCTAGGAATGCCAGTCTGTTGTCCTTGGTGTCTTCTCTGGTGAAGCTAATGTTGGCATCTATAGTGTTTATATGGTCCGTGAAGGCCTGTACTTCCTGGGCCTTGATTTTGACCCAGGTGTCATCCACATACCTAAACCAGTGGGTGGGCACCGTTCGCTGGAATGTGTTGAGTGCTTTCTTCTCCACTTCTTCCATGTATAAATTGGCCACAATGGGTGACACAGGAGAACCCATGGCACAGCCGTGTTTTTGTCTGTAAAAGTCACCTCTGTATGTGAAATAAGTGGTGTTAAGACACAGGTCCAGAAGATGGCAGATCTGGTTTGGGTTGAGATGGCTTCTCCTTTCCAGGGAGCTGTCCTCTTCTAGTCTCTTCCTGACAGCGGATAGAGCATGAGTGGTGGGGATGCTGGTGAAAAGGGAGGACACATCAAAGGAGACCATAGTTTCATCTGTATCCAGTTTCAGGATCTTTGCTTTGGAAACAAATTCTTCCGAATTATGGATGTGGTGTTCAGAGTGTCCAACTAGAGGTGCTAGTATGGTAGAGAGGTGTTTGGCAATGTTGTATGTTACCGAATTGATGCTGCTGACTATGGGTCGGAGGGGTGTTCCTTCCTTGTGGATCTTAGGAAGTCTGTAGATGCAGGGGATGGCTTCTCCAGGATACAGACGGTGGTAGGTAATCCTATCGATGGAGCCATCATGTTCCAATTGTTTCAAACTGTCTATTGCCTTTTTCTTGTAGTTGTTGGTGGGGTCTCTTTTCAGTTTTTCATATGTATGGTGATCCTCCAAAAGTGAGGTAATTTTATTGTGGTAGTCTGCAGTGTTTAGAACCACTGTACATCTTCCTTTGTCAGCAGGTAAAATGGTGATGGTTTCATCTTTGCTGAGGGCTGTCAGGGCTCTCCTCTCTTGGACGGTAAGGTTGGGGGGAGGAGGTTGAGCACTGGACAGAGCTGCAGATATTTTAAGCCGGAGTTGTTCTGCTTCTTCAAAAGGTAGGTGGTTGTTGTGGATGGCAGATTCTGTGGCAGTAATGAGCTCCACAACCGGAACTTGCTTGGGAGTGATGGCAAAATTAAGACCTTTGGCTAGGACATCTCTCTCTGGTTGGGTAAGTTCTCTGTCTGAGAGATTTTTCACCCACATGTTCTTTTTGTCCTCTGTGGTCCTGTTGTTGTTGTTCCTCCCAGTGGTTTCTCCAGTTCCTTGTTTCTGCTTGCTGCGAGAAAGAAGAATGTCAAATTTCTTAGTTTGCCTCTCCTTTGTCTTGTGATGCTGGGCCAGCTGTACTTTATTGCCAAGCTGAATAACTCTATCCAGGATTGGGTCAGGAAGGGTGGCTGTGAGTTCCTGGTGAAGGTTTTCAAAATTGTATTGCAGGGCATCAATGGTGAAGTGGACTTGCCTTATTCTTTCATTTAGAAGATGTCTTTGTGCCTGCTGCAGGATCTGATCTGCTCTGTGACCCTTAACTGTAGATTGCAGGCGTAGGCTTGTCGGGATGAGTCTCTGTTGACTGCATCTGAGGTTAAAACGTAGGTGGTTTCTATAGTCTGCCACCTTTCTTGCTGTCTTCTCTAATTTCCTTACCAACTTCAGGGTTTCATCCCCAAAATGTATGGCAATATGTCTATGAAGGTTCTCAGTCATCCAGGTGGAATTGTCTGTAGCTTGAATCATGTCAACTGGATTTCTATTTTCTTAGTGGAAACGTTTCGCTCCTTATCCAAGGAGCTTCTTCAGTCTGAGCAAAGTTGGTAAGGGAATCCTAAATATGTTCCTAGGTAGCTGTGTGACCTTACACCTGGGGCTAGGTCATGGTTATATTGAGATGTAATTTTTAAGTCCTTTTATCATCTAATGGAGGGTCGTTAAAATCACCATGCTGCTGTTGAGCTTCTGAAATGGTCTTAATCTTCCTAGGCACAGAAGACAACACGGGGAGGAAGATGGGGGAGAGTTTGTGCCTGAGGCCCCCACCTCTATTCAAGGAAGGATTTTCCAAGTTGGCATAAATGGATTCCTTGACCCCTCTCTCAAACCACCTATCTTCTCTGTCTAAAATGTGAACATTAATGTCCTCAAATGAGTGTCCTTTTTCTTTTAGATGAAGATAAACTGCTGACTCTGGTCCTGTGGTGTTATTTCTCCTGTGTTGTGCCATCCTCCTGTACATAGGTTGTTTGGTTTCTCCAATGTAGAGTTCAGAGCACTCCTCACTGCACTGGATTGCATAAACTACATTGCTTTTCTTATGTTTTGGAGTTTGATCTTTGGGGTGTACAAGCCTCTGTCTCAGTGTGTTGGTGGGTTTGAAATATACAGGTATGTGGTGTTTGCCAAATATCCGTTTTATCTTTTCAGACACGCCAGCCATGTAGGGAATGACCAGGTTCTTTCGTTTACTCTGAGTCTCAGCCCTATCTGTCGCTGTTTTAGGTCTGGTAGATTTAGATTTGGTGAAGGCCCAATTGTGGATCTTAGGAAGTCCTGAGAACAGCCCTGAAGGCCTGTGGATATCCAAATTGGGCCTTCACCAAATCTAAATCTAAATTGTCCTATCGTCTATCAAACTTGATGAGATTTTTAGTTGGTCAGGTCACCTAACATGACTGAAGATGCTGAGGTATTATATCATCCCTGGATTTGCCTTGAAAATATATATTTCGTGCTTGCTTAAAATTACTTGCAACAGAGGAGCCATTCACCCTTTGCAGCCAGACTTATGCTTCAGAAAATACCAGAAGTATTTCATGTGCCTACAGTTTTTTATGGCATATCCCTATCCAGTTAAAATGATTTGTGTTTGCATGGGAAGCTGTTGGAATTTAAATTTCACAATGATAGATGAGATCTTAGTTAAATACAGTGCCTATTGTATTCGTTGGAGTATTTGTTCATTTGTATTCAACATCTCCAGAAGTGGATTTTTGTTTTTGCTTCATTATAAAAATTTTCCCATATACTATAAGAAAGCAAATGAGGGGAAAAATATAGTTGTGGGGAAGGAAGGAAGGAAGGAAGGAAGGAAGGAAGGAAGGAAGGAAGGGAGGGAGGGAGGGAGGGAGGGAGGGAAGGAAGGAAGGAAGGAAGGAAGGAAGGAAGGAAGGAAGGAAGGAAGGAAGGAAGGAAGGAAAGGAAGGAAAGGAAGGAAGGAGGGAGGGAGGGAGGGAGGGAGGGAGGGAAGGAAGGAAGGAAGGAAGGAAGGAAGGAAGGAAGGAAGGGAGGGAGGGAGGGAGGGAGGGAAGGAAGGAAGGAAAGGAAGGAAAGGAAGGAAGGAGGGAGGGAGGGAGGGAGGGAGGGAGGGAAGGAAGGAAGGAAGGAAGGAAGGAAGGAAGGAAAGGAAAGGAAAGGAAAGGAAAGGAAAGGAAAGGAAAGGAAAGGAAAGGAAAGGAAAGGAAAGGAAAGGAAAGGAAGGAGGGAGGGAGGGAGGGAAGGAAGGAAGGAGGGAGGGAGGGAGGGAGGGGGGAAGGAAGGAAGGAAGGAAGGAAGGAAAGGAAGGAAAGGAAGGAAAGGAAGGAAGGAGGGAGGGAGGGAGGGAGGGAGGGAGGGAAGGAAGGAAGGAAGGAAGGAAGGAAGGAAGGAAGGAAGGAAGGAAGGAAGGAAGGAAGGAAGAAAGGAGCCAAATGAGAGTGAAGCAAAGTTACCAAGTATTCTGAGAAGAACTCAGAAAAGTGCTGTACCTCCTAAACTGACTTAGTATGGGGCCATCAGACTCGTAAGAATATTGGGGGCTGCCTTGTACTTGCTATAAATTCATCTACCACAGTATACCCTGTAATAACCCACAAAGGTATATCTGAGATTCAAATAAGAGTCCTTTCCAGCTTTAACTAAAGTGCCAGGGGTTAGGACCTGGGACGTTTCCATTCATTCATTCATTCATTCATTCATTCATTCATTCATTCATTCATTCATTCAAAAATCACACCATTAGAACATATTAAAACCCCTACCACAGCATATTTTTGCATGTATTGCTGTACTCTACTACTGAGCAGAAGCTCTTTCCTGCTAATTTGTGAGAATAACCACCAAATAACATTCATGGCTGTTCCCCCAAGCATTGGGATAGGATGTGGGCTTAAGCTGTAAGGATGTTTGGTCTGGTGTCTGGGGGAAAGGGTATATTTTGAACTAAGTTTTATGGATTGTTGTGAGTCATTGTATAAGATAGGCGGCCATATAAGTCCTGAAAATAATAATAAAATAAAATATAAAATATAAAATATAAAATATAAAATATAAAATATAAAATATAAAATATAAAATAATATAAAATAATATAAAATATAAAATATAAAATATAAAATATAAAATATAAAATATAAAATATAAAATATAAAATATAAAATATAAAATATAAAATATCACCCTCTAAGGTTGAGCTCAATTGCTTTACAATGGTGATGGTCAATATTTTCCTTTTCCTTTTACTTGTTTTTTTTCTTTTTTCCTTGGATGTGGGATTTAATTTTTCATTCAAATAAGAGTTTTGTTGAACCTCTTTCCTTTAACCTGACACTGAATCTCAGTGCTTTGTGGGAGACACCCCCCCCCCAAAAAAAAAGAACAGGGAGCCATAGAGAGGCTGCATATTTGGCCACTGGGGAGTGAGAGGAATTGAAAAGCAGTGTGGCCATTGGCCACAAAAAAATTGCCAGTTTAGAAGATTTCCAGTTTGTAAATTAAGTTTGGTAGCGATCAACTTCCTTCCTGGTAGATTTGGAATTATATATATTTTTACACAATTATAGAACTTTAGGTTCTTGAATATATCCTGCAGAAACACAACTACAATTAATTTCTGCATCATGACATATTTATGGTTAGCTAATTAATTTGTTAAGCTTTAGAGTCCTTTCCTGAACACACACGAATATCTCCATTGTTCTCTTAATTAGAGTAGATTGAGGCACACTAAAAGCATTTGCTGTATGAACATTTGTTGTTTTCAAAAATGAAAATCAATTTTTCCCTCTTGAAAATTAAAATGATTTGGCGGCTGTTAGGAATGTCCTCTAAACAAAACTTCTAAACAAAACTTCAATTTTAGATGTCTTTCATAGCTGAGCTTCTTGAGTTTCTTCAGTCAGTCAGTCTTCAAAGATAAGCCAAAAATGGTAGCTTATTCAGATGTCAAGACAAACACATCACCTTCAGGATGATGATGATGATGATGCAGATACTTTGTGTACATTCTTTCAGCATGCCATGTACATATCAGTCCAATATTTTCCCTCATCTACATATTTAGAAAGCCAATGTTATGTCCCACTCTTCTCAAAACGATGTCCTACTCTTGCACTTTTTTTTAAAGTGTTGCCCAGCAAGGTCAAATGTGGCACTAGTTCCTGTTCTAGGAAAAGAGTAAATCGTAGGGCAAGGAATGGAGATCAGATCACTATCATAGCAATATTCTAGAGTAAATCATTACTCTTTAGAATATTGCTATGATAGTGATCTGATCTCCATTCCTTGCCCTTGTTGTTGTTCAGTCGTTTAGTCGTGTCCGACTCTTCGTGACCTCATGGACCATAGCACGCCAGGCCTTCCTGTCCTCCACTGTCTCCCGGAGTATACTCAAATTCATGTTCATTACATCAGTGATGCTATCTAACCATCTCATCCTCTGCCATCCCCTTCTCCTTTTGCCTTCAGTCTTTCCCAGCATCAGGGACTTTTCCAGTGAGTCCTCTCTTCGCATTAGGTGGCCAAAGTATTTGAGCTTCAGCTTCAGCATCTGTCCTTCCAGTGAGCAGTCAGGGTTGATTTCCTTTAGGATTGACTGATTTGACCTCCTTGCAGTCCAAGGGACTTTCAAGAGTCTTCTCCAGCACCACAGTTCGAAAGCATCAATTCTTCGGTGCTCAGCCTTCCTTATGGTCCAACTCTCACAGCCATACATTACTACTGGGAAAACCATAGCTTTAACTATACGGACCTTTGTTGGCAAGGTGATGTCTCTGCTTTTTAATATGCTGTCTAGGTTTGCCATAGCTTTCCTCCCAAGGAGCAAGCGTCTTTTAATTTCATGGCTGCAGTCACCGTCTGCGGTAATCTTGGAGCCCAAGAAAATAAAATCTGTCACTGCTTCCTTGCCCTTTGTTGTTGTTGTTGTTCAGTCGTTTAGTCGTGTCCTAAAGGTAGGGTAAGCATTCCAGCCCCTTGGCCAACAGTGGTCACAGGAGGCATCTGTATTTTCCTCTGGGCAATGAAGTAACATGTTACAACTGTGGGTACTTTCTCTCCAGGGACTAATCAGCATGTATGTATATGTGCTGCCTGTATGTATGTATCTGTTGTTGTTCAGTCGTTTAGTCGTGTCCAACTCTTCATGACCTCATGGACCATAGCATGCCAGGCCTTCCTGTCCTCCACTGTCACCCGGAGTTTACTCAAATTCATGTTCATTACATCGGTGATGCTATCTAACCATCTCATCCTCTGTCGTCCCCTTCTCCTTTTGCCTTCAGTCTTTCCCAGCATCAGGGTCTTTTCCAGTGAGTCCTCTCTTCTCATTAGGTGGCCAAAGTATTTGAGCTTCAGCTTCAGCATCTGTCCTTCCAATGAGCAGTCAGGGTTGATTTCCTTTAGGATTGACTGCTTTGACCTCCTTGCAGTCCAAGGGACTCTTAAGAGTCTTCTCCAGCACCACAGTTCGAAAGCTTTTACACAGCACTTCCCTGTAAGAAGAAATGTACAATTCCTCTTTGCATAAATCCCTTCTATTATAATAACGAATAGACTTACTAATATTTTAATAAATCACAGCTTTAAAATTGTGCAAGTATGAGAAATCTCTCCCAGTAAGAGTGTTGTTTTTTTTAACATGGGCATGCAGTGTAGGCATTTGTTGCTTTCGAGTTGAAGTTTCTTTCCTTTTTGGAGTGATTCAAGACTTTAGTCCATGCCTGTTGGCATATATGCTTTTTGCAGCTGCTTCACAAAATGGAGTCCCAGGCTGTCCAAATATCACTTTCATTCTTCTCTGAAACTGATTCCTTGACATCTGCAATTAGGAAGCAGCAGCAATTTAAACATGTTGTTTGTTTTGACAGCCTCTACAATCCCCAAAGGCAAAGATTCCATCTAAAGTGCAGCACAGACACAAAAGCACACACAAGGCGTCTTCAGGGATCAGAATTTAAACCATAAATGATGATAGATAGATGAGATACAGATGATACAGATACAGATACAGATACAGATACAGATGAACGTACAGCTATTTGAAGCCTTTATGTGTGGTTTAAAGATCTGTTTCCCTAGAAACATTCAGTTCTTAGGCATTGTTATTCCAGGCAGTTTATTGAAATGGGGATAATTTGTTCAGCTGATGGCATCACTTATATTAAAAGCCACATCATATGGGGGGGGGGGGGAAACAGGGAGGAAAAATAACCATTGTAATTTATTGTCCACCATTGTCATTTATCCCCTGTTTCTCTTTTCAGTTCTCCAGTTGCTCCAGTTAAATAAGGATCATCTATATAAATAACAAAATAAATTGAAAAATGAATATTTCTTCATGTTTTAACTGCTTTTTTTAGAGATATATCTATGAAGATTTGTTTGTTAATAAGGTGAACAATGTGGTAAGGAAACTAAACTCATATAGATAAGGAACACTTGAGATAAATTCACATCTTGCAAACAAGAGTTTTTGATTGTGGTGGCATATAAATATGATTAAGAGAATAAATAAAGAATGTGGAGGGCTGCTGAACTCCAGAAGATTTTGTGCAATGTACAATATTAAAAAGAACAGAAACCAAAATAATCAGAAAAGAACAATGTGCATCACAGAAGAAAACATTCTATTAACAAGCTTTCAAAATAGGGTGGGGGCCATACAGATCTCTGGGGGGATGCTATTCTATAGGTGCCATGACAGAGAAGGCATGCTTGCTGGGTACCATCGGTTGACAATGTTTAATTGATGGGACCTGGAAAAACATCCACTCTGTCTAATTGCCCAGGCCAAGCAGGGCCTATGTCCTGAAGGGCTTTATAGGTGAACACCACTTTGAATTGTACCCGTAAGCTAGCTGGCAGCCAATGCAGCTCATGGGGCAGTGATGTGACATGGGCATCACTCACGGGACAGTGATGTTACTACTCCCATCACTGCCCATTTTGCTACATTCTGGACCACCTGCAGCTTCCAAATGATCTTCCAGGACAGCCACAAATACACACACATTGCAATAGTCAACACATGAGGTAACTAGGGTGTGAGTGACTGTCTGGATGGCCTCCTGGTCCAAGAATCGGCATAAGTGGCATACCAGATGAATCTGTGCAAAGGCCCTCCTGGCTACAACTGCCACCTGTTATTCAGGCATGAGTTGTAAATCCAGGAAAATCCACAAGTTTTGCACCAATCTCAAATGGGGAACTGCTACCCCATCCAGGACCAAAGATGAAAAATTTCTGAGATGGGAGGGGTCCAATAACCAGAATCACTCAGTCTTTTGGGGGTTGAGCCTGAGTCTATTCCTCCCCTCCAGACCCTCACAGCTTCCAGACACTGGGACAACACTTTGACAGCATCACCTGGGCAGTCCAGTCAAGATATACAACTGAATGTCACCGGCATACTGATAATACTGGACTTCAAACCAATGCATGACCTCACCCACGTAGATGTTAAGTACAAAAGATGAGAGCATTGAGCCTTAAAGCATCCCATAGGTTAGGCCTCAGCCTTGATTTCTCTCCCCGCATCCCTACCCCAGCTAACACTGACTGGAACCACCCACAGAGAAAGGAGGAGCGCTACTGTAGAACATTTCCCCAATCCCCATAAGCAATCCGGAGGGATACCACGATTAATAGTAATGAAAGCCACTGAGAGATCAAGAAGAACCAGGACAAATGGCACCTCCACCATGATATAGCCTATCAGCTACTCACTTAAGAACATTTATTTGTTTATTAAATTTATATCCCACCTTTTGCTTGGGAGCTCAAAACATCCTACATAGCACTTCGAATTTTCCCCACAACGACCCTACAAGGTAGGTTGGGCTGAGAGAGCGTGACTGACCCAAACTCACATGGTGAGCTTCTGTGGCTGGTGGTGAACTACAACCTGGTTGTCCCTGTGCCTAGTCCTACACCTTAACCACTACGCCACATTGGAATACCTTCCCACATGCTCAGACATACTCAGTCATGTCCTGCAACAAATCGCCTGACTTTTCATTCCCTCAAAGGGGTTGTGAAGCACTATGGTTTTTTTCACCCCTTTCTATGAAGAGCATCCTGTCTGCTTAAGGGGAAAAAAAGCTGCTTTCAGGAACAGGAAGGTTCAGCATAAAGTTATTTAAAGTTAAGGCCAGCACTATATTATCAAGGGGAGTCCTAAGGATGCCCAGCAGTTCTGTTGCTGATTCAACTGCACGTAAGGAAAAGGTCACAACGAACTGCCCTATGGCACAGAAGAGAATCCACAACAAATTTTAAAAGGCACTTTTGACCTTCTCCTTCCTGAACTTTTAGCCACAAGCCTGTTTGTCTTTCTGTTATGTCCCTTTGGTTGGAGAGTCCAGTTGCACAATCTTTATTCTCATGGCTTTGCTCTTATCCCCAGCCTGTTTATTTATCCTCCCTGCTTTCCTGTGATTCTACCACCCAGGAGGAGCTGCTGCTACGCAGTAGTTCTACATGAGATTCCTAACATAAGCCCAGGCTTTAGTCAAAAGGAAGTGTTACAGCTGCTTTCTGCAGGTGGGTTTCAGTTTTGTATAGCAAAGCCAAGCCAAGCCAAGCCAAGCCAAGCCGGGGGAGCCAAGGCTAATTTAGGCTTCTCAACTGAAATGTAAATCCAAGGTGGTGGTGGTTTTTTTTTAATGAAAGCTACAAGCCACAGTTATCACTTTAACCGGCATATAAGCTAACCTTCCCCAACTTACACGTTTAAATCTAGATGTGTTGGACTACAATTTTCAAAATTTCTAGGAGAATTTCAAGAGTTGTAGTCCAACATTTCTTGAAGGCTTAAGATTGGAGTATATGGATATAAGCAGCAAGATATTGTATGGCACTACATATTAGTTATGAGTTAAGTAGATGTGGAATGCAATTAGAACTAGGCATAAACTGTATTTCAAAATTCTGTTCCCAATGAGACAGAAAATTTAGATAGATGATTATTCTGAATTTTTCCAGGGAAAGAAGAAACTCTTCAACCCCAGGGGCAGGTCCCTTCTTAGCTCTACCAGTAGGTGCACCACTGGGGAAAAATGTATGATGTTACCTCATTATTTATTATTTATTTATTATTTAAATTTATATGACCGCCCATCTCCCCCAAACGGGGGACTCTGGGTGGCTTACAATAAAAATTATATCATTCCTTAGGATGTAACTGACATGTGGGAAGCCAGAGATTGTGAAGGTTTGATTGAAAATTCTTTAAAACATCTCTATAATCTTTAACCCTTATTTAGCACACCAAAACACTGGAAGAAAAGCTCCTCTGAACAGTCTTAGTCCCCTTGCATTTAAAGCAATGCAATGAATACAACGTCTTTGAAAATATGACACTTGTGGGGTTCAGGGACTGGATTAGCCTTTTCCTTTCTGTGGTGGCCTAATTCTTTTCCTCTTATGTTTAAAGAAAATGCTGTATGCAGCTGGTATGATACCTCCATCGGCATAATTCTGAAATGATATGACAAAGCAGATGATCAGTCTTTTTCTGATCAAAGTTCCATAAAATCTCCTTTCCCTGAAGCTGTTCTCATATACCAGCTCATGCCTGTAATTTCGGATCTGTGGCTTCTAAGACAGTACCCTAAGGGTGGGGGGTTGCTGAGCCCCTCTTGTTTTTTCTTTGGTGTGTTTTGGGGGTGTTGTGTTTGTCCTTCCAGAGATTCAGGTTTTTTTTTCCAGAGATCCATATTTTTTCTTTATGTTTTTGTTGTCTTTTATTTTATAATGTAAGCCACCCAAAGTCATCTGGAATTGGGAAGCCTAAAACTGCCCGTGTGGCCGCATTCTGTACCAGCTGTAGCTTCCAGATATTCTTCAAGGGTAGCCCCATGTAGAGTGTGTTACAGTAATCTATATGGGAGGCAACCAGGGCATGAGTGACCATCCGAAGGGGTCAGTCCCATTCTAAGCCTCCCTCCTTCCCAATCATGTGACCTAGAGCAAAGCTTTTTGCAGCCTATCCCATCCTTCCCAGTGGCACTGATGAGGAAGGGGTTGAAAATAAGCAGGGTTTCCCTTCCTTGTTTGAGAAAAGGCTGAGGAAGAAGCAATATGGTCAACATTCTTGTTGTGTTTATATCATAATTTCAAGATTTTTCTCCTTTGTTTATTGCCATACTTAGCAATTTTGAGATTGTGATCTTTTAATGCTGTTTTATGCATATGTACTTTTAAAATTAATTTGCATAATTTTTAAAACATAAAAATGTAGTATTCTTGATGTAGTTTTGGTGACCTTACCTCTACAAGTAGAACAATCAGTTCAGCAAGCAGGGAGGGAGGGGGAGGGGGAGGGGGAGGGGGAGGGGGAGGGGGAGGGGGGAGGGGGAGAGAGAGAGAGAGAGAGAGAGAGAGAGAGAGAGAGAGAGAGAGAGAGATTTTTAAATAATGGCTACCTTATCCAGTTTTGGTTTTGGCCCTACCCACCATTGTTTCAGCTGTTTTTCCATTGGTTTATAATCCCTAACAAATTATACTTGAAAGACTACATCCTCTTCTCATTGGCTGCCACAAGTCAAGATTTACTTCACTAGACCTACCTTATTCAGTGTTTTCCCTCTCCATGCAATTGGTGGGAAAGGCAACACACAAAAGGCAATTGAAGCATCTTGACCGGGATCTGCTCAGATTTTTTCTCGCCAACATATTCCTGTAGTTCCCAGGTACGTATGAGGCATGAGAGAGTTGATGGAAAGGAGGGGAATTATTTCAATGGAGCTGGGAACAGATCAGGTCTGGGGTGCTGGTGTTCAGCAGTTTCTTAAGATAATGACTTACAGCTATATCCATGTAAAAATTATATGTCCAATACAAACTTCATCAATCTGGCATCCCACTCACCCACATGGGCTGGGATGGCAACTCCCAGAACTCCCCAGGCAGCATAGCTGAGTTTCTGTCACCAGATACCTGGAGGACACCAGTTTGGGAAATCTTTTACTCCCATGGAAGAAATAACAGCTTTAAGTAAACTATTACACTCTATATTCCTATTTCCCATCCAATAGACAATTTTAAAATGAACTTTTCATACTTTACACAGTTCAGTGGTTTTTCATGTGAACTTCCTGAAATGGAGAGAGCTTGTGCTTCCCACTGAAGCTATCCTATATACTGGATTTTGTATTGGCAGGCCAAATCAACCCATTTTTGTAAGGAATAGAATTTAAATGGTTTTGCTAAAGAATGCCTAACTATAGAATCATTACTGTGGATTTATGATGAGATTTCTAAGGATTCTCAAAGAGCCATTCTGTGGCCTGTAAGACAAGGAATTCCTTCATGCTACAATGAATGCTTTCACTATTCTCAAATCTAGTTGTTTCTTTTAATGAATGCCAAAACTAATTGTGTAAGTTAACTCAGTTCAGTACTGCTATCTGTACTTGTCATATCCGCCCTTTGACGTCTTGTTCCAGGAAAAGAGAGAAACACGTGCTGTAATATATTATTTATTGTCTGTAATTAGAACCTCATGGTTTCTTCCTTGACTCCCCCCCCACCAAAAACTAACAACAACCCACAGTCAAGAAATCCTCCCCCCAAGCCACAGCAGTAAAAACAGACATGTTATGTTTGTTGCAATTGAATTTTCATTGTACCCTTTAAGCATGCATTTCTGCAGCCAGCAAAATTTGGGCAAAAATCATGAGAGTGATATTTTTGAAACAAACTTTCTCACAAAACATTTCCATGAATTTGATAGAGGTGCCCTCCTGTAAAAGTGCTTTTGATCTAAAATGAAAGTGCTTCAAAGGGAAAATGTCTATTTATGCTGATAAGGTTTCTCAAGAATATTCTGAGCTTGTGAATAAAATGGTAGGAAGAGCCAGTTATTTGGGTGGATATAAACAGTCTTCGGGTTAGTCATACTTAAGAGTAAATTTGATGAAATTAATAGGATTTAAGTTAGTCATGGCTCTCTTCTAAGCATGACTAAGGCTGGATTTACACCATCGTTTACTGAATAAGCTACAGTTGGCTGGGTTCATATAACATGCTAAGCCAAAACTAAACAAACTATACTTATGTTTTAGTGCAATGGGTGAATCCAGGTTCATTCTGGAGGCAACCATTTAATTCATGAGATATACTAGTTGTGTCCTATCCGTAAGAATAGAGAGCTTGCAATGGCAGAAGGTGGGGAAGGGTACCATAGTAGCTGCCACAATCTTACTGGGTGTCATGGCAGTCAATGTCAATGACATGCAAATCCATAACAGATGCTGATGAAATTGGCACTATATTAGGTAAGCTGCTGCTTATGCTCCATCACAGCTCTGGGGAGAACATTTGGAGCCACTGCAACAAGCCCCTTTTACAAGGCTTTACTAATTAATAATAACAGATTGGAATCAGGGGGAGTGGTACTCTTTGAAACATCAAGATTATGTCCTGTTCCTGCATACTGACAGTTCTGGAGATTGCATTTAAGCAGACAAACTGGAAAGGGTTTGGAGGTCAGCAGCAAAGATGGTTTTGAGTATGGAAACAAGTATTTGAGGAACTGGCAAAAAAAAAATCCCTTCTCATCCCTATGGGTGGTATGTGTCTTCCTCAACCTCGGGTCCTCTACCAGAGGCCTGGGAGTTTGAGGGTTCTGCGCAGTACTGCACTAGCACTGCACTCTTCTGGACAGAGAGCTCTGATGATGCTCCTGGGATCTCTTGGAGCCACTCTCCCAGCTTGGGAGTCACAGCCCCGAGTGCCCCTACCACCACTGGGACCACTTTGGCCTTCACTTTCCACATCCTGTCTAGTTCCTCCTTCAGGCCCTGGTATTTCTCCAGCTTCTCATACTCCTCCTTCCTGATATTGCTGTCACTTGGCACCGCTACATCTATCGCCACTGCCATCTTCTGGTCCTTGTCTACTACCACTATGTCTGGTTGATTGGCCAGTACCTGCCTGTCTGTCTGGCTCTGGAAGTCCCACAGGATCTTAACCCTGTCATTCTCCACAACCTTCTGTGGAATCTCCCATCTGGAATTTGGAGGGTCTAGCCCATACGCTGTGCAGATGTTCCTGTACACAATGCCAGCTACTTGGTCGTGCCATTCAGTGTATGCTGTTCCTGCCTGCATCTTACACCCTGCTACTATGTGTTGGACTGTCTCTGAGGCCTCTCTGCACAGTCTGCACCTTGGGTCCTGTCTAGTGTGGTAGACCCGTGCTTCTATGGATCGGGTGCTCAGTGCCTGTTCTTGTGCTGCTATGATCAGTGCCTCAGTGCTGTCTTTTAGTCCAGCCCTTTCCAGCCACTGGTAGGATTTTCCAAGGTCAGCCACCTCAGCTATCTGTTGATGGTACATCCCATGCAGGATCTTGTCTTGCCATGGCACTTCCTCTGCTTGATCTTTCTTCCATGTCTGCTGCTGCTTCAGGCATTCTCTCAGCAGCTCATCTTTAGGTGCCATCTTACTGATGTACTCCTGGATGCTCTGGGTCTCATCCAGGACACTGGCTTTGACACTCACCAGACCCCGCCCACCCTCTTTCTGGCTGGTGTACAGTCTCTGGGTGTTGGACTTGGGGTGGAAGCCTCCGTACATTGTGAGAAGCTTCCAGTTCTTCACATCAGCAGCCTCCATGTCCTCCTTTGGCCAGCTCACTATACCGGCAGGGTATCTGATGACTGGCAGGGCATACATGTTAACGGCATGGATTTTGTTGTTATTATTATTATTATTTATTATTTATTCAATTTATCTCCCGACCATCTCCCATACAAGGGACTCTGGGTGGGTTACAACAAGTTGTTCCCATTGAGCTGGCTCTTCAGGACCTGTTTTATCCTTTGGTGGTACTTGGATGTTGCTGTCTTCCTTGCCTCCTCATGTGACTGTGGGATACCAAGGTACTTGTAGCTGGTCTGTATATCTGCTATGTGGCCTGCTGGTAGTTCCACCCCATCAGTCTTAACTACCTTCCCTCTCTTTACTACCATCCGGCTACACTTCTCTAGTCCGAATGACATCCCAATGTCCTCACTGTAGATCCGTGTCAGGTGGATCAGTGAGTCGATGTCTTGTTTACTCTTAGCATACAGCTTGATGTCATCCATGTAGAGGAGGTGGCTGATGGTAGTTCCACTCTTGAACTTATATCTGTATCATACCTACCTACCTACCTACCCTAGGGAAGAAAAGACTGAAGGTAAAACATAAATCATAGAGAAAAGGGAGGAAATAGGCCAGGAGGTCCTAAACTTAGGGGGCTGGTGTGCGCATTTGGAATTTTGAGAATATGTTGTTGGTGCTCTCACAAATGGCTGCAGATTAGATCAGCTTTATTACAAAGAACCAATTTGCCTCCATTCAACCTGATACCCATTCTTGCTCTACATTTCTGCACAGCATTCCTTATTATTCCTGTTTCCATGTGTTCTTTTCCTTGGCAGATGGGCTGCTGCCCATTGTTTTTGTTTTCTAAGAAAATATATGATGACATTCTTGGTCCAAAGGCATTCTTGGAAATAGAAAAGATATTTGGAGTCTGACATTTTGTTTTGGAGCTTTCTACATTTTGTAAAAAATGTAAAAGTAAGCTAGGTTAGGGGAACTGATAGACATAAAGGGAGATGTTGCAGTGCCACACTGAATCCCCAGAACTAAATCAGTTCAAATGTAGGTGCAGGATTTATCATGGATTTAAGATACAAGGGAGAAAATTATGTCTGGATGTAGAAAAAAGAGCAAGGGCAATTTGGCAATGGAACCTCTTACTAGAGTAGCAGGCTGATCTTCAGGATGAGGCTACTGAGGATGTCTCTCAATTTCCTGCCTAAGCACAGAGTTGAACTAGATCATACAGGTCCAAACCTTCACCCAGTTTTATAGTTCTTATTAAGACTATTAATTGTAATGTGACACTTCAAACGACAGCTTCAGATGATTTTTTAAAAGTAAAACTTGCAAGTTGAACTTGATTTCTGGTGTCTTTTTAGGCACGTTCCTGTAGGGATTTTAGCAACAATATAGACATGAGTTTTCAGTATCTTTTTTCAAGGATTGTTTTTTTTAACTTCTCAGTCTAACCAACTTCCATGGTGTTTTCCGATGGTCTCCCTTCCAAATATTAACCTGGTTCAACCCTGCTTAGTTTTTCAAGATCAACCA
This sequence comes from Charina bottae, assembly GCA_023362775.1. Classification (NCBI taxonomy): domain Eukaryota; kingdom Metazoa; phylum Chordata; class Lepidosauria; order Squamata; family Charinaidae; genus Charina; species Charina bottae. The sequence goes on from JALMGJ010000005.1 coordinate 26,020,767, forward strand.
AGGTTGCCTCAATGTTACCCTCTAGCTGGTTTGAAATGAATTTAGACACACCACTATGCTTGATATACAGTAGTAGTAGTTATTGTCAGTGGCACCCAAAGGATCTTGTTGCTGACATGAGAATAACAAAAGCATTGCTGCGTTGTTGCACCACAAGCTCTGCCCTTTTTGTGTGCAACACCTTGATGCATATAGAAAAGGAGTGAGGTTTGTCTTGCACTGCTACAACATTGCTTTTGTCAGTCTGACCCCCCGACTCCCCCCTGCAGATGCTGTGCTAAAGGGTTTTTTGGCCTCTGGCCATACATTAATAAAGTACTACTGTAGTTTTCAGTGTTGTGGCTAAGCCATTTGCAAAGTGCTGAAAACGTAATATATGTTTGTGGATTTATTATATACCATATTTTGAGCCAGTCTTTGTTAATAATGTTATAAATTAAGCCTTAGCCTTCTTTATGACATGAAGGCATTGCATGAATTTATTTAAAAACAAGGCATTATTCACCTGTGGAAGAGCACTAATAGCTATTCTTTAACTGATGCCTTCCTGAGATGTGCTTTCTGGGCTAGATTTTGGGAGAACTGTAACAGCAAAATGAGTGGCAGGATCAGAACACAACAGGGTTGCCTTAAGCTTCTTTTAAGGAAACGAAATCATACATATTACTATCATAACTGGAGTATTTTGAGGCCACCTAGATCCAGGGAATTTCCATCTTTGGTTCTAAATGGGGCATCACTACCTCAGGCAGACCCTGGACTCATGGGTCCTGCTTGAAGACCAGGGGACAATCCTGGCTCAAATGGTCTTGGCAGTAATCCATCTTGTGTGCCAGCTGCTCCTATTCATGGACCAGGAGGCCCTACTCACAGTCACTTATACCTTACTCACCTCTCATCTGGATTATGGCAAAGTGCTATACTTGAACTTCCCATGAATACCACTCACAAGCTTCAGCTGGTCCAAAAAGCAGGGGCATGAATAATGATGGGCACACCTCAATGCACCATTTAATACTTCTACTTTGTAAGTTGTACTAGTTACCAGTATGCTTCTAGGTGCAATCCAAGGTTCTGGTTGTCCTACATGGCACAAGGCCTCATTTTGGGGGGAACTGCCTATCTCCAATTACTTCTGCCCATTCGATAAGATCTGCCGGTGGTGTGGAGGGGAATGCTTTGCATCCTGGCACTCAAGTAGTTTTATCTGGTGGGGTCCCAGGAGAAGTGTCCTTTCTGTTGCCATGCCTGCCCTATGGAGCACCATTGCCCCCAAGATTTGGATGGCCCTGACCCTGTCTGCCTTCTGGAAGGCTCTTAAGACCTGGCTTTTACCCCAGGCTCTGGGTCAGGAGATTTGGATTGGTTTTGGTCGATGAAGTTGCCTTGGGTACAACATGTTTTATTATTATTGTTAACGTTTTTCTGGTTATTTTGTGTTGCTTTTATTTGTGTATGCCACCCAAAGTCACATATCAGTTGGGCAGTAATATAAATTAAACAAACAAACAAAATATTAAAAACTTGAACTGAAATCTTCCATATGTTGCAAAATATGCAGTTTGCCGGACAAGAAGGTGCTCTAACTTTTGTGGAGGGCAATTGTCCAACGCTTCGGATTTACTAATTATTTCAGGACCCATTAACTGAGGTCTAAGAAAAGCAGTGAGGTCTCTCTCATTATGTAATTATAGTTAATGTGCTGGAATGCTTATCCCAGTAATTAAAACCCCTCCTCTTTTTTTGGCAAGGAGGGGAAAGAAAATGATTGTTGAAAGTAATGTAATATAGTGGCAAATAGACTGAGCTCATTTAGAAATTTAGTAAACAAGTCACTGCTCTCTAAGATTCAGCCGGTAAGCACACATTTTCATTAATGCTAGCCTACCTAATTCATGTTGTAAATTATTACTGAAATAAGTAACATGCTTGGAATACTTGAAATATAATATATAAATGTTGTTCTTAGGTATACTCTTATTTTATCTGATTAAGGAAGCTAGAGAAATTATGGAAACACAGAAAAGTTTGTTCAAACATCTGCCTTGAGAAACCTTTTCATTTTGAAACCATGGTAATGCCTTTTTCAAAATGCCATGCTAACATAAGTTGATGATGAAGATGTGAGTATGTGTTTGTGGGGGTGTATATGTCTGTGACTGTTTTTGTTTTGTTCTGGTATGTATTCAGCACTTCATGTTTCTGAAAAATTATTTGTCCATTTTGGTGACAATGGTTGTTCTTAGAAATGCTGTACTTAGAAATATTGATGCAACTGGGCTTATATTTATAATTTTGATATTGCCAGATCAGCCGTATTAACCCTGGCAATCAATGGGATGACAGATATTGTAGCCAAATTCAGGCTCACATCCAGCCTGAATGTATCACATCAAGGATCCAGAAAGTTGAACTGTGTCATATAGTCTTGACATACATACAGCCCAAAACATTTGATGGAGAGCTCTATTACACAGAAAAGTGACTGAACATCATTCATTTTCAATGCAATCCTTGGAATATCTGACACACACGGATGATATATTTGCACAGTGTTACTTGCTACTTTTTCAAATGAACTATTTCTTAGCTTATTACAAAATCCCTTTAAAGGGGATTAAATCTCATGACTGAAAACACAGAAACAAATGTGGAACCATCAATATAATTCCAGAAAAATAAGCTACCATTAGATTTTTGCATAACAAACTATGGTTATTCTCCTATAGTACTATATTTTGAAATAGCTGTTGCTATTATGAATGTACACTTAAGATGGTTAGCATCTGTACATACTGTGGAAATAATAAGATTGCCATTCATCGCTTATGCTGAAAAATTTAGTCAATTTGTCATTTGAGAGCCTAAATTAGTGCTGCCAAATTATAGTTTTACTATTGTATTCTATGTATTTTTATATCATTTTATTCTGAATGTAGATATAATTTCAGTTTTGTGTGCTGCCAGCATTGTATCACATGACAGACAGTATAGAAATAATCTAAATACGAAGCAATATGATAACATCAGCATATATTGTACATATGTATTGTACTTCAGGAACAAAAATGATGTTTCTATCTCAAGTGACTTACAATTTTTATATCTACAGTGGAAGAGATAAAAAGTAGACAAAAGAAAAGAGAGAATGAACTGAGCAATCCTATCAACAAAAACGGTAGCTAACATCTAGGCTGAGGTTATTAACAACCTAATGAGTTGGAAAAAATATCTTCTGTTGTATTATAGATATCTGAATTTTTCTAAATGTAGCCTAGACAAATTTAATTTGAAAAATGCTAATGACATTTCTCACCATCATTTCATTCCCCCCCTAAATGGAAACAATTTCAGCATTACTGAGAAAGTAAAAATGTTTTTTTTAAACTAAATAATCTGATGGGATTTCATCTTCACTTTGCCTGTTTCATTGCTTCATCCTTCTAGCAGCTGAACTTAAGTGATTGCCTTCTTTCCTTAACTACATTCACCTTCAGTCAAAGATGTTTGAATGTTTCCATAACTAAATCCCTCCTCTACTAAAAAGGTCACCCTGCAGTGTGTTGAGGAAATGTGTTAAATTCAAGGAGAAGAAAAATACAGGGTAGTTTCCAAAAGCAACCATCTAGGATGAAGGACAAAATTACTTCCCTGTATTTGGAAAGATGTGAATTATATGGCTAGAGACTTTTAGCATCTCCTTGAAACCACAAGATATTTAAATTTAGCTTGTAAAAGTCAGTCACTGTCCCTGACCAGCTGCATATTTATCAGGCTGCCTCTCCAATAGGATGACTCTTTAACACTGACACAGTGTTTACATAAAAAAAATGCACAAGTGCTCCTGATCAATTGCATTTGACTCGCTTGTTATTTCTAGTCTTGCGAAACAATTGATTGGCAAATGTCTGTTTTATGTATATATGCATGTATGTCAGCAGTATTTGACAACTGTCACCTGGTCTCCAAACCTCTCTTTCAAAAGAAGGTTGTGGAGTACTTGGTGGAAATCCAAGTGCAGAGTACCAGACTCTCTGGACAATTTTCAGTCTGGGTTCAGGCCTGGGGATGGGGCAGAGATAGTGTTGGTTGCTCTAATGGATTATCTTTGTTGGGACCTAGATGGGGATAGTGCACCCATCTTGGTCCTTTTGGATCTCTCAATGGCTTTTTACACCGTTGACAAAATAAAATGTAATAATAGAAATAAACAGGACAAAACAAGACAAGAGAAGGTGCAAGCATATGCTTACTTATGATTGTGTTTGGAGGCACCAGCATGAACAGATTTCTCCTTAGAAACAGTTGCAAACCTGGCAAAAACATTATCTTCAGTAGAAAGCATAAGAACAATGATTTTCTAATTATCTCACCAATAACATTTGTTATTTGCAGATGGTTATTTAAAAGTAAAAGTGGCTTCCTTTGTTAATCACAGTGTTGTGGTCTCACAATCACTTCAGCTGCTAACACTAATAAAGAAAACATTATAAGTAGGGAAAGAAAAGGGGGCGTGGTGGCTCAGTGGGTAAGATGCCAGGCTTGTTGATCGGAAGATTGCAAGTTCGGAGGTTCAAATTCCTAGCCCTGCATGCGGAGTGAGCTCCCGCACTAGCTCCAGCTCTTGCCAACCTAGCAATTTGAAAGCATGCAAATGCAAGTAGATGAATAGGTACCACTTCGGTGGGTAGGTAACAGCGTTCCGCGCGTTTCATGCAGCCAAATGACCGTGGAAGTGTCTTCGGACAACGCTGGCTCTTTGGCTAACAAACGGAGATGAGCACCGGCCCCTAGAGTCGGACACGACTGCACAAATGTGCGGGGGGTACCTTTACCTTTACTAGGGAAAGAAAACTTATTTAAATATCTACAAAATACACACAGATTTTAATTGATAAAGCAACAAATTCTTGAATATCTTAAATGAGTAGGGCATTGTACATATGAGAAATGAATAAAATAAGTCGAAATGAACAAGCTAGCTGCACTGATTAAGGGCCAATAATATGTAAATTGCCTGCCCAGCTCAAGAGGTGAGAGTGTATTTCTGTTTTGTTGAATTCTTATGTGAATATGTTCTTATGAAAGCTGAAAATGAAATCAGTTGAAGATTTATTTCTTATCGTTCCAATAAAGTTTCAGCCTTGTGATCAAGCAAGACTTGGGGATTTAAATAAGGTAAGACATATAAGGGAAGAAAACTCAAAGGGAAAGGTATGTAAATGAAACCAGTTCAGTGCAAGAGTACAGAACCAAGATCCTCCAAACGTTTCTAACTCCAGCCTTCATTTTTCCTCACTATTGGCCATGCTAGCTAGGTGTGCTGGCTCGCCTCCAGAACAGATTGGAGAGTCTTGGCAGTCGGCCAGAGGTAAGGAATGCAGCCCAGAGTCACTTTGCAAGGATAGCCAAGAGAGAGACAAACCAGTAATCTGTGTGCCGATAGTCAAAGGAGTGAAGCAAAGAGTAGTCAGTAATCCAAACCGGGTCAAGGAGTCCAGAAATCCGGGTAACGATAATCCAAACAGGGTCAGGAACGCAGGCAACAAGACAGGATACCAGAGTGGTTGCGAAGCCAAAATGCAACGTTGCTCCCACAACTCCCTCACTGCTTTGTTGGTAATTTATCAGGAGCTCAGGAGCTGTCCTCTGGGTCCTGCAAAGACTCTCCCTGCCCTCTGCGTAACTCCCTAGCAGCCAGCCGAGCACTTTTCCTCCTGTCCTTTAAGGCGAGGCGCACACGCCTCTGCCTCTGCCCTTTGGGGGATTCAGGTGAGCTGGGAGGCTGATGGGATCCAGCTGGCTGCTGGCTCGAGGGTGGGGACAAACCGCAATCCCCAGCTTGCTCCCCTGTAGCCTCGGTTGCTGGCTGCTGGCTAGAGGGTGGGGACAAACCACCATTCCCAGCTTGCTCCCCTGTATCCTCAGGTATTGCCAACTCCTGCAGTGCTGGGTCATTGTCTGGGACCGTGCCTGCATCTGGGGCCTCGCCTGGCTCAATCCCTTGGAGGTTTGCCAGGGGCAGCTCGTCTTCTGACTCCTCACTGAGGCCCTGGGGCAGAGGCTGAACCAGGACACTAGGCCTGTTGGGAGTTGATGTTCAGCAGGAGGGCCACAGGTCGCCTATCCTGAAACCAAGGGATGATCCAGGGAGAATTAAATATTCTAAACAAGATGTTGGAAGAGAGAAAGAGTGTATGAGCATGGTATCTATGTATAGTCGAAGGCTTTCACAGCCGGAATCCGATGGTGTTTGTGGGTTTTCCAGGCTGTGTGGCCATGTTCTGGCAGTTTTGGTTCCTAACATTTCGCCAGTAGCTGTGGCATCTTCAGAGGACAGGAGCACAGCTAGAAGATTCTGTGCCCAAGTGGAGGGTGTGTGTTCCTGCTGGTGTTTATAGCTGCTGAGAGGGTATGTGTCTTCTGTGGGTCATTTACAAGAGATTGGGAGAGGGTTCTTTGTGGTGATTAGGGGGTGTAGTGCTGTCGTGTGTGGGATTAGCACATCTATTGTGTGAGTTGTTTGTATATTTCTGTGGTTGAGTAGAGTTCGTTGACCTTTTACAAGCTGTGTTTTTCAGGACTGGCAGCCAGGTTTTGCTGATCTTTAGGCTTTCTTCTTTTTTATTGAAACTTTGTTGGTGTTTATGTATTTCAATGGCTTCCCTGTATAGTCTAACATAGTGGCTGTTGGTCTTGTCCAGTATTTCTGTGTTTTCAAATAAGATTTGGTGACCAGTTTGTTTGAGAGCACGTTCAGCTATTGCAGATTTTTCAGGTTGCTGTAGTCTGCAGTGTCTTTCATGTTCTTTTATCCTGGTGTGCATGCTGTGTTTTGTGGTCCCAATGTATACTTGTCCACAGCTGCAGGGTATGCGGTAAACTCCTGCAGCGGTGAGGGGGTCCCTTTTGTCTTTTGCTGATTTTGACATTTGTTGTATTTTTCTGGTGGGTTTGAAGACTGTTTGGAGGTTATGTTTTTTCATTAGTTTTTCCATGCGGTCCGTGACTCCTTTAATGTAGGGCAGAAATATTTTGCTTGTGGGGGGCTGTTTTTCTTCAGTTGAGTGCTGTTTTTTTGGTTTGATAGCTCTCCTGATTTCATTCTTGGAGTAGCCATTTGCCTGTAGAGACCAATCCAAATGGTTGAGTTCAGAACTGAGAAATTGAGCTTCACAGTTCTGATTTGCGCGATCCACTAGTGTTTTGATGATGCCTCTTTTTTGTTGTGGGTGGTGATTGGAATTTTTTTGTAGATACCGGTCTGTGCGGGTGGGTTTTCTGCAGATTTTGTTTCCTAATTGCAGGTCCGGTTTGCGTATGACCATGACATCTAAAAATGGTAGTTTGCCTTCCATTTCTTTTTCCATGGTGAATTGTATATTTGGGTGAATGCTGTTGAGTTGGTTCAGGAATTTCTCTAATTCTTCTTCCCCATGACTCCAAATGGTGAAGGTGTCGTCCACGAACTGGTACCAGACTGTTGGTGTGAGGGGTGCCGATTCTAAAGCCTGTTTTTCGAAATGTTTCATGTAGAAGTTTGCTATAACCGGGCTGAGGGGGCTTCCCATGGTGACTCCATCTGTTTGTTTGAAAAGGGTTTCTACATTCAGTATACTTGAATGGTGCATAGCAGAAGTTTGTTGTAGGTAAAATCCTGTTCCATGTTCACATACAGTTTGATTGGGATCTAACTGTATATTTTCTGCAGCTGTATCTCTGCTAGCTGAATGTGTCTCTCTATACCAGATAGATGAGAGTGGGTTAAAATTTCCTGTTTAAAAAGCAACAGCCAAAAAGCTCCATACAAATTAGCAATGCCTGTGCCAAGTGGTGAAAGGAAGACTTGCCTGTGTTAATTGTAACGTAGCTCTGCTTGTTACCATATACTTCTCAGCAAAAGAGACCTTTTTTAGTTTGGTGGGCTTTCCATAAAGGTCACTATATCCTTTAACACTACATCCATTTTTGAAAATAAACAAGATGACACAATCTCCTAAACAAAACTCAGCAAAGGAAAATGTTCTCACTGTGGTTGAAATGTTTTGTTAACAAGGAGTGCTTCAGAAAGTAAAGTTCTCACAGAAACATCAAAAAGGTCAGAATGGAAAAAATTGCCTGTATTCCCACTTCCAGGATTGCTTCACTTAATATTTTCAAAGACATGATTTTCAGGTTTTTTTTCCCCCCGTTACTAAGATTTCTGCTCACTGGCTCATTTGGAAATGAAGCCACTGATCCAAGTTGACTTCAGTTTAGAATACACACCGTTATGCTATTAAACATACAGTAAGTAGGTTCTGGGAAATGAACAAGTTTCAGTGAAGTATTTCTAACAGCTTAGACTATTCGGATGATGAAAGTCTGTTTCCATATATTAAACATTAAAGTTCTCATCAAGGAAAATTCATTCTTTCTGTCTTGTCCATGTAGTATTTTTGTCTCAGCTGCCCATTCGAGCAACTTAAAAGTTACCATAGTTCAATCTCCTATAACTTAGCTCTATAAATAGAAAACAAACATTGCCACTCTACCTGGGCACAGAGATCGCTTCTGTCTGTGCTCCTGCCCTCTGAAGATGCCGGCCACAGATGCTGGCGAAACGTTAGGAACCACAACTTCCAGAACACGACCACACGGCCCGGAAGACTCACAACAGCCATCGAACTCCGGCCATGAAAGCCTTCGACAATACATTACCATAGTTCAATTTGTACTAGGCTGCCAAACTAACTTAGCCAGGAATTACACTTGTTAGGGGTATTAGGATGGGAAAGATGGTCTGTTCCATTCAAGAGATTAATTGTTCTATACTCAATAAAGGGTTATGCTCCACTCTATAATGGATATACCAAGAATATAACCATTTTTTTCTTTATTATTTCTAATTAAAGAAGAAACAAAAATATGTGTTTTTCCGATTGATTGATTGATTTGCCAGCCTGAGGATCATGTTGAAAATGTGTAAGGTCAACCACTTGTGTATTTGTCCTTGTCCAACATGACCGGAAATAGCAAGCTTAGGCAAGTTCAGTTGTAACTTTTCCTAATCAGAGGGAAACAGTCTGTGGAGCCTGGGATAAAAAAGGATGGGTGCAATTCCTAACATTCTTCTAAAAGTTGTCTTTAAACTGCATTTTTTTTTCAAATGAGAGAAGGTGGGAATAGTTTAAGACATGGAACATAATCACGTACATCACAATTAATTAATTTAATTAATTACACATAAAACATGGGTGGAACTTTGAGCACACTAACACAGGGTCTGACTGTTAACCAAATACCTGGATAAACAAGTATGACCTAAACAGCTAATTAAATCAAATGTTGCTTTTGTACTGATCCTACCCATTTTTTGGAATGTGCCTCCCAACATGATGCTCAAAGATGAAGTGTCGCTCTCTGCTGAAAAAGTTACACACCCTGTCCTTCCTTCTCATGGCTAGGAAGTCTCTGCTCCAGTTCCCATTTCCAAACAAAACGAAAGACAAGCATTAAATGTCATTGCCTCCATTTTTACTGTACCTATCAGAGATTTCTCTACCCTCCAGCCTTCCTTGTCTTTTGGTAGATCAACCTTCAACATTCTAAATATATACATTTTTGTCATGTACTATGTATAAAGAACCTGCTTCAGAGGATTGGATATAATACACACAATGTAATATTGTGCCTTTATGACACATAGTGTTATATCAGGCATCAGACTGTACAATAATCAAAACTCCTGAACTTGTACATAAATTTTCTGATTTCAAATTAGAGTTCTTGTTCTGTGGATTGTCTGTTCTGTGTTATAATTTCAGGGTTTATAGAAATCCTAAATTAATTTTATGATCTTGTATGCTGTTCTAGGGATAACTTTTGATCCAGATTATAGAATAGAAATATAATAACTAGTGCTCAGATATGTAGTGTTAAATAATGTGATCTATATGTAATGAACAAAGAAACTAAAGACACATTGGCCATAAAAGAGCTATATATTATTTTCTTTTCTACCATATACTTAGAATCAATGGCCATAATTAAGTTTCAAGAGAATTTGTTTTAGCAGTTAATAGCATCCTGAAAAATCTAGGACTATCGATCTTTTACAGCTTGTAGTGCTTTTTTCAGACTAACAATATTTGATAGGACAGTGCAAGGAGAGGAATGAATGACAGAATGGCAGTGTTTTAAGCCTGTTGACAAAGGAATCCTTTCTGAACAGAAGCTTGTGGAGTAAATTAAATGGAACCAAGATTCACACTGAGAGGATGATATACTGTAGCTATAGTTACTTTGGTCTTGGGTTCTAGGTTTTACTGAACAGTGTGACAAAATCAACCAAATGAGCTCTTCTCAGTTGCAAACTGATTCAAACATGAACAAGATGAGGCTTTCTCCTCACAAGCAGCTTTTGCTTTCTTTCAATTTACCTGTGGATGAGCAAAATTATTTGTCAAACAATTACAGTTGCCATAAACTCAGTGGACAGGAAATAAAGCAGCAATGATTACAGGGCAAGGAATTCATGGATAAATGCAGCATAATCTTCCTACAGTAAATATGATGGTATGTAAAACAAGCATTCATTTATGTCTACCAGCCCATCCCTATTGTTTTCCCTGTCTGTGTGGTATGTAACATATCTTGAAAAACAAAAGATTCTGGATGGACTGTCAGTGACTTTTCTGTACCAGGATCCGTTATTATGTGTATTGGACTCCCATAATCCTCAGACATCGTAACATAAACATGCTGTTGGGGATTATGGGAATTGAAGCAACATATAAAAGGGTGCTAGTTAGGGAAGTGTGTTGTGGTCCTGGCACCATTCTTTACTTCACTCTTATGTATGTGTTTGTGTATGTATGTTTGTGTAAACACACATATACACACACATAGACATATTTATACAGTACATACAATAATCATAATACATAATTATTATTATATAATAGTTTTTAGGTAATGATCGTTTATATGCTACTTCAATCTTTATTGACTCTGAGCAGCTTACACAACCTTTTCATACATAGGATCAAAACAACGTGTATGAAAAAAGAAACCATAACATCATTAATTACTTATTAGCAAAGAAACATGGAGGGCCTTTGCACAACTTCGCGTTGTCTGCCAGTTGCACCTGTTCTTGAACCAAGGGGCCTTACTCATGGTCATTCATGCCCTGGTCACCTCCCAGTTGGACTACTGCAGTGTGCTCTCCATGGGGAGTATCCAGAAACTGCAGCTGATGCAGAATACGGCAGTATGGGCAGTTATGTGAGTTTCTGGTAGAACACATGTTACACCTCTGCTTCATGAACTGCATTGGTTACCAGGCTGTTTCCGGGTCCAATTCAAGGTGCTGGTGTTGACCTTTAAAGCCCTTCATGGCATGGGACCGGGTTATTTGAGGGACCACCTCTCCCCAATTTCATCTGCCCTTCCCACCAGATCCAGCAGAGTGGGTATGTTACGGGCTCCGACATCAAGGGAGTTACCCTTGGCGGGCCCTAGGAAGTAGGCCTTCTCTGCTGTGGCGCCCACACTGTGGAATCTTCTGCCCCCAGAGGTGAGGTCGGCCTCATCCCTCCTGAGCTTTCGAAGGTCTCTCAAGACCTGATTATGCCAGCAGGCTTGGGGACCCCAGGGGACGGGTGAACTAGTGAGGTGGCTCCATTATTAACACCCCTTTGCCTATAATTTTCCTTTTCTGTTTTAGTTTTGCTTTTATAGTTTTTAATGTTTTAAATTATTATTATTAATATTATTATTATTAATATTATATCATGGTTTTTAGGTAATGATCGTTTATATATTTACTGTTTTACTGAATTATTGTACACTGCCCAGAGTCTCTTTTGTGAGATGGGCGGCCATATAAATGTGATTAATAAATAAAATAAATAAATAAATAAACAATTATATTAACAAATACAACCTTACTGCAAGTACGTACAGCTATCCATCTGTGAAGCCTATTGAAATAGCGGGGTTTTCACAGCCTTCCTAATACCTAAAAAGGTTGGAGCTGAACAGATCTCAGGAGAAATGCTGTTCCAGAACAGGGGAGTAGCAACTGAAAATTCAAATCCATTTAGGAAATTAAGTTCAGGATAATTCTTTAAAATGTTATATTCAGTTCTGGATGAAAAAGCTAAATAATCTTATACCTATTAACTCTGACATTTTAAATCATAGTTAATACTAATATAATACTTCTGTTTTTTAAATCTTCAATGGTCTAAGTGATCTAAACATTAGAGTATTAATAATCTTTATTCAATACTGTACAAATACCACTGTATTGAAATAATATAATGTATTACGTATGTTTCACAACATTATAAAAAATAAATTAAAAAAAGAGCTTTACCTTTTGGTTATATCCAGAATCATGTCCCCCTCCAGGCCTTAAAGCACAACTATGGTTTTAAAATAAAAGTGTGAATCCTGCCCACTTCTGGCAACACGGATCGGGAGAAAAGACTGTGCCAAACCCAGATGGCATCAGATGGCATCTCCCACAAGGTGGCAAAGGAACCTGGCCAAGGACTAGTTATCCTAACCTCTTTTTTCCTAGTAATTTTATTGAAAATTAAAACAATACAAACTAATACAAACTAAAAAAATAGAAGAATAAAAAGAAAAATAGAAGGTGCAGAAAAGAAAAAAAGAAAGAAAAAAGAAAAGAAAAGAAAAGAAAAAAAGAAAGAAAAATTAGAATATAATAAAGAAATGACTCCCCCCTTCATCACAACAAATATAAACAATTTTAGTAACATATCCCCTTCTCTTAAAATACAACAAAAGATTTATTCTTCCCATATCTCATCTCTTATCTATAAATAAATCCTTAAAGCCTCATCTTCAGTTCTGATGTCAGCAAAAGTCCATTAAGAGTTACCAGAGATAACAACATATCTATTTTAACCTTGATCAAATAAACCAACTTTATACTCCTTCCTCTTACTTTTAACAATCTTGATCTTCAAATAATGTCCTACCTAGAACTTGATTTCATTTTTTCTTTGTCCCTTCTCACAAAATTCTTCAAAACTTTAACAAGCCTCTTTTGTAAATCCAATATAGGAAAATTATCCAGGTCACTCTCTTGGTCTGTTATTTGTATATCCCTTTTAATTATTAAGAGATCTGCTGGTTTCTTTTGTATGTCCAGTGTAACATCTTTTTCCATGTCATTCTTGTAGCCTGTCATTTTTAAATCTGAGGAGCAACTGTCTGGATCACTTATGGGTGATCTCAAGTCCTCTCCTTGTCCAGAGAGAGTTACTGAAAAGCCACTCTACTCGCCGGCTCTTTATTCTGCCACAGTCATCCGCTCTGCTGTCTTCAATCTGCCATTTCTTCCCTGAAAGTCACAGGAAATTAAATTCAGGATTAATGTGACATGGGAAGCTAACCAATAACGTTCTAGTTCAGGTTTCTAGTTGCATTTTGTTAACTGGTTTGGACAGAAATGGCCAACATAAATGAAATGTCTGTCTGTTGTCCTGGGTGGCGATATGCCAAAGATATCTTTTAACAGAGTATCAATAGAAAAAAGAGTGAGCTTCAGCAGCCTAAAGGGTTCTGTCAGATATTTCCTTGTGGGGGGAGATGGGCGGTGATATAAATTATAAATAATAAATAATAAAATAAATAAATTTCAGCCTGCACACCTACACACCATTACGAAGAAGTAAGATTGACTGAATGTTGAGTACATATGTTAGGAGTATGCAAGAAAAGGTGCTGTTCTCTTGCTTTTAAAAATTATTGTTCTATTTTGTTCTATTACATTTGATGATGTGGTTATGCAAAGATATTTGTCTTTCACATGCTTCCAGCAACATGTATTCTACAAGTTTACTACCAAGTAATATATATACTACTAAAAACTCAGGTAACTTTAGAAGGAATTTAGACATTTCTAAGCAGTCACAATGGTAGGTTTTCTCTCCAGAGTGCATCGTATAGTAAGCCACCAATGACTTAACTGTCCATGGACAAAAATGTAATTGTACTGCACCATGCATCATCACTGTCATCATCATCATCATCATCATCATCATCATCATCATCATCATCATCATCTTTCCAACACCAGGTAGGCTTAGCGGTCCTTTTTATCCCCCTGACTACATTTCAGAATTTGTCATTTCTCTCCCTACTTCTGTACTGAATGTGGCTGCTTCTAAGGAGTGAAATGCAATCTACTTTATAGAGGACAATAGTATATTTAAAGAGTTGTCAGAGCACTGTCTTTCAAGGATTAGCAGAGGTCAGCTTGCTGCTTGAAGGCATCATCTGCTTGAAGGGCTGTCTAGTTCAGTTCTGCCTTAGATAAAGAACTAAAAGAAGAGAAATATGAGTGCTAAAGTTGCCCATCAACAATCAGTCTCTGGACAGCAATAAGTTATATTTTAATTTATAAAAAATAGCATATGTATATTAGCATGCTCTTTTGAGCACTGTTTTGGTGATGCCTAAGGGGTAAACTAGGGGCGTGGTGGCTCAGCGGGTAAGACGCCAGGCTTGTCGATTGAAAGATCGCAAGTTCGGAGGTTCGAATCCCTAGCCCCGTGTGACAGAGTGAGCTCCCGCACTCGCCCCAGCTCTTGCCAACCTAGCAATTCGAAAGCATGCAAACGCAAGTAGATTAATAGGTACCACTTCGGTGGGTAGGTAACAGTATTCCGCGTGCATCATGCCGGCCACATGACCGTGGAAGCGTCTTCGGACAACGCTGGCTCTTCGGCTAACAAACGGAGATGAGCACCGGCCCCTAGAGTCGGACACGACTGCACAAATGTGCGGGGGGAACCTTTACCTTTACCTTTAAGGGGTAAACTACAATAGCAATACCAAAGCAAGGATCAGTCTGTATAGTTCTGTCTACTATTAGTAACTTTTAGAAGCAATAAGGGGGGGAAAAAGACTACTGCAAGTATAAAAAAATAACTTAGGTTTTTGTTTGTTTGTTTTTTAATCAAAACGAAAAGCCCACCCACTGTGGGCTGTTTTCCTCCTTCTTTGGATTCTCTTGAGTTAGAGCAGCTTTCAGTGCTGGGACCACATTTTGAACCCAAAGATTGATCTACTGTTGAGCAAGTAGTCAATTATAGTTTCAGTGAACTTAGCAGGAACCCTGGTAAAAGACTCGTAACAGTTGGCTGTCTTCCAAAAAAGGCTCAAGCAGATTTTAAATAAGGTCACGGTGATGAACTATGACTAAGCTGATGCTTGAGCATCCTGCTCCTCTTTCGGAAGCCAAATATCTCTAACTTGACCTCTCTAAAATGGCTTCCCACCAGAACATAGACAAAGTGTTTTCCCAACAGCAAATAAATCATTTTCTAGAGCTCTGCTTTTCTAGGTTTTTGGTAGCTGTTCTTTCAGTGAGGCAGGATTCTTTTTTTCTCCTCACTTCAAGGACAATCTATACAAACTCTCACATCTTCTGAAATAGTTACTCATTCAAACTTTATTTTGCATTCTCTGGCAACTACAGGATGGTACTTCAAAGAGCACTGATGAATATTAAAATGTATATTGGATTTTTTTTCATTTTACTTTAAAATATCCATTTTCATATTTGAACAACTATCATTTATAGCAGCTGCGTTGGATGTGGGAGAAGTCCAAAAGTATGAGCAATCAAATGTTGGCATTTCTCCAACATCAAATGTGTTTTAGAGAAGAAAACAAGTAGAGTGAGAAACTTTCAAACATCATTACATGGGTTTCACAAAAAGCATTTTTCTGGTTTTTTTAAAAAACTATATTATAGGAGAATTCTGCTCCAGCTGTTACATTCATCAGCCTATCCTCGGTTCTTTATTAATGTATTATTATTTTTATGTGCAGCTTATTTTTTCCCCTCTGTTTTTCCTTACTGATTGCTACATCAAAAAAAAAAAAGCATTTGAGATCTGCTGCTGGCATTCCTAGAAGCATCAGGCAGTCTGATCATATCCTGTAATGAGGTGTAAAAAGGTAAAGGTACCCCCCGCACATTTGTGCAGTCGTGTCCGACTCTAGGGGCCGCTGCTCATATCCGTTTGTTAGCCAAAGAGCCAGCGTTGTCCAAAGACGCTTCCATGGTCATGTGGCCGCATGACATGTGCGGAACGCTGTTACCTACCCACCGAAGTGGTACCTATTAATCTACTTGCATTTGCATGCTTTCGAATTGCTAGGTTGGCAAGAGCTGGAGCTAGTGCGGGAGCTCACTCCGCACGCAGGGCTAGGGATTCGAACCTCCGAACTTGCAATCTTCCGATCGGCAAGCCTGGCGTCTTACCCACTGAGCCACCACACCCCTTTAATAATAATGAGTAATATATAGTATAATAATAATAATAGTAATGAGGTGTACTGGTGGGAAATGAGATCTATGATATTATTATTATAGCTGAATTTGTTGCCTTTGACTGGGACCATATGTTCTTCTCCCTTCTACTTAGGAGTCTGTAAGTGGTAGTTACAGGGCAAATTTTGATTTGAAGTTTTTGGCTTCTGGTCTAGTTTACAAGGACTTTTGAGTTTATCATTAGCTGGAAGTTGGGAGCTTTCCCATTAGTACCCTTAAAAGATGTTTTCTGGTAAAAGTAGCTTACATCCTAGTCTCTTTCATTCTAGTTACAGATTTGAATACCTCCCTCATCATACTCTACCAGTACACACTGAATGCTATCCCTAATTTGTCCAGTTCCATTCAAGTTTTGATTAAAACCATTTGAACTGACCACATTGGAGCTTCCTTACTTCCTGATGATTTCTTGTTGGACCTGGATATGGCTGCTAAACTTTATAACTGAACAGTTTACTGGAAAATCACTAACATCATGACAAATTACAGACAAAACAAGAATTGTGGAACAAAGAAGTGGAAAACGCACTTTCCATAGTAGAACAAAATGTGCTCTGCATGCATTCAGAACTTTTTTGCTGGAGTTAAATCTGAGAGAGTCATATAAGAAAAATTACTGTATTGTGCCTTCTATACACCCACACACACACGTGCAAAGCACTTGTTTGAAAATCACAGAAAGCTCCCCAGAAGATCTTGTCATACTAAAAGGCCCCAAAGTCCTCTAATCCACATGGTATGACGTTGTTTAGTTGTAATCAAACTTTGGCTGAATTAAATTCCTACCCTAACTTGGGTCTGCAATCCACTTTTCTATTGACTGTTCATAGACTGCATTGTCTTGCAATTCGCTAGGTCTGGTCAAAAAGATGTACATCTGGATGAGACTGCAGTTCTGACTGGAAATTGGGAAGCCACTGCTCTATGCTTCAGTGGGGTACTTGGCCTATTAGAACAATATACAATACTGTCATGCAGCAATGGGCAGAATCCAACCCTGGTTATAAACTGGCCTGAGGCCATGTATTGGTCTATGGGGCCTTGACCTTTTGAAGCCCTGTCCATCCTCATCAGATGTTCCCCATCTTTCATGCTATGGCCATTGCAATGCTACTGGTGTTCCTACAGAAACTGATCTTCCAGCAGCCATTTCCCCCCATTTCTCACAAGGGAGGCTCTCAATCATTTCAGGGAAGGAAACTGCTACTTCAGAATGGATGATTCTGGACTTCCGGTGGGAAATGGCAAACTGAACAACCTTGCCTGCGAGCTCTGTGGGCAGAATTGGCAGTGTGGCAGGGTTTTTTTTGGGCACAGGAAGGTTTTTCTGTAGCCCCAAGTGTTTTTCCGGATTAAGGAAAATGCTGAGAATCGACCCATTTGTCCTCCAGACGGTGAGTTGCAGCCAAGAGATCGTGGACAGTGTCTACGACCGAGTGGTAAGACTTCACCGGGAGGCTGGGATTCCATCTCTTTCTGAGCCACGCGTGCAACCCCTTAAAGGGGAAGTAAGTCCTGCCTTCCCATTTCTTAAGCACCCAATTTTTTTTTAAGTTTTGTACCATAAGAGAAGCTTTTCATAGTAAGAAAAAGCGGAATCTCTTAGTGAATATAGTTATTTTTGGAGATTTTTAACTATATAAAAAAGTTCTGGCTTGTTTTCCCATCTGGATTGTATTGAGGGCTGAAACTGTAAGATTGACTTTCCGTTGCTATCTTCGGTGCTGAATTTGAAGGACAGAATGTTTTCCTACACGTTGTTTTTGATTTCTTATTTTAAACTCTTGGTTTTCTGTTTACTTTCTTTGGGTTGTCTGCTAGTATATTTTCCTTTGTTAATTTTGGATTTATTCACTAACCTCTATTTCTGTGAGTTAACTCTTTAGGGGGTGTTGTAATTTACTGTTTGAACTATGGAAGATTTTAAAGAAGACTTCATAGAATTTTGTCGTCAGCAAAAAGAGATTTTCTCAAAGGGTTGTCAAGTTATTTTGCAGACTGTTTGGGACATTCAAGATGAGATTCTGGCTAAAATGGGTAAACTATATGAAAATATTGTGATGGAAGAAGAAGCTGGAAAAGATGGTGATTTTACTGCTGTGAGGGAGATTAAAGTATTCCCAGCTGAAGACTCTGGATTGGTGTTTAGGGGGTTAAAACGATTGTTTAATTTGGTGTAATGGTTAAATATTTAAATGCCCTGGT
This sequence comes from Charina bottae, assembly GCA_023362775.1. NCBI lineage: Eukaryota > Metazoa > Chordata > Lepidosauria > Squamata > Charinaidae > Charina > Charina bottae. The sequence goes on from JALMGJ010000005.1 coordinate 26,039,335, forward strand.
ATATTTTTAGGAGGGGTAAAAATTAAGAATATTTAATTGGACTGATAATGAGGTTAATATGATTTTTTTTCCTTTTCTTATGGTTTGGATTAAGATTTATAGGATTATAGATTTGTAAAATGTAAAGAATATTGATAAGATATAATAATATTTTATATTGTTTTTTAGGTTTAATAGGGTTAAGATTGTTTATTATAAAGGCAGACAATTTTTTTTTACAATTTAATGCAGACAGAAGTATATAGAATAGTAGTAGGAAGGAAAAAAATTAAATGGATTGTTTTTTAAGAGGGAGGGAAGTTTGAAGTAGAAATTTTTATATTTCTATATATAATATATATATTATTTTTATATTTTATATTTTGATTCTTTTTTATGTAAGGGGAAGGAGCAATTGTATTAGAGATTTGTATATGTGTTAATGGAAGGATTTATAGAAATAATGTGATCATGGTTTGATGTAGAGGAAGGGTTTCTTAATGGGAATTGCTGTATATTCTTACTATTGAAAGCTGGAAGTCACCTGTATATGTAACTTTCTAAAAGTCTTTTTTTTCTTGTGTTTTTACACTTTTAGTGTTTTTTTCTTTTTTGTCTGTAGTTTTTTTTTGTTTTTCTGTAGTTTTTTATCTTTTTCTTTAAAAATAATAAAAACTTTATCCCCACCACCACCAAAAAAAAAAAAAGAATGGATTATTCTGTAGGAGGAGAGATCAGGGAGAAACCAGTTTTGGATCTCCTGGATTCAAATTATGGTATTCTCCTGGTGAACCCGGCAGCTATACTAGTCCCTTGGAACTTGTGTAAGTATCATTACTATCAAGTGTGTGTGAGGAATCAAAATTCAATAATCCTTAGGAAAAAAGCAAAACTTTTGGAATTAAGGCAGGAGATGGGTCTTGTTGCTCATCCTGAGTTCTACTCAATCTTTCTTTGCCTACTTGCAACCATATACTTATGAATATCTCAGTGGATATGAAAATGTTCTCTTATATATCTCTTATATATCTTTTATATCTTATATAAAATGTTCTCTTATAGCATCTGCAAGAGAAAATCGCTCAGATTCATTCTAAGTTGGACTCTATGCGTGATACACGGTCTGGGGAGATGACGGAGACACGTACTTACTCTGTTATCTGGGAACAGTTCGGTCCTGTTGGACCTGAGGAAGTGGACAGAGTCCTCCGGATTGTGAAGGCCACCACTTGTTATCTAGATCCATGTCCCTCCTGGCTAGTAAAATCGGCTCGGGAGGTGACTTATGGTTGGGTCCAGGCGATGATCAATGCATCTCTGGAGGAGGGGGTGTTCCCAGCAGCCTTTAAGGAGGCCCTGGTGCACCCCCTCCTCAAGAAGCCATCCCTGGACCCTACTGTTCTGGACAATTTTCATCCAGTCTCCCACCTTCCCTTTTTAGGGAAGGTGGTGGAGAAAGTGGTGGCGTCGCAACTCCAGAGGATTCTGGATGAAACGGATTATCTAGACCCCTTTCAGTCAGGTTTCAGGCCGGGATATGGGATGGAGACTGCATTGGTCGCGCTTATGGATGATCTCTGGCAAGGACGGGATGGTGGTAGTGCATCCATCCTTATCCTTTTAGATCTCTCAGCGGCTTTTGATACCATCAACCATGGTATCCTTTTGGGACGGCTCAGGGAGTTGGGGGTGGGCGGTGTGGTGTTGCAGTGGTTCGCCTCCTTCCTCCAGGGCCGTTCCCAATCAGTGATGATAGGGGAGGAGAGATCTGACCCACGGCCCCTCCTGTGTGGGGTGCCACAGGGTTCGGTGCTCTCCCCTCTCCTGTTTAACATCTATATGAAGCCACTGGGTGAGATCATCCGTCACCACGGGATGAAATACCATCTATATGCTGATGATACACAGCTGTATATTTCCATCCCGGGTGAAGTAAGTGATGCAGTTGCCACCCTATCTCAGTGTCTGGAGGCTGTGGGGGCCTGGATGGGGAACAACAGGCTTCGACTGAACCCTAGTAAGACGGAGTGGCTGTGGATTGATGGCCGCTCGGGTCCTAGGAAGTTGTCATCTCTGGCTCTAGATGGGGTCGCACTACCCCATTCGGAGCCTGTGCGGAACCTGGGGGTTCTCCTGGACTCACGACTCCTGCTGGAAGAGCAGGTGGCAGTCGTGGCCAGGAGGGCCTTTGCACAACTTCGGATTGTGCACCAGTTACGCCCTTTCCTGGACCGAGATGCCTTCCGAACAGTCACTCATGCCCTCGTCATCTCCCACATAGACTATTGTAATGCGCTCTACATGGGGCTACCCTTGAGGAGTATCCGGAAGCTTCAGCTGGTCCAGAATGCGGCTGCGAGGACAATTATTGGGGCCAGAAGATCGGCCCATGTGACACAGTTGTTACGCGAGCTGCATTGGGTGCCGGTTTGCTTCCGGGTACAATTCAAGGTGTTGGTTATCACCTTTAAAGCCCTACATGGCATAGGACCAGGTTACCTGAGGGACCGTCTCATCCCCAGAACATCGACCCGTCCCACCCGTTCAGCTAGAGAGGGCTTGCTATGGACCCCATCGCTTAAAGAGTTTCACCTAGCAGGGTCAAGGAAGCGGGCCTTCTCTGCAGTGGCGCTCGCCCTTTGGAATATCTTACCCCCGGAGCTGAGGCTGATGTCCTCGCTCCCAGCCTTCCGGAAAGGCTTAAAGACCTGGTTCTGCCGTCTTGTCTGGGTGGGAAACGTCAACAGTTCCTCTTGGGGATGGCTGGCCCCTTGAAGCCTCCCAGTGACTTATTTTAATATTCTTCTTGGAATTTATATTTTGTATTTATGTAATTTTATATATTTTTAATCTCTATTTTGCTGTGCACCGCCCAGGGTCCCCGTTGGGGGAGATGGGCGGTAATATAAATTTAATAAAATAAATAAAATAAATAAATATATACAGCTGCAGTATTAAAAACAGACATGTCAATCAAAACTATGTTGATGGTTTATAAAGGAAAGAATGGTTCACTCTTTTCCACTACTTAACCTCCTCCTTTATTGCTCTCTGCTTAAACTGTTGCTGAAGTGTCTATGAAGGTTCTCAGTCATCCAGGTGGAATTGTCTGTAGCTTGAATCATGTCAACTGGATTTCTATTTTTATTTTCTCAGTGGAAATGTTTCGCTCCTTATCCAAGGAGCTTCTTCAGTCTGAGCAAAGTTAGTAAGGGAATCCTTAAATATGTTTCTAGGTGGCTGTGTGACCTTGCACCTGAGGCTAGGTCATGGTTATTTTGAGATGTTATTTCTAAGTCCCTTTATCATCTATCAGCCACCTAGAAACATATTTAAGGATTCCCTTACTAACTTTGCTCAGACTGAAGAAGCTCCTTGGATAAGGAGCGAAACGTTTCCACTGAGAAAATAGAAATCCAGTTGACATGATTGTTGCTGAAGTCTTTATTCTTTGTTATAGAACAACTATCTGCAAGAAGCATTTGAAATAAATAGAGTTTTTTTTATGGCCAAGTTAGACAAATTTGTAATTTTTTTGCTTATTGTGGCCAGTTTAGAGTGTACCACTCACCAAGTAGCAATGTGTGTTCATTTTTTTTCAACTTGTAAAGCTAGAATTATATGCCTCTTGGTTCCAAGAATGAAATGCAAATATGACCTGCAAATAAATAAACAATTTGTACCATACATGAAAAAGTACTACTAGTTCTTACTTATTTTGATGAAATAAGAGTTGCTTTTGAAATTTATTTCAAGGAAGAAGAGAGGTTAATAGAACTGCTCACAGGTAATATGTAGTGTTCTTGTCCTTATTGAGTTATGAAGTGACCAACATGTTTGCCCGGATGTTCTATCTTTGATTGTACAATTTCTCTCTTGTGATTTGAAGCCTTCCTGTCTGCCCTTGTTTCAATTAGATCTCAAGGGAAGTCATAATGAAGAATCTCCCCCATTGGCTTATTGATATTGTAAAATGTGAATAGCAGGGAGCTTTTAGAGTGATGGAACAATGTGTAACAGAAAACAAAACCAGTTGAACAATAAAGTAAATTTTTTTAAAAAATCACTAAGAGAAATTTGGAAATATCCTCAAGCCAGATGATGATAAGGTAGAAAAACAGAATCCTCTTTTGCTGGGGAAGGAAACTTCTAAGGAAATTTGACACATTATACTAATGAACAAAAATAATATTTTGGTATCAGAAAAAAAATATTTTTATTTACAGTGAATGTTTATTGAGAAGTCCATCCAAGTAAGACTGTTTAGAATTATGGCCTAATATTTTTTCTCTGGACATGTTCTACTTTAGATTTCAAATAATGTTGTGATTTATGAGGTCAGTAATAAGACCAAAGTGACCATGTTCACAGACAAAAAGAGATCTGAGCTAGTAAGTTTGTTGGGCTTCTGGGCATTTAGATCAGTAAGTATCTAATGTACATTCTACATCTAAATGTGAAAATGTTTTCTTGCCCTATGAATGGTTTTCTAGTTCATATGGAGATGTGTTTTATATAAAAATGCCTTAGACTGTTTATAAACTGCTTTTTGATTTACTTACATAAATGAAAATTCATCATGTGAAATAAAGATGACAGATGTCTGGGGGGAGGGGGCGTGTTTTGCTCATGATTGCCATGTTCAGCTGGATACCTTCCTTTGAATTACTAATTATTTTGATGGGGTTCCCAGCATTTTAAATTAAATCTCTTATATAGTAAATGTTTTAAAGGTTTATTAAGACTACTAGCACTGATTTTAAACTATATAGATTAAAAAGTTTTTTTCTTATTAATATCATGAGCAATAAACAAAATACACTCAGCAGATCATCCACAATGCTGCATTACAGGACTTGAAGGATAAAACACTAATCCTTATTTTTCTGACCCCAAATCATGTACTTCTGTCACACTTTTCCTTTTATTTCTCATAACATTTAAACTCTCCTCCCTCCAGTTTTAACAAGTGATTTGGCAATCCGTCACATGTCAGATATGGAGGAATTCTGAGTATGCTCTCATCCTCTTCTATGGTGGTCAAAGCTACAAAGTTCAGTGCAGAGAACAATATTTCAGAATGAATAGTTATAGCAGAGAAGAAAAATGCATGAAGAAAATAGTAGTTTTAATCCCTTACACCTGCAGCTGGAACGCTAAAACTCAAAAACTCTGGGAAGCCACTCTCAATCAATATCAACAATACTGAGTTAGATAGTTCAGTTCAATACATTTATAATAAAAGATTTAACATTTTGTGTGAACTCAGCCACTGTGGTTTGTTCTATAGACCACTGTTAAAACAAATCATGCTTCGCTCAATGTGCAATCCAAGTAATTCAGTTTAAAAGATAATATTTTCAGTATGTTGGTCTCCCCCCCAATACTAACTTTGAGATTATGCCAGTTATGACCATATTCTTCTTATTCTTTCTAACCCAAGAGAATATTGGAAAGAAATTCTGCATGCTCTCCCTGCTGTGGTTTAACTCTGTGGTTGTATGTTTTCATTGCCATGCAAAAATGCTGAATTTCCACTGTATTATGTATTTATGAAAAGAAATGTTTATTTTAATAAATAAATAATTTCAATATTTATAATCTGTTCAATATCAGTGGATCTTGGGTAGAGTACAAATAATGACATACTGACACCACCTCCTGCCATCAAAACAGCAGATTCTAAAATCCAGCATATACAGACAGTAAATTTAGGCCAAGCTATGGATACTAAGAACTAAAATTGGATGAACAGCCAGATCATCACTTGGTGCCAAAATGAAACCAACTTTGGTACTAAGTTGGAAAAAGACATTCATAATCTTTGTTGTTACAGAACCCTAACTTAAAATCGTTTAATTTTATGCTACTTGAATTGCATGCATTTTAATGCTTTTAATCTTTTTTTGCACAAGTTGAAATTATCTCTCACTGCACATTTGTTTTTCTACTTCACTTCAGCAATTTTATCAATATTGATTGTCAAGTAGGTATTTTCTAGAAAGGAACAGCCAAAGCTGTTCAAATCTTCAAATTAACAGAACCTTGCAAGAAGAACATAATCACCCACATCACCAGCAAATGTCCATCTGCTCCTGTGATAATTAGTTCAATGTGTTTTGTACATCAAGAACATAGCAATTAATAACTTGCCTTGAGCTGGCATGAACATGACCAACTCTTCCAAATACTGAGCGATTCTAAGCCTGTACCTATCCTGTTGCAGCGGCTGTCACCTTCATTGTGGTTTCTACACTAGATCTGATAAATATAAAAAACAAAAAAGCCTTCCAGAGTTATTTGCAGGCATCTTTTCTTTTCTTTTCTTTTCTTTTTTTTTTAAAAAAGCATTAATCTATTTACCAGTTTGTTGGCAGGCACAATTCAAACTGCTAATGAAGGATTTAGGTCTAGGGACAGTCTCCTTCAATACTGGGATACCCATTCCCTAAGAGAGATGGAAAAGCCCTTCTCCGCATCTCAAGTGTGGCAATGGGACCAGAGAAAAGCCGTCTCCATGGTTGGAACAAAAACACTCCCCACCTGAGAAAGGACAGGTTGGCACCCACTCTACTCATGTTTTGCTGATGGGCTAAGATCTTTTTGTAGTGAGGCATTATCAGTACAGGCAATATAATTTTGTTTAAATGCTATATTCAGCTTCTGCTAGTTTTATAATTTTTATTAGGTAAGTTTATAATTATGTGGTATTTGTAGCATTGTCTTTTTGTCTTTTAAGCATGTGGGGGGCGCGATGGCTCAGTGGTTAAGACGCCAGGCTTGTCGATCGGAAGGCTGGCGGTTTGAGACCCGAGCTCCCGCACTCGCCCCAGCTCTTGCCAACCTAGCAATTCGAAAGCATGCAAATGCAAGTAGATGAATAGGTACCACTTCGGTGGGTGGGTAACAGCGTTCCGCACGCGTCATGCGGCCACATGACCGTGGAAGCGTCTTCAGACAGCACTGGCTCTTCGGCTAACAAACGGAGATGAGCACTGCCCCCTAGAGTTGGACACGACTGTGCAGGGGAAAACCTTTACCTTTACTTTATAATTATGTGGTATTTGTAGCATTGTCTTTTTGTCTTTTAAGCATGTTACATTTTATATTGATTTCAAATGTTGTAAACTTCTCTGATTGATGCATTAGTAAAAAGTTAAATGAGAAGTTCTTATTGGGGTTGTGCAAAAACTGCCCACTGTGCTTCTTAGCTGGATCTTAAGTTCAGAAATGTAGCCAAACCACCTTGTGTTGATTTTGGTGGTAGCTTGTCCTGATTTTCAATTAATAATTGAATAAATACCAAACTGTAGATTGATTGATTGATTGATTGATTGATTGATCGATTGATTCACTCTTTTTAGTATGCACTGCAGCTCTTTACATGAAGCATGCTGTGTTGTCCAAATTATATATCAGTGCTAGAGCTCTGAGAGGATTTTGAACTGGGGATAGTGCAAATTAGATACTTTACTCCCACCACAAGTGAATTAGAAACATCCTGAATTGCTCCACTTCATGCTGAGTCAGTGTACACTAATAGTTCTTATATAACAACCAGCTGGATACCGTTGAGAGAGATGAAGAGCCCAATGATGCTGGTTTTCCAACAGGAGCAATGGAATGCCCCTGCTTCTCATCCTATTTACCTTTGATGTGGTTTAATTAAATTACTGCTACTTGAGTTAAAAACATACAATTGACTCCATTCTTGTTGGAAGATTTTTAATTTTTGTTGTTGTTCAGTCGTTTAGTCGTGTCTGACTCTTCGTGACCTCATGGACCATAGCACGCCAGGCCTTCCTGTCCTCCACTGTCTCTCGGAGTTTACTCAAATTAATATGCAGTATCTAAAAACACTAAGGAAGCTGAATGATCCTGTCGTACCTTTCACCTCCATGAGTTGGAAGGTGAACTTCTGTGGCAAGGAGTCATAGGCTTTTTTAATTTATTTTAAAGTCCTGGAAAATCAACCTTTTAGATTGCATTAGGAAATGTACTACAGATTCCCTCCTTTAGACATTTGCTTTTCAAATTATGAAAGGTGACCATAGTAGATGGGATGGAGCTGGCAAAATCATCTCACTGTTTTGCAGGTAATTCTAACAAATGTATTCACAGAACATGATAAACCACGCTTAGCATTAGTTGTGGTTGACAGATTCACAAAACAAATGTTCCTTACATGGCAGAGCACATGGAGAGTACTCCTGGACTTTCATACTCTCTGTTGCTTACTATCCCCAGCTTTTGTAAATCCTGCTCATCTGCTATTTCCTGGACGTGGGGTGGGGGGTGTTTGTTTTTTTAATGTTGGAGTTCTTTAAAAAATGTGGTGGCTCAAATTATATTGGCGTCACAATGGGAAGGGTAATCAATTCCTTAATCTCTTTGTTTTACAAATAGCCCCCCTATGTGTTTGTTTGTGTGCGTGTGCACATATCACAAAAAATAAGAAAACAGAGGGCATGCTGCTGCAGGAGCAGCTGTTCTTTACAATTATTCATATCTGCTTTGTTTTATTAGATAAATAATTGGTGCTTAGCAGTAAATTATCCATTTATTGTTCAACCCTTCACATTTGATCCCAAAAAGGTACTTCACAGGGCATGAAAATAGAACCAACCAATAACTTTTTAAAGCAGCTGCATCTTTCCCTGGGATCATGCATTTGAAAGCACCTTTATGGAACTGAGCCTGAAACCACTAGTTCAAATTAAGATGGCATACCTGACTATGGCTCAGGCAGGCTAACTTACAGCAAACCATTGTCACAAATTTTTAAATACATTCTTAGGTTAAATATAATTTAATCCAGGGTCGGAGTTTGGACCAAATAAATAAACTACAGTATAGTTGTTATATCATACAAATCCATTCTCTGTGTTTGAGGGGTGGGTTAGAAGGTTCTGATAAGAACACTTCTTGGAGCTATGTGATTGGAGCTATCCAAGGTCCTGTAACTCCAGCCCAATGTTACTAGGTAAAGGTAAAGGTTCCCCCCGCACATTTGTGCAGTCGTGTCCGACTCTAGGGTCCGGTGCTCATCTCCGTTTGTTAGCCGAAGAGCCAGCGTTGTCCGAAGACGCTTCCACAGTCATGTGGCCGGCATGACGCACGCGGAACGCTGTTACCTACCCACCGAAGTGGTACCTATTCATCTACTTGCATTTGCATGCTTTCGAATTGCTAGGTTGGCAAGAGCTGGAGCTAGTGCGGGAGCTCACTCTGCACGCAGGACTAGGGATTCGAACCTCCGAACTTGCGATCTTCCAATCGACAAGCCTGGCGTCTTACCCGCTGAGCCACCACGCCCCTGTTACCAATGTTACTACCTGTTTGATTAATCCACCCAGGTATCAGGCCTAGGGTTCCTGTTCTCAGAAGAAGACAAAAAAAAAAGCAATGTCTTAATGAAACTGAATTAAGAAAAATACACGTTTAATGTTTGGTATAAATGTTTCTTCAATTTAATTCAGCTGAACTTGTTTTTCTAGTTGCATGTATGTAATTGTACATAAAATTATATTAAATAATCAATATTGATATTTTCTACATTTTAATGATAGCTATATAACTGTAAAATTGGATCTTGTTTTTTTCCCCCCTCCTTTCATCCTCTTTTACTTTCTCTTCCGCTAGTTGGCCATGGCAGTGTTGCTTTTAATCTGCATAGAATACAATAGATTTATTTCATTTAAATTTCATTTAATTTTTTATTCAGATTGCCCCTCTACAACAGAGTCACACAAATGATTTATAGAATATGTGAAACAGCAGAAAGTAAAGTAAAAGAGACACTGTTTTTATCACTTTCTGTTTCACTGCATAATTGCCTAGCATGCATCCACATGCCCACAGTAAATTTAGTTTTACTTCACAGTAGATTTTCTTTATAATGTTCTCTTTTGAGTTGGTACCAAGTAATTATTTTTTTTTACAGATATAAGCAAGCAGGTGGAAAGTTGTTGGTTACATATGTTCAGCTACAGCTGCATTAGCCCTGTCTGGCACATCCTTTTAAAACACTATTTCTTTTCAAGGGCAGCTAATTTTAGGAATAAATTGTAACTCTGCAACATTGTTTTCAAACAATTCTTACATAAATGTATACAAAAACAAAAAAAAGTTCATACCTATGGTATTCAGTTCTGCTGAAATGGCTCATGAGCCTTTTACTACAGTCAACAACTCAGGATTCTCAAAATCCAATGAATGGCAGGTTACTATTATGCATCATGTTAATTACTGATTTTGATTTTATATATTATAATTTATTATTATGTTATTGTTATGGTCGAATTGGTATTGTACTTTTCATGTTTATAGAAAAATTTAAAATAGTTTACTATAATCTCACAAATTTATATTTAGTTAAGACACTGGATTCACATATTGTATTAAGCTATGATTTATTTATCCATAATTAGTTGAATAAGCACAGATACAAAGGCTCACATAATGGGGTAAGCCATAAACCACTATAATGGATTCATTCTATACACTAAGCCAAAACCAGATAAATCCCATTATGGTTTGGAGTGCTATAGAAATTTTGTCAACAATGACAAGGTAGGGTAAGCATTCCAGCCCCTTGGCCAACAGTGGTCACAGGAGGCATCTGTATTTTCCTCTGGTCAATGTAGTAACATGTTACAACTGTGGGTACTTTCTCTCCAGGGACTAATCAGCATGTATGTATATGTGCTGCCTGTATGTATGTATCTGTTGTTGTTCAGTCGTTTAGTCGTGTCCAACTCTTCGTGACCTCATGGACCATAGCACGCCAGGCCTTCCTGTCCTCCACTGTCTCCCGGAGTTTACTCAAATTCATGTTCGTTACATCGGTGATGCTATCTAACCATCTCATCCTCTGCCGCCCCCTTCTCCTTTTGCCTTCAGTCTTTCCCAGCATCAGGGTCTTTTCCAGTGAGTCCTCTCTTCTCATTAGGTGGCCAAAGTATTTGAGCTTCAGTTTCAGTATCTGTCCTTCCAATGAGCAGTCAGGGTTGATTTCCTTTAGGACTGACTGATTTGACCTCCTTGCAGTCCAAGGGACTCTTAAGAGTCTTCTCCAGCACCACAGTTCGAAAGCATCAATTCTTCGGCACTCAGCCTTCCTTATGGTCCAACTCTCACAGCCATACATTACTACTGGAAAAACCATAGCTTTAACTATACGGACCTTTGTCGGCAAGGTGATGTCTCTGCTTTTTAATATGCTGTCTAGGTTTGCCATAGCTTTCCTCCCAAGGAGCAAGCGTCTTTTAATTTCATGGCTGCAGTCACCGTCTGCGGTGATCTTGGAGACCAAGAAAATAAAATCTGTCACTGCTTCCATTTCTTCCCCTTCTATTTGCCAGGAAGTGATGGGACCAGATGCCATGATCTGAGTTTTTTTAATGTTGAGTTTCAAGCCAGCTTTTGCACTCTCCTCTTTCACCCTCATCAAGAGGCTCTTTAGTTCCTCTTCACTTTCTGCCATTAGGGTGGTATCGTCTGCATATCTGAGGTTGTTGATATTTCTCCCGGCAATCTTAACTCCGGCTTGTGATTCATCCAGCCCGGCATTTCTCATGATGTACTCTGCATATAAGTTAAATAAGCAGGGTGATAATATACAGCCTTCTCGTACTCCTTTCCCAATTTTGAACCAGTCAGTTGTTCCATGTCCGGTTCTAACTGTTGCTTCTTGACCCGCATACAGGTTTCTCAGGAGACAGGTAAGGTGGTCTGGTACTCCCATCTCTTTAAGACTTTGCCAGAGTTTGTTGTGATCCACACAATCAAAGGCTTTAGCGTAGTCAATGAAGCAGAAGTAGATGTTTTTCTGGAACTCTCTTGCTTTTTCCATGATCCAGCGAATGTTGGCAATCTGATCTCTAGTTCCTCTGCCTCTTCGAAGCCCAGCTTGCACTTCTGGTAGTTCTCGGTTCACATACTGCTGAAGCCTAGCTTGTAGGATTTTGAGCATAACCTTGCTAGCATGTGAAATGAGCGCAATTGTATGGTAGTTTGAACATTCTTTGGCATTGAGAGAAACCCTAATCATGGCAGGTTCATTTGTGCTACCTTCATATGCTCTTCCCTGTGCATATGAATATGTCTGTGCACTGGGAAATGGGGGGGGGAGGCAAGATGGGGGCTCTACTCTTAGAGCAGTTAGCTGCATTTCAAGTCACTACCCCAACTGCCTGTTTCATAGGAAGATGCAATTTTTTTCCAATGTTTTTCTCCTGGCCTGATCCAGCCCATTTTGAAACTCAATCTTTCTCCTGCCATACCAGATATGGACTCATTGTCTTCAAGTTTCAGAAACTTATTAGCCTGATAGACACACAGTATCCTAAGCCTCTTTACATAATTTCTTTCCAAATTATTGGGTTGGAAAGAGTAAAAAGAATCATGAATGCTATTACTTCCTATAAAGATGAATGGTGGCAAATAAATCAAAGAAAAGTTATATTCCCATTTTAGCAGCTGAAGGAATCATTTGGGAAACACACATACAAAATCCACTCATTGCTTTAGCATTTAAAAGCCAGAAAGATCAAGCAAATTGGACTTTACTGGAAAAGAATTCCAGAATCTCTATTGTACTGCAAAAGACATTTGGATTTGTCTTCCTCTTGGGACTGATGGACAAACAGTTGGAAAAAAGTCATGGAACTTTGTTTTTGTAAATGATAACCACAGCGAGATTATTGTATGCACAAAGATAGAAAGTTTTGACAATACCTACAATGGAGGAATAGTTAGTGAAGATGATAGAACTTTCTGAGATGGCCAAATTGACTTGTTTGATTCGGGAAAAGACAATATCTACTGTATGTTTATTGCTGACTGGAAACACCTTATGGACTTTTTGTGGAAAACAGAAAAAAATGAACTTATGATTTATGGTTTTGATGATTAGATAGGATAGATTATAAAAGAAGAGAGTCATGATGTAACTTTAGAGAAAGAGGTAAATTTAAATTTAGAATTGTTCTTATAACTGCTGTAAAGAAGATCAGAAGCCACTTTTTTGTATCTTTTTTCTTTCTTTTCTAATTTTATTTTACTTTTTCTTTCTTTTTTCCACTTTTAGTTCTCTCTTTGATTTCTTTCTTTTTCTTTTTTTCTTCCTTACTCTATATTAGTTTGTATTAGTTTTTACCTTTGTTTTTAAAACTTTCAATAAAATTTGAGAGAGAGAGAGAGAGAGAGAGAGAGAGAGAGAGAGAGAGAGAGAGAGAGAGAGAATTTGTTTTGAATTATGGTAACTACTTTCTATTTGAGTAAACTCCGGGAGACAGTGGAGGACAGGAAGGCCTGGCGTGCTATGGTCCATGAGGTCACGAAGAGTCGGACATGACTAAACAACTGAACAACAACAACAACAAACTACTTTCTGTATTCAGGCAATATGGCAGAATCAAACAACCAGGTATCATCCAGAAGAACAGAGCTACTACTCCTATGAATAATAGCTGTACTGCCAATAGTCAGGAATTGTGAGAATTATTATTACTGGCATTATGAAGCAGCTTCTCTGATAAAGAGTCATATGGGAGCAGGTGATCCAAGAGTTATTTATTTATTTATCTATTTATTGCATTTATATGGCCACACAGCTCAGACAATTGGGGAGGGGGTATATAAAAGAAACAAAGAAAAAAATCAAAGCCAGTAAATACAAAAACAACACATATTATTAAAACTAAGTAGACCATAAATGGTAGCACAGCTGAAGTTTATTATAATTCCTAAAAATGGGGACTCTATTCATTCTGGCCCAAAGACCCAGGGAAAGAACCAGATCTTAACCATCTTCCTAAAGGCCTGCAGGGTCAGGACCACCCATAATTTTATTCATTATATTTTAAATTGTTACTTATGTATTTTACTCTATTTATAAATGTATATCAATGATTTTAATTCTGTTGTAAACTGCCCAGAGTCCCCCTTGGGGGAGTTGAGTGGTGATAAATTTGATTAAAATAAAATAAAAAAATAAAAAATAAAATAAAAAATAAAATAAAAAATAAAATAAAAAATAAAATAAAAAATAAAATAAAATAAAATAAAATAATAAAAAATAAAATAATAAATAAAATAAAATAAAATAAAAATGTCAGGGGAAAGATTGTTCTAAAGGGCAGAAGCTGCCATTGAGAAGCCATGGCTGCTGAGCCATAAGAAGTCCCATTGCTTCAAGGAAAGGACCTGAAGTGTACCCTCCCTATTGGAGCATGTGGGATGGGTGAATACCCTTGGAAGCAGGTGTCCCTGCAAACAATATGGTTCTATAACAGGTATCTGATAAACAGCCCATGGAATTGCACCCAGAAACCTATAGGGAGCCAGTGCAGCTTGCAGAGTAGAGGTGTCACATGGGTGTAATGAGAAATGGCCATAACTATCTGTGCTGCTTCATTCAGGACCAATTGCAGCTTCTGGATGATCTGCACGGGCAACCCCATGTAGAGCACATTGGAATAATCCAGTTGGTAGGGCCTAAGGTGTGAGTGACCATGAACAAGCCCCCATGATCCAGGAATGAGCAAAATGGCACACCAAATGCAATTGTGCAAAGCCCCCCCCCCCAGCCACAACTACCATGTGTTCTTCAAGAAGGAGCTATGAGTCCAGATAGACCTCAAAATTGCATACTGAATACAAGCGAAGCAGTGCAACCCCACTCAGAGTCAAGGATTATTAGTACTGTGCAGTTTTCATATTCAAAGGTGGATAAGTGCTTCAGAGAATGTGGAGGCACTCACAAAGCACCTGTAACTTATTAATAAAGCTTCACCTTTTCCCATGCAGATGTGGCTATCCTCCACAGTTGCAATACAATCCCAGGGAAAGATTAATTTGATTTAAGCTGTCGCAAACAGATGCTACCTGTGCACCCCCAATAGGTCCAAAGCACCTGCTTGCCTTTGAATGTAAATCACTGCACATCTCTGTAAGTTATTGCAAAGATGGTCCTCTTATAATATCTTCCAGATACATCTAGTGGTTAAGGCACCAGGCTTGAAAGGAGACTGTGAGTTCTAGTCCTACCTTAGGCATGAAACCTGGCTGGGTGACCCTGGGCCAATCACTCTCTCTCAGCCCAACTCACCTCACAGTGTTGTTGTTGTGGGGAAAATAAGAGGAGGAAGGAGTATGAGGTATGTTCCCTGCCTTGAATTATTTATAAAAATAATAAACGCAGGATAAAAATAAATAAAAAATAAAAATAAAAATAAAAATAAAAATAAAAATAAAAATAAAAATAAATAAAAATAAAAATAAAAATAAAAATAAAAATAAAAATAAAAATAAAAATAAAAATAAAAATAAAAATAAAAATAAAAATAACAAACATAACATAACATAACATAACATAACATAAATCTTATACCAAATAACATCCTTGCAGCTGCAGGACAAACTAGTTGTAATTTCTGACCATGGTGTGCATGACTGGCATTTATATATTAGAAGGGCGAAAATGTTCTGTACAAGGCTTAACCTGGGGCTGAATGTTAGTCTACCAGGTTGTGCGTGGTGGAATAACCATGGTATATAATAGTTAACTACAATATAAGCTCTATTTAATAAGCAGCTGTGAACAATTTGTGGCAACACTAGCAGGTTGTAGAAACAGTAATGTCTGGGAAGAGTTACTAAGTTGCCAGAAACTACATATAGCCAAGGACAGTGTTATAACCTGATGAATAACACCACCAGTGAATTTTTTTGTAGATTATAGCTCTTCTGCCAGTAGCAACTACAAGTGGCAGTGTGTAGTCTGGAACAGTTGTGGTGGCATATAGAATGGTGGGGATGAAACACATTTATACAGCAGTGTAACATTGGTGTGGAAAGCAATGGAAAGCCACCATGCTATATTTTTCCAAAAAGTCATCAGTGGCTGAAAACAGCATTGATGGTCACCAACCTCTGGTTGAGACAGCATTAAAGAAAAATACAATTGTTAATAAATAAATAAATAGACTTTACTGATAGGTTATAGCTTGCAGCATGATAGACACAATAGAAGAAGAGAGGAAGAGGAAAACAAGCAAATTTGGGTACAGTTCTTGAATTTCCATAACTTCAGCAGTATTGACTGATCTGTACAACCATTTAAGTACTGTATACAGAGCCAAGTGTACCAAACCAAGTGTATCTCATATTCAGGTAGGAAAAAATCAAAGGATTAGAGGGGACTGTACTGGGTGGATGGTACCTTACTGGGCAGCAGTTCATGTGAAAAGTATCTGGGTATCTTGGTGGATCATGGGCTGAACATGTAATTCAAGATGTACAAAAAACGAAACAAATACAAATACAATCCTAAACTCCATATAAAGTAGTATCAGGATCAAGAGAAGTCATTCCTCTTTATTCTGGATTGGTCGGACCTCATCTAAAATATTGTGTCCAGTTCTGGGCAAGTTTCAGGAAGGATACTGACAAATGGAGCATGTCCTCAGGAAAGATGATAAGGGGGCTGAAAGGAAATCTTATGAAGAATAGTTGAAGGCTTAGGGTATATTTCATTTGGAGAAGAGAACACTGTAAAGATGACACGATAACTGTCTTCTGGTATCTAAAAGATGGTGAAATCTCTTTCACTAGAAGTGTTTAAATAGACCCCTTCCAATCTTTACGTTCTATCACTGTAAGTCCCTCTATTGGTAACAAAAGCAAGTATATACTTCCTTTTAGCTCTGCAGATTTAACTCGAGCAGATGAGACTGAATGTTCTTTTAGGAGGAAAGGAAGCTTCTTCTAACTTGTAATGGGAGTGTCTAGCAGTGAATGTTTTAAAAAAAAATTCCACTGGATCAACACCATAGCCACACTTGGTCTTGGACTGGTGCCTTCTACTTCTAGCAAGATGAATACCTTCCCTTGAGTTTACAAGAGGCTTTTGCTCTTTGAAACTTCCCAGAAGCTGCTGCAGGCTATGGGGAGAAAAGAATTTAAGCCCATTCCAGATTGTGGGGTGAGATCTTTCAGGACACAAGAATTCAGTGCACTCAGACTTTTAGACACAGTGAGTAATCAGAGTGCATTAGAATTCCAATTTTATTTGGATGTGCTCAAACTGCCTGATTCCTTTCAAAGCTTTTTTTTCTCTCAGGCTCAGTCTCCATTTTGGTCCAATTCTATCTCTGAAGATTGTAGTCTGTGGTTGGGTTGCTAAAAGTCAAGAAGCTGTATATGTGTGTTCAAAAATACACCCCCAAATTCAGAAAGTTTTACTCCCTAGTAAGTGTGTATATGAGTGCAGCTATTATACTTATGTAACAAGGGGTAGCTTTTCTAAAACAGTGATTTTAAAACATTATGGGGCAAGTATGAAAACAAAGGGGTGTGGTGGCTCAGCGGGTAAGACGCCAGGCTTATCGATTGGAAGATTGCAAGTTCGGAGGTTCGAATCCCTAGCCCTGCGTGCGGATTGAGCTCCCGCACTAGCTCCAGCTCTTGCCAACCTAGCAATGCGAAAGCATGCAAATGCAAGTAGATTAATAGGTACCACTTCGGTGGGTAGGTAACAGCATTCCACGTGCGTCATGCCGGCCACATGACCGTGGAAGCGTCTTTGGACAACGCTGGCTCTTCGGCTAACAAACGGAGATGAGCACCGGCCCCTAGAGTCGGACACGACTGCACAAATGTGCAGGGGGAACCTTTACCTTTACCTATGAAAACAAAATGAATATCATTAAAGACATGCAAATATAATTATAGCAAGGCTTATCACTTGCCTTTAACTGCAACATGATCTATTCTACATAAGAGAACCATTGTATAGGGCAGAGACCATTTTCAGTAAACAGAAACCACGTGGGTGTATTTAACTTGCCTTCAGGGATCAAAATGCAGTCTTGGGCTATTCAGAGAAGTTGTTAAAGTATTCTGACTCATATTGTGGTGGCAGGAAGTACAAAGGCTACAGCAATACAGTGATTTATTTTACTTTGGCATAACAACTACCTTGGAAATTACATACATACAGTACTGGGTTTTTTAAATGACTCTTGCTTTAAGAGTAAGATTAACACTTAGATACACTGTTTTCAAAGATGATGTGTTTTGTGTATCATAAGCCAAGAAGAACCACAGTGACGTAAACGAAGTAGGAATCTTAGTAAAAGGGTACTTTCACTTTTAAATTCCAACACTCAGGATGCAGCTTGTAAGTTCTATATATCAACAAGAACAATTTATACTTTACTTAAACATTTCTACAGGATTCTTTTTTTTGGGAGGGGGGTTTAGGAAGGACCATACATTTACATATAGCATTTGCAATTCAATAATATAATTTGAAATACCTAATTTAGGAATGAAATAATAGAAGTAAAGCTGGCTAAAAGAGAAATCAATGCAACTGCCATTACTGTTCATCAGTAGGCATATAAGACTAAAAATTTCAAAAAACTGGAACTGCAGTCATGGATTGTAAAATCTATACAATTCTACAATAAAGGTCACTTATTTCTATAGTTACATGCTCCTCCCTCCTTCCTCACAAAGACTGCTTCATTTTAACCATAATATTTCAGATTTTTAATTATTTTTCTTTATCTCTAGAAAGGATGGGCAACTTTTTGGTGGGGAAGGGTTACAGTTAACAATTGAGAGGAACCTGAGGACCACAGTGGGCATAATGATGTAAATGGATTGGGCCTCGATTTTTTCACTAGGATTTGGGAAGATGATTAGAGTTTATATTACATTTTTCAAGCACCCTCTGCCTCAAAATAGCAGATAGCCACCAGTTTTCACCTATTATGGTCAGAGGGGGATGATGATTTTCTTTGAAGAGGACTTTGCCTCTCCCTGCTGTATGACATTCATACATGGAATCCTACATTGCAGAAAAGGATGCTGTATTAATATAATACCGATGATTAAATATCTATGGCTGGCATGTGTACTGTATCTATGTATACACCACACCCAGCTTTTTCCCCTGTAAGGTGCTCAGGAAACAAAACAGAACAAATAATAAAACTTTTAAAATCCACTTTAAATAGCAGCTAAACTGAGCATCAAATGTTCATCCAGCTCAAATGTTCTGAGCGGAAGAGGAGATTTCTTTCTCAAAAGCAGAGAGAATAAGGGCTAGGCATAGCTTATAGGGGAATGTATTCCATAGCTTCAGAGGAAAGCTTACAGTAGCTTGCTTGTTAAATATGATAACAAAGATCTACAACAAAACATTGTGCCAGTTCAGGATCTTCCTCCTCCACACAAGTAGTCATTAGCCAGCATATTGTGCCCCCTAAACGTATTTTCTCCATTGAGTTTTTTCAGAGTTCTACTCACATTTTCCTTTCTGGTTTGTGTTTGCAAACCTTAAAATTTGTCCTCCAGGCTGCTAATGCCTCTTTTGTTTGTGGATGATGCTGTTTTGGTTAGATAAAGTCTGCCATCCAGGTTCAGAGCTGTACTTTCAATTGCCAGGAGGCACCGGCTTGGGGACTTTTTGTAGGCATCCGATTAGCTTCTGTGGCAAAACAAAATACTGGACTAGGTCAGCCCTTGTCTCACTCAGTAGATCTCTTTTTGCTTCCTTTTGCCCAAGTTCATATACCATGCAGATGTATAGAAATGTTTCTATTATGAAAGGATACTTTTAAATATGCTGATTGTTCAGTAAGTCTCTTTAAGCTCCAAGATGCTGAGTAAATACACACAAGATGAATTTAGAGCAGCCTTCCCCAATTTGATATGTTCTAAGGGATTATCTAAAGAATGATAATCCCCAGAACTCTAAATTACCATGGCCACAATGACTGGACATTCTAGAACATATTTATTTTATTTATTTATTAAATTTATATGGCTGCCCATCTCAAAAGAAGTCACTCTGGGTGGCACACAACAATTAAATAAAACAATACATATTAAAAAAATCATTATGAAAAAATACAAAACAGTCATTATTAAAAAATACAAACTATTAGGTACAGGACAGAGTAAATTAAGCACAATGATAGAGCCATCTTAGAATACCCCGGTCCCTTGGGACCCCCAGGCCTGACAACAAAACCAGGTCTTGAGGGACTTATGGAACATTGACAGGGATGGAGCAAACCTTACTTCGGGGTGGGAGGAGAATGTTCCATAAGGTGGGCACCACGGCAGAGAAGGCCCGCCTCCTGGGACCCTCCAAGTGTAAGTCCCTAGCAGACGGGACCCAAAGCATGCCCTCTTTGCTAGAACCTATAGTCCCAACATGATTGGGAAATTCTAGACAAAAGACATTTCTTAGGCAATTTAAAACAATTTAAAACAAGGTCCCTGCCTTATTTTTCCTTTCCAAATCAAATTAAGACAACCCTTGTCACAGCATATCCAAACAGCTTGATAAACAGCAGTGAAGATTTACATTCTGAATCTCAGTTTAAAAGTCAATATTTTACAGGCAAACCATCAATCTGGTTTTTCCCTCAAGATTGTCATGGAGACGACACATAACTTCTATCCCTGATTAATAGCATATCCTGTATTCATTGAATGAAATTATTGTCTGACTTATCCTTAAACTTCTATCGGTGATATACCTCAGAAGTTACAGCTGTCAAATCAGGATGGCCCAGAGGCCACTTTGGTCACCAACTTTTAATTTCTATAAGACAGAGACTATATGGATCTTTAGATTAGTGGTGTATGGAAGTCTGCTGGAAGGAACAGAGGTGAGCACATTATACAGGCCAGTCAGAAATCAAAGTCCAGAGCAGTGAACCAAAATATCTCTAAGAAGTCAGAGTCACAATGTGAGAAATAGAGCCTGAGGGAACAAGCAAGCAAGGCCAGCCAGGTCTGTATTGGCTTTCAAGATCAGGGCCTCATAGTGAGTCACCTGAGGACAAATTCATTAGCCCAAGGGCCACGATGCTGAAGCCTTTCCATATATTGATACAAATGTTATCTAGTGAGTCAAAAACAAACACAAATCTTCACCAAAATGAAGATTTCATGTTAAATCATTAAATATAAAAGAATTTTTAAAAACTGAAAAAAAATAACTGTTTTTCACCATTTCCTGTGGCCATTTATCTGATAGCATTTTCATTAAACAGAGCAATATTTGGTTTGGTTGTTGTTGCAAAACAACATAAAACCCTTAAACTTAATTCTGTGGTGGGTAGATTTAGAAGTTTGGAGAATATGTCATAAGTATTCTTGCAAATTGGTTGCTGTGGTCAGGAGCTTCCCATTCACAGAATAACATCTGACACATCCCAAATAGGATAGAAATGGTCATGTAGTACATGCCTCGGGTAAATCAGTGTAACTAATTCATTATCCCAAGAGAACAAAGTTAAGGCTTGTAGCTAGCCACAGTTAGAACAAAGTGAAGGAACTAAGCACTAAGAAAAAGAAGGAAGCCCAAAGCAATGTTAACCTTGCCTTTTAAAAGAGCTCTGCCTGGCAGAAAGGTTAATGAAGCAATATAACTCACTGGCACAGACTGCAATGACGTAGACAACCCCAAGCTCAGCAGCCCGCCCACACAAAGCAATAGCCTATTTTGGCATTGTTAAATGCAGACTGAGACTAAAAAACATACGCAGAGTGCAGTAATAATAAACGACACATCAAATCACACGCCAAACCAGTTAGGTAAGCAATGGCACATAGTCAGTTGGTCTTCAACTCTCCCTTCTCTTCTGTCAGGGCTTTGTAGTCTGTTGGCCACAGCATCCACATTGCCTGTGTGTATTGTGCACCTCTGAGTCAGCAGTCTGTAGCTTGAATCATGTCAACTGGATTTCTATTTTCTCAGTGGAAACGTTTCGCTCCTTATCCAAGAAGCTTCTTCAGTCTGAGCAAAGTTAGTAAGGGAATCCTTAAATATGTTTCTAGGGTGGCTGTGTGACCTTGCACCTGGGGCTAGGTCATGGTTATTTGAGATGTTTATTTCTAAGTCCTCTAAGTCCTATTTCTAAGCTGACTCTGAGTCAGCACACTTCATAGGGCCCAACCGGATCAGTGACTGGGGCCCATCAACATCACATAATGTTCATTAGCATTATTTTCCTTTGTAAGAAGTTCTAAAACTTCCTTTATTGTTGATTTTTAGTAATACCAGGTTTCAGTAATGATCTGAATAAAAAACATGGACCAGGAAGTGTGTCTGACAAAGTGGGAGATAAACTGAGAGCCATTTTTTTTTTCAGAACAGAGTGTTGGCTATGTCAGTGGTCCAGGTTCACAGCTGAGAAGCCCAGGGCAAAAAGTTTATTTAACCAAGTAAAGTGTGGGAGGAATAAGTGCCAGAATTAAACTGTAATCAGTGAATATAAAAAGGAAATTCTGTCATTTTGATAGACGGCAGGAATCGTTTAGCAATTCCTACCTAGTATGCAATAAGGATTCTTATATAGCTGTTCCAGCCTTAAGAATAATATGAACCTAAGCCCTTGTCAAACCATGCTGAGTTGAGCTGAGTTGGGTCCAGGAAATACTGCCAAGATCTTGCCAGTAATCCTGACAGACAAATCGCTATCGTATTTTTTGACCAGAAGTTCTCCAACTGTATACAACTCATCAGTTGCTGACATCAGAGTTGATGGCTGCAAAACATAAAATATAAAAACTATTTTATTTAGGCATGCTGTCAGCCTCCAAGGTAGACAAGACTAGGAAGTTAAAGTTATATGTGCTAATACTACTTTTAGTATAAGGTTATAGTAACAGAAACTTGCAAGTCTGAATGCGCTTCCCCTCCCCCTTTATTTTTGTGAGAACTAGGGAGGGTCTTGTTTGAGACACTTATTTGGGTTACCAATCTGCTTGGGACTCAGATTTATTTTATCTGTGGTTGCAGCTCTCCCTCCTGTTCCTCAAGGTTATTCTTCAAGCCCATTACACCTGTAAATTAGTTTTTTTATGAGAGATGGCTATGTTAAGTGTTGTAAACCACATGCTCATTTTGCATTGGTCTTCTGCAGATGTTAGTCTTTGGTCCTCACAAAGTTTGTCACCTACAACACATGTTGGTCTTGGAATTTGTGAGAAATATCCCAAGAAAAAGGTTTTGCCACAGCACCATTACATGATATTGTACTGACTTCTGGTATCTTGAAAATTATTAAGAGAAGTCTGGAGAAGCTCTTCAGATTTGCTTCGGTCAGTTTTCATAACTGCAACATTTTTGAAATGCTGTTGACAGGTTCCAACATTTCTGTGAGCAGGATAGTCAAAAAGATAAACTGGAACTTCTCTATTTGACATTTCAGAGCTCTAATTTCTATTATCTCATACCTGTTTCCCTCATCTCTCAGCACCTTGAGGATATGTTATGATTGAGTTAGATAGGCAGCAAATCAATCAATCAATCAATCAATCAATCAATCAATGTATGAAGTGGCAATGGATGGGCACAAGAGTCTCTTACCATTCTAATTATTTTGCCTCACCATAATTTTGGACTGAGATTTCCTGCATAGGGAAAGTGAATTCTATACTTTGCATGCAAAGTAATTGTAAAGACAACTACAATTCCAAATAAGTTCCTCACTTCTGGAACAGATGACATAGCATCATGCAGGAGTAAACTGAGATTGTGGGCATTATAATGGACATATGTAGCTCTTGATTGAGAATTTTACTTAATGCACCAATATACAAGCCACTCAAAGCTGCAATTCCCTCCCAGAGAAAAGCAGAGATTTCTTTCTTAGGATTCCATTCCTGAGTGCTAGAAAGAATGCTAAGCGGGTAAATACATACAGATTCATATGAAGCACTAGAAGAGGCAGGCACATACCTGAGCCCAAGGAAAAATAGCTTCTTGCTGAAGGTAAGGCCTCCCCCATGGCACACCCCATGGCTACCCAGCTAGCCTACTTGCAGCAGTGACTCCCACTTTCCCCTGTGGCTGCTATAACAGAGCCTTGAGTCAAGGCCCTTCCCATCATTACTCACTGTGACGGGATGCCTCTGCTGCTTTCCCATGCTGTACAAATATGCAGCACACCAAGGACATGGAATCTCCTGGTTCTGCCTCGACACCCCCACCCACAGTTAGAGGCAGATCTGGGACTGCCGAAGAAGGCATGATGGGTGAGGCTAGCCTTGGGATCAGCCTTGAAAAGTTCTGGGGAGGATGTGCTGCTGCCATCCCCCCACAAGCAGAAGCCCTTTCTGCTGGGTAGCCCCTGATAAAATGCCAGGATCACTCAATAATAGATAACCCTCAGGTCAGTACTTACGGCAATGTTAGAAAGCTCTTCATACACTCAACCCTCCTCCTCCAGCATTCTCTATGTATGGAAGTAAAATTGCAACAGATATTTTGTATTTTTACTGTTTTACTGTTTTATTGATTTTATTATATATACTTTTGGACTGTGAACTGCTTAAAGTCAACTGTGATTGAAGCAGTATAAAATCCATAAATAAGTAACCAAGCAAACTTTGATTATTGTCTACAACAATCTCAGAAAAGCCATCAAATCTGTGAAGAATTTCATAGCCATGTGATTCTACTCCCTGCATCAAAGTAGTCTCTGCCCAATTCATTAATCTGCTTCGGTAGATATGTCTATGAAGGTTCTCAGTCATCCAGGTGGAATTGTCTGTAGCTTGAATCATTCAACTGGATTTCTATTTTCTCAGTGGAAACGTTTCGCTCCTTATCCAAGGAGCTTCTTCAGTCTGAGCAAAGTTAGTAAGGGAATCCTTAAATATGTTTCTAAGGTGGCTGTGTGACCTTGCACCTGGGGCTAGGTCATGGTTATATTGAGATGTTATTTTAAGTCCTTTTAGCATCTAAAGGAGGATCGTTAAGATCACCATGCTGCTGTTGAGCTTGTGAAATGGTCTTAATCTTCCTAGGCACAGAAGACAAAGCAGGGAGGAAGATGGGGGAAAGATTGTGCCTGAGGCCCCCACCTCTATTCAAGGAAGGATTTTCCAAGTTGGCATAAATGGATTCCTTGACCCCTCTCTCAAACCACCTATCTTCTCTGTCTAAAATGTGAACATTAATGTCCTCAAATGAGTGTCCTTTTTCCTTTAGATGAAGATAAACTGCTGACTCTGGTCCTGTGGTGTTACTTCTCCTGTGTTGGGCCATCCTCCTGTACATAGGTTGTTTGGTTTCTCCAATGTAGAGTTCAGAGCACTCCTCACTGCACTGGATTGTATAAACTACATTGCTTTTCTTGTGTTTTGGAGTTTGATCTTTGGGGTGTACAAGCCTCTGTCTCAGTGTGTTGGTGGGTTTGAAATATACAGGTATGTGGTGTATGTGTATGTGTATGTGGCAAACACCACATACCTGTATATTTACAGTTTATGTATATTTACATAGTTTATGTAAATATATAATATTTACATAATTTATATTTACATAGTGTATGTATGTATGTATGTATGTATGTATATTTACATAGTTTATGCAATCCAGTGCAGTGAGGAGTGCTCTGAACTCTACATTGGAGAAACCAAACAACTTTTGTACAGGAGGATGGCCCAACACAGGAGAAGTAACACCACAGGACCAGACACGCCAGCCATGTAAGGAATGACCAGGTTCTTCCGTTTACTCTGAGTCATTCCTTACATGGCTGGCGTGTCTGAAAAGATAAAATGGATATTTGGCAAACACCACATACCTGTATATTTCAAACCCACCAACACACTGAGACAGAGGCTTGTACACCCCAAAGATCAAACTCCAAAACACAAGAAAAGCAATGTAGTTTATGCAATCCAGTGCAGTGAGGAGTGCTCTGAACTCTACATTGGATAAACCAAACAACCTATGTACAGGAGGATGGCCCAACACAGGAGAAGTAACACCACAGGACCAGAGTCAGCAGTTTATCTTCATCTAAAGGAAAAAGGACACTCATTTGAGGACATTAATGTTCACATTTTAGACAGAGAAGATAGGTGGTTTGAGAGAGGGGTCAAGGAATCCATTTATGCCAACTTGGAAAATCCTTCCTTGAATAGAGGTGGGGGCCTCAGGCACAATCTTTCCCCCATCTTCCTCCCTGCTTTGTCTTCTGTGCCTAGGAAGATTAAGACCATTTCACAAGCTCAACAGCAGCATGGTGATCTTAACGATCCTCCTTTAGATGATAAAAGGACTTAAAATAACATCTCAATATAACCATGACCTAGCCCCAGGTGTAAGGTCACACAGCTACCTAGAAACATATTTAGGATTCCCTTACTAACTTTGCTCAGACTGAAGAAGCTCCTTGGATAAGGAGCGAAACGTTTCCACTGAGAAAATAGAAATCCAGTTGACATGATTCAAGCTACAGACTGCTTCGGTAGAGTAATTCAACTGAAGCGGCATCAAAACAAAGGACTCCTTTGAAGTTTTGCACAGCCCTGTTTGCCATTCTAGGAAATCTGCTTTTTCTTTTTCTTTCTTGTTTCAGCAACAGATATAATTTGAGTGTTGAAGGGCATTTGTTTTCTCATTGATGAGACTGTCTACAGTGAGCTCCCAACTCCTTTTGTTGTTGTTTATTCGTTCAGTCGCTTCTGACTCTTCGTGACTTCATGGACCAGCCCACGCCAGAGCTTCCTGTCAGCCGTCACCATCCCCAGCTCCCCCATGGTCGAGTCCGTCACCTCCAGAATATCATCCATTTATCTTGCCCTTGGTCATCACCTCATCCTTTTGCCTTCCACTTTCCCTAGCATCAGCTTCTTCTCCAGGGTATCCTGTCTTCTCATTACGTGGCCGAAGTACTTCAGTTTTGCCTTTAATATCATTCCCTCAAGTGAGCAGTCTGGCTTTATTTCCTGGAGTATGGACTGGTTTGATCTTCTTGCAGTCCAAGGCACTCTCAGAATTTTCCTCCAACACCACAGTTCAACTGTGGAAATGCCACATTTCACATCAGGAAATGCCCTTAAATAGTTTTCTTGGCTTGTTACTCCACAAGGTTTGCTGCAATGCCACTTTAAGCTGTGGATTTGCTGGGATCATGCATTTCATAGAGGTTGTTGATCTATCACCATAGTGAGCAGAATGCTTTTGAAGTGTCTCTTCAATTGCTGTTAGTGTCAAAAAATCCATTCCCTCCTGCCCCTCTCCCAGTTGCAGCCCTTACAGTTTAACAAGAATGTTTTGCAAATCACTAGTGGAATATTCATAAACACATGTGAACAAATGTCTGGGCTTTTTGCTTTGTGAAGTAAGGGGGAAGGGCTGTTTGTTAATTCAAATTACTGAAAGCTCCAAGAAGGCACTAAACATAGCAATTGGCTATGTTTCTGAAGCACAGGGAGTGAACATTGATTGGCTGATGATCTTGGTGCTCAATTATTGGCTGGTCCAGTTTTAGAAATGATTGAATGAAGTGTTGTCTGTCAGCTCCAGACAACAAGCATATAAGTGCACAGTGGTGTAATACAGAAATAGTCTAGAGGGGATATGATTCCCCTCTGAACACCAGAAAAGAAGCCATCAGAAAGAAATGGAGAAATGGAGGGGAGGGTACGTGCCACTCTCCAATGAGTGTACTAGGACAAAAGGAAACGAGCATCTTATTGTGTTTCCTAGAGCCTAAGATTGAAACAGCATTTGCAAAAATGGTGCATAGGAGTCAAATAAAATAAAAGCATGCTTTGTGCGAATTTTGTTGTTTGCTTTTAGAGGAAGACAGCCCTCAATGATAAACACTACTTCAGCCTCAGGCAATTCTCATCCATTATTTGGGTCTTGATCTTTATTCCTGTGACTTAAGTCACAGAACCACTAAATTAAACATGTTTACAATCTACATGAGGAGGACAATGTGGGAAAGTGCAAAATGGTTTTTAAATGGGTTGGGAATACTTAGCAAAAGAACAGCTGATAGAATGGCAGTGCTTATTATATGTGAATCTGACCAGTAGGTGATGCACAACATCACTTCATAGGAAACCTATCTTACGTGTCTTCCCCCAAGCCAATGAAGATTGGTAGATAAAGATTTTGTTGTTGGTGGTGTTCCATTTCTAAGAAATGTGAGCTTCATGAATTAGCAGAACATGACTTTCCAACCACAGCTAGCACTATGGGATAAATTTCCTGTTCAGAGGGCTTTTCTACACTGCAACACTTCACTGTTTGTCTCCTGTATGTAAACCATATGGAAATGAAGCCATATGGTTTACATAAATACCTTTCTGGATTTCAATGTCGTCCTTTGCTATGGCCACAATGATGGTTTGTGGTTCTGACAGTATTGTGGTGATTTCCTTGCTTCTGTACCTCTCTTAACACAGAGGAAGGAAGGAAGGAAGGAAGGAAGGAAGGAAGGAAGGAAGGAAGGAAGGAAGGAAGGAAGGAAGGAAGGAAGGAAGGAAGGAAGGAGAAAACTTCACAGTTTTATCATTTTTCCTGTCACTCGGGCTAAAAGAGGAAGAGGAATTCTTGTCTATTTCATTTGTGTTTTTAAAAAGACCATTCTTACACTGTTCCATCAATAAACATTTTTTTAAAGAAAAGTTTCATTGTTCCATGAATCAACATGTAAAAACACAACAACCAGCTTTTCACCACTCCACTGGTGAATATATTTTTTTTTAAAAAAGGTGAGGGGATTGAGGGACATTCCCATCACAGGCCACAGTAGCCATTTGAAGCAGAGGGGTTTGCTGGAAACGTGGGCAGAAGTTGCATTAGCTGCTTACTAGGGGTAAGTTGAGGATGGACATGTCTTCCTTTTTCCCAGACATGGTGAATAGCTCGTGTTCATGCTGGGGTATGCTAGAAGCCCAGGTCTGCCCACATTTACTAACCCTTCATCATTTGGGAAGCCTTATCAGTCTTTTCTGTTAAAACAGCCATCCCTGAATATACAATGGTAAGGCATATTACTATGAAAGATTCCTTGCAGAAATCTCAACTCTATGACTACATTTCTTTTTTCTCAGCTTATTTCCCAATTTCTTCCTTCCCCCATATTCTGACCTTGTTTTCTTTTACAATTCTAGTTTTACTTCAGTACGTTTTTTAAAGCACATTTTTTTTAGTTTTTTAAAGTACGGTTTTTTGAGTTTCTAAAGATACTTTAAAGCTTTGTGGTGGCAGAAAAGACCCTGAGGCTGATTAGAATCTCAGAGAGATCAAGTTCAAGTGCTTTGAATTTGCTGTTGCCAGGAGATTTGAAGCTAATAATCTTTATACTAACAATAATGGCATATCAAGTATCAAGTATCAACAAATGAACATGGAAGGTGAAGTGTGCTTAGTAGTTTTGTTTGTTCCAATAGTACCAACAAAATTTAAAGACACTCTGAATCATTTTGGCACTTAAATTTGCCATGGTTATTAGTGTCAAAGATGGTGATGGGAATAAACTATAGGCTTTACTAACCAGGAAGTGATAACTTTCCTAAAGGCCAGAATCAAGCTGCCAAATCTTTAATTATTTACTTACCACAGTCTTGTTTAATATTTATTTTTAAGTCCAGAGTTTTAGAAGCTAGCATAGAGAGATCTATAAACTAAACTTTTGCAGTAAAAATATAGTTGCATTTATTCAAAACAAAAGAAGATACTTACAATCTCCTTCACCTCCAGGAAGGCATAGGCAGGCAAAACAAAACAACTTACATTTGAATAGATACAGATAAGCAGTCTTTAGGCTTAACAGTGGATCACCTTTTTATACAACTTAACTCAGAGCTTTCCAAACTTTTCCTGTTGGTGACACACACCAACGGCAGGGGCGGCAGTGTGCAGGTGTGTCGCGCGAAACCCGGAAGCGCTGATGGCGCGCCGCCACGCACGCTTCCGGGTTTTCGCGCAACACACCTGCACACCGCAGGCGACACAGTACTGTGTAGCAACACACAGTTTGGAAAGCTATGACTTAACTTCTTGAACATAAACAATCATTTACCATAGCAACCCAGCAGCATGTGATCGCCCCAGCTCAGCCAAGCTGAAGCAAGCATACCTCACATGGTAACAAACGCAAAGATAAGCCTTATATGGTAATTGGAATGTTAATGTTTTGGAGTCCTTCTGGCGTGGCGCCAAAGGTAAGAGAAAAAAAAATTAGCTCAGCTTGTTCCTTTAAACCGATTGCTTGTAACCCAGATTCTTCCAGATCACAAAATAAAAAATACAACAAAGCTCAGAATGGCTTACCACAGAAAAATGATGCAACGTTAAAAAAGAAATCATCATAACTCAAGAGAACAAAGCAATAATGCCCCAAGGAGGAGCCACAACATCCAGTCCATACAAGGAAGGTCTCCCTTGCCATGAGCCTAATCCAAGGTTCTCTAGAAAAGCCAGGTTTTCACAGCCTTCTTAAAAACAAATAGGGTGAGAGCTCATCTAATCATCAGAGGAATGCTGTTCCAAAGAAGGGGGGAAATTTAAAGGATGGCTCAGAAAACTGTAAATGGACAAGGACTTAACTAATACCAAAGAAGATCAGTGAAAAAAAGGTAAATTAATAAGCTGGTATTTCTATACCACTTCTCTGAATGAATTAATTAATTACATGCATTAAAATTAAAAAATTAAAATTAAAATTAAAACAGCAAGTGAAAATAACTGATTATGCTACTTTAATATTAGTTGGTTCAATACTCTGCCACTTTGAGCAGTTCCTATCTTATAACGCCCTTGTGCATGCTGTGTTGGACAATTTTCGTCCAGTCTCCCACCTCCCCTATTTGGGGAAGGTGGTTGAGAAGGTGGTGGCATTGCAACTCCAGAGGATTCTCGATGAAACAGATTATCTAGACTCTTTCCAGTCAGGTTTCAGGCCTTGATATGGGACAGAAACAGCCTTGGTCTCACTTATGGGTGATCTCTGGCGGGAGCGGGATGGGGGCAGTGCATCCATCCTTGCTCTTCTTGTCCTCTCAGCGGCTTTTGATACCATCGGCCATGGTATCCTTTTGGGACGGCTTAGGGAGTTGGGGGTGGGTGGCGTGGTTTTGTACTGGTTCACCTCCTTCCTCCGGGGCCGGTCCCAATCAGTGGTGATAGGGAATGAGAGATCCGACCCTCGACCCCCCCTTTGTGGGGTTCTGCAGGGTTTGGTTCTCTCTCTCCTATTCCTATTTCCTACATGAAATCACTGGGTGAGATCATCCGTCACCACGGGATGAGGTATCATCAGTATGCTGATGATACCCAATTATAAATCTCTGTCCCGGGTGAAGTAAGTGATGTGATGACTGCCCTCTCTCGGTGCCTGGGGGCTGTAGGGGTCTGGATGGGGAACAATAGGCTTTGGCTGAACCCTGGCAAGATGGATTGGCAAGATGGGTTAATGCCTCCTCTGTATCCGGGAAATTATCATCTTTAGTTCTAGATGGGGTTGCACTGCCCCAGACAGACCCCGTGCAGAATCTGGGGGTTCTTCTGGACTCACAACACCTGCTCGAAGAGCAGGTGGCAGTCATGGCCAGAAGGGTCTTTGCGCAACTTTGTGTTGTGCGCCAGTTACACCCTTTCCTGGATCGAGAGGCCCTCTGAACGGTCACTCATGCCCTGGTTATCTCCCATATAGACTATTGCAATGCGCTCTACATGGGGCTACCCTCGAAGAGTATCCAGAAGCTTCAGCTGGTCCAGAATGCGGCTGCGCAGGCAATTCTTGGTGCCCCAAGATCAGCACATGTGACACCATTGCTACGCGAGCTGCACTGGGTGCCAGTTTGCTTCTGGGTCCAGTTCAAGGTTGGTTATCACCTTTAAAGCCTTACATGGCATGGGTCCAGGTTACCCGAGGGACCATCCCATCCCCATGACATCGATCCGTCCCACCCGGTCATGCAGAGAGGGCATGTTACAGACCCCATCTGGAAAAGAATTTCGTTTGGCGGGGTGCAGGAAGCGGGCCTTCTCTGCAATGGCTCCCACCCTCTGGAACACTGTGCCCCCAGAGGTGAGACAGGCCCCATCGCTCCTAACCTTCTGGAAAAAACTGAAAACTTGGCTATGCCGTCTCGCCTGGGGCGGGAAGGAGAATAGTTATTCTTGGGGGTGGCTGGTGCCTTAGAGCTCCCCTCACTGAATTAGATCTTCTAGGTCACTTGGATTTTATATTTATATTTATTTTCATATTTATTTATATTGGTAATTTTGTATTAATATTTTAGCTGTTATTTATGCTCACTGTTTTAATATGCTTATTGTTGTAAACCACCCAGAGTCCCTCTTTTTGGGGGAGATGGGCAGTGGCAAAATTCAATAAATAAATAAATAAATAAACTCCCTCCCCATCCCCGATTCTTTGTATTCCCTACTAAATAATTGATCCACATGCCTAACTAGCTCATACATCATACAAGGCCATGCTTTGCTTTATCACGTTTGTTGAATAATCCGTAACTGCTGTGTACACACATTGTATTCATTCATAAATCATAGTTCACAAGCCACAATGGTTGGGTTCATGCATTATCCTAAGTTAAAACTAAACAAAGCATGTCTATAATTATAATTCAAACCAACTCCTCTCACAGAAAAAGCTTTCCATTTAGAGGAAGAACTATAAATTAATTGTAGAGATTGTATATTTGCACATGCGTACATGTATAGCCGCACAACAGTGCAGTAATGAATACATTCTCAGGGTTGAAAACATAGTCTGCTTCTGTTTTAAACTTCGCAACTTTCCTTTTGTTTTTGTTTTTGTTTTGTTTTATTTATTTGCTTGCTTGCTTTTTGTTCTATATTAATCAGCTTAACTTAGGGCAGAGCTTTCCAAACTGTGTGTCGGGACACATTAGTGTGTCGGCTGTAGTGTCTGGGTGTGTCACAGCTGCTGCTGCCTCGGAGCCCTGCCAGGATTCCGCGCAGGTCCTAGTGCCTGCCTTTTGCCTTGCTGCCTCCAAACCTGCTGTGATTCTGCACAGGTCCTAGTGCCTGCCTTGTGCCCTGCTGTAAGTGTGTTGCGAAATGATGCCCTGCTGTAAGAGTGTGTTGCGAAATGATGCATGTCTAAAAAGTGTGTCACCAACATGAAAAGTTTGGAAAGCTCTGATATTAGGGGCTAATGTTTTAGAATATTAATGTATCCCCAAAGTAACCAAACTTGGAAAGGACAATGAAGTTGAATGTCATCATGTCAAGGCTACAGGAGACTACAGTAACCTTAGCATAATTCTAAATGAGAAGAAATGAACACTAGACAAACAGTTCTGTTCATTAGCTGTATATTCAGATAAAAACTGGTTCAACAAATTTGTGATAGTCACTTTCAAATAAAGCAAATACAGAGAAAATCAGTAGCCTCCTGAGATTTTGCTAGATCATTATGCTAAGTTACAGAAAATACTGAAGTTTTCAGAGTTAGAAGTATATTACTGATTTTTTGGAAGCAAAGATTTCCAGTTCCCTGGGATTGTAATAAGAAATAAAATATTAAAATCTATTCTTAACATAGAACAATGGGCAAGTGGTTGGTAAACTGCTCTCTCAATTATGCAGTCAGTGTTTCTATATGGTAGGCCAGTATCCCCAATTTGTGTGTGTGTGCGTGTGCGTGTGCG
Source organism: Charina bottae (assembly GCA_023362775.1). Classification (NCBI taxonomy): domain Eukaryota; kingdom Metazoa; phylum Chordata; class Lepidosauria; order Squamata; family Charinaidae; genus Charina; species Charina bottae. Next base: position 26,072,800 of record JALMGJ010000005.1, read on the forward strand.
TGTGCGTGTGCGTGCATGCGTGCATGCCTTTGAGTCTATCTTGACTTCTGGCAACTACCTGGACAAGTCCATATCATTTACTTGGGAATATTTTTGGAAGTGGTTTGCCACTGACTTCTTCCTAGGGCTGAGAGACAGGAAGTGACCCTAAGTCTCTTAGCCTCTCCCTAAGAATATCTGAGAGAGCCAGTTTGGTGTAGTGGTTAAAGCATCAGGCTAGAAACCAGGAGACTGTGAGTTCTAGTCCCCAAAGCTAGCTGGGTGACCTTGGGCCAGTCACTTTCTCTCAGCCCTAGGAAGGAGGCAATGGCAAACCACTTCTGAAAAACCTTGCCAAGAAAACTGTAGGGACTTGTCCAGGCAGTCTCTGAGAACTGGACCAGATTGAATGGATTAAAAAAAAATCTGCCTGTCTCACTAAATTGGGTACGGTAGACATGCTCCAGATCCCTTCCCTGAAATCCTGCCACTTAGTGGGACCTCGGAAGTGTGCCTTTTCTGTGGCTGCCCCTACCTGATGGAACACATACACCCCCCCCCCAGTGATTTGGCAGGCCCTAATCCTTTTAGCCTCTCAGAAGGCCATCGAGACCTGGCTTTTTACCGTGGCGCCGGGATAGGATAGAATAGAAAGAATGGAATGAATGTAATTGGAGCTCGCGGTGTGGCATCCTAAGAGGATGATTAAGGCACAGGGTTTTTGTTTTTGTTTGATTGTTTTACCGTTTTATTGTTTTATGGTTGGTTTATAGTTACTGGACTTACTGTAGATGTGAGCCACCCAGAGTTGTTTAAAATGGTCGGCCTATAAATCAAATAAATAAATAAATAAATAAATAAATAAATAAATAAATAAATAAATAAATAAATAAAGTCACCCAGCTGGCTTCATGCCTAAGGCAGGAGTAGAACCCACAATCTCCTGATTTCTAGCCTGGTGCCTATAACCACTACACTAATCTGGTTCTCTGTCCCTAACTCAGTACCTTCCAAATGTTTTAGAGTACAACTCTTACCAGCAATGCTGACCGGGGCAGTTTGAAATGGTATTCTGAAGCATCTAAAGGAACTTAGTTGTTGGCTCCGATAAAAGTCAGCTGAGGTGAAATGAAGGAAATATTTAATGATGGATGAACAGTGTGAATGTTGGCAAAAAAATTTAATGCAGAGAGAGTGTGTCCTTTGCCTGCAGGTTCCTGGCACTTGTTGTTTGAGGAGATTGGCATGTATATAGCAGCTTTGACAAAACATTAGATTAAAATGAGGAAGGGAATAGAAAATCCATCAACTCATAGTGCTGTGGGGTGGCAGATCATCATTCAGTGACACAATTCCTGTGCGTGAGGTCTCTCTGCAGTAAACATTAACCTCCAGGAGCTTCATGCAATAGAATGGAAATGCTCCCTAAGAACTGATCCCCAAAAAGGAACTTGAATATGCTATTGGAGATGGTTAGATACAGTAGCATCACCGATGTAATGAACATGAATTTGAGTAAACTCCGGGAGACAGTGGAGGACAGGAAGGCCTGGCGTGCTATGGTCCATGAGGTCATGAAGAGTCAGACACGACTAAATGACTGAACAACAACAAACAACAACAACTTACAGAAATAAATAAAATAAACTTATCTATGGTTGTTGTGGGTTTTCCGGGCTGTGTGGCCATGTTCTGGCAGATTTGGTTCCTAACGTTTCGCCAGTAGCTGTGGCTGACATCTTCAGAGGACAGGAGCACAGCTAGAAGATTCTCTCTGTGCCCAAGTGGAGGGTGTGTGTTCCTGCTGGTATTTATAGCTGCTGAGAGGGTGTGTGTCTTCTGTGGGTCATTTACAAGAGATTAGGAGAGGGTTCTTTGTGGTGATTAGGGGGTGTGGTGCTGTCGTGTGTGGGATTAGCACGTCTATTGTGTGAGTTGTTTGTATATTTCTGTGGTTGAGTAGAGTGGTGAAACGTTAGGAACCAAATCTGCCAGAACACGGCCACACAGCCCGGAAAACCCACAACAACCATCGGACTCCGGCCGTGAAAGCCTTCGACTATACAAACTTATCTACGTTCTTCAGCTGTTTTTTTACACATAACATGCTTTCTTTATATGTAATATTCCGCTTTTGCCCTCATCTTCCAAAACCTATTTTATGTCCTTTCTTCCAGTTCTGATCATGGTCCTTTCACATAAATTGTTCCAAATTACTCACCATTTCAGTCTTGCACCTAGCTTGTTGATTTGACAGCATCTGGTATGAATTTTAGTCCAACGGGTTCAGAATACATTTAGAATATCTCAGAAATATTTTTTTTCAAGCCCCCAAAAGACACAATCACAAAACAAAGTTTCCTGAAAAACTCTGGCTCATCTGCTTCTGTGACATTTCTTCACTGACCTGCCCATCTTGGCCTACAGCTGTTCTCTTTAGCTCCTCCTCCCCCCAAAAATTTAAAGTCCTCCTGCAAAAAGTTGCCTGCCTACACTAAAACCTAAGTCCTGTTGGTTTAGTCCAAGGGTCGGAAATGGCGGCTCGCGAGCCAGATCTGGCTCTTTGGCCCCTTGACTCTGGCTCTCTCTCTCTCTCTGCCGCCCGACATCCGGAAAGCCGGTCTCCGGAAGCAGCAGGCTTCAGCCCGCCTCTCTGCTCTCCTTTGGCGCACGCTGATTGGTGGAGGCGTCCTTCCTTCTGAGCCTCCACCAATCAGCGTCTGTTTCTTCTCCAGGAGAAGAACCCTGGAGAAGAAACAGAGACGCTGATTGGTGGAGGCTCAGAAGGAAGGACGCCTCCACCAATCAGCGTCTCTGTTTCTTCTCCAGGAGAAGAACCCTGGAGAAGAAACAGAGATGCTGATTGGTGGAGGCTCAGAAGGAAGGACGCCTCCACCAATCAGCGCGTGCCAAAGGAGAGCAGAGAGGCGGGCTGAAGCCTGCTGCTTCCGGAGACCGGCTTTCCGGATGTTGGGCAGCAGAGAGAGAGAGAGAGAGAGCCAGAAACGCCAGCCCAGCCGCACTTCAAAAGACATCAGACTCACTCAGAGAGACAGAAGGGGAAATCGAGCATCTCCAGCAAAAAAAGAGCAAAAAGCAGAGGCGGAAGCGGAAAAAACGGAATTGGGGAGGCTGCAAAGCTGGCAGGCAACCTGCAACTTCGCCTTGTTCAGCCCGCCTCTCTGCTCTCCTTTGGCGCGCGCTGATTGGTGGAGGCATCCTTCCTTCTGAGCCTCCACCAATCAGCGTCTCTGTTTCTTCTCCAGGAGAAGAAACAGAGACGCTGATTGGTGGAGGCTCAGAAGGAAGGACGCCTCCACCAATCAGCGCGCGCCAAAGAAGAGCAGAGAGGCGGGCTGAACAAGGCGAAGTTGCACGTTGCCTGCCGGCTTTGCAGCCTCCCCAATTCCGTTTTTTCCGCTTCCGCCTCTGCTTTTTGCTCTTTTTTTGCTGGAGATGCTCGATTTCCCCTTCTGTCTCTCTGAGTGAGTCTGATGTCTTTTGAAGTGCGGCTGGGCTGGCGTTTGCTGCCTCAGGAAGCGCCTCCTCTGCGTTTCCCGCCCCCATCATTTTCTTGGCCCGACGCGGGCGGGCGGGCGGAAGTGGCAGCCCCACCCGCGCCGAGTGGCGGTAGCGCAGCCCCGCCGCCGCCGCCCTTTCTCTCCGGCTCGGATCCCGGGAAGGCAGCGGGGGGCCTCACGGAGGGAGGCAAGCGGGTGGGGCGGGGCGGGCGGGCGGCCCGGGCCTTCGCCTCCGCCGCCAGGCCCGCCCCCCTCGGCGCCTGTGCGGCTCCCCCGCGCCCTCCCACCCGCCCCCATAAGCCATGTGATTGACTCCTGCCCGCAAACCCCGCCCCCTTCCACATGATTGGCCCCCGCCTGCAAACCCCACCCCCTTCCACGCGATTGGCCCCCGCCCACAAACCCCGCCCCCTGGCTCTCGAGCATTTCAAAATGTGCACGAGCATGTCAAAATGGCTCCCGGCATAAAAAGTTTGCCAACCCCTGGTTTAGTCCAATGGCCTATCTTATCTAGCATTCTGTGTCACAAAACTAGATACATTCAGGAAGTTCACAAGGTTTGACAGAATGGCTTTAAGCCTTACAGTCCCAGAGTCATGTCATCTCTTTGACATCCTCCATCAAGGATCTGCAATATTTTTAGACATAAATGCCATTTCTGTGCCTTCCATTCCATTTCTGGTAATATATGAAATCAACCCAATTCCCATGCCTTAGTCATGTTTCTTCATTTATAGTGACACATGCCAATTTGTTATTTGCAAGTGTTATTAAACATATCAGGATGAATGCAAGGCTGAATTTGCTTGAAAACCAGGGATGGTTATCCTTTGAAGACTATCTTATGCAGGATATGTAGCAGATGGATTAGCCTTTTTAATCTATTTGAAATAAACCCCTTTCCTTTAAAAAAAAAGTGTGATTACAGCCAGTAGGCATAATGAGACTGTAAAGAAGATGAACAAAATAGATCGAGTATGGTCTATTGTGAAATAGGCTGTCCAAAAAGAGAGATCACGGTACTGGTTAACAAGAGGAACCTGATGTGCTCACTTGGATGGCACGGCCCCAAGACAACCTGGTCTGAAATGATGAGACCTTGACACAAACATCCATCGCAATTCAACCAAAGGGCCACTTCGTAGGCTAAATATCCTCTGCCTAATCCAGTTTATACCCCTACAATGTCCTTAATCTTCACTGTGAGAAGAAATATTTCATAATGTTCCTGTGCAAGATCAACTTTGTCCTTGTCCACTGGTAAAAAGAGAAACAGTTTCTCACATGCTGCTATGGCAATGCTTCTTCTACACAGTGTGGTTAAGTAAATTAATGCTTTACTTATCCCACAACCATGCAGTTTGGAACAGGAGATTATTTGTCTCCCTTAAACTGACAGGTCTTCAGAAGGGTTATTAAATTTGTCGCAATTGCCACAGCTGTTAGATGTTTAATGGCCTAGCAATTTTGATAATTTGCTTCTACTTGAAAGTTGATCTGCCCTTTTAAGTACATTTTATTTATTATTTGTTGGCTGTTTTAATCTGAGCATTTCTTTTTCTTTTTTCTTTTGGTTTGTATGCTTTGGTCTTTGACTGTAAAATCAAATTAACAATAATAACTTGGAGTAAAAAAGTAGAAAATATCTGATTTTTCTACTATTGATGCTTTGATAATTATGGTTCCATCATGCTTTCTGAATCTCTCAAAATAATATTTAATCCCAGTATATTCGAATTCCTAGCAACATCGGTGAATTCACTTGTAAATGAATAATCTCATCCTGAGGATTTATACTGACACTGATAAAAAAAATAATGGCTTCTACTCGGCTTCTGGCTGATTGAGCGGTTCCTAAGAAGAGCAGGAATGCTACTTGGAATTTAATTGCCATTTAGGAAGCATTTCTATAACTGCTCAATAACAGTTTGCCAACAACAGCATTTTCCTGATGCTCCAGACTGTATTCCAAGTGTAATAATAAAAATATGACTCTAATGTGCCATTTGTTTTTTTTTTCACACATCAGTTGCAGCTTTCCATTCTGAATGTGTGATGAGAGCAATGCTTGTGTGTGTGTGTGTGTGTGTGTGTGTGTATGTGGCAAAAATATTGGGTGGAGGAGGCTTAATTGCATTATTTAGAAGCTGACCAATATTTTGAATTTCCTTTTGTGATATTTGAACAGTTTTCCATACAAAATGGATAATATGCCTGACTTCCGCTAGATACTACAATCTGGGTAATTACTTATAGATTTTGCATGCTCTTCTAAAAACAACCCCCCTCCCCAATTTTCATGTTGTTGTTGTTGCTGTTATAAATCATCTACTGGCTACATTCCAACAGGCCCAAACGTTATAACCAATGTTGAGCTGTCATAAACAAATGGCCAAACTACAAACTCAGCAACTTCTGTGACATCTTTGCTACTGTGTGAAGCTGCTCAAAATTTTCACTCAATATGCATTTATTTATTTATTTATTTATTTATTTATTTATTTATTTATTTATTTATTATTACAATTCAAAGTGAAGCAACCTAATCTCTACTTTCCCATCAACAAAAGTGCAGGACAGGAACAGAGCTATTGTTGAGATAGTACACTTCAGCAAATAATGCAATACTTTTTGCTTTGCAAATGTACTAATACAGATATTTGAAGGCACATTTTCAGGCAGATTATTTTTTTAATGTCCATTGACCCTGCAGATTGTATTTAATGGTTTTATTAATTTATATGATGAAATTGAGCAGGCATCACTGTTTCAAGGTGCTGCAGGGAAGCTCTATATTTACATTCCTACCAGCCACAAAGCATTTGTTAGAGATCAAATCTAAAGGGTTGCACAGCTCTACTATAAACAGCTCGATTGTTGCCTAGTCCTGTGGTGTTAATATATCTTGAAATCTTGAGACAGCTAATTTTTAAGAGGCTTAAAGGTGATATAACAGAAACATCTTGACCTGGGGTAAATATATTTGGTACATGCTCAGCTAGAATTTGTCCCCTCTTTTCCAGAGCTTTAATATCATTTTTAAAAATCTACAGAAATTGTTTATCAGAGATGAAGGAGACATTAATGCATGTATTACTGAGTGTTGTTGTTTCAGGAGTTACTCCCAGGGCCCTGCAATAATTCTTTCTCTGGAATTTGGCCCTCTCTGAGAAGACAAAAAGTCAGTTTCAGAAGATAAGATACTTTATTGCAGACACAAGCAACCTTGGTGACAATGAAGCACATCTTCTACCCAATAGCTATGTATCTGGTTCTACAGGTATGTACTATGTACCCCAAGATTTAAATCCTGAGCTTCTTTCTCTCACCCTTTTGTAACAGACTGCTTGCATTCCATTTCTTATGCTGGCCAGTTGGTGGCATCTGGCCTGTGTTTACTGAATGGTCATGTCTGGTCCCAGGTTCCCTGCCAGCTCCAGCCCTCTATGTCAGCCTTTCTCAATCTTTTACCCCTGGAGGAACCCTTGAAATATTTCTCAGGCCTCGGAGAACCCCTGCACATTCAGGCTCAGATATAAGCCAGAAGTTACAAAATTATTATATTCGTTTCATGTGTAGGCCTGTATATATGCATTAACAGTGTTCTTAAACTAAAAATAAAGAATGAAACTTACCTCTTTAATGTGAAGGTGCCCAAATTTGAAATAACTTTTTAAATAAATTGTGATCTCCCAGGGAACCCCTAGTGACCTCTCATGGAACCCTAGGGTTCCATGGAACCCTGGTTGAGAAACCCTGCTCTACGTAGAGAGATCCTTAGAAAGATATACATTCTAATAAGGATTATTTATTTATTTATTTATTTATTTATTTGACATCTCGACCGCCCAACTCGTACAAGACGACTCTGGGCGGTTCAGAACAATAAAAACAACATATCATTAAAATACTATATATACATATACATATACATATACATATACATATACATATACATATACATATATATAAGATATACATAAAAAATACAAATATGATGTATAAATACCAGATGGCAAATCGAGATCTTACTGTTGGTACTATCATGGAGCCAACCACCTCCATGCATGGCTATTGCCCCTCCCACCCCAAGCCAGGTGGCATAGCCACGTTTTAACTCCCTTCCTGAAAGCCAGGAGCGTGGGGGCCTGTCTTACCTCTGGGGGTAGCTTATTCCAAAGATCGGGCGCATTGGCAGAGAAGGCCCTCCTCCTGGACCCTGCCAATCGGCAATCCCTCATGGAAAGGGTCCATAGCACGACCTCTCTGCCTGACCAGGTGGGACAGGTCGATGTCATGGGGGTGAGGCGGTCCCTCAGGTGATAAATATGATAAAGGTGATAACCAACACCTTGAATTGGATCTGGAATAAAACCGGCACCCAATGCAGCTCACGGAGCAATGGTGTTATGTGTGCCCTCCTTGGGACTCCTAAGACGGCTCGTGCGGCCGCATTCTGCACCAGCTGTACCTTCTGGATACTCTTCAATGGTAGCCCCATGTAGAGTGCATTACAGTAGTCTATACGGGAGATGACCAGGGCATGAGTGACTGACTGGAGGGACTCTCAATCCAGGAAAGGGCAGAGCTGGTGCACAACACGAAGCTGCGCAAAGGCTCCCCTGGCCACGGCTACCACATGCTCTTTGAGCAGGAGCCATGAGTCCAGGAAAACCCCCAGGTTCCGTACTGGATCTGTCTGGGGCAGTGCAACCCCATCCAGAGTCAAAGATGTTAAATTCCCGGATAACTGGGAGCCCCCTATCCACAGCCACTCCATCTTACCGGGCTTCAGCTGAAGCCTGTTGTTCCCCATCCAGACCCCCACAGCCTCCAGGCACTGAGAGAGGGTGGTCACAGCCTCACTTACGTCACCCGGGGTGGAGATGTATAGTTGAGTATCATCAGCATATTGATGATACCTCACCCCATGGCGATGGATGATGTCACCCAGTGGTTTCACGTAAATATTAAAAAGGAGCGGAGAGAGTGCCGAACCCTGCAGCACCCCACAAAGTAGGGGTCGTGGGCTGGATCTCTCGCTCCCTATCAACACCAATTGGGACTGGCCTCGGAGGAAGGAGGTGAACCAGCGCAGAACCACGCCGTCCACCCCCAACTCCCTAAGCTGACCCAAAAGGATACCATGGCTGATGGTATCGAAAGCCGCTAAGAGGTCAAGAAAGCCGCTAAGAGGTCAAGAAGAGCCAGGATGGATCCACTGCCACCATCCCGCTCCCACCAGAGATCATCCATAAGTGTGACCAAGGCTGTTTCCATCCCATCTCCGGACCTGAAACCCAACTGAAAAGGGTCCAGGTAATCCGTTTCATCCAGGACCCTCGGGAGCTACAACACCACCACTTTCTCAACCACCTTCCCTAAAAAGGGAAGGTGGGAGATTGGATGAAAATTGTCCAGCATGGTGGGGTCCAGTGATGGTTTCTTGAGGAGGGGGCACACCAGCACCTCTGTGAAGGCCGCCGGAAACACTCCCTCCCTTAAGGATGAATTCACTATCACCTGAACCCACCCACACGTCATCTCCCATGATGCCTTCACCAGCCAGGAGGGACAAGGATCTAATTGACAAGTGGTGGCATTTACAGACCCAAGAACCCTCTCCACTTCTTTGGTCCCAACTGGATCAAACTGTTCCCAGATAATCGGGTAAGCACATTCCGCAGGCATCTCCCCAGACCCTGCTACATGCTTGGCATCCAACTTGGAGCAAATCCGAGCTATTTTATCCTCCAGATGCCCAGAAAACTCCTCAGCACAGCCGTGTAGGTGGGTTCCTAAACCCACCTTCCCCAAAAGAGATCAGGTGATCTTAAACAGGGCCGTCGGGCGGCATTCTGTGGATGCAACAAGAGCGGAGAAATATTGACATTTCACCGCTCTTACCACCACAAGGTAGGCCTTAACAGCGGCTCTAGCTTGTGTTCGGTCGGGTTTGGTCCTTGTTTTCCTCCAGCAGCACTGTAGATGTCTCTTAATTTTTTATTATTATTATTATTATTATTATTATTATTATTATTATTATTATTTCAATTTATTCCCCGCCCATCTCCCTTGCAAGGGACTCTGGGCGGGTTACAACAATTGAAAGTTTAAAAACTATACAAAAATATCATTTAAAATACATACAATAATAAATTACATGAATCCAAGATGGATTGGGGACCGTAGTATTGATCGTATTACTACGGGGGCAGCCAACCCCAGGAGGCACTGCCGCCTCTGTCGTCCCAGGCCCGGTGGCAGAGCCAGGTCTTGAGGGCCTTCCGGAAGGCCAGGAGTGAGGGGGCGAGTCTCACCTCCGGGGGGAAGATGTTCCATAAGGCGGGCGCTATCGCAGAGAAGGCACGTCCCCTGGACCCCGCTAGATGGAATTCTCTTGTTGAGGGGGTCCGAAGCATGCCCTCTCTGCATGTACGGGTGGGGCGGGCTGACGTTATCGGGACGAGACGGTCCCTCAGGTACCCTGGCCCTATGCCATATAGGGCTTTAAAGGTAATCACCAACACCTTGAATTGGACCCGGAAGCAAACTGGTAGCCAATGCAGCTCGCGTAGCAGAGGTGTTACATGTGCTGATCTCATGGCACCCATAACTGCTCGCGCCACGGCATTCTGAACCAGCTGAAGCTTCCGGATACTCTTCAGGGGTAGCCCCATGTAGAGTGCATTACAGTAATCTATACGGGAGATGACAACGGCGTGAGTGACTGTTCGGAGGGCCTCCTGATCCAGGAAAGGGCGTAACTGGTGCACAACACGAAGTTGTGCAAAGGCCCTCCTGGCCGTGACTGCCACCTGCTCTTCGAGCAGGAGTCGCGAGTCCAGGAGGACCCCCAGATTCCGCACTGGATCCGAGCGAGGTAGTGCCACCCCACCCAGAACCAAAGATGACAACTTCCCGGATCTAGGGGGGCCATCAATCCACAGCCACTCCGTCTTACCAGGGTTCAGTTGAAGCCTGTTGTTCCCCATCCAAGCCCCCACAGCCTCCAGACACTGAGATAAGGCATCGACCGCATCACTTACTTCACCTGGGATGGAGATGTACACCTGGGTATCATCAGCATATTGGTGGTATCTCATCCCATGGTGACGGATGATCTCGCCCAGCGGCTTCATGTAGATGTTGAACAGGAGAGGAGAGAGAACTGACCCCTGTGGCACCCCACAAGTCAGGGGCCGCGGGTCAGCCCTCTCCTCCCCTATCAACACCGACTGGGAACGGCCCCGGAGGAAGGAGGCGAACCAGCGCAAAACTACGCCGCCCACCCCCAACTCCCTGAGCCGTCCCAAAAGTATACCGTGGTGGACGGTATCGAAAGCCGCTGAGAGATCTAAGACAGCTAGGATGGACGCACTCCCTCCATCCCGCTCTCGCCAAAGATCATCCATAAGCGCGACCAATGCGGTCTCCGTCCCATATCCCGGCCTGAAACCTGACTGGAAGGGGTCTAGATAATCCGTTTCCTCCAGAATCCTCTGGAGTTGCCACGCCACCACCTTCTCAACCACCTTTCCCAAAAAGGGAAGGTGGGAGACTGGGCGAAAATTGCCCAGGATGGTAGGGTCCAGGGACGGCTTCTTGAGGAGGGGGTGCACCAGCGCCTCCTTAAAGGCCTCCGGGAACACCCCCTCACTCAAGGACAGATTAATCATTGCCTGGACCCATCCACATGTCACCTCACTGGCCGATTTCACCAGCCAGGAGGGACAAGGGTCAAGCTGGCATGTGGTGGCATTCACAGTCCGGAGGATCCTGTCCACTTCCTCAGGCGCAACAGGATCAAACTGTTCCCAGATAACGTGGTAAGTACGAGCCCCTGGCATCTCCACAGATCCTGTCTCATGCTTGGAGTCCAACTTGGAATGAATCTGGGCGATTTTATCCTGCAGATGCTCAGAAAACTCTTCCGATTGGCCCTGTAAGTGGGTCTCCCCCTGCTCCTGACACAACAGTGATCTTGTAATTTTAAAAAGGGCCGTCGGGCGGCATTCTGCGGACGCAATAAGAACGGAGAAATATTCACGTTTCACCGCTCTTACCACCACAAGGTAGGCCTTAACTGCGGCTCTAGATTGTGTTAGGTCAGATTCAGTCTTCGTCTTTCTCCAGCGGCGCTCTAGACATCTCTTAACCCTCTTCAAGGCCCTTATCTCTTCGGTAAACCACAGAGAGCGGCGGGCCAAGTAGGGCCGGAGAGGTCGCATAGGCGCGATCTTGTCCAGGGCTCCAGCCGCGGCCCTGTTCCAGGCCGCGGCCAGGAGCTCCACTGGACCGTGAAGCAAGTCCTCAGGAATAACCCCCAGCTCCTTCTGAAACCTCACTGGGTCCATCAGTCGCCGGGGGCGGACCAATCGAATAGGTCCTGCCTCCCTGCGGAGTGGGGCAGCACAAGAGAGTCTAAGGGTCACCAGGGCGTGGTCTGACCATGACAATGGGGAAAGATGTAGCTCTCCCCTTAGATCACATTGCCACTGCTCAGACAAGAAAACTAAGTCCGGGGTGAGACCACTGTCCCGAGTTGGGTCACGAATAATCTGAGACAGGCCCATAGCTGCCATGGTAGCCATGAACTCCTGAGCCGCCTCCGAGTCCCGTCCCAGAGATGGCAGATTAAAGTCCCCCAGAACCATAAGTCTGGGGAACTCCACTGCCAACCCCGAGACAGCCTCGAGCAGCTCAGGCAGAGAGGTTGCTATGCAGCAGGGAGGCTGGTACAGCAGCAACACTCCCAACTGTTCTCGTGAACCCAACTTGAAAAACAGGGTCTCACACCCGGCCACTTGTGGAGCAGCGCCCCTGAAGGCCACAAGAGACTCTCGAATGACCACTGCCACCCCTCCTCCCCTGCCCCGGTGTCTCGGCTGATGCCAGACCTGAAACCCGGCTGGGCACATTTCCGAGAGGGCCACTCCCCCCTCTGGTGCCAGCCAGGTCTCGGTAATACATACCAGGTCGGCCCCCTCATCCGTGATCAAGTCACTTATAAGGGGGGCTTTGTTGTTCACCGACCTGGCGTTCAACAGCAGCAGCCGGAGACCGGAGCCCACGAGAATCTGCTTACCAGGGCCTGGGTGTGAACACGGGGGGCTGGAACGCACCACCGGTAACAAACACCGGGGGCGCCTTCCCCAAAGATGGCATGCCGTCCGGTTCCCGTCATACCGTCCCCTGCCCGTCACCACCCGAAACAGATGGCCCACCATATAGCCCCTGAAGATTCCCGGTTCTGTCCCAGTAGCCTCCACTCCCAGGCCTCCGGAATTCTTAGGGTTATTTAAGAGTCCCTTCTCCCAACCATCCATCACGCACTCCCACACACTCTTGGGCAGTGGTAAGACCCCCCAGTGCACCAGCTCTCGCTCTCGGCACTGGTAGGGTCTAGCACCACCCCACTCACACCCTGCACCTCTCCCCCAACTTCTCTCACTGGTCGGGGAGAGGTACCAACACTCACCACAATCACTCCTGCCCCACCTGCCTCTCACCCAGGGGGTACTCTTCCACACTCAATTTCTTGCATTCCCATTCATACCTTACTCCCTCCCATTCTCTCACAATAGTAAGGGGGTAGTACATTCACTCTGGAGGGATCTTAATCGCCACAGACAAGTTGATAGAGATTTAGAGCAGTTGGGAAAAGTTGTTAAATTCAGATTTCGATAGCTGTTGTCACTATGATCTTAAAAATTAATACAAATCGACTCCAGTCCCCGTTCGAATTCCAGCAAAGTCCATAAACTGCTGGTAAGGGGTACCGGCAAAGGGCTACCACCCAACTCCCACCGGCCCTTCAAATTGACCAAGGGGTGGATCCAGTCCCAAGAAATCCAGTGTCCATAAGAGTCATCGCTTGTAAGGGCCGCCGATGTTCTATTTGAGGGCCTCCCGGGCCACTTCTGGTTAAACCGCCGCCCAGACCTCCAAGGGCCACTGGAAAGACCACCGCGGTCGTCACCAGCGCCAGAGGCCGCTGGTAGGGGCCGTTGAAAGGGCCGCAACCACCGATGTTCTACATGAAAGCCTCCCGGGCCACTTCCGGGCGAACCGCCGGCCGGATCACCGAGGGCCGCTGGAAAAGGCCGCTGCCGTTGTTGCCGACGCCGGTGCCAAAGGCCACTGGTAAGGGCCGCCACCACAGGTATTCTATTTAACAGACTTTTGGGCCGTCTGGGGGGATCAGGGGACTGAGTCAGCAAAGGCCGATAAAAGCCGGCGACAGACCCGCTGTTACTAAGGGTCACAGCTATCGTTACTGCCGCCACCGCTACCGTTGACGCCTTCCTGGGTCGATAGAAGCCCATCAGGTTGTCCGAGGGAGGAAATTGGGCCGAAAAGAGCCACCACCGCTGCTGGTAAGGGCTGTTACCGCCGCTGGTAAGGGCTGTTACCGCCGCCCTCACCTCCGCCGCCGATATCACCATCACCGTCCTCTTCAGAACCCTCAGCTCCTCCGTAAACCACGGTGAGTATCGGGTTCGATGGGTCAAGAGAGGTCGCACAGGCACGATCCTGTCCAAGGCCCTGTCCGCCTCCCTATTCCAGGTTGTTATAGGTTGTTAACTTCTGCAGTGCATCAAGATTACAGGATGCCAGCCCTGAAAGTTCTGCACAGGGTGCCAATTATTCTCCAGATACAATGTAAGGTATTGGACTTAGCTTGTAAAACCCTAAACAACTTGGATCCTAACTATCAGAGGATCTACCTTTCTGGTTACAGACCTTACTGAGGATTAAGATTTGATCCTCTGAGAATTCCCCTCCTTTCAGACTTCCTCTCAGGCAGAAAGGAGAAGAACTTCACTTCCATAGTTCCCAAGCTATGGAAAGCACTGCCTTGGGAGTTGGGTTTGGCCCCGCCTCTCTCTGCCTTTAGAACAGTGTTTCTCAACCTTGGCAACTTTAAGATGCGTGGACTTCAACTCCCAGAATTCCCCCACCAGCATGGGGTCCACGCATCTTAAAGTTGACAAGGTTGAGAAACCCTGCTTTAGAAGATCTAAAAAGCATCACTTTAACCAAGCCTTTAAATAACAATGATTTTATTATTCAAGTTTTAATGTTTTTCTCATTCTGTTTTTTTGTGTAATTTTAAATGATAATCTGCTCTGAGTGTTCGTTTTAAACAGAAAGGCGACATATACATCCCATAAGTAAATGCAACTGCCATACCTTTTAAAGTATTTAATCCAATGATGTTACCTATAACATTCACCCCTAAAAGCTACCACAGAATTTTAGAAGACCCAGTAAAAAAAATAAGTAGCTTTTTTTCCCACTAAAGGATGACAAGTCACTTTATGATATAACATAACTCTTCTGGCAAAACTATAAAATGATGTTAGGGATGCAAAGGTTAAAATAAAACAACACTGAAAAACAAAGTACAGTATATGTGACCTTGAAAAAGTTACAAGGATTGAAAGCCAATACAGTTCAAAAGTAGGGCACTAACTACAGAGAATAGCATAAATGGAATTCAAGAGTTAGAACTGAAAGTAGCAAATCTGCTGGAATGTTAAGGATTTTGTGCAAAGTCAAAATAATTCTTAATTAAATAGTTTATCGAGAAGTGAGGAACAATTGAACAGGATAACTCATTGTTATATTCCATTAACTAAATTTTGCTATAATCTGTACACCAAGTGCCTGTTACATAGAAGCAACATAGCAAAATAAAAAAAATATGGTTCAAGATTTTCTGGCATCTCCACTGCTAGTCATATTTTGACTTAATTATGACATCATCACATTCCCTGTGAATCAGGAGGCATTAATTAATGTGCAATAATGGTAGAAACATTGTAGAACTAATGTCATATGAGGTAGGAAGTTCAGGATAAACAACTTCCACCCTGGATTATTATTATTTTTTACACTCAGTCCCTCTTTCTGCAGACACTGATTCTCTAGACTAGAAAAGGGGAAGTATGTGGTTTTAGAGATGCTGCTTGATAGTCCAGTAAGGTCTTGAGGTCCATTAGTTACCTGGGATTGTTTTAGACACCTCAGTTACCATGTTACATGTTGCACTAAGCTACAGTTTGTAAATGGCTGCATTTGCACAACACACAAACCATGGTTTATAAACCATTCATGCCATATGCTAAGCCAAATTAAACAAACCACATTATGGCTTAGCATGCAATGTGTGAACCCAATATTTGTGTAACAGAAGGTTCTAATTTCCCCCTATTGTGGAGGAATGGATAGAAAATACTGTGACCAAGTAAAAGATTTTAATTTATAAATCTTCTTTTCCAGAGATAACATTATGTCAGGTTTAAGACCAGCACCAACCCTTGAGTAAGCATATTGTTCTGGTTAAGTCATATTACCTCCTTTATTAAACAGTTTGGAAATACTCTATGACATAGCTTTCCAAACTGTGTGTCGCGACACAATACTGTGTCGCCTGCGTGGCCCAGGTGTGCCGTGCGAAAACCCGGAAGCACTGATGGCGTGCCGCCGCCACGCACGACTGTGTGCACGGCAGCAGCGGGCCATCAGCGCTTCCGGGTTTTCGCACGGCACACTAGGAATCTCATAGAGCAGGGCTTTCCAAACTTTTCCCATGGCAACACACCAACGGCGGCACACAAAAATCTGAAAGCGCTGCGGCGGCACTTCTGGGTTTTCTCGCATGCCGCCATTGGTGTGTTGCCAAAGGAAAAGTTTGGAAAGCCCTGCTCTATGAGATTCAGGCAAGAGATTGGAATGGTGGAGATTACTGTGTATGTACAGAAATTTGAGTTCTAGGAGTTTCTACCTTAAAATGCTTTGTGCAAAGTGGCAATGGCCTCATGCACTAATGCTCATGGGAGTGAGAGACAAAGCGTCTTGGTTTTATTTCTGCCAGTTCTCCTTGTGGGTGTTTGAAGTTTGCCATGCAGGTCACCTGAGCCTCGTGAATGTTTTTGTTGTTATGGGGGAGGAAGCTATTGAGTATAAGCAGCAAGATATAGTCAGGAAACTTCATTTAACATATTGAATTCTGTTTGCAATGGATACATTTAGCAAACTTTTATCAGTATTTATATTGTTAATTATGAAATCTGGATTTCTGTACTGAACTATTATTGGTCCTGCTTTTTTCCCATGATGTGCTGAGTGTGAAAGAAGGCATAAATATTTCACTGACATCATTTTGGTTTTTCATTTACTGCATGATCCAGATTTAAAAATTTCGAACCATTAATATTATTTTCCAACTTAGATAAAAACCTCATTGCTTTGGGCTCTGCATCACTGCAATACAGTATGTAGGTTGCACTTCATTGTAGAATGTCAGGGTCCAGAAACACACTTCCCAAATCATGATTGTTTCATTTTGCATAGCTTTTTGCTTCTAACATTTTGTAACACTGATTATTTTTTATTTCTTTAGGGTAGTGAACAATTCTAACAGTGGCTCAATAGTTATGTTTTGAAGCAAAAGAAAGGGAGGAAAAGAAGAAAACAAAAGGAAGATACATTTGCAATTCTCACGTAAAGAATTAAAACATAGTTGTTTTCTGGCTGTTTTGCATGGTCATTAATTTAAATTTATTATTTAAATTTATATGACCGCCCAACTCCCCCAACGGGAGACTCTGGGCAGTTAAATAACATGCTGCCAAATTGCTAAGTTGTTTTCTTTTCTTTTCACCTCCTTGATTATTTCCTTTTTTAATTTTTCCATTTCTATTTTAAGAATAAACTACTGTTCCTGGCTGTGTCGAAGAAACAGTTCTAGTATATTTGGGCAATGGGGCCAATTTACTTATTTGTATGCTAGGGTCTCTACTCCCCCCCACAAATAGTAGATGGGACTAGGAAATTTATTTTTTTTATTTATATTTTAGAATAGAATGGATGAGATTATTCTCCAGCTACATTTTAAACCATTTCACATTTTCTCATATTAAATTTTAACATACCTACCAACTGTCTCAGTCTGGCTAGGACCGCCCAATTTAGGGTCATCTCCCTGGAAAATTCCATCGGAGGAAATCCTGGTTTTGACTAGGAAAGCAGTACCTGTTGCAACTTGTGCTGGAGAAGAACTCAGTCCAGCTGGACTTCTCTCTCAATTGCATGCTGCACTTGCATGTGCTAGGGCAGTGTTTCTCAATCTTGGCAACTTTAAGATTGGGGACGTCAACTCCCAGAATTCCCCAGCCTGGCTGGAGAAACACTGCATTAGAGACTAGTTGAGAGAGAGAGGGAATGAGATTGAAACTAACTGCTGATTATAGTGCATCAGAAAGCACAGCCTGGCCTAAAGTTAAGATGGGTTGGGCTTAAGCCCTGAGTCTAGGCAAGGGCCTTTCAAAATGTTATTTACCACTACACCCAAACAGAAATTCAAGCAAATACAAATACAAATACACTGGGTCCAGGAAGCGGGCCTTCTCTGCAGTAGCTCCTGCCCTTTGGAACATCCTGCCCCTGGAGGTGAGGTTGGCCCCATCGCTCCTGACCTTCCGGAGGAACCTGAAGACTTGGCTCTGCCACCTTGCTTGGGGCCGGGAAGGGAATAGTTACTCTTGGGGATGGCTAGTGCCTTAGAGTGCTCCTCACACACATGGACTGAATTAGACCTTTCTGCCACTTGGATTTTATTCTTATTTTTATCATTATTTGATAATTGTATTTACATTTTATATATTGTATTTATATTTTATGGTTATTGTTTTAATTGATCATTTTTTACTGTAAACCGCCTAGAGTCCCTCTTGAGGGGGGAGATGGGTGGTGACAAAATTTGATAAATAAACAAACAAATAAATAAATAAATGTTTTTGTAAATGTTGGTGACTTTTTCGTATCTCATGGTGGGAATCCTGATATGAAGGGACATATAGATACTGTCACATACAGATACTGTCACATACAACTGATACAGAAAGTCAAAAGAGTTTAAAATCCTCCTGAGTCCCTATGATCTCTTGGCCACACAACCAGTGACAGACAATATAATGATGGCAATTTTAACAAGGGGGACACGTTCTTTTCAGCAGTTGCCATCAGTGAAGATTCTAAGGTTCAGTTAGAACTCACTTTCTGGATGTGTTCTCAGTAAACTATAAAAATGCTGAAGACATTGCAAAAGACATGGCCTGAAGGAAAGGCTGGACAGACATCTCCTGAGGATGCTTCCTGCATGGACCAAGGGATAGGATTCCATGGTCTAAGTGATCCTTTCCAATTCTATGGTTCTATGCAGGGGTGTTAAATAGGACTGGTGGGACCAACACACTCAGAGAGCGCAGTGGGGAGGGGGTGTCACATCTCCTTCTACTCAGCTTTGGGTGGCACCCTACCTCATGCTTGGTTCCCAGTACTTCTGGCCTGGACTTGAGTAGAGCTGTACTGCTACTACTCCTTTGCCTTTCTAAGCACACTGACATGTCCTACTGAAAGCCGTATGGAAAGGTACCCATACTAGAAAAACACAACAACAACTGGTTCTCATTAGCTAGACCAAACTGGCTAAACAACACACCTGATTCAATGGAAAATCTCCCTCCAATTCAGGACCAAGCCTAGGATTACCAATTAGTTTTAATTGGAACATAGTTCTTGGTTTGTGCTTAGGGCTTAAGAGACAGAATGCAAGCAGAGAGGAGGAGCAAATAAATAATTAAGAATGTATGTCCTAGGTGTCCCTATTTCTGATCCTGATCTGTTGGCAGATATGTATTGTAATCTTGAAACAAATTCTGGAAATCTCCAAGCCTTTTTGAGACTGGGTGCAGCCTGGGACGTCCTAGAGCCTTAAGGAGATGGAAAAGTTCGGAAGGTTGATTGCCAAATTTCTCAAAGGCTTTTAGAATGGGAAATATTAAGGAGACAGAAATGAAACCAGAGCATATTCAATAAGATTTCTATCAAATTCAATAGCTACAGTTATAAAATTTCCATTAAGGAAACTAAAAGGATGGTGGCTGCAAAGAAGGCAAATTCCATACTGAGGGTCCTCAGAACAGCAATCTAAAAGGAAACTTCCAATTTCACACAGCGTTTATTCAAATCTTTTGTGCAACCATACTTGGGATGCTGTGTATAGTTCTGGTTATATGTCAATTTAAGTTGGAAAAGGTACAGAAAAGGGTAACTAAAATATCAAAGAGCTGAAGTGACTTTGCTGTGAGCTAACATATTTGAGGCTTTTGGGCACAGAAGAAAGCAAGCAAGAAGGGACATGAAAGGAGTTATAAAACCTTGCATTATATGGGGGAAATTGAGAGAAGATTTTTCCCTTTTTTATAACACTAGCCTGGGATAACTAATGAAGCTCAGAGATTCAGGACGCAAAAAGAATTTAAAGTCTTCAATGGTTACTAGTCATTAGTGATATGGATTATATCAAATAGGAGGACTGATAAAATGGAGTCTCTTAACTACTCAAAGAAAAATCTGGAGGAACACTGATTCATTAAGTTTATGGTCTTCATTTTCTGTACACTAATGCTCAAAGTATGGGGAAAAAACAAGCTAATCTTCAGTACTTTGAATTTAATAATGTAATGGAGAACTGGTGAAATAACTCCCATCATTGGAATATAGGAATTAAACTACATGGTTTGTTCCAAAGGAATAGAAGCAATAGAAATAGAGGAGGAAGAGTTATACTGAATGTTAAGAATATCCATTCTTGCTCAAAAATTCCAATTAATGAACCTGGCAATACTGTGGAAAGCATCTGGAGTAAAACAAAAGGAGGAAAAAATACAAGCAATGGTGCTGTTAGTGTCTAATATTACTTGCCCAACCAAGGAGAAGATATGGATGGTGACTTCTAAAAGCAAATTGCAGATCTTTCAAGTCACAGTGATGACAGACTTTAATTATCTCAACATCTGCTGGGAGACCAACTCTGCCAAACATATACTTTCAGGAAATTCCTGACTTGTCTTGCTGGCAGTTTTCTCTTTTCAGATGGTAGAGGAAGACATAATACATCAGCTATTATTGCCCTGACACTAATCGATAGGGAAGGCTTAAAAGAGGAAGTGGAAATAGCAAGAGCATTGGGGACAATTAACCATGTAATGCTGGAGTTTTTGATTTTAAGGGAAACTAAAATGAAGCATAAACATAGATGTCAAAAAAGAAAATTTTAATGAACTTGGAACAATGGCAAATAGAAACTAATGGTAGGAAAAGGTATTGGGGAAAGGATCTCACAGTAGGTGGGAATTCCTAATATGGAAATATTAAAAGCTCAGTTACAAACAATTTCAATGAGAAGAAAGGAAGAAATGGGAGATGGCATAAGAAGCCTAGACTCAAAGGAATAGGCACTAAAGCTGGTGTCAGGGGAGCCTGGAACTGTCAAGAGGATGTCAGAATGAACTAAGGTTGGTGAAGGGTGTTAAGGGTGTTAAGAATAACCAAAAATATTTCTTTAAATAAAAGGAAAAGATAAGGGGCAGGTTTGAAACATGATGCTGATCAGATTTCCAGGGAAGAAATGGCGAACTGAAGACGGCTCCACTAAAAGTGGAGCCAACAACCATGGCGGAATGAAGAACCGGTGAGTAGACTGGCTCTTCCTAATTCCTCTCTGGACAAGGAGAGGACTTGAGATCACCCACAAGTGCTCCAGACAGTTGCTCCTCATGAGGAGACCACAAGACAGCAGTCTCTGGTGGGTTTAGAGTCTGGGACATGAGGGAATAGCCATCTTGCTCAAACCATGGTCAGCACCTTTAAAAGGACACTGGGTTTGCATACTTCCTTTTCTAACCACTTTTGGAAATTGCTTGTTAACTGCTTTTCAGCTATTAGGAACAATATCAGGAACTTGTTTGGATCAACAAGTCTGAAAACACAAAAGTTTTAAATACAATTTTAAGGACTTTGTTGATATTGAAAATATTGAAGGATATTTTTGAACAATGGACCCAGAAGTTAATTTTAAGAGTGTCTGCCTCTATAGATAGACTGTGTTTAAAATATGTTATGGAAGAGGAACAAGTTTTACTGGACAAGATTGAGACTGATTGGAAAGAGTTTTTAAAAATGACATGCTACAAGAATGATATGGAAAAAGATGTTACACTGGATTTACAAAAGAAACTGGCTGATGTCTTAATTAAAAGGGATATACAAGTAACAGACCAAGAGAGTGACCTGGATAATTTTCCTACATTGGATTTACAAAAGAGGCTTGATAAAGCTTTGAAGAATTTTGTGATACGGGACAAAGAAAAAAATGAAATCAAGTTCTAGGACATTATTTGAAGGGACTAAAGATCAAGAATGTTAAAAATAAAAGGAAGGAATATAAAGGAATTATAAAAAGTAAAAGGAAGGAATATAAAGTTAGTTTATTTGATCAAGGTTAAAATAGATATGTTGTTGCTGGTAACCCTTAATGGGCTTTTGCTGACATCAGGACTGAAATGATGAGGGTTTAAGGATTTGTTTATAGATAAGAGATGGGATATGGGAAGAAGAGATCATTTGCTGTATTTTAAGAGAAGCTGATAAATTACTAAAATTGTTTACACTTGTTGTGATGAAGGGGGAAGTCATTTCTTTATATATTTCTTTTCTTTCTCTTTACTATATTCTTTTTTCTTTCTTTTCTATTTTTCTTTCTATTTTTTTCTACACCTACTATTTTTCTTTTTATTATTTTTTTTTACTTTGTATTAGTTTTTATTGTTGCAGTTGTAATTTTTAATAAAATTACTATAAAAAAAAGAAACATGGTACTGATCAAAACATGGAAAGGGATCATCTCTTTATTTTGAATAAATTTAAGATTTCCGAACCAACTGAATTTCATCCTAGGATAATGAAGGAACTAGCTGATGATCTGGCCAAACATACTGTATATTACAGTATCTTTGAGAAATGCTGGAGAACTGGGGAAGTGCCATATGACTGGAGGAAAGCAAATGTTGAACCTGTTTTCAGAAAGGGGAGAAATGAAGATGCAGCAAACTACAGAGCAGCCAGTGCAACAATGATATCTGGGAAGATTCTAGATCAGATCATAAAGACCTGCAGGCACCTTGAAAGCATTGTAGAAGTCAGCATGGAGTTTTAAAGAACAAATCCTCCAAACTAATCTGACAGAATCTCATTTTTTCACTGGATAATATCCTAAATAAATTGTGGAGATAACTGTAGACATACAGTATTTCAGCATTTGACAAAGTATTATATGCTGATCAGCAAGATAGTTAAAGATAGGCCATGGCATGACAGTTAAGCAGATATGCAATTGGATCAAAAATCAATGTTTGCTCACTGATGCTCATCAAAGATTCTATATCAAATTGAAGACAAGTATTGAATGAGATGCCACAAGGATCAGTCTTTCAATACTTCTATTAATAACTTGGATGAAGAGGTAGTGGGAATGTTAATTGAAATTGGAGACGATACATAGTCGGATGGGATACCTTCCGTATCCAGGGAAGCAATTGCTCCCTTTTATTCTTTATTCACAATATTCTGCCTTGAATATTGTGTCCAGTTCTAACACTTTAAGAAAGATTCAAGAGAAATTCAGTCAGAAAAGGACAACAGGGATAATCAGAAGAATGGAAACTACGTAAGTCCTATGAAAGGAGAGTAAACAAATATATATTTAGCCTGGAGAAAAGTTGCCTGAGGTGGGATATGATAGCACTTTTCCAGCACCTAAAAAGATGTCAAACAGAAGAAGGACATGATCTATTATCTGACATTCCAGAGTGTAGGACGTAGAACAATAATGGAAGGTAGATTGTGATTAAATGTTAGAAGAATTTTCCTAACTGTAGGAACAGTTCAACAGTGAAACTAATTACCCAGAGATGTGGTGGGGTCCCTTTTATTAGATGAGTTCAAGTGGAGGGTAAACAACTATCTATGTATGAGATACTTTCATTTGGATTCCTGCACTGTGAAGGAGGTTGGACTTGATGGAACTGGAGGCAAAATTGGGATAGTGCCTGGGAGAAAGAGAAGTGAATAAGCAGA
Source organism: Charina bottae (assembly GCA_023362775.1). Lineage (NCBI taxonomy): Eukaryota > Metazoa > Chordata > Lepidosauria > Squamata > Charinaidae > Charina > Charina bottae. Next base: position 26,096,289 of record JALMGJ010000005.1, read on the forward strand.
TGGTAGCTGTTGGTCCTCCTTTCATTTTACTTGCTCTTCACTTGCCCAAACATTCGTAAAAAGAATAAACACAGTCCTCATTTAACGACTGCCTTGTTTAGCAACCATTTGCAGTTACCATGGTGATGAAAAAGTAACTTCGTGACCAATGCCTGCATTTATGACCTTCACAGCTGTAAAGCAAAGAAAAGCTGAAGTAAGATCATGAGCACGGTCACAGTTTCACTTAGCAACTGCTTCACTTAATGACTGAGTTGCTGGTCCCAATTGTGGTTGCTAAACGAGGACTACCTTAAAGTAAAGTCTCCTCTGAGTCAGGCTTGACTCCTGATGACTTCATGGACATGAGCATGTACTTTTATTGGCACAGTGCCTTGCTATTACCATTCCAACCTAGTCTACAGACCTACTATTTCTTAGTAGTCTCCCATCCAAATACTAACCAGATCCAATCCTGCTTGGTTTTTGAGATCAACCAAGGTTGGCTGGAAAGAAGTACAAAGAAACAGATGACCAGATACCCATGGCATGAAAAGGAGCAGCAGACTCAGAGGATAAATATTGACGAGCTTCCTGTCAGGGAATGAGCCTTAGTGCATGACTGACATTGCTAATCCCTGAGTTTAACTTTGGTGTGGTAGAACACACACCTTGTGGTCAGAATGTCCTAAATTTAATATCTGGCATCTTCAGCTAGGCTGTCAAAAAATCTTACTTGAAACTCTAGAGGGTCAGGGCTGGTTAACATAGATAATGTTGAGATGAACTAACAATCAGGTTATAAAACAGTTTTCTATGTTTCTAAAAGTGTAACTATTAGCTTAATTTATTAGCTTAAATGTTGCAATACTGAATCAAATTGAGCTGACTAATGATTTAATATCATCTCAAAGCAACACAAATCAGCAGAGCTTCACACAATCAATATGTAAATGCTGTCGGCAGGGTAACTAAACATTCTGAAATGACTCTTTCAGTATGTTCCCAACCCAGAGTTCCTTTACTCCCACATCAGAACAAATTTCCTTGTGGTTTTTCATGTCAGTTGCTCCTGAACAATTGGCATTGATTGACTTCAGTTCTTGATAAAAAAAGAATAAACTCAACAATTCTGTAGTACATCACAGCAAATAACTATCCAGTCTGTATTTCTGCTCAGTAAAATGCAGTTTAACAGAGTAAAATCACATCTTGCCAGATATTAAATTGACTCTTAAAATGTCAACCAAAACTCTTTTGTTGCTGATGGTAAATGCAGGTATGAAAGATTGCAGGGTCTTTCACCCGTAGCACTTTTGTCCAATAGTAATCTCTCTCTCTCTCATTTCTCCCTTGTTCCATTTTATAGCAAAAGATTAAGCTAATGCCATCCCATCGCTGCACTTCTTGAACTTAAAAACATACTGGTGGAGTGCATATAGAATAGGGCTGTGCCCTTCAATGGGGTGTTTTGCTTCATCAAAGGAGTGAACAAAGCATCCTTGTAAAGCTGCTTTACAAATCATGGGCCCCTATCTTTTAACAGCAAAATGAAACAGATTCATTGCCTCACTTTGCTTGCTTTACTTTTTTTTCTTCAGCATTTGCAAAGGCTGCACCGAAGGCTCTTAGGGCTTTTGCAAATGATGGAGGACGTGAAAAGGAGGCTGCAAAGCACCTTCTCAAGAAAGGGCATGTGGCCTCTTCATCTCAACAAGACAAATCAAAGTCACCTTACCCAGGCCTAATATGGAACGATACCAAAACAGTATATAAAACCAGACCAAAAGATGCTCGTCTTTGCAGCAATGCAGAAGCAGCTACAAACCTGTGTGATTGCACTGCATTAACTGGGTTTGAGAGCTGAGTTGGTTTTCTTCTGGCTCTGCATGGCTAATTTGAAGCAAAACTGTCTTTTTCTTTTGCAGTGTAGTAATTCTGTTGGCCTTGTTGGTGGTTCATTCTCCTCTTGGTAGGAACTCTTGAATCACCCTGTCTGTCTCTGAGCGTCAAGGCAACCATTAACATAGGGCGTCAGGGCCCCCTTTCTGGTGCCTGGTGGTAGCATTGTTTCTCCCTCAATCCTCCTTCCCAGAATACTGAGAAAAGTGCTTGATTACCACTGCTAACATGCTATTTTTTTCATTTGTCACAGCTTGCAAGCTCTTCATAGCACCTTTTCATTTTCATTTTCATTTTATTTTATTTTTGCGGTGGGGGTTGGGGTTGCAAATGTCTGAAGAAATGTATACAACATGGGTGCAGGGAATAAAGATGCTGTGGTGTGGAGGTCTTAGAGGCCTTAGATGTGTCATTTTCATTACCCTGGTTCATATCAAGTGAGCAACTATGGTTCCTTGTTGCATGAATGAATTGCAACAAGCCTAAGAACCCTGCAGTTCGCTCCTCTTTCCTTCTGTTTTGCATACCAGAGAAGGAGATACCTTTCTTTTTGGGATGTACACAAGTCACAGTCTCTGTAAAGGCCCAGCTTCAAGCAATATACTTTGTTTAAATTCTGTTTAGTAAGTAAGAGCAAATGAAAATTCAAGCTGTAACTTTAGATCTGAATTTTTTCAATAATGAACTCAAGTCATGAGGATTTTTTTTTTATTTGTTTGATATATATTCATCATATTTATTGTGAGAAGCAACAACTGATCACTTCTTCCAGCAGAAAGAAGATGGGACTGAATTTTCAAGTCAAACACATGCAGCAATGCAATGCATTCTGCACAGAGGTACAGAACATTTTATTGTGTTAAGTTATATTCCCCTGGAAGTATTTTTCGGAGGGTTACCTATTAATATTTGGTAGGACTCAAAATTATACTGGATGAGGCTAGAGCCAAAAGTGGGTAGAGTCTCTCGTTTCTTCTATAACAATCTTATTCCCTTTCTCTACCTGAGCTTGCATATCATATTATGACATATGCATGACATATACATGAACCTACTCAATGTGACTAAGCACGCGTCACACCTTAACATGGCTTGTTTTGCTTTGGCTTAGTACCAGTTATGACTGCAGCTGTTATCTGTACACCCAAACGACATCATTCATGCACACAAGGGAGGTTTATCTGTTGCAAGCAAAGTTCTACTTTCATTAGGAATTTTTACATTTACAGAACCAAACCAAACCAAACCAAACGGAAAATCTTGTAACAGTTAGTTAGGGAGACTAAGCAGGCTGGCCAGCTATGTTATGGTGCTCCGGAGAAAAGGGAAATCGGGAGAGGATGGAAGAAACGGTGTATCCGAGATACCGCCTGCATCTTGGGCGGGTGTACAATGTACTGCAATATTTTGTTGCTGTAGGCACTTGTCACCCTATTAATTTAAAACACTGTAAGAGGATCACTAGAGGCTCCCCCCCCCCTTTGGTGTTCTTTTAGGATATGGAATGCTATCAGTGAGAGCAACTGTAATAACCTTCAAAACCCTTACTGAAAACCTGGTGAGGCAATAGTTCCGCTCGCAAACGAAACAGAGCAGAGCCACACCAGCAGAGCCAACTGGCAGAGGCGCCGGCGCCCGGAGCCGCCCTCTTGGTTTCTCTTTGGTTGAGGGGGGAGGCGGAGGAGAAGGAGCGAGCGGCGGCCGTGGTTTCGTGACGGGGAGGGCTGCTGAATTGGGACGGGACCAGGACCACTGAGATCTTTTTTGCGGCGCGATCTTGTGAGGAAGAAAGAGGAACCCTGGAACATGGTGGAGAAAGTCGAATAGGGGAGGCGGAGGTTGCGGAGAGGGAGAGGGAGAGAGGAAGAGAAGTGGGCGCCGCCTGGTCGCTTCTGCGCGCTCCCGACGGCGGCGGGATAAATGCCGGATTCGGGGCGGCTCGCTTTAGTCGCTGAGCCGAGTGGTGGAAGGACGCGGAGCTGCAGCAGCCTTTACTCCTGCTGCTTCAAGGTGAGGTACGTCTCGAGCGAGAGTGCTTTTGCTTCCAGGGATGAGTCTTCGAGGAAGCGAGTTCCCAAAGTGCGCGCCCTTTTCCTCTTCTCCCGTTCTTTGTTTCTTTCTCCGGCTTTAATGGGATTTCTCCCCTCCCTCCGGCTTCCATATGGGCGTGATTGGCCTGCTTCCTTTCCCTTTCTTCCTTTCCACCCCACCTCCCGGGGTCTTCCCAAACGCCCCCCGCGCGCACTCGCCGCTCTTCCCTGCCCGGACTGCCAACTACTGGGAGACGCTCTTTCAGATTCATGTATGCCTGGTGACAGCCCTTTGCCCGTGAAGACTGGTTGTCAGCAAATGGGCTGAAATGTAATGGGGGGGGGGGGGCGCAAGATTGAGCTTGCGGAAAATAACGCTTGGGTTTGAAAAGTTTTTGTGCCGCGAAGTGTGTTTCTGACGGACTTGGATAGTTAAATTTGCACAGTTTTCGAACAAGGCAGTTCACCTTCCTCTGATGGAATACAGGGATATTGGCTACAGCGAACCCGTTTCGGGCCAGTAATCAAGCAAGCAGGCAATTCTTTATTTCGGTCAAGGACCAGCATAAAAGCAGGAACAAAAACAAAGCAAAACAGAAACGATCTAACCACAGCACTCTACAGAAAACGTCGATTCTGATTACTTTCTGCCTATGGGTGTAAAGTACTCTGGTTAATACTAAACTAAAAGGACCTAGAAATTGAGCTAAGAATAACCTAAAACTGGAGAGTAAAATCATGGTATTGTTTAAAACTAAGACTTTGTCCATGAGCAGAGCTAAATGGCAGGAGTCTGGAAAATATTATCCTTGGAAGATGTCAGTTCCTGCCTAATTTTAATAGCTGTGTGGCAGAATTTAGCAACATCCAAGGAAGTACGGTCTGTCTGGTCCTAGAGGAGGATTTGCATGTAAACAGAATCTGTATGTCTGGGGTGTTTGTTATATGAGGGTAAATAAAATGAGCTCTGGAATCCCCAGAGAAGCTGGAGGGTAATAAAACAGGAGCAGTGCATCCAACTGCATCGGTGTCACAAGGACACAATCAGGTAGCATAGGATATAGTTTTTTTTGTACCTGTCTTCAAGTACAGCGAATGGCAGAGCATTAAACCAAGCTAATGTTCAAGCCCCTCTCAGCTTGGAAACTGTAATGGGATTTAAATATCCCACAGGTCTGAGTGAGGAAGATAAGACTAGTTAAGAAAACCTCTTGGGATGGTTGAGACTGATCTAGTTGTCTTCCTAGTCCAGCGAGTTCTGTGTCAGTCAGTACCTTTTTGGCTTGTTCTAACTCTAGGAACAGGAGAACTTCCTCAGAGAATCCATAAAAGTGCAGCTGCTTGAGTAGATCTCTCCTCCATCTAGCGTTGAAATTGTCTGCTAGTGTCAGAGGGGTCAAGCCTATGGGCAGAAATTTTAACTATAACCAACAGGTTAAAAAAAAGCCAAATATTTCTTTCAGTCTTAATTACACTGGCCTCACAGAGAACTACATTTGAGACACAGTGTGGAACTTGAAAGATGCTTTGTAGAAATTAAGACTGTAGTTTCTAATTTTGAGTAGTTAGCATAGGGCCTAGCCGAGCACCATACAGGAGCTGAGAGCACACACTGGCAGAGAATAACTTTAAAGCAGCAAGAATTAATAAGGCACCTCTTGATCAATAGAAAGTTCTGACTGCCGAGGCTGATTGGGGGGCATTCTAGACTACATGGTCTGGAGTGAGCACTTCTCTCATCAGAGGCCTGAAAAGTGATTCCGAGATATTTGAAAGTATTGGTTTGCTCAATTTTGTGACCATTCAACAAGCACCTGTGAATTCTGGAATGTTTAGCAAATACCAGGACCTTTTTTTTTTTTTTTTTTTGCATAATCTACTCCTAATTCTTTATCCTTGCAATAAATATTTCCAGCCAGTCCAACAATTTTGTGTTTACATGTTTGGCATACAGTTTGCTAATGATATTGAATAAACTGATTGGATGATAATTAAGTGGTAGGTCTCTCTTCCTGTTTTTATAAATAGAGATTATTTTTCCTGTGCCCTAATCTTCTGGAACCATTGCAAAGAAAAAAGGGAGACTTAACGCTGGGGTCCGCCATTCTAAGTTCTTACAGATAATTTCTGCTGTTAAGTAATCATTATTTATTTATTTATTTATTTATTTATTTTCTATCCCGCCTTTATTATTTTTATAAATAACTCAAGGTGGCAAACATACCTAATACTCCTTCCTCCTCCTCCTCTTTATCCCACAACAACAACCCTGTGAGGTGAGTTGGGCTGAGAGGGAGTGACTGGCCCAAGGTCACCCAGCTGGCTTTCATGCCTAAGGCAGGACTAGAACTCTCAGTCTCCTGGTTTCTAGCCTGTTGCCTTAACCACTAGACCAAACCTGGTTTAGGTTGTTAAATTTTTAATTTCTGAAGTTGTTATAGTGGCCACTAGAGACGTGAATTGACGTTCAAATCAATTTGATTTGGTTTGATTTTTCCTTGTGTGTTAAGAGAACTAAAATGTGCCTCCCATACCTCAGCTGGAATTGTAAAAGTGGGGCAAAGTGGATGATTTATTGATTGTACAACCATGAGTTGCCAGAATTGAGTTGAATTTCTGGCTTGAGTGGCTACTATCAGCTACTACTAGGAAGTTCTGACTCCTTCCCTTTTCTTCCCACAAAGCAATTACTTATATTGCCTTTTCTGCATTCATACATTGCTAATAGAACCTGCCTGCAGATCTTCCTTATCTTGTTGTTGTTGTTTATTCGTTCAGTCACTTCCTACTCTTTGTGACTTCATGGACCAGCCCACTTCCTTATCTATATACTACTAAAACTCTCATTGTGTTTATCTGTTTGTATCCTCAAGTTAGCCTAAATGGTACATTATACCACAATAATTTTTGAATTAAGGTACCTAAAATCCGCTAACTTAAAGAATGCATAAAAAATCCGGGACCCATTACTCCTGTGGAATTGAAATTTCCACAATGTTCACACCAGTTCTATTTGCAAAATTGTGGCCGTTGCAGTGTCCACGTGATCACGTGATTGTGATTTCCGATGCTCCCTGCCAGCTTCCCACAAGCAAAGTCGATGGAGGAGCTAGCAGGAAGTCGGAAGTCGCTCCCGCTTCCACTGCTTTTTTGCCCACCCATGGTCATTCTGTTTATCTGTTTCGGTAAGTAAATATTGACTTATTATTGAAGTTCGTTTGCCACTACAATTATTTTTCTATTTATGATATATACTCTTCTTAGATGATCACGGGACCATCCAGAACTGGGGTAAAAAAAATATGGTCAGCCTAAAATTTAATGTTCTTCTGGTCACATCAGACTGCACTACCTTTCTCTCAAAGGATGACCCAATGGGTCACAGGGTGGTTCAGTATTTATTAAAAAGCCAAATCAGGCCTTTATTTGCTTCCAGGCAATCTAAATCAAACCAGTGTCTTGATTGAAATATCTGATTCCTAGTCTTTGAGGCTGAGGATGATACAGGATCAGGTTGGAGTAATTGAAGTAGATTAGAGTAGTGGCTGATAATTGACTCATCTAAACTATTAATTATTGTAATATAAATTTGATGTGCTGACTCAGAATTTTGGATTTTAGTACATGTTTCTCCCTGTTGTGATGACCATTTAATCCGAGTAGGGCAGAGTTCATCTTCTCCTAAAGTTACAATGCTTAGGTGATAAAGCGATTTGTCAGGCACCTGCAAGGTTATCTGTAGCTTGAATCATGTCAACTGGATTTCTATTTTCTCAGTGGAAACGTTTCGCTCCTTATCCAAGGAGCTTCTTCAGTCTGAGCAAAGTTAGTAAGGGAATCCTTAAATATGTTGCTGTGTGACCTTACACCTGGGGCTAGGTCATGGTTATATTGAGATGTTATTTTAAGTCCCTTTATCATCTAAAGAAGGATGTTAAGATCACCATGCTGCTGTTGAGCTTGCGAAATGGTCTTAAGAAGATTAAGACCATTTCGCAAGCTCAACAGCAGCATGGTGATCTTAACGATCCTTCTTTAGATGATAAAGGGACTTAGAAATAACATCTCAAAAATAACCATGACCTAGCCCCAGGTGTAAGGTCACACAGCAACATATTTAAGGATTCCCTTACTAACTTTGCTCAGACTGAAGAAGCTCCTTGGATAAGGAGCAAAACGTTTCCACTGAGAAAATAGAAACCAAGTTGACATGATTCAAGCTACAGACAATTCCACCTGGATGACTGAGAACCTTCATAGACACCTGCAAGGTTAAAATTCCTGGGAAATGATCACTGTTAGGCCGGCTGTGTATGGAAAAGCTCTGAATGAAGGGTATTGTATTTTGTGAAACTCCAGTATAATCTATTAGGGAAGGTCTTGTGCTGGCCCTGTGAGAGAATTTTGTGGGATAGTCAGTAGGCATTGAGCCATTCACCAAGGTTAGATTCAGTTTGGAGAAAACTTGAAGCAAACAGAGTCTACAGAAGTTTCCCACAGGATCTTTTGACTGATGAATAAGAAGTGGAAGAACTGGAGCCAATAATCAGTGTCAATGTATCCCATTTGGCAAATGGGAAAAAAGTTAATATATTGCTTTCTTCCATTGTACTTCCCAGGTAACATAAGAACATAAGCAGTGCCCTGCTGGATTGGACCCCTGGTCCATCTAGTCCAGCTGTCAGTCCTCACAGTGGCCAGCTAACCGCACAACTCCATGAATCTCCCAGCTGATGGCCTTCAGAGGCCTTCAGACTAATAACCATAGATCCCCATGACTTCCAGGAATTGGTCCAACCCTTTTTTGAAGCCAGCCAAGCTGGTAGCACCACATCTCATGGTAGCAGATTCCAAAGTTTAATTATATGTTGTGTAAAAAAGATAATTTGTTTTGCCTGTCCTGATTCTTCCAGGATTCAATTTCTTTGGGTGAGCTCTGATTCTATTATTCCGGGAAGGGGAAAATAGCTTCTCCTTGTCTATTTTTTTCCACACCATGCATAATTTTGTACTCAATGATGTCCCCTCTCATCACTTGCTTTCTATATTAAAAAGCCTCAAATATCACACCCTTTCCTCATAGGGAAGTTGCTCTAGCCCCTTGGTCATCTTAGTTGCCCTCCTCTGAACTTTCTCTTTAAACTCCACTGTATCCTTTTTGAGATGCAGTGACAGAACTGCACACGATGTTCTAGTTGTGGCCACACAATTTATTAGGTAGAATTGGACTGGTCACAAGTAATGCTGAACCATAGTTTGGTTAATCACTATGAAAGTACGTTCTGGGCCAGGAAATATGATTATATGGATCATATACCACAGGAGCATAACCTGTGAACCAAATCTTGGTGTTGCCATTGGATTTATTAGATGTCATATGTGTGCTTTGCATTCTCCCAGTTTGATCCTGTGCATCTCTTCACTTTGCTGAGCCAGAACACTCTTGAAAATAAATACAAATTATTAGTTTCCACAATAATGTTTGCAATGCCCACTTCCAGTGTATATTTACATAATCTGCTCCTTTTTTCTTATGTTTTTGCTATTTGGAAGAACTTATTCTCGTCTGGTAGCATGACTTTGTGTATCTCCTCATCTGGAGACACCTATGATTTGCTGTAAGTGAAGAACAATTTAAATATCATCTGGGCATCAAATATCTATGTATGTACCTGTGGTATACAGGTTCTGATTATAGGAAACTTAAAAGTCTCAATTCCTATTGCAACAATGAATCTTCCGCATTGCAGCAGTTCTTCCAGATTCAGGTATAGACGTTGCAGCAGTTCTTCCTGACTCAGGTACTGTCATGTTGCTTGCTGGTTTTTAGTGGTAATTCCCAAAATGACTACAATTTCTCGTGGAAATCCTGTTGCAGACTTAACATTGTCTTTAACGACAGAATGAAAAATGCATTGTAATTATACAGCCTTCTCTGTGTACAGTTGTTTGATATCCCCAAATATAGGCATCTTTGAATAATTTTTTAAAAATGGTAAAAAGACATGTTGAAAAGTGACCATACACATATAATGCTAAGTGATTAGGAAATTGTTGTTTGCAAATAGTTTTATTAGATGTAGTGTTTGAGTAACAGTTTGATAATCCAGAGCACTATATTACTGTATCTAACTATATTTTGGGAAAGCGGTCAGCTTGAATGAATTGAGGACAATGCTTGAATACTAATATCTGAAGTCTGAAATACAGTATCATTTATTTATATTTTATTTTCTAAAAGAACATGCCAATAATATCTGTTTGTGCTTCTCAACCAGAAGAGCATGAGCTAACTATGTTGGGGCTAAGAGCTTAAGCTTACCTAAAATGTAACGCTTGGAAACAACATCCTGAAGGCACAGCAGATGCCGTCACATGTCGATGTGGGTTGAGTGCACTTTTCTTAATCGTGCATGGAATTAGATTTGTGCCAAAAGGAGTCACTTTCCTTCTCCTGGTCTCTTCAGACTGCTCACCTGTGCTGAACGGAGTGACTTTTCTATCAGAGGGCATTTAAACAATCGGAAATGGGATGAACCTTTTGTTCCCTCAGTCATGGAAGTAGAATGTCTATCCTAGTTAAAGCTTGCCAAAGCATTTGGCGCTCTAATGAGTAGTTGCTGACAACATCCTTTCAGAAACGGCTCAGAGTGAAGAACTAGGTCAGCTACAAAATACATGCTCTGGAAACAGAACATTTCTTTCCCCAAAAAAGGTTTAGAGTCCATCTGAACAATTCAGAGATAATATGAACAAATGATAGGCATGAAATGAGTAAAATTTATTTAGAATTCCTTCAGAACTTTCGGGGTTGTGTATTTTGGCCCTAAGATAAAGGTTTAATCAAATTTGTTTGTTGAGCTTCACAGGGTGCTGTTTTGGCACACCTCTTGTATTTTGTGGCCAGTAATTTGTGTATTAACTTTGGTAGCCTCACAGAAGTCTGCATGAATGTTTCGGAAGCTTCAGTAGTTTAAATGAGGCTCATATGAATAAATTGGAACACTTTGAGGACTAAAAATGTAACGTTTATAAAATCAGAATATCTTCAGTATCAGTCTGAAATTCTGGATTTAACTCTGTACTTATCAATATTTAATTAAGTATATTACATTGTAGGTAACTGTGTAATAAAACATAAACCTATAGTCTTGATGATTATCTTCCCACTTGTAATGAATGGTGTGAAAGCTGGATATTTGGTCCAACCCATTTTTTGAAGCCAGCCAAGCTGGTAGCCAGCACCACATCTTGTGGTAGCAGATTCCAAAGCCCCAAATGCCACAACCTTTCCTTTGTTGCTCTAGCCCCTTGAACATCTTAGTTGCCCTCCCCTGAACCTTCTCTAACTCCTTTTTGAGATGCAGCGATAGAACTGCACAAAATATTCCAGATGCGGTCACACCATGGATTAGGTAGAATTAGACTGGGTAAATAATAATTTCGTTAATCATCCTTTACTGAAAATATACTCTGTGCCAGAAAATATGGTTTATGTGGATTATAAACCATAGGAGCTTAATCTATGATCCAAAGCTTGGTGTTGCCATTGGATTTATTAGATGTCATCTGCCTGCTTTGCATTCTCTCAATTTGATCCTGTGCATCTCTTCACTTTGTGAGGCAGGATACTCTTGAAAATACAAATTATTAGCTTCTATATTATCCAAACATGTCAGTACCCTTGCTTTGTACTAGTCACTTATATAGGTTTTCAAGGGAACAGAGGCATTCTCAGGAAGGTTTGGGGATGGGGGTGACAAATAACAAAAGTAGCACCACACCATTCCATGCAAACTTCATCCCTTTTGTAAGCATATCATGACATTTCACGCACATACAAAAGGGATAGAGTTTGTGCCACAACAGTGATGCTGCATGTGGTGAAGTACAACTTGGGCTGGTAACCTTTCCATCTCTTTTTAAAAGACACATTGAGGCCTCTGTTACTACCTGTAACTACAAGTTAACACCTGATGCCCTGCTGCATCATCAATACTGGCCAAGTTACCCATGATTATGCTGGCTGTGGATGATGACAAGTCTTTTATCAGCACTTTTGGAAAGTAGTAAAGTAGAGAAGACTTGTCTGAATGAATTTTTTTTGTACACAGTAAGTGAGGACTTTAGAATATTTTGAATAAACTAATTTATCACTATCTTATAAACCAGAACAGTGGAACATGTTCTAGTAAATAGAGGAACAATAATTTTTATTTTAAAAGATTCTGAATATTTTATAGGTGTCTTCATCTGCAAGTAAGTGCACCCTCTGCTGTTTGTAAATTGAATAAAGGAACAAATCTTATGTTCCTCATGATCTGTTCTGACTTTTGTCTATTTAAAGGTCAGTTACAATGTGTAGAGCAGGGTTTCTCAACCAGGGTTCCATGGAACCCTGGGGTTCCATGAGAGGTCACTAGGGTTTCCCTGGGAGATCACAATTTATTTAAAAATTTATTTCAAATTCAGGCAACTTCACATTAAAGAGGTAAGTTTCATTCTTTATTTTTAGTTTAAGAACACTGTTAATGTATATATACAGGACTACACATGAAACGAATATAACAATTTTGTAACTTGTGGCCTATATTTGAGCCTGAATGTGCAGGGGTTCCCCAAGGCCTGAAAAATATTTCAAGGGTTCCTCCAAGGTGAAAAGATTGAGAAAGGCTGGTGTAGAGAGTAAAGAGCCTTGAGGGAGAGAGGGGAGAACTGTTACCAAAGAAGGGAGAAGGAAAACATAGATTAAGTCTATAGAAAGTGTGTGTAAAAGTTTCAGATCATTGGCGGCATTAGATTCTCATAGCGTGAAGCCTACTGTAAACTGTGCGTGCGAGGGATCTAGGTTGCGCGCTGCTTATGAGAAGTCAGAATCCGACACTTATTTTAGTCCGTGCATGGCCCGCCCATTATTTTATTTACTACTTCCAATGGTTTCATCCCGAAACCATCCCCCCCCCCCGTCCGTGGAAAAATTGTCTTCCACGAAACCGGTCCCTGGTGCCAAAAAGGTTGGGGACCACTGATCTATAGGGACATCTCCTGCCACTCATAACTTTGAGATGTACAGCTAGGGAAGGCAACCTCCTATCTTTGAGTGTTGAATTTAAAAAAGTTATAGTTCAAAATCAACTATATTAAAAAAAATAAAGGAAAAGGGAATGTAAAACTTATTTTATATTATAGGAAGTAACATATAAAAATAATTAATTGTGGATAAAAGTAGAAATCAAGCACCTTGTAAAAAGGCCTGTTAGGGTTTTTCTTAATATGGTACAGAGCACAGACACACAGGCTGCATTTTGTTTTTCGACACAACACTATTTTATTGTACAAAAAATAAACGCCTATCTTATTCTATTATCAATCCATTTTCTATCTAACTCTTTCTATTCTTATTTAATCTATAAATTTTATATCCGTATGTTTTATTTCTGTGTTCTTATTCCTATGTGTATAAACGTACTGCTTTTTCTTAACTATTTCTCAGCTCTTAGTTTTTTAAAACCTTCCCCTTTTCCCCAGGTCTTCAGCTCTTGTGGCCACTCTCAGTCCATTTGCATGTGAAAACCCTTTTCACTCCTTTATAGACCTGTGAATGGGCTTTTTCTCTCCCCCAACCTCCCCAGCACTCACAGTCCTCTATTCCTGGAGCAGGTTTGTAGAGCTCTGCATCTGGGCTACTACAGGCTTGGTTTGGTTTGCAGGCTTTCGTGGTTTTCAGACTCTAGTCAAGCTCTCTTCTTCCCCTGTCCCTCAGCTCTGCCTCTCAGCAGTCTTGCAGCTCCAAGAATCAATGTGTTTCTCTTGCTGTCTGAAGACTACTGCTGAGGTGCTTGCCTTTGGGTTGGAACCTTCTCTTTCCTGAGTCCCTGCTGTCTTCCTGGAATACAGGCAGTCCTCACTTAATGACCAGAATTGGGACTGGAATTTTGGTTGCTAAGTGAAGCAGTCATTAAGTGAATCCAACCCGATTTTATTACCTTTTTTGCGGCAGCTGTTAAGCGAACCGTGTAGTTGTTAAGTGAATCACATGGTTCCCCATTGATTTTGCTTGCGAGAAGCTGGCCCGGGAAGGTTGAAAATGGCGATCACGTAACCATGGGACACTGCAATGGTCATAAATGCAAACTGGTTGCCAAGTGCCCAAATTGTGATCATATAACTGCGGGGACGCTGTGACGGCTGTAAGTGTGAGGACCGGTCATAAGTGGGTTTTTTCAGCACCGTCGTAAGTCCAAACCATCACTAAATGAATGGTTGTTAAGCGAGGACTACCTGTAACTCCTTTCTTGATGCACCCACACCCATGCTTGCTTTCAGTTTCCTTTTTATAAAACAAACTCTCCAATTAAGGAGAGGGTGGGGCTGTTTTAACCCTCCTTCCCAGGGAGCACCAAAACTCTGGATCCCAGGAGGGAAGAAATACTTTCTCACTCCAGGTGGTAAGTTCACTCCTCCTCAGAAAAATATACAGTGTAGACCTTGAGCAAATCCTAAAATGGAATTGGCTTGCTCTTATGTGAAAATATTCTGCTGTGAAGAGATGCCAAACTGCATAAATCACACAAAGACTGAGCATGTATGGAGGACATTATCAGAGACAAGAAAGAACCTGAAACTCAAAGACAACAGCAACAACAATGCTAGTGGGACCTTTGTGGGTGGATGGCACTATAGTTGATGCTATAGTTCTTTTTTTCTTAGGGCTTTTAATCTTTATGTTGCCTGCCACTCGAAACAATTAGAATGGAGTGTCATAGAAATGCTAGTAGGAAATAATAAAATAAATAACTCTTTCTCTCCTCCACCAGCCACCTCAGCACACAGCTTCTGCTTCCTTTTCTCCCAGGAATTCTGTGTGTGTGTGTGTGTGTGTGTGTGAGTGTGTGTGTGTAAGAAATGAGAGGCTTTTTCTCTCTACAGAAGGAGAGCGGCTAGAAGGATCTGACTCTGCATGTACCCCAGAACATGCCTCTTCTGCGTATGTGTATTAAAAATGTCTGTAGTCTCCCTGAGACAAGATGTGTGTCTGTATTTCCAGCTAACAGTTTACTGAATGGGGAATACACACTTCCATTCCCCACAGCATATAAAGTAAGAAGAAATAAGATCAGATCGATTATCACTCAATCAGATATAAATAATTGTGTTAGGTTGAGCCTGGGAAGGTAACGGTTCTTGACATATTCGTGAAGTTGAGCCATGATTGAATTGAGCTGTTAAATTTCCTTTTCCGTGCAGTTGTGTACGCCACTGAAATTATCTTACACATCTGCTGCTGAGAGTACTCTCAAGAAATTCCAACATTCTATACTCCGTTTTTGTTCTAATATTTGATCCTACTATAGAGTCTTTGCTTATGAAGCCTCTTGCTGTCTTCCAACAAGAAGATATAGTACTTGAACATTTTGTTTTGCATGCGGTATGTGAGGAAATGTATCAAAAATCTATGTCAGAAAAGATGGATTGATGTCATACACAGTACCTTGTGAGCCTGTGGATTGGTGAGACTTGTGTGCTATGCTCCTGTGAATGATGATAAAAATTCAGGGATGAATTTCGAGAAGATATATGCAAAATTCTTAATGAGCGCAATCTGCAGAGAAAAAGAATACTCGGTTAGGTGACCTGAATGGATGAGTGGAAGCAAGATGAGAGAGTCCCGGAAAAGGGTTGCATAATTTGGAAACCCAAGAATTAATGTCAGTGGCAACTCTTTGGCGAGCATCTGCTTAGAAAAAGATCTATTTTGCATACTTGATTTACATTTAAACCTACTTGTATGTATACCTGGAAAAGGAACGAATAAGCATGATTTATTTGATTATTTATTATGAAAGATTTTTAAAAATTAATGAAGAATGCAAAGGTGATGAGAGGTTTGAATATGGGACAGACCATTATTTGGTATTGCCAAGAGTGGGTCTTGGGGAAAAAATGATGTGGAAGAAAAGGAAAGTAGTGAAAGAAACTACTGGGAAAATAGAATGACTTAAGGAAGAGAAGGTACAAATTGTATATGAAAAGTATTAGAAAATAATTTCCAAACAGAATGACAGGAAAGTGGACATAATGAAAGAGGATGTAGAAATTAAACTAATGAGAAGCATGAAAAAGAATATGCGATGGAATCATGAAGTGAAAGCGGCTCTGGATAAAAATGCATAGAGGAGAATGCTTGCTGCAAAAATCAGAATGAAAAGAGATACCATATGACATTTACAGAGAGGAAAAGATGAAGTCAGAGCAAGGAGCAGTTAAAATCTAAAGAGGGAAGAAAATACAGAGAATTTCAAGTTGCCACATTTTGGACCATCTGTAGCTTCTGAATGCTGTTCAAGGGCATCTCCATGCAAACTGCATTAAAGGTAAAGGTTCCCCCCGCACATTTGTGCAGTCGTGTCCGACTCTAGGGGCCGGTGCTCATCTCCGTTTGTTAGCCGAAGAGCCAGCATTGTCCGAAGACGCTTCCACGGTCATGTGGCATTGCAATGGTTAATTGAGTGACTAAGGAGCAAGTGACAGGAAAGGCTACAATTCCTGCACAAGATGAAACTCTGCCAAGGCCCTCTTAGCCACAGATGCCACCTGCTCCTTGCACAGGAGCTGTGAGTCCAAGAGGACTCCCAAATTATGAACCAGCTGTGTTCACGGGAGTTCTAGTTCAGCAACATCTGGAGGGATACAATTTCACATCGTTGTGATAGAACTTATAGGTTGCATTGGTTCTCACCTTCCACCTCTTTTTAGTTATGCTTTCTCTAGCATTATTTGTTTAATCAAGTTATATAGTTGCCCTATATGTGACTCTAGGAGGCTTACAATAAAAATAGATAAAATACGTACAATATAAAAAATAAAAGCACATAGCACCCAAGCATTAAACAGTCCTTAACAAAGCCAGGAGATGGCCTCTGTCCTACACCTGCGGCCCCAGGCTCAGACACAGAGCCAAGTTTTCAGGGCCTTGCAAAAGGCTGGCACGATTGGGGCCAATCTGACCCTCAAAGGAATAATGTTCCAAAAGGTGGGCGCCCTGGCAGAAAAGGCTCTCCTTTTGGGCCCCACTAGCCAACACTCCTTAGGCTGATGGTAACCGGAGCATGCCCCTCTTGCCTGATTGGGTAGGGTTAGGGTAGGATGGGTAAAAACAACTAGGGGAGACGGTCCCACAGGTAACCCAGTCCCAAGCCATGAAGGGGTTTAAAGGTGACTACCAGCACCTTGAATTGTACCTGGAAGCATACTGGGCACCAAAGCAACTCACGCAGCAGTGGTGTCACATGCGCCAAATAACTGGCACCATTAAAAGCCCATGCCATCACATTCTGTACCAGCTGAAGCTTCCAAATACTCTTCCAGGGCAACCTCATGTACAGTACATTGCAGTACTCCAGTCTGGGGGCCACGAGGGCAGGAGTGACTGTGAGCAGGGCCATTAGCACTCCAATTCTCCAATTTACTTTGGAGACTTCTAGCATTTATGTATACTGTGTCTTTCCCAATATTTTGGTCAATACTTTTCCCCTTACACTCCTGGGCATACTTGATTGGCCATTCTTTCTTACCTTTTTGTTAGTAAAGGTAAAGGTTCCCCCCGCACATTTGTGCAGTCGTGTCCAACTCAAGGGGCCGGTGCTCATCTCCATTTGTTAGCCAAAGAGCCAGCGTTGTCCGAAGACGCTTCCGTGGTCATGTGGCCGGCATGACGTGCGCGGAACGCTGTTACCATCCCACCGAAGTGGTACCTATTTATCTACTTGCATTTGCATGCTTTCGAATTGCTAGGTTGGCAATTCAGGTTGGCAAAAAAGGTTGGTTAACCTTTTTGTTACCTAGATGTAAATTATTTTTATTTTAACAATTAGAATGATTTGTATCTTCTAGGGATAAGTTTTTTTGGACCAGGATTAATTTGAACATTGCTCCGCCATCTTTTGGTATTAATTGCCAGTGGACTTCATCCTGATTCAAGTACAGCCCCTCCTTTTTGTACAGGTCTGTATTACTTTAAAATATAATGCAATGTTTCACAAATTTACTTCTCCCTGCTGTAGTATGATTGTCTCAGACACACATAAATATTTTTAGCTCTGCCTATTTAATTGAGTCTGAGGATGGAACAGGTAGCATTTTAGAGAAAGCCGTGCTTTTTTATAAGATGCTGGCAACTTTTCATTCTGATTACTAGATATGTGTGAGAAACAGTTTGGTGTAGTGGTTCTCCAGGCTAGAAACCGAGAGACTGAGTTCTAGTCCGCCTTAGGCACAAAGCCAGCTGGGGGACCTTGGGCCAGTCACTTTCTCTCAGCCCTAGGAAGCAGGCAATGGCAAACCACTTCTGAAAAACCTTGCCAAGAAAACTGCAGGGACTAGTCCAGGCAGTCTCTGAGAATCGGACACGATTGAATGGATTAAAAAGAAAAATGATATGTAGCTGTACATTTTAATTGCTACAGTTTAGTTGGTTCCCAATAACGTGAGGGATCAAGTTTCCCCTTTCCAAGTATTGGAAAGGGTGTTACGAGGACTTTAAAAAAAAATCATACCCAGAAGATATGCTTAAATTCTAATAAGGAAACTGAAAGTGTTCCTTGTACAAGGAAGCTATATAATAAAGAGATACATTATTCATTTAGAATGTAGTATCTTTGACAGCTGTACCCATGCTGGCCTTTTAAAAAATTGTTGTTTGATTTATAAGAATGACATGAGCAAACTAAATATTCATCATGTGGAGGTAAACCTTTTTTAAAATTACTTATTTTTTTACTCTTTTTAATGACAGAAAAAGGGGAAAAAAGAACACAACAGAAGGATACATGCATTATAAAAAAATACATAACAAGTGCTTAAAAATAAGTGGAAAAACTACAACAGAAAACATAATAAAAAATAAAAAAGATAAAGTATTAATATGTCGTTACAAAAGGAAACAGTTACAATTCTCTCTATACATTTATTTATTTGTATTTATAATTCGATTTATATCACCGCCCCATCTCCCCCAAAGGGGACTCTTTATATATATATCTAATGCAAATATTATGTGTGTATATATATTATATAACTATTGTGCTTTTTCCTAACCACCTGTATTTTTTATAAATGAGTCCCATATTTCATTATACTTGTCTATGGAAAGTCTATGTCTATAGGCAATCCGCTCATAGGTGGCAGGTACGCCTTTTAGAGTAAATATTCTTGACTCTGCCCTGGTAGGTGTTTATGTGAAACAAGCTGCCCCATTGCCATCTGGAAAGCAGCTACCCATTTATAGTACAATATGCTGCCAATTACAGAACCTTCCTCAGCCTGGTGCCCTCAGTGTTGGCTGGACTGCACTTCCTATCATTTCAGGCTGATTGAAGGTGTTTCGTTATACATTTGAATTGTTTTAATATTTTGTGTGGTTTTAACCTGTTATAGGCTGTCCCAGGATAATCTGATTTTGCAGGCAGCATACACATTTTAAAAATAAAATAAAAGTAATTAAGAATATTAAAATTTTAGAATAAGGAAGAAATGGTTCCTCAAATATTTTCTTATAGCTCTTACACAATTGTGCGTGAAAGGCATTTAAAAGAAAAGCTGTAAGCTGAACCAGCAATTCTAGGAAAGCCTGAATGATGTTGAAATCTTTTATCAATAAGCTATGCAGCATTTTTATTCTTTCCAGCCCAAGAGAATGTGGAAAAGAAATTATGTAAAGGGGCTTAGTAGTCTTATCTATCAGTAGGATAACTCTGTGAAAGAACAGAATGGACCAAATTTGGTAAGGCAGGAGAAGCTAGAAAAAGAAAGGTAGAGTTTGAAAATGGACCAGATTAGGGTGGGGGCGGTGAAGAAAAACATTGCCGCCGCCACCCCTGCATCCCTATGGGGGAGGCATTTGGACAGCTGCTTGAAATGTTTGCACCTGCTCCATTCTAAGCCCTCCCACCTCCCAGTCATGTGACTCAGCAGAGCATATGCAGCCTGCCCTGTGCTTCCCAGTGCACATTATTACATAAACACACAGGGACGCAGCACAAAGGAAAAGCAGAAACATAGATGCAACACATTTTTGTCCTCACATAGAATTAAATACAGATTCCTTTTGTGGCCACTGCTGATAACGGGATTGAAAAGCATTCTAGAAGCCATGCTCTGCATGCTTTCCCTGTCTTGTTTATTTTTTTCCAACCATCTGAATGTTGGAAAGAAATTATCTAAAGGGAATTAGGACTCTGTCTGGCTGTCTACATGTGCTTCCAACATCTCCACTGTAACCTCCCCTTTTCAGTCACATGACCCAGAATGAAGCATATACAGCCCACCCTGTGCTTCCCAATGCATGCTTAATATATAAACGCCCACAGATGCAACGCAAAGGCAGAGCAGGAACATATGCACATACACAGCAGCACATATGTACCTACCCTGATTAGTCCCTCACATATATACATGCAGGCAATGGCAACATGTATGCATACTCTGATTAGTGCCCTGGGGTGAAACTGCATGCACAAACCCCTATGTTACTTCATTACATGGAATACTGTAAAATACAGATACCTTCTAGTGATAGAACTGATAGATGCCTCCTACTGATAGATCAGTCATAACTGATAACAAGGTTGGAAAGAATTCAGGAAGCCATGCTCTGCATGTTTTCCCTATTTTGTTTTATTTTCCCTTCTGGAACTGGATATTGCTTTAGAAATGTCCACCTACCACCTTTTAAGTTGACAGACTCATTCGTTTTATTGATTAGTCAAATTGATCGTATCAATATAGCAAAATAGGATTAAAATATAAAGAAAGCATAATCAAGGATACAATAATAAAATAAAATAATAAAATAAAATAATAATAATAATAAAATAAGGTACGTATATATGTGATCACAGTACAAAGAGACAATAATCAGATGAGAGAATCACCTTTACAGGATTCCCCAATTTGTTCAATATATTGGGATATTAAAGCCCCAGCCTTCAGTATAAACGTAGCAATTCTACGTACAATATACAGTATATATTAGTGCCCTGGAGAAAATAAGACAATCTAAAATTCGGGTCCCAGTACACTGTTCTTTCCAATAGTGAAAATAAATATTTAAGCCTGATGGATGCATATAGTTAACAGTTAAACAGGATATGAGAAATATTTTCAATATCGGGCAAACCACATATACAAGTTCTCTCATAATATGGGATGTTATGAAAGCGTCCATATTTGGCCATTGAATCCAGCAACTCAAATCTTGTTCTGGAAGAAGCCCTTCTTAAAGGTTGGGGCAAGCTCATAGAGAAGTATTTCTCAGATTGAAAATTTGTTTTGTTAATAGCCAACCACTTTAAAGATCTATTTTTGGCTAAAAGCTCCAAGTCACTTTGGGCACTTATATCCATAACTCTCTGCATAAAATTTTTTCTTGCTTGGGGGGCCCTGGATAGTAAGTGCTGAATAGAGAGCCTGCAACGTGAAATAACATCATAGAGTTGACAAGCCCACGTATTAGACTGTGTCATACTTAGCTGTTCAGTTAGGGTTATCTAATGATCAAAGTTTTTTCATACAGGGGCGCGGTAGCTCAGCGGGTTAAACCGCTGAGCTGTTAGTCTGCCGACCATAAGGTCGGCAGTTCGAATCCGCGTGGTGAGGTGAGCTCTCGTCACTAGCCCCAGCTTCTGCCAACCCAGCAATTCGAAAGCTAAGGCAAGTAGATAAATGGGTACCACTCACGTGGGGCAATATGCTGGCGTCCTGTCGGGGAGTCGCCCTCGGAACTGAAGACGAAGATCTGGAGAAGCCCGTGGATGGCGGCTGAACAGCGGCAGAGGACGACGGATCACAAATTAACAACTTCCGGGACGTCAGCAGCCGGCTCCGAAAGCGAAGCATTCTGGGACTTGTAGTTCCAATGCCTGAAAAGAAGAGTCGGTTCCCTCACCCCCTCCCTAATCGCGCGGTGCATTGTAATATATATATATGGGTGTATAATTAAATATGTAATGATGTTGTAAGCCGCCTAGAGTCCTCCATTAGGGAGGGGATAGGCGGGGTACAAATAAGATAAATAAATAAGATAAATAAATACTGGCTGAAGATTCAAACAGTGGACCCCAAAAGACTCCCTAGAATCTGCCTAACTGAACCTTTTAAGTAGACATTAGCATATGCACTGAAAAAGAAAGAAAGCATTAATTTTTTTACCAGCATAGCATGAGCTTTCTTTGGACAAATCTGACAAGACAGTTCATTTCTTTGAAATAAGTTTTATTGCAAACTTAGTTAAATTAATAATCTAAATACATAATCGTATTTGAATCGTATTGCGTAAGATGTAGAGCAGAGCTTTCCAAACTGTGTCGCGACACAAAAGTGTGTTGCCACACACAGCATGGTGTGTCGCCACACCACCCGGAAGTGGCGGCGCGCGTGCATGGCGGCAGCGGCGCGGTATCAGTGTTTCCGCGTTTTAGCGGAGTCTGTCGCCGTGCGCACGCTGCCACACGCCCCCCGCACCACCACCATGCGCGCGTGCGCCCCCCGCACCGCCACCGCCGCTGGTGTGTCACCAGTGGCGGCACTTTGGAAAGCCCTGATGTAGAGCATTGTTCACTGAAATGCAAAAGACAGAGTAGGAAGGCAAGAGCTAAACTGTGAAGTCTTCACAGTTCTTCCTATTATATGTGTCCTACTAAAAATATTGTGAACTGGTTAATTGAGTAATTATTCCAGATCATCAGAAATCTGTAATTTATTTTCTGAATGAATTGAATACCTATTTTTACTGAAAAAAATAGTACTTTTTGATCAGCTATATTGAACCCCTTCTAATCAAATGTATTGGGTATCTAGTTTCTAGGTTGTTTTATTCTTAAATTAAAATATAAGGATGAAAAAGTACATATTATAGCTGAAAGAGGTGCTTTGTGGAACATGTTAGAACAAGGAAAGCATTTGTTTTTGAAGTATTATGAAGTATTGTGTCCCTTGCAAGACTTGCGCAGTTGTGTAAAAAACTATCTCTGCCATTATCATTCTGGTTTTGAGGGCACTGCCCTGATTTCTCATCAGTTTCCAGGTCCTAATCAAAGTCCTAGCCCTTTACAGCCCGTTAAGCCCAGTACAGCACTAGCTTACATCAAGAACCATCCTGTGAAAGTTGACTCCATTCATCTAGTCCAATTATCTTGAGAGCTCCTGTTTAGAATCCCTCCTTATGCAGTTAATGGGATTTAGTCAAGGTGGAAGGCCTTGTCCGTGATAGCCTTTGTGCTATTGAACGAGCTTACCCTGAAGATTCAAACAGTGCCCTCCCTACTCACTTTCTGGAAGATTGTAACCATTGGGATGGTTAACTAATATTGTACAGCAGTGTTTTCTCAACCTCAGCAACTTTAAGATGTGTGGACTTCAACTCCCAGAGTTCCCCAGCCAGCATGCTGGGTGGGGAATTGTGGGAGTTGAAGTCCACACATCTTAAAGTTGCTGAGATTGAGAAAACACTGCTGTAGAGTGACTGCCAGCGAAACAAATTACTGTGGGGGATAGGTTTCAGAGCAAATGATGTCGTTGCCTTAATATTTCAGAGAGAGAAGCTTTGTTTTGCACAGCAATTCGATTATCCTGGATTATCCTACCTGAATACTCAAGGTGTTATCTCTATTAGTACACTTGGAGAAATTGGAAGTCCCCCTATTTTTTATGCCTGCTAATGGCATAATATTGAAAAAGTCTTTAAGCAAAAGATCTTTGCAACTATATGGTTTTTTTCCTGCTCTAATCTACTTATTTTGTCTCAATTTCTTACCATCTCCCATTCCTAGAGCAGAATATATAATGAATGCCTGTCCTTGATCAGTGTTGCTTATTGGGTACAAAATCAAGTCTTATTCTTTGAACAATGCCCAGCAAAGCAACACAGAAGATTAAAGAATGTACAGTGGTTATGAAACCAACACTCCTTAAAGATAACCACAGTGTTTCCAGGGCACTCAAGCTAACAGAATGCAAGATAAGAACTTCAACATTTGATTGGCTCTGTATCGAGACTTAGGGTTCAAGAGTAAAATAAGATTTTCTGAGATTTTATTCCAGACAGCAAAACATGAGTAGAATTAATATACATTTAGATTAATAGGCAAATTATGATTTCAACAGTGCTCTGCAATTGTAAAAATGCTTCTCCTGTAAAAGGATGTTCTAATAAGCAAGTATAAGAACAGTTAGCGTTCTTTAAAATATATTGTGATTTAAGCTGCTGTATTGTATAGCATGGTATGGTGGAGATACTGACATAATAGCGTAAATCACCCATGCACTGAATCTGGATTTATTTTAGTCCCTATTAACAATTTGCTGCAAATAATTGGCAGCTTTTCCTCTTGTGAAAGGTGCGGTTTATATGAATGAGGGTACTGATTTAAAATTTGAATTTGTGAACCTGGGTAAAGTCACTATAGGGCATAGTAGTTAGGAATTTCAGAAGAAGCATCTACACATCAGTGCTGGGTACAACTCATGTGCTTTTGGCCGTTTCATGTTGTATACATTTTTTGTCCTTTTTCAGGTTGTTCTAGATTGGAACCATGTATTGGCATTTTCCTCTCCTCTTCGCTGCCTTGACTTCAATGTGTATGTGCTTCCCTCAAAATCCTTTGTCACTTGAGGAGTTGGGATCAGACATTGGAATCCAAGTTTTCAATCAGCTGGTCAAAACTAGAGCTAGTGATAATGTTGTGGTTTCTCCGCATGGAATTGCATCAGTGCTTGGGATGCTTCAGCTAGGAGCAGATGGCAAGACAAAGAAGCAGCTGACTACAGTGATGAGATACAGCGTAAATGGTCAGTGGTTTTGATCTATTATTTCAAGATTTGGACTTTTTGTATTAATTTCTGAAATAAGTTCACCTATGCCATAACTTTTCCCTAAGCCTGCAAAGAAATCTTTAGTAAGGACAGCGGTTACTGTGCTTCAGTACATTAAGCAGTTATCTTGTCCTAATGCATATTAAGTAAGTGACAGTGAAGTGTTATCTCTCATACCAGAAGGCATTCTTGGCTCCAGTGTTTGGCACTAATGCTAAGCACAGTAAATCTAACAAGAACTGATTTCTTGGTTCCAGAGTAAGCAGGATTGAGTTTCATTGCCAAAAATGTGCAGAAAGCATAAAATGCCACCCGCCTCTTGCTCCTGATGCAGGATTCATACATGTCCATGTGAGCCTTTGCATGATATTTGTAAAATACCATTGTGTTTACTGGCAATTTAATAGTATAACCTGCCTGTTCAACTTGTTACCTTTAGGGGTCCTTCAGTGCTGTTGCCATTTCAAACTGCATAGCCTTTGCAGAGTTCTACTTTTCTGCTCAACATAGTGCTATTTTCAGCCTACATCCCTGTTGTTTTTCCCATCCAGAAACTTTCCCTTTAATGTTTTGTATTTTAGCTTAACAGGAGAACCAGCAACTTGTCACAGATTTGCTTCAGTCACTCGTGACTGTGCAGCAATCTTTTTGTTTATTCTGAGATGTGCTTCTAAAACTAGAAGAGTTTGTTACCTATGCAGTATTGTGACCAGAGGAGTAGATCTATGGTTTAAATCCTCTGACATACCTACAATGATTTTCCCTCCATCTCTCCTGCAGATCCCATCTGTTAAGTGCATTTGATTGTGCTGTTTTCTTGGAACAGTGGTTGAATAGTGGAACAGAGGCTTCAGTACTCAAAGACTGTAGCTTTAGTTATCCCATTTGTATTAGACTAGGTATGTTCCAGGATGTCTAATCCTCAGCCTAGAAATTTCCTAAACCAGCCTTCCTGAAACAATAGATCTTCAGATGTTTTATGACTACAACTTCCAGAATTTCTAGCCAGCATAGTCATTGGCCCTAAGAATTCTAGATTGTATAGTCTCAATATAGTGGGAGGCACAAATTGGGTAAGATTTTTTTAAACAAACTTATTTGAGGTAGATTCCATTGAAATAATTAGAGCTGAGTAAAGATTCCACATGACCGTGGAAGCGTCTTCGGACAACGCTGGCTCTTCGGCTAACAAACGGAGATGAGCACCGGCCCCTAGAGTCGGACATGACTGCACAAATGTGCGGGAGGAACCTTTACCTTTTAAAGATGCTTTTGTTCATGACCCAAGGTTTTCCAACAAACTGGAACATGAACGCTTATGTCATAATAAATACGTCTGTAGGGTGCAACAAGAACCTTTGTTTTTGTTGTAACTGACATGTTTGCCTCCAGAAATTCAGGGGTGAACAGAAGCAGGTTGGGATCTACTGATGGATGATGAGCTATAATAGGTCACAAAGGATTCCTGCTTCCAAGATTTTTTTAGTATTGACAAAACTCAGAAAGTTACTTCATAGCTTCTTAATATGGAAGAAAGCTACCATTATCAGGATTATGATTTCATTCCAGCTACTGAGAATAAATTTCATGTTCGAGCATTTGCTTAGATCAGAGCTTTCCAAACTTTTCATGTTGGTGACACACTTTTTCGACATGCATCATTTTGCGACACACTCTTACAGCAGGGCATCATTTCGCGACACACTCTTACAGCAGGGCACAAGGCAGGCACTAGGACCTGCACGGAATCCTGGCAGGGCAGTTTGGAGGCAGCAGCAGCCGCGACACACCCAGACACTGCAGCCGACACACTAACGTGTCCCGACACACAGTTGGACAGCTCTGGCTTAGATGTTCCTTCATTGCTGATCCCCCCCTGCTCCATTGTTTTGCTTCTGGCACTTACTGATAGACTTGAGGATTCTAGTAGAAAATAAATTAGATCCTGAAAGCCTGAAGCAAATAATTATAATTATTTATTGGTTTTATATACCACCCTTATTAAAGAATAGCTGGTTCATTTATAAAGTTAAAATAATTAAAACCAACACAATCAGTACAACAAAACAAATCAGGAGCAAAATGTCATGTAAGAGAAGTGTAAACTTGAGTGATAAGATGCATCTAAATATTTGATAGAATTGCTGAATGTGCCACATAATCTTCTAATGGTGATGGGCTCAAAGCAAGAGATTTACAACTGAGAAGGCCCTTTAGTCACTGAATGCTTCCAACTATTTCAAGTGTCTGTGTATACATATGTGTCTATATACTCTCTTCCCCTTGTCTTTCAATTAGGAGTTGGTAAAGTATTGAAGAAGATAAACAAAGCTATTGTCGCAAAGAAGAATAAGGATATTGTTACAATTGCAAATGTGGTCTTTGCAAACAGTGGGCTGAAATTAGAAGCACCTTTTGTTTCTAGAAACAGTGAGGTGTTTCAATGTGCTGTCAAGAATGTAGATTTCAAGGATCCAAATGCTGCTTCTGAGGCTATGAACCAGTGGGTCAAAAATCAAACTAAGGGTATGTGATGATTTTCTTGTTTTCTCTCTCCTGTTTCTTCTTTAGTTTGTTTTCTTTTTTCCCAATTGCTAAAATTTTGGTTTTAAGCATTATGAACAGAGGGTCTGCATATACTGTAGTTTGTTATTTTGCATGGTATTGTGAGCATCAATAGTGAAGAATAGTAATAAAAGTGTCTTGGATCTGGCAGCATCTCTTCCTAAGATCTTTAATCTTGATTGTCTTGCTACTACTAGTTCCCTTTTCCACCCACTCTCACTACTAAATGTAAGGACAAAAAAATTTAAATGCTAAAAATTGAAGCATTCAGATTGCTTCAGAAACATTCTTTGTGAGCTATCGCATTTCTTTAAGGATATAAAATCCAAGTAATGTTGCAATTAATTCCAAATATTTTTCTTCAAGCTAAGAATATCCCCTTGATTGCATTCAGTGTGGCAGTATAGAGGCAGTAATGTTCTTATTACCCGTTTAGTTTATATTTTGCCAACAATTCCATTTTCTAAAAAAACCATTAACCCCTTCCACTTATTGTATCATTACAATACTTCTATTCTTAAATTTACCAATTTGATGATTCTTTATTATAAATTCCAAAAGAAAAAAAGTTATTCTAGATGACTATAGTGAGACAGAGACATTGTTGATACCTTGCTTGAAAGCCCAATATTTTGGGGAATTGCTTAATATTGCAGTATGGTTTGTTATAATAATGACCAAATGTTAATAAACATACCTCTAAAGTAATTTGCTTCTTTAGTATTTTTATATACATATTCTGCTTAGCTCTTACTCAGTGCATTTAGACCTTTATGATGAAGCTTCCTTTTGATTTCTACTAACTGAAATTCACATTGTATTCCCTCAATTCTTTTAACTTTTAACTGGATTCTGGGTGAGATTAGTGCATTATAAGAATACCTAAACTGGCTCAGATGTGCAGTTAGGGGGGTTAGCTTTAATCCAAAATAGCTAGGATTTGTTTTGGGTTAAAACTACACCTGTACTATACCTGTGAGATCCAGTTTAGTGTAGTGGTTAAGGCATCGGGCTAGAAAGCGGGAGACCATGAGTTTAGTCCTGCCTTAGGCACAAAGCCAGCTGGGTGACCTTAGGCCACTCTCTCTCAGCCCTGGGAAGCCTCAAGGGCAAACCAGTTCTGACGCCTTGCCAAGAAAACTGCAGGGACTTGTCCAGGCAGTCTCCAGGAGTCAACACTGACTTAAAGGCACATTCGCACATGCACACATACAAAATGTCCTTCCCTTTCTCAGCCAGGGGTGCTATCAGTAACACATCTGAAAGTAGGGTGGTTGCCCAGGCCATATACTCAGTCCTCCTGGAAAAGAGTTGGGGGAACCAGAAAAGCCAGGATCTCCATTATAAAATTCACTGCCAGAATCCTGGCAGCGACTGAACAGTTCTCACTAAACTTGATTGGCTGCAGGGTCCAAGTAGGCCACCAGCATTAGCTGCTTGCAGAGACTTTTCTTGCAAAAACAAACAGCAATGATTCCAAATAAGGAGGAAACAATGCAGTGGATCCTCTCATGCCTAAGCTCTGAAACATTCTTGTACACCCCCACAAGGTTCAAATGCACATAGATGATAAAGTTCTAAACAGTGATAATCCAAATGCTGCTTCCATCCTAGGAACAGATGTGGGAGGAATAAGATGGTGTCTGCTTGTCCTGGTTGGTTGTTAAGAGTTTCAGGAATATGTCAGTGGTTGCTTGTGTGTATCTGCCCCTACTTTTTCTCCCTCCTCAAGTTCTTTATAGCATTCTTGGTTTGGGAATTGGTGTTTTGTTTACTGCTGTTTTTCTCCTTCACTAATGGTTTATAAGGCTTACAGTCCTATAAGCAATACGTGCGTGTTTTCCTTCTTATGGGCCAATTCAGGAGGGCTGGTCTGACGAGGTGGGGGGCTGATCATATTTAGTCTTCTGCAGCCACATTGAAGGAAGGGGGAGGGGCATTATTGGGCAGGGATTAAGGAAGTGGATGTTGGGTGGAGCTGAGTCAGATGGGTCATGGCTGCAAGGGAGGATAATTAAGGGAAAGGCAGCCAGAATGAGTGGAATTGTGAAATGTTGGGATAGGGACTTGGAGTACTGCTGGTTGGGTGGGGTTCTGTCCAGTCCACACTTACTGTTGTGTGCCAGACTAATGGGGAAGAGGGTCGAGATGTCCTAAACCCTTGCCAGTACTCTCCTGGTTCATGGGAGAGCAGGCACTTCCTGGAGAAAGAGTATAGGAACTCCATATATAGGACAAAATAGTTGGCATGATTTTTTTTTTAACCAGATTGTATACTGGCATGAGAATATACTCACCATGTGGTTTCTCTTATGTTGCTTCAGTTTTTACTTAATATAATTAAATGTCAATATATGTCCTTTACTTTCTACTGCTGAATTGAGGTTGGGTTTCGTTTGTTTGTTTAGGTATGATCGACAGTGTCCTAACGCCAGATGATATTGACAGTGTTCTGACCAGACTAGTAGTGATAAATACAATATATTTTAAGGGATTATGGAGGTCACGATTTCAACCAGAAAACACAAAAAAGCGAACATTCAATGGAGGTGATGGAAAGGCTTACCAAGTGCCTATGCTGGCTCAGTTGTCAGTGTTCCGATGTGGTATGTTTAAGAAAATTTTAAAATTGCAAAACTTCCCCCTCCTCTAAAATTCTGTAGACTAAGATTAAGTAAAATGTTCAGTGGGATTCTGCAGATCTTTTGGAAAAGAGCTTCACAAAGCTCTCTCAGAAAGTGCTCCTCAGAAAGGCAAGGCAGTCACATATCTTGAAGCTTAGCACATCCATTTGGGGTCTTCCCTTATCTCCTGACCACCTGTGTATATCATGAAGATACTTTCACTGGTTTTGCTGGTGAAACAGGTAGTTTGACAGCAATCCCTGGAAAAGTTTCCTATGCATGTCTCCTGGAACATTGTCATGGAAGAATGGAGAATGTATAGGTTGATATTTTGGGTAAGGGAGACAGTGCTGAAGCTTTTCCCAACTGCGCAATCATTGGCTGTGTATACTGTACATAAAGTAGGTCAGAACTTTTGACTAAAGTCATACTGAATATTATAGTAATAGTCTAATTCTGTGATTATCTGGGTTCTTCCTGGTGGTAGCTTCAGTTTCTCATCATGTAGGCAAATTTGAAGAGAGAGTGAATTGGCCTTGATTAGCAGGGTTGGCATGTTAGTCTGTGGTAGTGAAACCAGTAAATAAAACTTTCTGACATTGCTGATTTAAAATGTCCTGATTAGGGTCTGTTAGGCCTGCATCAGGAAAATGGTTTCCTTGTCCACTACAGCTTTTAATTAACACAACAAATTTGGGGTGATTATCAGATGTTGTTATTGCGATTTGTGATAATGGCTATTTGTGCATTTTAAGTTTTGCATTTCTTAGATTACCACCTGCATTTCATGGCCATTTGGTCTTATTTCATGTGAAAATACAAAAATACTGTTTAGTACAAAAAATACTATTTATATTTCCCCCCCTTCTGTACCTGTGAGCTGCCTGAGAATAATGTTACATGGTTCTAAAGCTTAAGTATTTTAAGCTACTTCTTCATTTCCTTCCTGTCTTCATAGGCACAACAAGCACTCCTAATGACTTGTGGTACAATATTATAGAACTGCCATATCATGGTGAAAGTATCAGCATGTTGATTGCTTTGCCTGCACAAAGTTCAACTCCCTTGTCTGCTATTATTCCTCATATTAGCACAAAAACTATACAGAGCTGGATGACAACTATGGTTCAAAAGAGAGTACAGGTCATTTTACCCAAGTATGTAATTTTTTCTCACTTTAATGCAAATAATACAATTGACAAACCTTTTACAGATACTCTCATATATATGTTTTATATGGCTCCCCTAGGTTTACAGCAGAAGCAGAAACAGATTTAAAAGAACCTCTCAAGGAGCTTGGCATTCGAGATATGTTTGATCAATCAAAGGCAAACTTTGCAAAAATAACAAGTGAGTTACCATCTAATGCCTTTATGCCTTCTAGAATTATGGATAAATAGAGAGTAGATGCTTTGACTTTATGCATCTTATTCTTGAATATATATTTGAAAAGGAAACCTAGTGTGCTATATTATTTCTCAGCAAATAGCTCTCTGGATGTGTTGAACCGTAGCTCTCATTTTCATTGACTGTTGGCTGTGCCGATTGGGGCTGGTGAGAATTGTAGTTCAACAATCTGAAGAACATCAGGCTACATAAGGCTGTTGTATGATGTACAGAGGTGCCTGTTTCTCCGTATCATATGTTTGATTTACATCAGTGACGTGAAAAATCTGATTTATGAATAGAGCAAATTAGCAGAATGTGCTAGCTTTGTTTGCCTGACTCATGAAACTATAAATCAGGCAACCCCATTTTAGCCTAGTCTAGCCCTGCGGTTCTTTTATGTTTATCAGCATTGTGTGAACCCAGAAAGTTGGGTTGAATAAGCTATGGTTGGAAAGCTGATGCTGGTTTCTGCTACATGTGTAGATTTCTTTAATTCTGAATATGAAATTATGTCAAAATTGTAGACAATTGTAAAGAATATTGATTATGACCGTTCTGAATGGTAAACACCCCCGTCAATCTTTGGTGTTAGGAAAACAGTTTCTTCAGTAAGTCAACAAAACTTTGCACCTAGATTGTTTGAGAAATGCTTGCCAAATAACCAGGCTATTTCCTTTGAAAGTTATATGCCTCACAGAAACCTATAGAATAGCACATCTGAAACTTTAAATTGTTCATGTTGTGCATATACAGTACTTGGTTTTAAAAAATGCTCATTTGCATTGGTTTTCCCTTTATAAAAGAATGAAAAATAAAGCTTGTATACTGGATAATTTTGAAGGAATAATTCATTCTGCCTGGAACTTAGATCCATGCCTTTCCCTGGCTCTTTTGGGTGGAGTGTGTGACTAAACAAATACAGGGGGTGGTTAACGCCTCTTGGTCACTGTTTGTATATAGTTGCTTTGTTTTGACCTGCAATATATTATTGTTTTAACTTTGTATTAATTTATATCATATGAATATCATCATTGGAACTTTTTATTAAATAAGAGGAAACAATATCTGTAATAAATAAAATCAGGACCATGTGTGAAATATTTCGATATAGCCTAATGGCAGTAACATGTATGGAATCAGGATTTTCATTAACTTCTGTTGCTCTGGGTTTTCTTACAACTGAAAATGAACTTGCTTTTTGAAGGAATGAAACAATGATGCATTCACACATTTGTTATGGTTGACTCCTCAGGATCAGAAAGCATTCACGTATCTCAGATCTTGGAAAAAGCAAAAATTGAAGTAAGTGAAGATGGAACCAAAGCTTCTGCAGCAACAAGTAAGTATTTAGTTGATCTAAATCACCAAAAAGCTTTACAAATACTGAAATAGCATTATCAAGCTATATTTTTTATCTACTCCAAAAATGTCCTCCACCCCCCTTTTTATTTTAAAGCCTGGTGAATCTATTCTTATATAAAGCAAAAAAATAATGAAGAGGCACTTGTAAGTTCTAGTCCCACCTTAGGCATGAAAGCCGGCTGGGTGACCTTGGACCAGTCACACACACTCAGCCCAACTCACCTCACAGGGTTGTTGTTGTGGGGAAAATAGGAGGGGGAAGGAGTATTAGGTTATGTTCGCCACCTTGAGTTATTTATAAAAATAATAAAGGCTGGATAGAAAATAAATAAAAT
The DNA here is from genome assembly GCA_023362775.1 of Charina bottae. Taxonomy (NCBI): domain Eukaryota; kingdom Metazoa; phylum Chordata; class Lepidosauria; order Squamata; family Charinaidae; genus Charina; species Charina bottae. Next base: position 26,129,343 of record JALMGJ010000005.1, read on the forward strand.
AAACGATTGAAATGCACATTATTTCCCAATTTTTACAAAATATAATTTAAGGATTTTGTGTTTAATTCTGCAAATAGAGGAAACTTTTCACTGCTGTATCCTGGCCAAGACTTAGTCATAGTAATTTAAATTATTATTTTAAATCCTAATTTAAATTGTTCTCCCACAGAGCCCTGATAGAACCATGTATGCAGATCTGATCACTAAAATATAGTAATTTAGAACTCATTACTGCATTTCACAACATCTGTACTTGTAATACTTTTCCAAGTAATGATGTATATTGATTTAGAAAACATTTTTACTGTGTGTAGCTTGGCAGAGGTGCATGAATAACTTAATTATATGTACAAACACAACAGCTGGTATATTGTACTGAAATTTTTAATGTTACATATATGTTTCACACTTGCAAAAATGCTGGTTGCGCTTATAGTACATTCTTTTTTAAATATGTACTCTTAAAAGATCTGTGCTCACTGTCATAGGTATGTATGACACTGTCCTGTTTTTCCTGTTAAAATTTTCATGTTCTTCCTTACAGCCTTTTGAAATACATGAATTTTATTCACATAACATTAAATATTTATATTTGAATTTGAGTATGGCCCTTAGAACACTGTACAAAAATGGCTATCAGGGGGAAAAGTTTATCTTTATGCTAAATCTAGACCATTTGCATTATTCTCTGTGTCTTTTTTATTCCAAGACAGAAACTGAGAGTGTTCTTTGTCTTTGCACATGTTTCAGATTTGTTTTAACTGAGAAAAAATTAGTTAATTTTTTAAAGAATATATAAATCATTTTTTTTATTTATTATCCCACCTTTATTATTGTTTATAAATAACTCAAGGCAGGGGACATACATAATACTCCTTCCTCATCCTACTTTCCCCACAACAACAACCCTGTGAGGTGGGTTGGGCTGAGAGAGAGTGACTGGCCCAAGGTCACCCAGCCGGCTTTCATGCCTAAGGTAGGACTAGAACTCACAGACTCCTGGATTCTAGCCTGGTGCCTTAACCACTAGACCAAACTTTATCTAACTTGTAAAAAGACAATTAAATTCAGTTCAGACAGTAATGATTCAGAGCAAAGAACAAGTAATCATTCAAGCTTTTGTTATGTTTTGTCTAGCTGCAATCGTAACAGCCCGGTCATCGCCTCCTTGGTTTGTAGTGGATCGACCATTTTTATTCTTCATACGGCACAACCCTACAGGTAATTCTATGTCACCGTTTTTGTATTAGCTAAATGAAGACAGCATTCCTCCGGAGACAGATTTGAAGCTGGAAAACATTTCAAACTTGCTTCCGTGTCTTTCAAAATGAAGTTCTAAGACTCCCTTCTTCTTTACTGTTAATAAGAAATGTCTTCTCTTGACAGCAACAGAGTAATCTGCAGCTGTGCAGGATTTAAACACTCAGGAGTTGTTGCCAGGAACAAATAGGTTCTGTGTTTCATTAGTGTATTTGTTAGCTAATCTACATATTATGATGCATGCTTGGAAATAAAATGCCAACTGTGTGGAAGAGTTGAGTTCTGGCATCAGTTCCCAGATATGGGCAGCTTAGGACATCAAAGGCACATTATGCAATTCTGAAGATGCACAGTGGCCAATTGTCAGACACACATCTCTGAGCTTTGATCCATTTCTCATTGATATTCTAAACTAAGCATAAGCCAGCTGCTAGGGAAGCCACCTTTTTTTCCTCTAAATATGACTCGGAAGAGGATTGAAGTACTGGTACATTTTAACAACAACAAGAAAAATACATTCAGTTGTATCATTCTTTCTTCCCCTCTCCCACTAATTCATATACAGTAAAGGCAGAATAAAAATAAAATCTGCTTTAAAATAGTATTTTAAATATGCTGTGATTAGGCATATTTAGGCATATACTCATTCAGTGATGACAGAAAATTTGTAAACGCTATCCGTAATCCTGCAATACTGTGATCTACAAAGTGATTTTAGCGTAAATGGGATATTTGATCATTCTTAATAATAGCTTTGTACCCTGACATATTTAAAATATACCTACTGAAAGTATTGGTGTCTCAATACATTGGTTTTGGCCAAATGTTGATGAGATTTTCAGCAACTAAAGTTAACATAATAAATCTAAACATTAAAAATATATTGTAACACCCAAGCTCAACATGATAGTAACTTTATTAAAAACATGTAAGCTTAGTAAGAAGTAGTGATTTCCCATCTGCAAACATTTATGAGAAACAAAAGATTCATTTGTCAGCTATTTTCTTAATAGTCTTTATTTTTCCCCATGATGAGCCTCCACGAAAAGTTGATGAATTTCTCCATCCCCTTGCAGAGTATTTAGTGAAATATTGTATCCGGTTTTGCCATAAGCAAAATTGATTAAAACAAAATAATGGTTCTTACTAGGATATTCTAGTTTTAAAATAAATTGTTCATTTAATTCAAAACTTAAATCAGTTACATGCTTTAAGGATTTTTTAAAAAATGAAATGAACTCAATTAATGGATTAATTAACTTGGCTGTAAATTTGCTTATAGCCAAACCATGCCTTTTCAAATATTTTGCAGACTTGTGAGAATGTAACTACTAACTTCCATCTAGTAGTTATAAACTAATCAATAACTTTAGAAAGTGTTGTTTAGATGAATACTTTGCCTTGAGGTTTTGGAACAACATTTTGTATTTGTGAATTAATACAATTTCTGCAATAACATTTCTTATTCAGGTGCTGTTTTGTTTATGGGACAAATCTCCAAACCTTGAGTGCAGGAAGAGATTTTCCTTCTGAAGAAAACTAAAGATTGATGCCTTTGTACTGTTTAAATATTTTTGTACCCTATTCTTCAGCTATGAACTAGCTTTGGATGTGTTGGTCCTCTAGTTTTTGAAAAAGAACCTTAAGTAGCTGGAATTCTTTATGGAAGAATAAAATGCCTTTTTCAAAACATTGTAAAGTTCCTTAAAACTACTGATTAGCTCTCTGTGCTAACAACTTTTGAAAATAATTTGTTCTGACTATCTCATACTGTCTTTAAGCCGAGTTGGAATTAAAGGGACAAGTCTGATGTTGGTTTGGGTTGGATTTGCTCATGCCTTTCTACTACTACTGTTGCCAGTTGAGTAGTTGGATGAGGCATTTGCCATTAGAAATCAATTTAAAGCTTTAGCAATTTTTATTTTAGATTGTGCATGTTGCTGAGATTTAAACAACTAATGTCCCAGTTAATGCCTTTGCATTGGTGTACTGTAAACTTGTCATTGCTAGTATACACTTTCTATAGATTTAAATTTTATATTTTTTGTACAAAGGAAAATAAAACGATAATGAACAGTTGAAAATAGTGCAAGAGTCAAAGTGATATTGGAGGGAAATGGTTACTCACAATTCAGAGAGTTGAAAGTAAACTGTTACTAAGATGGAATTTCCATGTGATAAAATAATTCCTGTAAGGAATGATCTGCACATTGGAATACCACTGTTAAGTAAATTATTGGAATACCTCTGTTAAGTAAATTTTCAAAATGTCCCAGGCTGTCTGTATGTTGGTAATTCATTGTATCATATTGGAGAATAATGTCACATCAACTATCCCTGAAATATATTTGTATGCTAAAAATAATTTAAACCAGTATCTTCAGATATAAAGGAAACGTCCATGATTGAAATAGTACTAAAATTGTTTTTAAAATTTAGATTCCACCCCCCCAAAACAATATAATTACCATGGCTAAAGTTCTGCTTTTCTTTACATCCTGGAAAGAAGGTTGCATCTTTCCCATCCATTGGAAAGTATTTTAGCTGCTGCAACTAATACATGTTTTGTGTGTCCCTCAGATATGTTTTTCTTAAAGTTAATTTTGGTATAATTCAGTGTAAGGTTCCACATGGTCATGAAGCATATTTTCCCTTGTGTCAGGCGTGAATGCTTCAGAAGGCTGAATATGAAAGAAATAACTTTATATGTCACGGACAGCATTTAACTGTTAAATCCGTTTTTTTTTTCAAAATGTATTCCATTCAACCCTAGGGTTCTGCAAGAACTTGATAGGGTTCTATGAAAAAAAAATCAAATTCACCAATTTTCTATCACTAGAGCTTAATAACAGGTTCTGCCGCCTGAAAAAGTTTAGATCTCCTGTGTTAAATTGCTGTGCTTTATCTTTAACACAACAAAATGGATGTTCAGTGTAAGATTATTTTATTTAACAATATCTGTATGCCACTCCATTGCAAGACTCTGCATGACTCACAATAATCAACAGATCATAAAAATACTGTCACCTTAAAAAAAAGTCAACATAATCACCAGGGACCAAATGCAGCAGCTATGGTTCTTATCAACTTACTTTCCAGAAGCCCAAGAAAGATAATGCTCTTCACCTGTTTTGGAATACAAGGAGGGAGCAATCCTAACCTCTGGGAAGATGTTTCGATAGGGTCAGAGCAGCCAAGGGAAAGATCTGTCTACATCCTAAACCAGGGCTTTCCAAAGTTTTTCCCGCGGCGACACACCAACCGGCGTTGGTGTGTCGCCGCGGGAAAACCCGGAACTGCCGTCCTTGCGGCAGCGTGCAAAAACCTGGAAGCGCTGCTGCCGCTTTCGGGTTTTGCGCGCTGCAGTTGGTGTGTCGCCGTGGGAAAACCCGGAAGTGCTGATGATGATCAGCGCTTCCGGGTTGTGTGGCGACACACCAGACTGTGTGGCAACACACTTTAGTGTCGCAACACACAGTTTGGAAAGCTCTGTCCTAAACCATCTGGGGAGAGGGAATCAAAAGCATACCTTCCCCGAGAGCGTACACAGGGCAGGACTATCTATCTATCTATCTATCTATCTATCTATCTATCTATCTTATCTATTTATTGTGCTATTTATACCCCGCCTATGCCCTCCCTAACGGAGGACTCTAGGCGGCTTACATACATATACATATACATTTTTACCATTATACAATGTCACCAACTATAGAGTATAATTAACCCGCGCACCACGAGAGGGGGTAAGGGAACCGGCTCTTTTAAGGCTCTGGACTACAATTCCCAGGATGCCTTGAGCCAGCTGCTGACGTCCTGTTGATGTCACTTCCGGGTCTGTCCTCACCGTCGCCGTTCAATCTTTCCTCCGATCTTTCCTCCGGTGGAACCGGCTCCCGACAGGACGCCAGCAAATTCTCCCACTTAAGGTGGTACCCATTTATCTACTTGCTAAGCTTTCGAACTGTTGGGTTGACAGGAGCTGGGACAAGCAACGAGAGCATTCTACTTCGAGGAGCCAATCCTGCAGAAATCAAGGTCCTCAGCCATAAAGATGCAGATTACCATATGCTTGTTTACACGAAAGTACCTATTAATATATTTCTGATGGTCTTCATTGTTCTTAGGACTACTTCCCACTTTTCCAGACTACCCACTTTTCCTAATACGCATTCAACAGACATTAGATCAGAAGGCATACAATTTAATTAGCAAATTGTCACATGATAAAGAATTGGTTAGATAATTATCTTCAAGCTTTTTCTTGGCCCTATTTTTATGTCTGTGTTGAGTGTAGTAACTGATGGAGTTGATTTACTCCTTGGGGTAGGACTTGGTAATAAAAGTATTTGTGGAACGGAACCTGGAAACCAAACAGTTATTTTTTAAAAAAAAATTCCCACCTTTATTATTTTTATAAATAACTCAAGGCGGCGAACATACCAAATACTCCTTCCTCCTATTTTCTCCACAACAGCAACCCTGTGAGATGTGTTGGGCTGAGAGAGAGTGACTGGCCCAAGGTCACCCAGTCGGCTTTCATGCCTAAGGGGGGACTAGAATTCACAACCTCCTGGTTTCTAGCCCAGCACCTTAACCACTAGACCAAACTGGCTCCCAGTTGTATTGTATCTGTTATAATTGCAAAATGGAACAATTCCAGTTTGTTTGTTTGTTTATTTATTTATTTATTCAATTTATATAGCCGCCCATCTCAAACCAGTGACTCTGGGCGGCGAACAATAATAAAACAGTTACTTTTGAAAATAAGTGAGAATTGTAGATTAAAGTTAAAATTTAGTTAGTTGGGAGACAAATCTCCAAACGCATAGAAAACGTGTCAAGCTGTGTAGTTTTGTTCATTTGAACTTTAAACAGTTGCAGAATGTTTGTCTTGGAAGGCTCAATATTGCATTCTTCGGCATTGTGAAAATGTACTAGTCTGCTTTTGGATTTTCCAGATGCTTGCATATCTTTGCCAATGAATCTTACCAGAGGTCCATGTTGGTTCTACTATGCTATAGAAAGGAAATGTGAAAAAAGAACACCAATTTCATGTTTTTTTCCTATTCTTTCATAAAGCAAGTCCAACATGTGATATGCCAGAGTGAAAAAGTAATTACTCTTCTAGTTCAGTTAAAGGGAATAACTAGAGCCAGTTATGAGTACTTCACTAAACACTTGGTACTGATTTGGGCCAGCCCTGCCTGCCCCATACATCTCATAAATTTTGGCTCCTCTCATCACAGTAAAGTTCTAATCACAGATGATTGAGGGATGTCATGCCCTGCTGAAAATAATTTTCCAAAGATCTCTGTACTGTACCAAAGTCATTGAAGCCTATTTGGAAAAGATTACAAAATCATTTCTAAAGTCTGGAGGTTCCCTAGAGAAATGGAGAAGATTCGGGACAATAGTAAATTGTCAGAAGAATGGCTATCATGTACAAATAAGCATAAAATTGGCCAGGAAGTCACCAGAATCTCAAAACATCTAGAGATCTTCAGGCCCCTTTCACCTTGGCTGAAATAAATGTAGCTCTGCTGTCAGAAAAGCGCTGGGTAAAAATGTGATTCACTGGAGAGTAGCAAGAGAGAAGCCATTGCTTCCTAAGAAGAAAATAAATACTTGTCTCAAGTCTTCCAAAAGGCACCTTCTAGGTTTCTGGTGTAATGGACTATAGACGGAAGATTCCACAAAATCTTACAATCCATAGCCCTAGTTACCCTGGTATACCCATCCTCTGATTCTCTTCATACATTTTAAATATTATGTTAAAGCAGTTTGCCATGGAGGAACGGGTTGGAATTCCTACACAATATGAGAGACTAATCAATCACAGGAAGTATTTGGGGACAGTTATCAGCTACAAATTAGAACTAGTTACTGAATCTTAAAGGGGCAATTACTTTTTTGCACTGGCACATCGTATTAGATGACCTTGTTATGAAGTCAATGAAACAAACACAAAATGTGGTGTTACTTGTTCATTCAGACTCTATACATCAGTAGAACCCACATGAAGCTTTGATTACATTCTGTGGACAAAGTATGCAAAAATAGAGAATATCCAAAAGGGGCTGATACCTTAGAGCAGGGTTTCTCCATCAGGGTTCCGTGGAACCCTAGGATTCCGCGAGAGGTCACTAGGGGTTCCCTGGGAGATCACGATTTATTTTAAAAAATTATTTCAAATTTGGGCAACTTCACATTAAAGAGGTAAGTTTCATTCTTTATTTTTAGTTAAGAATACTTATAATGCATATACTTTATATAGGCATGACATGAAAGGAATGTAATAATTTTGTAACTTCTGGCCTATATTTGAGCCTGAATGTGCAGGGGTTCCCTGAGGCCTGAAAAATATTTCGAGGGTTCCTCCAGGGTCAAAAGGTTGAGAAAGGCTGCCTTATAGTATACTCTGCTAAGCCAAAGCTTTTAGTCTTGGAGGTGAAAATGGAAACCAAGTCAATGTGAGACAAAATTATTTTGATCAGCTCAATGGCCAGTCTAAATTGCCCTGCAAATTGAGGACATTATGAAAAGCTGGGATGGCTTTGGAACCTTGTGATCCATAGCCCTAGTTTCCCCGGTATACCTATTCTCTGGCTCTCTTCATACATTTTTCTCCTTTTTCCTGGTATCTGGAAAACAATCACTGGAGACTGGCAGTGAGTAATTTTTGGTATTAATTTCCCCTCTATGTAGTCAGAGTATTCACCCCCAGAGAAGGAACCTTATCAAGGCCAGAGACTATAAGATTTTATGGTTAACTATCTATAGCACCTATAAGGGGCGTGGTGGCTCAGCGGGTAAGATGCCAGGCTTGTCGATCGGAAGATCGCAAGTTCGGAGGTTCGAATCCCTAGCCCTGCATGCGGAGTGAGCTCCCGCACTAGCTCCAGCTCTTGCCAACCTAGCAATTCGAAAGCATGCAAATGCAAGTAGATTAATAGGTACCACTTCGGTGGGTAGGTAACAGCGTTCCGCGCATGTCATGTGGCCACATGACCATGGAAGTGTCTTCGGACAACGCTGGCTCTTCGGCTAACAAACGGAGATGAGCACCGGCCCCTAGAGTCGGACACGACTGCACAAATGTGCGGGGGGGACCTTTACCTTTACCTATCTATAGCACCTAAGCTATTGGTTTCATTTTGCAGATAAAAATTGAGAAAGAAATAAAATTGTTGCCCAATTAATTAAATATGAGGTTTTTTAAAGACAAGCTATCTTAGCAAATTCCAGTGCTCTAGCAACTGCAGCACAAGAATTTCTATTAGCATTAGCTCCTTGAGTCACCAATTTTTTCATAATGACTCTTAGGAGAATCTGGAGTTGAGTTTGCTCTGGTCTTGAGCAGTTAATTGGGCTAGTTCTCAAAACAGAAATATATCTAATACTAAAATTGGTCAGAAAGATTTTATATGGTGTTTCATTATTCCAGTAAGACCAATTACATTATCTTCAAGCAAGAAATAGGGGGAACAGTTGTATTAATTAATGCTGAAATTTTATATAATCATCCTTTCAATTGTTTCTGCTATTAATTCACATTAGTATTTGGATTTAACAGAAGCTTCTTAAGGAGTGCTATGACTTATGAGCATCAAGCCCATTAATTTACAGTGTGGTGTTCGAAAACCATCTGTTTTCATTGTATATGTTTTGAAATGATTAATATATTTTGTTATCTCCTGCCTATAAAGTTTTTAAAATGCATACCTTCAATGAGGCACAACTTGATATTCTACTGCTTTGAATAACTTGCTCTCAAACAGTACTGTCAAAATATGGTTTCAGCACCATCTTGTGGACAGATCGCTACTATAACAATACAAAGAAACATGTCTCTCTACATATATCTTTTCTACTACTGAATTCATTGCACATCATTACAAGCATTAGAGGGGGGGAAACAGTTGGTGACCATATAAAAAGATCAACAGTTTATTTTACTTGAGCTTGCTATAATAGAGGGGGAATGTAAAATGTGTAAAATGTTGGTACTGAAATATTGTATCCAATACTAAATGCTACTATTTAAGGACAAGGAGTATTGTGATTATGTTCAGAGGACAGTGGCAAACATGATAATTGGAGACTAAAGGAAGGAAAGTATGTATTGTCGAAGGCTTTCACGGCCGGAGTTCAATGGCTGTTGTGGGTCTTCCAGGCTGTGTGGCCGTGTTCTGGAAGTTGTGGTTCCTAACGTTTCGCCAGCATCTGTGGCCAGCATCTTCAGAGGGCAGGAGCACAGATAGAAGCAAAATCTCTGTGCCCAGGTAGAGTGGCAATGTTCTATTTATAGAGCTGAATTATAGGAGATTAGGTGGGTTTTTTTGTTGTGTTGAAATGTTAACGAGTGGCTGATGAGCGTGATTAGCATGTTCATTGTGAGAAGTATTCCCATGTCCTGGTGGTTGGACTGAGTTCGTTGACCTTTTGCAGGCTGTGTTTTTCAGGACTGGTAGCCAGGTTTTGCTAATTTTTAAACTTTCTTCTTTTTTATTGTAACTGTGCTGGTGTTTGTGAATTTCAATGGCTTCTCTGTATAATCTGGTGTAGTGGCTTTTGGTGTTGTCCAGTATTTCTGTGTTTTCAAATAGGATTTTGTGTCCCGTTTGCTTGAGAGCATGTTCAGCTACTGAAGATTTTTCAGGAAACTTCATCAGCCACTCGTTAACATTTCAACACAACAAAAAAACCCACCTAATCTCCTATAATTCAGCTCTATAAATAGAACATTGCCACTCTACCTGGGCACAGAGATTTTGCTTCTATCTGTGCTCCTGCCCTCTGAAGATGCTGGCCACAGATGCTGGCGAAACGTTAGGAACCACAACTTCCAGAACACGGCCACACAGCCCGGAAGACCCACAACAGCCACCGAAGGAAAGTATGATTTACCATTTTTCAAATATTTGAAGTCTCAGACATGATGAAGCACTTCTGTCCCAGAAGTAAATTACAAGAAAGGAGAATTTGATTAAAGAGAGTGAATGAACTATCCCTTCATTAGATATTTCACAAGCAGAAGAGGGATGGCCATCTATTAGTGATGTTGCCAAGAATCTCCTGTATTGGCAAATGGCTGGCCTCAATAATGTTAGGTACAGCAATCTTGCTGAAGTAAATTTGGCCATGCTGGATTGAAGATTTCTTGGGAACCTGCTGTACATTGATGGCCTTGAGTTTCTCTCATTGTTATATTACTTCCACCACCTGGAAGAACTACAGAGCTGCACAGCTGATGTTTCTTTTGGATTAAAAAAACCCTCTAATCATTGTGTTATACAATACCAATTACATTACTACACAGCACTTTTTCTCGGGCAAATATTTTTGTAGACACTAGAGAGAAAAGATAGGGTTTTAAAGCTAACCTTTTGGTGCAAGGACTGCTCCCAACGATGTCCAAGAAATCCCTTTCTCTAAAGCAAACCACGGACTCTGGTTTCTTACAAGTAAAAGGATTTATTCTGGTACACAGGAACAGGAACAAAGACGTGAATGAACTGGTATGGCATGGTATATTACATTTAAGCATTTCCCCCCCCCATTGTCCTTTTGAAATTGAAATGCGTAGTTCTTGGCTCCGGAGTACTCAGACAGTCCTTCCCGGGCTGATGCGTTCCGTTTCGCGCCTCGTTGCTGTATCTCTGGCTTCCGCGCTAGTTTGTCAGTTGCGTGTCTCTTTCATCAGGTCTTCCTGCACGCATCTGAATGGCAGAGGTCTGCCAGACTCTGACATGCCGCCCGTCCAAGAGAACTCCCCCCTTTCTCCCCCCCGTGACTTCCACATGTATTTACATTGTCTCCCTCCTGCTGTCTTACTTCTGTAACGACAAAATGCATTAATATGGTTGCTTTTACCGCGGTTTGTCTGGAAACTCTTTGTGAAAAGTTCTAACTAATTTTGGAGCTTGCATGTGTTTCTGGTCTACCCACTCTTTGTGCCCAATCGGCAGGTGTTGCCATTTTACTAGATACTGTAATTGTCCTTTATGTCACCTCGAGTCTAGTATTTTGTCAATTTCAAAGTGTGGTTCCCCATTGACTATTGCTGGTGTCGGCTCGGCCACTTCGGGGTGCCGTTATGATGGATTGTAATGTTTTAACAGGCTGATGTGAAATACTGGGTGAACTCATTTCAGTGATTTGGGGAGTTGCAGTTTGGCCGTTACCGGATTAATCACAGTTATTATGGTGAACGGCCCAATGAACTTCGGGGCAAGTTTTCTAGTTGGTTGCGTGGAGCGCAAGTTTTTTGTGGAAAGGTACACTTTGTCCCCCACTTTGAGCTCCCATTCAGCCACTCTTTTCCTGTCGGCATATTTTTTGTAATTTGACTTTGCTTCCTGGAGGGTTTTCAGCATGACCGGCCAATTGTTTTTTATCCTTGCGATCCACTCGTCCGCCCGTAATGGGGTGTTCCCATCCGGTACTTGGGTCAGGGCGAGTTCGGGGATGGTAACAAAATCCTGCCCCATTGCAATTTTGAAGGGCGAGAAGCCCGTACTTTGGTGAATGGAATTATTGTATGCCACTTCAGCAAATGGCAATAATTCTGCCCAATTATTTTGTTGATAGCTTATATAGCACCTCAGGTACTGCTCTAGTATTGCGTTAATGCGTTCAGACGATCCGTCTGTGCACGCGTGGAATGCACTACTTAATCCCTGTCCAGAGCCAATTAATTTTAGAAATGCTCGCCAAAATTTGCAGGTGAAGGTACTTCCGCGATCGCTTATTATGCGTTCGGGTGTACCGTGAGCCCTGTAGATGTGTTGAACGAACAATCTGGCGAGTTTGGGGGCATTCGGAATCCCATTGCAAGCAATGAAGTGTGCTTGCTTGGAAAATAGGTCAGTTACCACCCAGATCGCTGTTTTTTTGTTGCTTGCGGGTAAGTCTACAATAAAATCCATGGCAATTTGTTTCCATGGTTGTGTTGGGTTGGCTACCAGCTGCAGCAGTCCTGTGGGTTTCCCCATTACTCATTTTGCCGTAGCACATACTGGACAGGAGGCCACATATTCTTTTACATCCTTGCGCAATGTTGGCCACCAGAATTTGTTTCTAATTAGGTGCAGGGTTTTGACAAACCCAAAGTGGCCGGCAGTCTTGTGATCGTGGGTTTTCTCTAGAGCCCCCCTCCGTAGCCCTTCTGGGAAGTATACCTTTCCTTCCTTCCACCACAACCCATTGCTTTCAGTTAATGTGTGCTTGTTCTCCCCCCACCAGGTGTCAGTCAGTGTTTCTGCCCGTAGCTGGGATTCAAAGGGGTTTTCCTCTGCCTCCCTGGCTTTGTTGCGGGTGAGAGCTAAATTTCCTTCAAGCCTGTTCGCCTGACAGCCCTGTTCTAAAACCTCTTCTGCCTGTGGAGGTGTGTGTGTCTGCGTGGGGATGAGCGTTTCAACGATCCCCTCGACTTTACCGTCGTGTTGGGGCAGGCATGATAATGCGTCCGCTAAGAGGTTCTTTCCCCCCGGGAAGTACTGTAGTGTGAAGTTAAATTTGCTGAAAAACTCAGCCCACCGCAATTGTTTGTGATTTAGCTTCCTGGGGGATTTGAGTGCCTCTAAATTTTTATGATCTGTCCAGACTTGAAACGGGACGGTCGCCCCCTCCAAGAGGTGCCGCCATGTGTCTAGTGCGTGTTTGACAGCGAACGCTTCCTTTTCCCAAACATGCCATCTTTTTTCCGTTTCGCTGAATTTTTTGGAAATATAAGCACATGGTCTCAGTTTCTTTGTGTCGTCAAATTGTAACAGTATTGAGCCAATGGCATTGTGGGAAGCATCTGTGTGAATTATGAATTGCTTCTCCACTTCCGGGTGTTTTAGGATGGGCTCCTCTGTGAACAGATCCTTGAGTTTGTCGAATGCCTCCTGGCATTCCGTGGTCCGAATTATTTTAGTGCTGGGCGATCTCCCTTTGGCTCCCTTTCCTTTTGTTTTTAATAGGTCCGTCAGGGGTAGTGCAATTTGGGCGAACCCCTGAATGAACTGCCTGTAGAACCCTGCAAACCCGAGGAACGCTTGGAGTTGCCTGGGGGTTCGAGGGGGTTCCCACTCTAGCACTGCTTGTACTTTCCCCGAGTTCATTTCAATACCCTTGTGTGAGATTCTATAGCCTAGGAAGTCCAAGCTGTCCTTATGGAATTCACACTTTTCTAATTTAACATATAGTTTAGCCTCTAGCAATTTCTCTAACACCCTCTTACCTAATTGGGTATGTTCCCCCAGGTTGTCAGAAAAGATCAAAATGTCATCCAAATACACAATGACTCCTTGGTAGAGAAATTCATACAAAACCTCATTGATCAAGCGCATGAAGATGCCCGGTCCCCCCGCTATCCCGAACGGGAGAACCCGGTACTGATATTGACCCAATGGGCAGTTGAATGCCGTTTTCCATTCGTCCCCCTCCCATATGCGTACCCGGTAGTATGCCTCTCTGACATCCAGCTTGGTGAAAATTTTGCCTTTTGCCAATTGTGCTAGCATGTCCTTCAGGAGTGGGAGGGGGTACTGGTTGGTTACTGAGATGGCATTTAACCCCCTTTAGTCCGTGCATAGTCGTAAGGACCTGTCTTTCTTTTTCTGAAAGAGGACGGGGGCTGCCAGGGGTGAATTTGCGGGCTCTATAAACCCCCTTGCCAGATTTTTGTCAATGAACTTGCGTAATTCACCCAATTCTTTCTGGGTCATCGCATACATTTTGGGTTTGGGGAAGGGAGCCCCGGGGATGAGGTCAACTGTGGCGTCTGATATCTGTGGGGGGGTTCTTGTTCACATTCTTTTTGACTGAACACTTCTGCTACGGGGATATTTCTCCGGGATTGTGTCCAACAGCGTGTTACACTCCTGGTCTTGGTCCTCCTCCCATTGTTCCATCCCCCCTTGCTCCGTGCCCGCCGCCCCCCATTCCAGATCGTTTTCCCTATTCGTCTCTGCGACTGCTTTGTATGTCCCATCAAAAAAATCCAATTCCCCCGATGCCCAGTCCACTCGGAAGTTCCGTTTCTTTAGCCATTTAAGTCCCAGCACAATGTGTCGCATTGCAATGGGGGCTACGACAAACCGTAATGTCTCCACATGAGTCCCCACAGACATTTGTATGTCTTCAGTGGTATATTCAATTGGGCCCTTTCATTTCGGACCCATCCAATTGGCAAAACGTGATGGGTGTATGCATTTTGATTAATTTAAGTTTCAGTTTGGTGGCTACCTTCAGGTGCATTAGACATCTGGAGCACCCAGAGTCCAGCATGGCCACCCCCCACAATTGTCCCGACCAATCCAAGGTTTGCAACTTTACCTTAATGTTCATTGTGGGGCATTTGGGAACGCCATCCCCCCCCGTCGCGCCCAATGTTGAAGGCCTGTCCTGCGGCGCACTTTAGCACAGGCCGTTTTCGTTTCCCGCTGGCTCGAAGTCATCTTCAGAGGTGTCAGAATCGGTGTCCCGGTACTGCACGCTCTTTCTCTCCTCAATTGCTGCCGCCGCTCCTTTGTATTTCGCCGGCGCTGACTTGGCTCCTCTGTCATCTGGGATCTTTTTTGCAGGGGGTTTTTCCTTAAGATTAGTCTTGGTCTGGGGGCAATTGTTTATCCTATGGCCCTCCTTCCCGCAACGGAAACAAAGTCCATCTTTCGTGCGGCGTTCTTTCTCCTCCTCCCAGGTCCTTTGCTTGATGGGTTTGCAGGGTTGGGTGAAGGAATTTCATTGTTTCTTTCGCATGGAGTGGAAAGTTCTGATATTCTGTAGCTGAATTTTGCTACTTTCAACTTTCCCTGCCAACTGAATCCACCCTTCTAGCATCCCAGGGTCGTCTCTTTCTATTGCCACTTCTATCAGATCTTGTCTAAGTCCATATTGAAAATGTTCTATTTTAAAAGATTCAGGCCAGTCTGGTAGTTTTGACAGAAGCTTTTTGAAGTCCATAGCGTATTCCGCTACTGTCCTATTGCCTTGTCTTAAGTTCTGGATTCGTGCCCTGGCTGAAATTTTGGAAAGCGTATCCTCAAATCTCTTCCTGAGGGCGTACATGAACTTCCTAAAATTCATCAGCTCGTGGGCCCCACTATCGTGTAGGGCCACCAACCAGTCGCCCGCCTCCCCTTCCAGAAAGCTGGAGATATATCTCACCTTGCTCTCCTCCGTTCGGAAGTTATGCTCAAATTCCCCCATAAACCCTTGTACATATGTCAGAAAACATGCTAGTTTTTTGGGGTCTCCACCGAATTTCGTTTTTAGTTCACTTATGCCACTTGGGGCCGGGGTCCTCAGTGGGGTCCTGCGGTGATCATAGCTTGGGGTTGTAAATGGTTGGCTGTAAGGCAGCTGGCCATAGGGACGAATTTCTTCCTCCCCTTCTTCACTTTCCCCACTGACTTCTATGATTTCATCCTCCTCATCTGAGGGAGCTGGGCTCACTTCTGTCCCTCTGGGTCCCTTTAGGTTTCGTAGGAGTTTTTCTATGGCCGCCCCCATAGAGTCCAATTTTTTATTCATCATGCCTACCTCTAGGCTCAGGTGTGCCATCTGGTCTTCCAGGACCTCGATGCGTTGAGTTGGGGCGACCCTTTTCTTGGTGGGTTTCCCCACTTTCTCTTCTAGTCCTTCGCCAACGGCGACGGACCATCCCGCCGGTTTGGTTTTGGTGGCACTAAGAAGGATAGGGGTTTTGTTTACCTCCTTCTTCTGGGGTTTCTTTGCCTCCCGCCGGTCGGTGTTCTCAGTGGTGATTGCCTCCACTCGTTGGGGTCTCTCCAACACCTGGGCACCTGATGAGCTGGGTCCGGCTACTTCGAGATTCTCCGTTGCCTCTACTGATTCCATTCTGTTCCACGGGATGAGGTTTTCTGGTGGTGTGATCGCTTTCAACTGGGGAGCTCACTGATTTTCCGGGATATTCCTCAGGATACGCGATCAATGGTGATTCACGTCTTTATGTAAGGACTGCTCCCAACGATGTCCAAGAAATCCCTTTCTCTAAAGCAAACCACGGACTCTGGTTTCTTACAAGTAAAAGGATTTATTCTGGTACACAGGAACAGGAACAAAGACGTGAATGAACTGGTATGGCATGGTATATTACATTTAAGCATTTCCCCCCCCCCCCATTGTCCTTTTGAAATTGAAATGCGTAGTTCTTGGCTCCAGAGTACTCAGACAGTCCTTCCCGGGCTGATGCGTTCCGTTTCGCGCCTCGTTACTGTATCTCTGGCTTCCGCGCTAGTCTGTCAGTTGCGTGTCTCTTTCATCAGGTCTTCCTGCACGCATCTGAATGGCAGAGGTCTGCCAGACTCTGACATTTGGTCTGTTTCTTGTTTTATGGGATACTAGTTTTATGAAGATGTAGGAAGAAAAGATTGCTACAAAATTCAATATAACTGTTATTGATTAAATTGCAAAAAAGAAGTGTGAGTTGAGAACATCTGTATTACTTTCATCTTCATACTAACCTGCTAAAACAAATACAGACAATATAAACATATTATCATGCTTTCTTAATAAAAGTTAAGGGAACCTAACACTTTTTTCCCCCAACAGGATAGCAATATAAGCATACTTTAAAAGGTGGTAGCAACAAAGATGAGCCTAAAGGATGAAGCAGGTCCTCTGGACCATTTTCCTGCCTGCTGCTCAAAGATCACAGGATGGAACAATCACAAAAGAACTGAATTTGTACTGAGAACAGAGAACAGAAAATACTGGAAACAATATTTAGCAACAATAATGTTAACTTGAATTACAGATAGAAGATACAGAAATATCCTTTGCAGAGAACTAACTGACATTTTACTTATGTCTACACAAACAATAATCCTTTGAAACAGTTGTCCCTTCCTCATTCAATGTTTTTACTTTATTTTAGCTTCTGTGGAACATCCAAAGCTATTTTTGAGGCTAAAAGGAGATGGTAAAGCCCCACTCATTTCCAGCCCCTCATCCAGCAACATCTTGCTTCTCTTTATCCAGAGTTTTCTCCTCCTACCTTTTGAGGCCTGGATTTTAAAATGACAGGTTTTTTTTCCCTCTGAAAGGGCTTGAGGGAAGCTCCAGCGTATAAATTTCCTTGGGAGAACTAAGTACAGTTCAGAGGCCTTCCTGCCCCTGGCTGACTCGGTAAACATGTGGGAAGGGCTTGTCCAGTAACTTCAAAGGCGTATATAATTTTGCCCATCCCATTCTACAATAAAACTTTTGATTAAGTCACTCCCCTCTTTCCCTGGTTTGCCATGGATGCAACTGCTCAGTCAGGAAAGAAAAATGTATTTTTCTCCATCCGGTAACAGGCTCACTTTCTTGCACTGTTCAGGAGCTCTCTTTCCCTAGTCCAGTTCTTCAACTCCATGGCTGGTTTGCAAGATAAACGAAAAGTTCTGGCAGTAGCATTTTTTAAAATGTATACTGTACCTCAAGATGGTTTTCATTAAATGCCCACCTTACATTAAAAGCATACCAACAGAAATACACAATAAAGTTCCAGTGATCCAAATTCATCATATTTAAATTAGGGGTGATTACAAACAGTTCTCAGGTTTAACAATGTGTCTGCGTTTAAGTGTATCCTATCTAAATATTTGAGTATGTATTTTAAAAATAAGCATAAATGATCCTTGGTAATCAGATGGCTCCAATAGGAGAAAATAGTTTTACAACTTTCTGTAAGATTTTTTTTGTACTAAACAGTTACCTGTAATGTAAGATTAAAAAACAGAGTGCAATACAGGGCTCATCCCTAAATTGGCATCTATACTGATAAAGGTAAAGGTTCCCCCCACACAGTTGTGCAGTCGTGTCCGACTCTAGGGGCCGGTGCTCATCTCCGTTTGTTAGCCGAAGAGCCAGCGTTGTCCGAAGACGCTTCCACGGTCATGTGGCCAGCATGACGCATGCGGAACGCTGTTACCCACAGAAGTGGTACCTATTTATCTACTTGCATTTGCATGCTTTCGAATTGCTAGGTTGGCAAGAGCTGGGGCTAGTGCGGGAGCTCACTCCGTCACGCGGGACTAGGGATTCGAACCTCCGAACTTGCGATCGACAAGCCTGGCATCTTACCCGCTGAGCCACCACGCCCCGTATCTATACTGATAGAAGTTATTTTATTTATTATTTCAATTTCGAGGCCGCCCAACTCCTTAGTGCAGTGCTTTCCAAACTGCCGCCGTTGGCGACACACCAACGGCGGCAGCGGCAGCGCGGGGGTGCGCGCGGGGGTGGGGTTATGCACTGTGGCGGCAGCGGTTGTGGCCTTGCTAAAACGCGGAAGCGCTGATGGTGTGCCGCTGCCATCATCGCTGCCGCCACCATGCACACCGCCGCCGCCGCACACGCCCCTATGCTGCCGCCGTGTGCGCCCCGCTGCCGCTTTGCAACACACTAAGCTGTGTGTTGCGACACACTAAAGTGTCGCGACACACAGTTTGGAAAGCTATGCCTTAGTGACTCTGGGCAGCTTCCAGATAAAATTTGGGGGGAAAAAATCAATAGGAAAAAGAAGACACCTAACAGGAACCCAAAGTCCCAAAGCCAAGCAGTCAATAACCAACCAAAGGGGCTAGACCTCCGTTCTGGCTCAGGATCCTGGGAGAACAACAAGGTCTAACACAGTTTACGAAAGGGCAGAAGGCGGGGAGCACTATGGATGTCATTCCACAGGGCTGGAGCCATAACCGAGAAGGCCTGATTCCTAGGTCCTATTAGATGACCTTGCTTAACAGATGGGACTGGAGTCTGCTCATTCTCACTGACCTGACCGGATGGGCAGGAATATACAACAACCCGTTTATTACAGCCCTAAGGCCAGATACAATCAAAATATATAATAATAAAAATCTTACACACACACAAACACACACACACACACATATATATATATTAGTATGATACAATCTAAAATTAATTAAGAATAAAAATATTAAATTAAGTCAAAATAAAATACTATGTTAAGAAATTCAACCCTAAGTAATGGTGCAGTGTATTGTGCAGATGGTAGCACAAAACTGGGCAACCTGGGAGAATATTTTCGGGTCCTTGTCCGAAAGAAGTAGCATTAAATAGAAATCACACTCCCTGCCTGGAAATTTCTTCAATATCGGATATATAAGGATCTGTCTAGAGTCCTTATATAGGGAACAGTATAACAACATATGGCTTGGGGTTTCTATTGAGCCATCACCACATGGACATAACCGAAGGTGCATAGGAGTACCCTTAAAATGTCCAAAAAGGACTGCTGAGGGCAGTGTGTCCAGCCTGGCTAAGGTGAAAGCTTTATGAAATTTCCAAATTATAATGGATGATAAATAAGAAGTTGGAACGAACCCTTCTGGAAGAAAATGACAGATATTGGGGTGTAGCACCTTACTTAAATTTGTTTGGAGATCTATATTCAAGATTCGTTGTTTAAGAGCAGTTCTAGCATTATCAACTTCTAATGAGCACAGACTTTCCACAGAGAAGCCCAGCAATTTAATTTAATCTAAGGCTTTTTTTAGCCACGACGACTTAAAATGATCTCTAAATACTAATGGGGCTAAACCTATAGGAAACAGAATTAACTTTAGCCAGAAGGTAAGAAGAAGGAACCATGCTCTGGCATCCAATGAAACTATGCTTATTTCTACCCATAACATGGCATTTTTTATACTTTTTGGTACCATCAATATGGCTCTAATGAACTTATTCTGTATGGTTTCAAAAATATTAAGCTTTGCAAGGGAGAAGATTGAGAGCCATAGAGAAGCTGAGGGACTACCTTAGCTTGAAAGACCTTGCAAGCTGAAGGAATATAATGGGCTCCTTTTGAATGGTAGAATCTTGCAACAGCTGATGAGGTACACTGTGCAACACTTGCCCGGTAAAGAAAATAAGCATTCCAGGATAAGAAAGGATGGAAGTGCACTCCAAGGTATTTATAGGTATGCACCTGTTCAATTGGAGTCCCATTTATTTGCCATTTGTGAATCTTATGATGGTGTCGGGCAAAAACTAAGACTTTAGTTTTCTCATATTTTATTGAAAGTTTTTGATCTGTGCAGAATAAAGCTACATCATCGGCATACAATAGTGCTGGAATTGCACGATCAGCCAAAATAGGTGGATGATGGGCTGAAACAGCAAGCGCTTGAATTATTGGATTTAGATACAAATTGAAAAGTAATGGAGCTAATATGCAACCTTGTCTTACACCTCTATAAGTTGGGACTGCTTTAGCTAAAAGTCCCCAGGGGGTGCATCTAATTTTCATGGAGGTGTTTGAATAAAGCAACTGAGTAAGAGCTAGCAGCCTTTTGTTAATCGTGGAATGTCTCAGACTATCCCACAATCTCTCCCTTGGTATTAGATCAAAAGCTGACTTAAAATCAACAAAGGTTGCAAAAAGGGAACCACGGGGGGTTAAACTGATAGGCCTATAATTTGTAGGGTCAAGTCTATTTCCTTTATTTTTGTATATCGGTACAACAATGGCCCGATTCCAGTCAGATGGAAATTGTCCTGTATTATTAATGTGTGTAAATAAGGTGGCCAAAATTCTGGGGGGATAAAATCACCTCCAGATGCTTTACCTGGTTTTAATTGGACAATAAGATCTTTAACCTCAGCTATGGATACCGGCGGCCAATCTGGGAGGTCAGTACAGGGAATCACATCTGAGATTACAGCAGATTCCCTTTTAAAGATGTTATTAAAATGATCCTCCCATTTATCTGCAAATATTTGTGTAATAGGGCCAAAATGTCTATCTGTAACAGACTGATTTATTAAACGCCAGAACCAAGTGGAATTCTTGAGCTTTGCTGCTAAAATTAAATTACTCCAATTCTCTCTTATAGCCTGCCGTTTCTTTATCTTCAAGAGATCTTTATAATTTTTTTTTAATCTTAAGTAATTTTGAGGCATTTGAAGAATTTTCCTGGCGAAAGGAAGTTATTGCGTTTAAGAGAGCCTTTTTAGCTTTAATGCAGTCATTATCATACCAAGATTTAGATCTTTTATGTGCATAAACACAATTAGCTGTTGTAAATCTTGTCAGGGGGGCTTGAAGATTAACAATAATTGACTGATACTGTGAGGTTTTGAACTCTGTGTCCCAATAAAGACTCCTCAAAGCAACATGTGCCAATAGAGTTTTAATAAGGAATCAAGTAATCCAAAACAGTTTCAAAGATCTGAGTACCCTTTCCCACCAAACCATTCCGTTTTATTAATTCCCCCCCCCGTCAGTTTTCTGGCAGTGATGTCAGTTTCAGTTGTCCGTGCGCTGACTGGCTCCTCCTTCGTCTCGCTCAGGTCTCCTGTTGTTGATTGTTCTTAACGGGCGCTAACGACTGGCTGTCTGGTTTCCCCCACACCATTATCTCTTAAAGTTAGCGGTGGGCACGTACACTTTGGCATGCGTGGCCTCCCCCCCAGTTCCTCCATGGAAGGTTCTGTTCAAGGACCTTACAGATACAGCAATATTACTTGTTCATATGAATCAGATGGCCCCTAGAGTCGGACACGACTACACAAATGTGCGGGGGGAACCTTTACTATGAATCAGATGAGCAAATTTGGGTATGCATTTGAAGCAGGGGCTCTGAGGTCAAAATTCCAGACATAATTTTAGCCAGATCTTGAGACCATTTATTTTGTACTTGCCCCTTCATTGTAATGTCAATGGGGCAGTGGGCTACTTCTAATGATTCGAGATTTGTTTTAGAATCAAAAAGACAAATTAGTGGAAAGTGGTCACTATCAGGACGAGTTCCAATAGAAAAGTAAGATATATGACATACAAAGTTCCAGAAAATCATAATATAATCAACCACAAATTGAGCCAAACGAAATCCTGCAATATTACATTTTTGGTCTTTAGATTGTCTGGCTGATAAATAGCCCACATCAGTTTTAGGGGGCATTGGCCACTTAAAATAAGTTTGCAGAGAGGCATCAGATTAGCCAATACATGCGTTAAAATCACCAGCTGTTATTATGATAGAGTCTGGGTACTGACATAACAAATTTATGTGGGTATCAAAGTGATCCCACAAATTATTTATTTCCCTATGCCCACAAACGGGGGGAAAATATACACTAACAAGTAATACAGAGTAAAATTTAAATCTAAGTAGGAGGACTGGAGCCATATTTGAGCAAGACTCCAGCATAAATACTGGGACATTGAATTTAACAGAAACCATAGAACTCAGGCCACCTGATGGTCTACCCTTTTTTGTACTGGGAATTGCATTCAGAGTAAAGGGAATATATCCAGGCATTGATAGATCCTCCATAGCCCATGTTTCTTGAAACAAAATAATATCAAAAGAAGAAATATATTCCAGAAATGAAACATCTGACATCTTTGCTTTCCAGCCTGCAACATTCCAGGAAAGGATAGAGATGCCCCTTCTGTAATATAGAGTCATTCAGAGTCTGAGGGTACCATCAGTGAATTAGCTGTACATACAGAGTCTTTCTTCTGGAATGAGGATAGAGTTGGAGTTTCATCTAGTGTTGCCTGTTGTAACACCACCTGAGTTTGGGGGGTAGCTTCCAGTTGGATGATTTAGAACAGTAGCAGTATCTAGATCTAAATTTTGGGGAAGAAGGCTAGTAGGTTCGAAGAGGTGTAATAAAAGGCCATCATGTGGAAAAGGTCTAAGATCCAAAGTGCACTGTTCAGCATCTGTCTGTGGTATGGGAAATACTTCCTCCTCAAGTTAGCAAGGTCTGGCACTCTCCAGCAGGCTCCCCATTCATCCCATAAAGGCTGGAACAATTGTTATTTGGGTGGCGATTTCCATCCATTTCATTATCTACCGAATAATGGCAATTTGTGTCAGTATTTGGAGACACAAGATCAATAAGTGGTTCTGCTGTAGCAATAGTGACCAGTAAAGTTTCCTTAAGATTTTCCAGCTTATGTATTACTGTATCTCATCTTGTTCCTTCCTGGGCAGAGAACCAAAAGCACTGATAAGACCGGCTTCAGCTGGATCTGACACACTGTCATTTTGTAAGAATGGCTGATTCCCACTGCCTTGCTTTTTCAAGGTCGTATGTGGGAAGGAGGGCTTGCTAACCTCTGTTACAGTTTTGAAGTGGATATGAAGTCTAGATGAAGCAAAGCCGGATAAAGAATTAACTATTACATTGTGAAAAACTCTGATGGGGAAAATGGCTTTGCTTGCAGGGAATTTCCCCTTTCGAATCCAGAGAGGCATTAGTCTGTATAAGACCACCACTCTTCACCTTATCAGAGAGTAGGGATTTATTAGTACAGTCATTTGGTCATTGCACACTTTTGTCAGTTTGTTTTACTTTAACGACTTACCCTTTATCAGAGCACATGCCAGGAATGTCTTGCTTTGCCAGAGCTTCTGCATTAGTTTTAATGGAGGTGGCAGGTCCGGCTGCGTATTTTTGAACAAAAGCCTCAAAGTCTTTTTTCAGCAGATCCAACTCATATTTTATAGCTGACAGCTGCTCAAATAGTGAGATAACAGTTCGAGCTATAAGAAGACGTTGCTTTGGCATAAACTCCATTGTATTTTCCCATGGGAGCCTCTCCAAATTCTGATTTTGTATCTTATTTTAAAAATTATTTTTATTTCCCTTGAAGTTATTAGGTGAGCTAGCAAGTTGTACTGGAGACATACAGTGAGAGGCCGAGAGGGAGTCCAATTTTTCATTTAGCTCTTCCCTGACAGATAGTGAGAGCTTTAACAACTGTTGCTTTTCCAGTTCTGTTTGAAAGTCCCATTCAAGTGACTCAAGGGCTGCATATTTGTTGGAAGTGGGAGGAAGATTTGCTTTACTTAGTTTCCTTTCATGTAAAAAGTTCTTCTATCTTTGGTTGTTTAGCAGACTTTGAAGAGGAGAGAGATCCTGGACTGATTCCACGTTGTTTCTTTCTTTTTCCCATGTTGTTCAAATCCACTCAGACACTTTTGCTTGCGCCTTTTACTCCACAATCGTCTCGCCATAAAAAATTGTGAATATATTTAAAATAGTCTAATAGTAAAAATCTAATTTAAAATCTACGGTAACCTAATATACTTATTTTAACTAAAACTATCTAAAGAAAAAAAAATTCAAAAACAAAAAATTCTCTTCAATTAGTAAAACAAAAATAGCTAAAATATACTATTTAAAAATAATATGCAATTAAAAGGGCAGGAGCATGGAAAAACGTGTGTTGCTGGGCTGCTATGTTGGCTCCACCCCCGATGGGCAGGAATATATGGAGGCAGGCACTTCCTCAAGTATCAGGCCCTATGCCATGCAGGGCTTTATAGGTGATAACCAGCTCCTTGAATTGCAGCTGGAAGTCAAACAGCAACCAGTACAGCTCGCAAAGCAGTGGGAACACATGCACATATTGTGACACACCCATTACTGCCCATGCCACTGCATTCTGGGCCAGCTGCAGCTACTGGTCCTTAAGGGCAGCCCCATGTAGAGCGCATTGCAGTAATCCAATTGAGAGGTGACCAAGGCATAAGTGACTGCCTGAAGACCCACGTTTTAAAGGCCCTCGGATGCTTGTCAGCTTTGCTGGTAAGTATCAGCATTTTCTGAACTCTCTGGTGTCTTACTCTGAAGAATCACCAGTAAATGATTTCTCAAGTTTTGTATGCTGAGCATTATGTACCTCTCAGCAGAGGTTGTAAAGCAGTTTCTCCACCTTGGCATGCTGGCTGGGGAATTCTAGGAGTTGAAGTCCACACATCTTCAAGTTGCCAAGGTGGAGAAACACTATTGTTAGAGAAAGGTTCTTTCTTGACAAGACGTGCTGAAACGGTAGGCGCTGTGACACATATGACATCAGCATTTGATCTATACCTCCTCCTCCTCCTCTAACCCGATTTTGGGTTTCCGCCTCTAACTCTTAAGATGAACGACTTTCCGGCCGCGCTGGCCTAGCCACCCATTCATTTCTCCACTCAGCGCCCCGCGCCGCCTCCGCCATCGCAGCCATCCTCGCCTTCCCCTCCCACCTCCGACTGCTTCCGGGGGCGGCGCTACTTCGGTCATTACGGAAAATGGCTGGCCGCTGAAGCTTTCTGGAGGCGCCGCTATTCCCACGATTAGGGCCCGCTCTCGCCGGGGAGGCTGTCTGGACTTTCTCGCGGCCTGCTGGCGAGATGGCGGCCGAGATCCACTCGCGGCCTCAGAGCAGCCGGCCGGTCCTGCTGAGCAAGATCGAGGGGCATCAGGACGCCGTCACTGCTGCGCTCGTTATCCCCAAAGAGGACGGCATCATTACTGCCAGCGAGGACAGGTGGGGAGGCGGCAAGACGCTTTCCGGAGAGGGTCGCGCAGGGTCGGCCGCCGCCTCTCTCCCTCCCTCCCTCCCTCTCCCTGAGGACAGGCGGGAAAGACGCGGTGCGCTCGTTTTAACAACAACAACAACAACAACAATAACTCAGTACAGTAATCTGCGAGTTTCCGGATCCCCGAGCTGTGAGTTGCTCGTTTTGGAGACGGGTCCTTGCTCCGAAGGATCCTTGCCATTTTCTGCTAAGCGGCAGGCGACACACCCCCTTCTGGTTTGATTGGGGCGGACCGTCCCGCTTACCATCGCCCCCTTCCCAGTTGGCTGGACTACCAGCCCCATCATTCTCCCCCAGGAGGACCAAAGGAGCATGTTGACTGACTGATGGGATTTATATGCGCGGGGATCGGGGCTTGCAAGGTTGTGGGATGATATGAAAGTGGTGAGGCAAGAGGAAAAAGCAAAGAAGGGTGGTTTTTTTTCAGAGAATTGGAAACCGTAAGACACATTCACGGCTGTGTTTTATTCTTTCTACCACCTTCTGTCCATGCAGAGTCAGAAATCCAGAGCAATGCTTGGCTAATGTGGTCTGATGGACTCCTATCATACGTGGGGATGAACTAATTGAGCCTCTTCTTTGCCATCTCCCCCAAAACAAAAACAAAAAAATAAGTTGGACTATAATCTTTTTATCCCCAGCCAGTATGATTGGATGGGAGTCATAAAAGTGGCCCCCCAGTGCATCTATAGGGAACCATATTTGGGGTAAGGGGAGAGGAAGCGTGGGGTTAGTTATTGCTTTGCCACTATTGTATAAAGTATTGTTCTTAGTGCATTTTGCAAAGATTTTGTAACATGGATAGTGGGAGGTGGGTCTCAACATCTTTGAAATGCATTGGTATTGCAGGTTGGGGCAGTTTGATATCATAGTATACGAAGAAGAGCCATTCTCCAAAACATACATACTTGTTGAAAAAATACCATAGGCATTTTTTTTTCTGTATTTTGCCCCTTCAACATTGACCATGGGAACAAAATACTCAGGAATAACAGTGTGGTCTAGACTAAATTCTTTCAGATTGAGGTTTGAAGTAAGTTCAGTGTGATGAAAGTATGCTCACAAAGCTATTAATGATACTTAGAATGAGATTAGTTGGATTTTGCTTTGTAATTAACTAATAATTATATTCCTTATTTTTTATTCTTAATCAGAAGAGTTCTACCTTTTTTTTTAAATTGGAACCCCACTTCATAAGAAAAGGATGTTTAATCTTTTTCTTCCCAGCCATGATACTGTGCAAATGTGTTTATTAAAGAAAAAACTTACTTTGTGATAGAAGCGGGCAGTATTGTAAACAAATGTGTTGTCTTGGGTGGGATGATTAGTAAAATAAGGGTAATATTCTTTGACACGGGTTTAGGATGGCTATTAATTATGAAAGGTCATTGTGTAACTCATCAGCTTGTTTAGGCTGTATGCAGAATAATTTGAGTTTACATGATCTGCAAAATTGTTCTTTGGATGTTTCTTTGAGTAGTTTTGTGATGACCCCAACAACAATGCCCTAATAAACACTTCTCAATGCAGTTCGTTAGAATGCAGATTAAGCTTTATTCAGGATACATGTTAATTGAAGCACTCCTAAAGATCTGAATGCGGATTCCCGCCAAACTGTACCATCTTAACTTCCCCCCTTGCGCGCCAAATTACCAACCGATGATCTCATTGTGCAAACGTTCTCATCTCCACACTCCCGCGGTGGGTGACCTTGACGAAGCCTTTTCCAGCCCCTACTAACAGACATAACACTCAACGGCCAGTCCCCCTCCCAACAGTTCCCACAACATCTCTAGCCCGAATCCCAATGGCAGGATTCATAGACATGAACCCTGACATGCCGACCCTCCCAAACAAAGAGCAATATACAGACTATAAGAAAGGATAATGCATACAAATAAACATAAAGACAAAGCGAGCAATTCCAGAATTGTTCAGGCAGCAAAGATATGTGAGGCGTTGCAATCTGAAAAACAGAATCAAATAGAAAGTCACACAATTAACCAGGTTTAGCAGGAAACTGAGCATGCAACTTCTTTAACAAGCGTGGAGCAGAAACATGAACCTTATCAACCCATTCCTTAAATCCAATAGGTAGATGTTTCCATTGAACTAGATATTGAACCTTACCCCTATGTAATCTAGAGTCCAAAATGTCTTGAACTTCAAAATGTTCGTTATCACCCACCATAATGGGTGGGGGAGTGATTGGGTCCGGATGCCACTGAGGAGCAAATTTAACTGGCTTTAACAAACTAATGTGGAACACAGGATGCACCTTATGTAGGTTTTTAGGCAAGTCCAACTGAGCAGCTACAGGATTAATCACTTTCACAATAGGAAAAGGTCCAATAAACTTAGGTCCCAGCTTTTTAGAAGGTTGAGTAGATTTCAGATGTTTTGTAGACAAATATACCTTTTCACCCACCACCAGTGGCCATTCTGGAGCACGTTTGCAATCAGCAAAAATTTTGTAAGAGTCTTTAGCATCCTGCAAGACTTTAAGCATGACTGGCCAATTGGCCCGTATTTTTGTAATCCATTCATCTGCCAGTATAGGATTTGGAGATTGAGTCATGGAAGGATCAGGCAGTTCAGGAATAGGGACAAAGTCTTGACCAGTGGCCACTTGAAATGGCAAAAATCCAGTGCTTTGATGAACAGCATTATTATACGCAACTTCAGCAAATGGCAACAAGTCCACCCAATCATTCTGTTGGTAACTGATATAACATCGCAAATACTGCTCCAATACCCCGTTAAGGCGTTCACACACCCCATTACATTGTGGATGAAATCCAGAGGTAAGTCCCTGTTCAGTTCCAATCAATTTTAAAAATGATTTCCAAAATTTGGCGGTAAATTGACTTCCGCTATCGCTGATAATCCGCAAGGGGGCGCCGTGAGCTCAGTAGATATGCACAATGAATAATTTTGCTAGTTGACCAGCAGATGGCAGCCTTTTACAGGGGATAAAATGAGCTTGCTTAGAAAACAAATCAGTTACAACCCATATTACAGTTTTGCCTTTACTCTCGGGTAAATCCACAATAAAATCCATTGAAATTTGTTTCCAAGGACTTGTTGGTTCAGCCACTCCTTGTAAAAGTCCCACAGGTTTACCAGGTGCCTTTTTCATAGAAGCACAGATAGGACAAGACAATACATACTGTTTCACATCTTTTCTTAAAGTTGGCCACCAAAATTGCCTTCTCACTAAATGCAGTGTTTTAACAAAGCCAAAATGTCCAGCAACTTTATTATCATGACAACGTTGCAAAATAGCTTTCCTCACAGTTTCAGGAATATACAATCTATCTCCACTCCACCATACTCCGTTAGTTTCCGTTAGAGATTGTTTATGTGTTTTCCACCAGTCATCCTCTATCATAGCTTGTCGGATTTCTTTTTCTAAAGAGGGTTCACATGGAGTATGTTGATGTTTGGCTTGGCGTCTAGTAAGAGCGACTTTCCCCTCCAGTTGTACTGGCAAGGGCGAGGGCAGAGCATCAGAACCTTTCTCAGCATGGTTTTGTATACCCAACTGTTGTGGAGACATTACTGTAGACACAACATGCTCCATTTGAGTATCATGCTGAGGCAAGCGAGATAGTGCATCGGCCAAGAAGTTTTTCCCTGCTGGCAAATACTTCAATGTGAAATTAAACCTACTAAAAAATTCGGCCCATCTAATTTGTTTAGGATTTAACTTCCAGGGAGTTTTGAGAGCTTCCAAGTTCTTATGATCAGTAAAGACTTCAAATTGGTGGGGAGAGCCCTCCAGCAGATGTCGCCACGTAGCTAATGCATGCCGTACAGCAAAAGCTGCTTTCTCCTAAACATGCCAGCGTTGCTCCGCCTCCGTAAACTTACAGGAAATGTACACACATGGTCTTAATTGATTAGTATTATCTTTTTGCAATAATACACAACCAATGGCAGAAGTTGAGGCGTCTGTTTGTATAACAAATGGTTGTTCAGAATCAGGGTGTTTTAAAATAGGCTCTGCTGTGAACAACTGTTTCAATTGTTCAAAAGCACTTTGGCAAGCTGGCGTCCATTTTAGTTTTGACTGGGGCTTATTTGCTAATACACCATCAGTTGATTTTTTAGTTTTTAACAAATCCGTCAACGGTAACGCTATTTTAGCAAATGCAGGAATAAATTGCCTATAGAAATTGGCAAATCCTAAAAAAGCTTGTAATTGCTTTTTTGTTCTGGGGGTTTCCCACGCCAAAACATCTTTAACTTTGGCAGGGTCCATTTCAATGCCCTGATGAGATATTCTGTAACCCAAAAAATCTAGTTTTTCTTTATGAAATTCACATTTGGACAATTTCACATACAACTTGGCTTCCAACAATTTTTTCAACACTGCCTTGACCAATTTTACATGTTCTTCCATAGTTTCTGTATAGATCAAAATAACATCTAAATATACCAATACACCTTGATATAAAAATTCATGCAGAACCTCATTAATTAAGCTCATGAAGACTCCAGCCCCCCCCCCTTAATCCGAACGGCATGACTTTATATTGAAAACTACCTAATTGGCAATTAAAAGCAGTTTTCCATTCATCTCCCTCTTTTATGCGCACTCTAAAATACGCTTCTCTCAAGTCCAGTTTAGTGAAGATTTTTCCCTTTGTCAGTTGTGCTAGCATATCCTTCATCAAAGGCAAAGGGTACTGATTAGAAATACAAATAGCATTCAACCCCCGATAGTCGGTACAAAGTCTCAACGATCCATCTTTCTTTTTCCTGAACAACACTGGAGCAGCCATGGGAGAAGTAGATGGCTCAATAAATCCTCGCTTTAAATTCTTATCTATAAATTTCCTCAATTCTTGCAATTCCTTATGAGTCATTGAGTACAACTTTGGTTTAGGTAACACTGCTCCAGGTTCCAATTGCAGAGAACAAACTGTTTTACAATGAGGGGGCATTTGATCTGACTCAGTCTCTACAAAAATTTCCCCCTCCTCCTCATACGCCGCCGGAGCAATGGCTGCTTGTGCTACTTCCCTCAGTGAGCCTGCTAATTCCATACACAGTCCCACATGGTCCTGTTCCATCCCCAGATACGAGCCATCTGCAAATTCCATCTCCCCAGAAACCCAATCAATCTGAGGGTTTCGTTCCCTCAGCCATTTGAGCCCCCACACTATGGGCTGACTGGCAATGGGTGCCACAATAAACCGTATAGTCTCTTGGTGTGTCCCAATAGTAATTTTTAGGGCTTCAGTATAATATTCAACTGGTCCCCCCTTCATGTCTGACCCATCCAATTGACAAAATATAATGGGAACCTTTAGCTTATGCAATTTCAGTCTTAATCCAGTTACAATAGCAGGGTGAATCAAACACCTTGAACACCCTGAGTCCAGCATAGCCATCAAATTGTTCTGATCCCTCCCATCCAACGTTTCAATTTTTACTTTAACTTGCATTGTAGGGCAATCTCCACTCACCAAAGGATCCGAGCGCCTATCTGCAAATGCCTGGCCACCGGCGCATCTTAGGACAGGCATTGGTCGTTTCCTGCCGGCAAGAATTCTTCATCTGTGGAGTCGTTCTCACCCCCAGCTACCTCGGCTTTATTGGCTTCTTCCATTGCATGGGCTGCTCCCTTTCTTTTAGGCGGTAGAGGCTTTGAAGATTTACTCTCAGGCTTTTTCCTCACAGCAGAAATTGTTTGCGGGCAGTTGCTCATGCGATGACCCTCTCTCCCACATTTGAAACATAAGCCGCTTTTGGCTCTACGTTCCTTCTCTTCTTCCCAGGCTCTCTGGCTGAGTGGTTTCTTTGGCGGGGGGGGCATCACTCTTCTCCCTGGGCTTTGAAGCTGTTTATATGATCTCAACCATAAACGGGTACTTTCTGCTTTGCCAGCTAATTGGATCCATTCTTCTAGCGTCTCAGGATCCCCCCTTCCAGCAGCCATTTCCAGAATCTCAGGTTTCAACCCCATCTGGAAATACTCGATTTGGAAGGTTTCAGGCCAGCCAGGTACTCTACTAATAAGTTTTTTAAACTCTATGGCATATTCCGCCACAGTTTGATTTCCCTGGCTCAATTGTTGTAATTGCACTCTAGCTGACATTTTTGACAACGTATCTTCAAATCTCTTCCTTAGCGCCAACATAAATGTCTTAAAAGTTAACAGTTCTGTGGCATTAGTATCATGCATGGCTACAAGCCACTGTGCTGCTTCCCCTTCTAGGAAACTTGAGAGATACCTTACTTTGGCTTCCTCATTCAGAAAAGAGTCCTCAAACTCCTCCATAAACCCCCTGACATGGGTCAGCCATGTCACAAGCAAGCCATCCGGGATCGCCATCAAATTGCATCTTTAGCTTGTTAACTGCTAAAGCTCTGGCCCTTCCCCTTTGTAATCCACTTGTGGAAGGTAGTCTCATCTCAGACTCTGGTCCTGAAAAATCATCCTCTTCTTCACTGCCACTGGAAGTTCCACTCTCTGCTGAAGTGGTCATCGAAGTAGCTCCTCTCTCCGTCACTGTACCCCTTCTTGCTTCGGAGCCAGGACAAGCTGCTGCAGAGATTGACTGATGGACTCTATTTGCTTGCTGATAGTTTCTAACTCAAAATCGATGCGTGCAGTCTTCGCCTCTAAAGAAGCCATCCTTTGGGATTGGGTAACTCTGGGTTTAGCAGTTCATTTACCCATCCCTGCCTGGAGGCCGCCTCCAATTCCCACGGACCACTCTGCACTAGCTTTGGGAGTACATACCACAGGAAGCTCGGCTGCCTCTATTCCACTACGTCTGGATCCCCTTTTAGATCCTTTCTTCTTGCCAGCGACTGGTTCAAAAGCCACAACCTTTTCCTCTTTGGAAACTGCTCTTAAGCCTGTAGAAGTGCCTGGTTGCGCTTCTTCCTCCGCCTGGAAACATTCCATAGATTCCTCCATTCTGTGAGTTACTTAGGAGAGTCGATTCTCACCAGGGAGGCACTAATTGTATTTAGCAATTGTAACCTCAGGATAAACCAACTAGATTGGCATGCCATTGGTACAGTTTGGCGGGAATCCGCATTCAGATCTTTCTGTGATGACCCCAGCAACAATGCCCTAATAAACACTTCTCAATGCAGTTCGTTAGAATGCAGATTAAGCTTTATTCAGGATACATGTTAATTGAAGCACTCCTAAAGATCTGAATACAGATTCCCGCCAAACTGTACCATCTTAACTTCCCCCCTTGCGCGCCAAATTACCAACCGATGATCTCATTGTGCAAACGTTCTCATCTCCACACTCCCGCAGGTGGGTGACCTTGACGAAGCCGTTTCCAGCCCCTACTAACAGACATAACACTCAACAGCCAGTCCCCCTCCCAACAGTTCCCACAACATCTCTAGCCCGAATCCCAATGGCAGGATTCATAGACATGAACCCTGACAAGTTCTTAAACAGCAGCATTGATACCCACCACAATAAAGTTGTATTTTTTAAGCAGCTGATGGAATGTAAAGTATTATAGAAAAACTATCCTGCAAAGTTGTTCTGAAATAATTGGATAATAATCTGTTTCCTCAGACTATGGGGTTAATTGTTAGTAGTTCACAAGAGCCCTCAGGGAATACTGAATCTGTTGCATTAATTACATTGAAAAAATACACATTACTCCCCCAGCTTCAGAGCGGATGAACTATGTTGGTGCCCTGCTGTTTCTTTTTTATTCTCAGTTCTTACTCCAAATAGGAATTGGGGCTGTGGAAAAAGGAAATTGGTTTTATTACTCATGTGCATTGTTAGGCACTGCAGGAGCAGGTCAAGCACCATAAGGTGTAACACTACTTAAAGCTCCCCCCCCCCCCCCATACATGTATCATTTCATTTGTCAGCTGAATGCTGAGGTAGAATAATTGCTAGGTGTAAGCTGTCAGTTGATTAACTTCCGGTTCATTTATTTGCAAGCCTATTAGAAGCTTATTCTCCAAAACTATCTTTGTACCTTAGTATAGTCTTTGTTGTCAAGTGTACTTTCTGTCTTTTATTGTTGCTTTGATTCAGTTAGTTTCTGTATGCAATGAGAGCAATGCAAAAAATAGGAGTAGAAAACTTGTGGCCTTCCAGAAGATAATAGACTATAGCTCACAGCATTCCTCACCATTGATCATGCTGGTTGAGGCTGCTGGGAAATCAGCAACATTTGGAGAATGTCTACAGTTGCCAAACACTGACCTGGAATATCAAGAATTGTATCCATCTGTGACCTTCTGCTAGAAAAAGAGACAGAACTGGCAGTTCAAATTTCCTAAAACCCTATGTGCTGCCCATATCTGCCCAATGTTTGAGATAACCCCATAAATAGACTTGATGGGCATGTGAGAGAAACAGTGGGGCAACAGGTAGTGGAATTTCCTGGTAAATGAGCAGGAGTTGACTGCAAAACCAAATAGTTTTATCCCTCACGCCCCCTTGTATTACAGCATGTACATGTATTGTTACTGTTATTTTGTATTATATTGATGTCTTTTAATTGTGTTCACTACCCAGAGTTGCTTATGTGAGATGGGTGGCTATATAAATTTAAATAAATAAAGTACAGTGGTAACAAGGTGGGACTTAGTGTTTGCAATGTTCTCCCTTACTCTCAGAAATGTTACATTACAGTGTATGTTATACAAACTCAAAAATTACTTCTCAAAATAATTTGGTATCAAAATTGTTTTTCCTACTGCAAATCTTTTGAACTGAATGATATACTGCAGGGGTAAGAGGAATTACAATGGAGATCATACCTGATTTTGTTCTACCTTCTATTTACAATTCTCAGATGTCTGTGACACCAAGTGCTGATTTTTGAACTGTGGCTGCTGGATACTGATTTTGGATTAAATAAGCCTATTTAGTATCAGCATGCAAAATATGCATCTGGTCCATTTGATGAAAACCGAATAGACTGACTGGGATAATTCTTCTTATCTTTGTTTCCCTTACATTTATATTTACAGGACAATTAGAGTATGGCTGAAGAGAGACAGTGGGCAGTATTGGCCCAGCATCTACCATACAATGTCATGTAAGTACACCTAGATACTGTTACATTGGTATCAGTCTCTAATATGAATTTAGAAGCTGAATTTTTATGATTTCACATTTGGCTATGTAAAATAATTTCCTTGCTACAGCTTTGATAGACAGAAATTCAATTCAGTACAATAATGATTTTGCAAATCAATATTTCTTTGGACAGCTCCTTGTTCAACTATGGCTTATCATCATGACAGCAGACGAATATTTGTAGGCCAAGATAATGGAGCCATTATGGTAAGCATTTATTTTTAGTTGACTGTTCATTTAACTGCTGCTAAAAATATTTACACATCTTGCATATCAATATCTAGTACAGAGCTTTCCAAACTGTGTGTCGGGACACGTTAGTGTGTCGGCTGCAGTGTCTGGGTGTGTCGGGGCTGCTGCTGCCTCCGAGCCCTGCCAGGATTCCGCAGAGGTCCTAGGGCCTGCCTTGTGCTGTGCTGCCTCCAAACCTGCTGTGATTCCACGCAGGTCCTAGTGCCTGCTTTGTGCCCTGCTGTAAGAGTGTGTCGCGAAATGATGCATGTCTAAAAAGTGTATCACCAACAGGAAAAGTCTGGAAAGCTCTGATCTAGTATTTATCAATCCTAAGATTTCTTTGCAAATATGCACAAATAAACTTTGATAACCATTGTTCAAGAGCTTACATTTTCTGGGATTCCTGCAGTACCACTTTATGGAATATCCTGCTGCACTATAGATTTTGTATAAATTAATTTGGTGGCATCATCAGTAGAGGCTAATTTATATGGCCTCCACTTGGTTTTGTGTTTAATGAAACATCTGAAGTTTTCCAATAGAGTCTAGAAGGTGGTTTCCTTTGAGGTGAACGCAACTTCTAGTAATTTCATGTTCATATCTATGTAGTAATATTGCAATAATTGTAAGTGGTTTACCGTTGCCGCCTTCTGGGATGATTTCTTAACTTCACAGTCAAGCTTACAGCCCTGGTATTTGTTTGTGATTTCCCATCCAGACACTAATTAAGTACAACCCTGCTTAGCTTTTCAATATCAGCCAAGGTCAGCTTGATGTCAAGCCTGCCCTATAAAGAGCAGTTAGATTTCTTATTGAACAGTTATTGTGCACTTGGAGGCTATCAGGAAAAGGGTTAGATTAGAATTCTTCTCTCTGACATCTGTTTCTCTAAAATGGAAAGACTTTAACCTTCTTTCTGTTATTCTCAATATATTGAATACAGTGGATTTTCTTTCATTGTACTTGGCCACCCATCTCTTTTTAGGAACAGAGGTACAATAACCTCTACTTCCCATTACAGGTATTTTTAATGAAACAGCATCCAAACTTGTATCTTTATCTCATTTCCTGGTGAGAAATATGAGGTGCATCTTAGGTTCTGCTGCTTATCTAGGTCAGAGCTTTCCAAACTGTGTCGCGACACAAAAGTGTGTTGCCACACACAGCGTGGTGTGTCGCCACACCACCCGGAAGCGGCGGTGCGCGCGTGCACGGTGGCAGCAGCAGCCACTGCCGCCGCTGCCGTGCACACGCGCGCCGCCGCATGTCCCCCCGCGCTGCCGCAAGCCCCCCCGCCCCGCCGCCGTGTGCGCGCCGCCGCATGCCCCCTGCGCCGCCGCGGCGCGCGCGCGCCGCTGCACGCCCTCCCGCGCCGCCGCTGGCGTATCGCCAGCGGCGGCACTTTGGAAAGCCCTGATCTAGGTGTTTGTTTTAATTTGGTAAGCTACAGAAGTCAGTCATCTTTAAAGGAAACATAAAACTGGCTTTACAGAAGGGAAAAGGAAAAGATTGTTAGCATTTCAGCCCAGGAGTAACACAGTTTATATTAGGTACATTTCTGTATACCTTTGAGGCCTTTCCTGACTTCCATGGTAGAACTGACCTTCATATTTAGAAAAATATGAAATAAGTCTGAAATGTGAAGTCAGAACACAGGCAGGAGAATTATTATTCGCAAAAGCTCTCATATGAATACATCTACAGAGCAAATCTAATATACAGTATTTAGAATAAACAAAAGTTTCTAACTTAACCTTTCCTAAGAGGTAGTAATTTCTTCTGTGCAGATTTTTTTTTAGAAAGTGAAGTTTCAGCACATGCTTTTAGACAAGCTTCTGAAATTCATATGAACAGATACCGTATCAGTTGAAGAACAAAATTGTCTAACTATTCCTCATTATGAAGTCACAGTTTCAATGGATAAAATGTTCCAAATACAAGTTTTGTTTGCTTTAACAGTTTATTCCTGTTCTAGTTGTTCAAAGCAGCATAAAACAAGTTTACAGTAAAATCTTATGCATTCCTAGTTGGAAGTAAACATCATTGATTGCAATGCGACTTTTCTTTTTAATAGTGTAGACGGAAAGTAAAACATAAATGAAATGTTGCTATTGTAATATAAGGGCCTTTCAGGCATATTTAGAGAACAGAACCATAGTATCCAGATACTGTGAAATACACTGTAGCCTTCTTTCCAAAGAGCATCTCAGAAATTTCCTCCAGAAGGTCTACTCACAACAAGTTTTTCTGTCCCAGTAGCCAAACTCATAGTATCTCTGCTTCCTAAATGAAAGAAGTCTAAGCCCTGAAATTTTAATTGCAAGTTGACAGACTTTGTTAATCAATCAGTAGGAAGTCAGTGGTTCCCACATTTCAGTTTCCTTTGGGCTGTGAAGGTATCTTTTTCTGGTATCATCAGGATTTCAAGATCATGTATCTTACTGTTTGTTTATTTGATTTCAGGAATTTCATATCTCAGAAGACTTTAATAAGATGAATTTTGTCAAGACATATCCAGGTAATGAGACAGTGAAATATCCCTGCACAGATGAAAAGCCTTTAATAATTGACATGGAATGTTGACTTACTTCCAAAATTCACATATATAATATCAATTTGGTAAAATAAATATTAAGCACCTATATGATCCAACATTAAATCAATCAATCAATCAATCAATCAGTATTTTATTATGGTCACAGACCAGAATTATCCAACATTAAATTATCTATGACTTTAGAAGATAAAGACAATAATTGTAACTTTTATCAGTCCTGTAAAAAATTCTCATATTCTACTTTCTTTCCTGTTACCAAATCACCTGTACAGCATAACATCCTACAAATGTGTTAGGCCAGAACTCAGGAAATCCCCATTTTGGCTGGGGCTGAAAGGAAATGAATTTCAGGACATTAGTTTGTTTCCCCTGGAATTAGTAGTATTGTGGGTCTATAGATAAGAAAGAAAACCAAAATATTAGAACAATATGTTGCTCCATTCATATGAAGCCCTTTTAACTGCAGCATCAACACAATATAAGAGGATCCTGTTTGCCATTCTGCCATAGATAAGAATGTGGCCTTGAGATAAGCCTTATATTAAAATAACAACACAATAACTTTTATACAAAAAGAGATGGCTTTTCCCACAGCAATACTTTCCTCATTTCAAACTAATTTTGTAATGTTTCTCTTCCCCTCTTCCCCTCTTCTTGGTTTAATTTCACAGTGTGGTGTAATTACAGTTATGAATATATTTTGTGTCTCATCTGCTTGTCTTTTGCATTAGTGGAGGGTGATTTTTCATTTCCATTTGTAGGAAATGAGTAGTTGAGAGAAACCTTTAAATGAATGGATGCCCGGCAAATACTAAAAAAAGAGAAACACACTGTGGTTGGATCAATCATAATGAAGGCAATCCTACCAACTTTATGCAATGAAAGTTCTTTTGGAGAATTTAACAACAATCTTTGAAGGCAACATTTGCACTTGAGAACAAAAGTTTTTTGCATGGTTTTGATTTTTTACTTTCTCAATGCTGCTGCATGTGCTTTAAGAGGTACATAAAATAAATGACTGCCCAACAACCAGCTTGTTTATCTTCTTATTTCTTGGTGGTACTATAGACTATGCTTGGATGTACTCACTAATACTACATTTGCTATCATTTATTAGCTCTCTCACTGCATCAAACAAATGTGTTAAGATCAGCTGGGGAGGGTTATGATTGTTGTCTACTGGCAGGCCAGGTTTAAAGAGTGGTAATTAGGGATTTGTCATGGTGATGCTTTATGTGGTTATGAAGCATTCTTAAAGGATAAATGCTATCTAGTTTTGCATGACAACAAAAGACATACTTCTTCACCTGAGCATTTATTTAGTGGATTTATATAACTGCCCATCTCACACATTTGACTGAGGTCAGCTTATAATATTAAAAACAATAAAAACATATATAAAAATATAAAACCAATAGCAAAAGATCACAAAGCCATACTCCCAGCATTCAACATAGCCAGGCAACGGGCTCCGTCCCATACTCGGTGCCCCAGGCTTGGGCACAGAGTCACATCTTCAGAGCCTTACAGAAGGCCAACAGGGATGGGGCCAATCTGATGTCTGGAGGGATGGCATTCTAGAGGGCGGGTGCCACGACAGAAAAGACTCTCCTCCTGGACCCCTCCAGCTGACATTCCTTAGCTGATGGGACCTGGAACATGCCTCTTCTGCTGGAACAAATGGTAGAAACAACTGGGGGGAGAGAGTCCCATAAGTAAGCCAGCCCCAAGCCATGAAAGGCTTTAAAGGTGACAAACAGCACCTTGAATTGCACCCGGAAGCACACTGGTAGCCAATTTGCAGGGTAACCATTACTTCTAGACTAGTCTGACACACAAACTGAATTTTGTTTTAATTTTATTTTTTTACTGTTTTTTTAAAAAATCAAATAGTTTTTACTAAAGATTGTTTTATTCTTTCTATTTTTGTAAACTATATCTGGGTTCCTTCAGGAGAGAGAACAGTAAAAAATAAAATCATTTCAAAATAAAATGGAAAGCTTCTGGGAATAATATACCTTATAGTTTCTAATTTCTTCTTCTTCCCTAGCTGCCATCATATAAGGCAATAATGAGATTTAAATTTAATGGGAGTAGAGAGTCTCCTGGTCAGTAAGAAAAGTGTTTATCGCTTAATTGCTCCTGTAAAAGAATGGATGTCCATTCCAATTTATGTATTAATATTTTTATCTCTGTGTTATAATTCTTGTCTGTCTGCACAGCTCACCAGAACAGAGTGTCCGCGATCATTTTTTGCTTGGAAGCAGAATGGGTGATTAGCACTGGCCATGATAAATCTGTCAGCTGGATGTGTACCAGAAGTGGAAATATGTTGGGAAGACACTATTTCACTTCCTGGGCATCTTGTCTACAGTATCCTTCAAAGTAGCTGTATCGTAGCAGATGTGCAATTTCTTAAAGTTCGTTTAAAGCACACACCAGTCTTAATATTTCTAACATTTGAATTTCATTTATATCATATTGTATTGGTTCTGTCAAGAAACTGATCATGTTTAACAGTTTTCACTATTATTATAAGTTTTAAAAGTCTATTATAAAAATTGTTAGGTGGTGTGTTATCATAAGCAAATTTTGAAATTTGAGACTATTACACTATTTGAGACTATTACACTATTTGCCACTTGTGTCAAATAGGCTTTTGATAGTGGTAGGTGATATCTTCATCCAATTATTTTTTGTAGAAAGCTGCTTTCTATTGACTAGCCAAAATTCCTTATTATTCCACATCCATTTTATTTAAAAAATGGATAGATAAGAGCAGGGAATGGCAGTTGCTGATTCTATCCAGTCATCTTTACCTTCCTTTCTTTTTTACCTGTCCCTCTCAGCCCTAGCTGCCCTAGAAAAGAGCTGAAGAGAACTTGTTTTGGAAGACAAAGAAGAGCCTTCCATTAACGTGGTAGAATAATACAACATCTACACCAGGAAGTTGGGAACCTTTTTGTTGGGTGCTGCATACTGGCAGTAGTTGTTTTAATGAGTTATTTCAATTTAATAATTGTCTCTCTCCCCTTTTCTCTATGGTATCCCATCTATTCTTTTTTTCATATTCCCCCTCCCAATTTTGTTTTGTTCTGTTTTTGTAGAGCCTTATGAGAAATACCAGGAAAGCCAAATAAATTCTAAACTCAGAAGCCGAATCACAGAGCACAATGGCTATATTATTGTTCTGGAAGAAAAGAATACTCACTCTCTTTGCTTTATACATTAATGGGAGTGTTGAGGTGTCAAATGAGCTGCTGGAGTTCTGTGAGCTGAACTGTAGTTGAATAAATCCACTTTTTCCAATGAGTGCCTTTCTTCTGAAGTATGCTAGAAGGCTAGTACGATTTTTACAAACAGCTTGTTATTTAGAGGTGTTTCCCCCTTTGGCATCACATGAAATTGTTCATAGCAAGACATTACTCTTTCAGAATGTTTGCCAAAAGCCTCCAATGCATAGTTGCTAATCAGCTGGTTAAGGCAAGTTAAGCAAGCGTGGGCAATTCTAGTATTGTCTGCTCTAGAAAAGCCAACAAACAATATTCCCCAAATGACAGAACAATATTGATGAAAAAGGCTGGGCAGCAAGCTGACTTGAATGCATACGTTCTTGATCTACTCATGTTACGATTTAACCAACTTTAATTGGATTTATTTTGGTTCATTATATATGGGTCATCCTGTAATGCTTGTTTGAGAAACCCAGAAAGTTGTTTAAGTTAATTGTTTTTAATAAAGATAGGACTAATGTGAGAAAATAAATGTGTATATGCTTTTTCTTTGTTTTTATGTCCTTTTGGTTTTGGGCTATACTAATTTCTATGAAAGGGAGTAGGGAATCAAATTCTGCATGGTCACATGTATTTCCTTTCTCCTTCCAATTTTTGTCACACTGTTTTTGCTGGTATTCTATCTCCTGTATAACAGAACTACTGCTACTTACATGAGTGTGGCTTTATATTTCTCTCTCTGTCCCTCTCTCTCTCTCTCTCCTGTATTGTTCACAGAAGAGCATTAAGCTGGGCATTCGAAAATAAATTATATCACTGAAAAACATGCAGGCTTTAGAGTTACTAACTGACTGACTTTTAGACATCCATAGTATTTTACTTATTTATTCAAAATAAAAGTAGCAGTCACTAATTCTTATTTGGACTTCTAAATGGACATAGCTTCTGCTGCATGTTATAAACTACTTTCAGGGCAAATTAAAATAGATTACTTTTTATACTCAGTC
The DNA here is from genome assembly GCA_023362775.1 of Charina bottae. Lineage (NCBI taxonomy): Eukaryota > Metazoa > Chordata > Lepidosauria > Squamata > Charinaidae > Charina > Charina bottae. The sequence goes on from JALMGJ010000005.1 coordinate 26,171,069, forward strand.
TTTTTCCTTCTGCTGAAGCTCCTGAGACTTTGAAACTTACTCCTTGACTTGTGATTGTGCTAAGATACGACTTTGAAACCCAGCATGCCTTTGTAGGAGACTACTCTGGCCAGATTACTCTGTTGAAGCTAGAGCAGAGCACGTGTTCAGTGATCACAACTCTCAAGGGTCATGAAGGTAACTTGTTTTTCAACTGATTGAGGCTCAGATCTTCCTTTCTTTATAAAAGGAAACATTAGAGATACAACTGCATCCATAGTGTTGGGCTGAAGTATCCACTATGTGCTCTTATTAAATTATTGTCACCAGCTTTGTTCATTTTTGTAAATTAAGTTTCCTCAGTTTGAAATATCGGTTAGGGCAGGGCTTTCCAGACTTTTGCCATTGGCGACACATCAATGGCTGGCGTGCAAAAACCCAGAAGCGCTGCTGCCACTGCGGCGCTTTTGGGTTTTTGTGCACTGTGGCGGCGTCCTGGAACCCAGAAGCACTGATGGCCCGCTGCCGCGCGTGGCGGTGCGCCATCAGCAGTTCCGGGTTGTCGCGCAACACACTTGGAGCCCCCAGGTGACACAGTACTGTGTCGCAACGCACAGTTTGGAAAGCCCTGGGTTAGGGTATTGGAGGCTATTTCAAGCTTTATAGCAATTGGCAGCCATAACCCCTATGTCCAGTAAATTTTCCAGTACTGGGTTGGGTCAACTGTAGCATCAATTTCATAATCGTGTATCGTAATACCTAAGAAGAAGATTATCAAAGGATGGACAATTGTGGCCAAGCTTTCTCCATCTAAGGAATATGTAGCTGGCATAGCTGAGGCTGATAAAGGCAGTTGTCTGTCTGTCTGTCTGTATTTATTTATTTTTTATCCCCCCTTTATTATTTTTTTATAAATAACTCAAGGCGGTGAACATACCTCATACTCCTTCCTCCTCCTATTTTCCCCAGAGCAACAACTCTGTGAGGTGAGTTGGGCTGAGAGTGAGTGACTGGCCCAAGGTCACCCAGCCAGCTTTCATGCGTAAGGCGGGACTAGAACTCACAGACTCCTGGTTTCTAGCCCAGCACCTTAACCACTAGACCAAACTGGCTCAAAGACTGAGGAACTGATCCTCAAGAGATAATATCCATTCCAAATGGGTTAAACATCATTCCAGTACTTAAATGTGGGAGATTTATAAAACTCTTTCAAACTGCAGTGTATCCTTGTAGCAGCCTATTGAAATTGTTGTTTCCGGTGGGCTGCCACGAGGAAATATAGCTTGAAATATTAATTAAAATTTATGTTAATTAATTTCATTTAATCAGTTTTTTAAAAAAATACTTTCAAAGAACAATAAAATATATCTAACCAAGTCTAAAAATGGGGGTACTATTTTATTGAACAACTTCAGTAAAATCCTAACATACAAAAATATCTTGATTTATTTATTTATTATTTATCATTAGATTTTATGCACTAGTCTTTCAAGGTAGGCAATTAATTTTGATGGTGGTTGTGGGTTTTTCGGGGGGGGTGTCTTCTGTGGGTCACCCTCTCAGCAGCTATAAACACCAGCAGGAACACACTCACCCTCCACTTGGGCACAGACAGAACCTTCCAGCTGTGCTCCTGTCCTCTGAAGATGCCAGCCACAGCGACTGGCGAAACGTTAGGAACCAAAACTGCCAGAACACAGCCACACAGCCCGAAAAACCCACAACAACCATCGGATTCCAGCCGTGAAAGCCTTCGACTATACAATTAATTTTGAATTACAACTTTGAAATGAGTGTTCTTTAAAATGTAGTTGTCAAGGTTAAGAGTACAAACTATTCTAGATACCATTGTGTCTAGCTTTTTAATGTGTTTATCTTACAATATTTTTACCCATTGGTAAAGCAAAGACTAAATCTTGGGTAATACTTTCAATGACTTTTCACCCCTTGGATAACCTTCTGAACTTGAGACATGAACTTTATTCCCATATCATATCTCTCAAGAGTACCCAAATTAGGTTATTCATTATTATTATTTTTTGGCATTAATCTTCCAAAATTAATCCTGAATCTGCTTAGCCCTTTGTGTGGATTGTATCCTATACAATAATTATTTTTACTTAATTCAACAAGTAGGATTTTTCCCTCTTATTAGGCATTTTCTGTTTTTCTTCATTTCAAGACATTTTGCATTGCTTTAAGGAAGCAAACTAGCATTTTTAGTAGCATTTCAGGCAATTTCAAGGCAACTAAATCAACTATTCTTTTAAAACCTGTGATGGCAGAACTTTGAATTTGACCTGAAGGTGGATAAGCCAGTAGTTGGTTCTTACCAATTCTCCACCGTGTCTTGAGCAATCTTCAAAAGCAATCCCATGTTAACAGTAATCAGGTTTGGATGTAATAAATGTATAAATGATGGAGACTAGATCTGAATTCCATATGAGATCGTATTACCATTATCAGCTAAACTGATACAGAATACCCCAACCCATTTCTAGTACTAGTGTTCTCATAGACACCAAATTCAAGAAGAGACTCTACTAAGTAATTCTTTCAGAGGCAGCATAATCCCATCCAGAACTGGTTAAATGTTTCTTTCAACTGGCTTCTTCACCTACAGTACTTTCATCATGTCTGAATTAAATTTTACTTGTCTTCCCTAAAATTCTCTGAAAACCTTTTTCATTAGCTTCCCTGGATGTAATAGGTGGAAACAAGATTAGATTTGTGTTCTCTCCATACCGATGACACTGCAACCTAAGCCTGCTGTGTGACTTCAATCATCAGTTGCAAATACATGCTAAAAACACAAGAGGCAGTGAACTTCTATCTTGTTCAGATAGATAGATGTTTTTCCTTATACAGTACAGTTCATTACCATATCCAAGCATTGATCCAGAACATCTGATGACTTACATCAGATGAAAAAGATTCTTCATAAATAATTGAAGAACATTGTTTTCTGTTCCAAAAGAAACAGTTTCTGCTCACCACATCAATTGTTCAGTTAACTGTCCATTTCCTCTTTGCCAACCTAACTGAGCTCCCTCTTGCAGCTCCCTGCACATTTTTTTTTTATGCTGGCTAATCCGCTTAGGCCCAGTATAAAACATTTTCACCTGGTGTTCTCTCTTCCAGGATTACCTGTTCTGCAACACCCAAATACACCTTACCTTCCCTGCTCCCCCCCAAACCTATGAGATACAAGTTTAACATACATACACAAAGACACTTAATTTGCTCATCCCTCTAAACCTTAATGCTATTTTTAATGTTCTGTCTCAGTATATTGTGCAAATCCAGCCAATTATGGTTTGTTTGGTTCTTTAATCCCACCTTTATTATTTTTTTACAAATAACTCAAGGCGGGGAACATACCTAATACCCCTTCCTCCTCCTATCTATTTTCCCCACGACAACCCTGTGAGGTGAGTTGGGCTGAGAGAGAGTGACTGGCCCAAGGTCACCCAGCCGGCTTTCATGCCTAAGGCGGGACTAGAACTCTCAGTCTCCTGGTTTGCCATTGGCTCCTTCCTAGGGCTGAGAGAGTACCTAAATACTAGGTACTGTGAATTAGCTAGGAAGAGTCACTATTGGGGTACTGCTAAGCAAAGTACATTAAAAAAACCCAGCTGACTCAGAGAAGCAGTCTTGGTAAAGTGGATGATGATTATGGATAAGTTTCAGAATAGTCTAGGACAGTTATAATTCATTTAAAAGCATCACTGTTTAACTGCCAATTAATTTAGACTGATCAAAAATAAAGCAATATAATTACTGGAAGTTCCTTGGGGTTGCTAAAATATTTTATAACTAGGTTATACTCAGGAGGGTTTTTGTTTAATTTTCACACATTTGCTCATAGTACATGTTGAGCCTTTTAAAGATGAACATGCTTTTAGAGATGAATATACTTTATAAGGAGGAAGGGATAGTTCCTCATGGAGATGGCTAATCCCCTAATTTTAATGTCCTTCTTTTAATTAATACCTTGTCCATCTGGATTTTATAATTATTTTTGTACTGTATATATTAGTTTTATATATTTTTAGAATTTATTTTAACTTATTTTATTTTAACTTAATTGTTGTGAACCGCCCAGAGTTCCCCATGGGGGGAGATGGGCGGTCATATTAGTTGAATGAATGAATGAATGAATGAATGAATGAATGAATGAATGAATGAATGAATACATACATACATACATACATACATACATACATACATACATACATACATACATACTTTTATCTGGGTTATAGAGGAACCTTGTTTGGTTAAAATGTATTGATTTAAAAATATATTTATGTATTGTGTATATATCTTGCCTTTTTTCCATGGAGCATAAAGTGATATATGTGGGTCTCAAGTGCAGTTGTTAATCCTCACAACAATTCTGTGGGGTAGATTACAGTAAATTTAAGTGACTTCCCTGAGGGCACTGAATGATTTAATGAACATTGAGGATTTTAAAGTTGAGTTTTCTTTATCTTAATTTGGCTCTTTAGCCATCACAGCACTGGCTCTCACTGCCTAACATTGTCCAGTTTATTAAAAAGGATAAGGGAAGGAATGAAGTTTTGATAAAGTAAGTGTTGATCCTTGCATACGAAGGCCCACCTCAACTCCCACCACCACCACTACCTTGATTCAGTTGAAACAGGGATTGAGAGAGATTGTGGTACCTTTGATAGGTCTCCTCCTGTATTTTAGGTGGTTTCAGATTTTCTAGGTATGTATGTTGCCAAAAATGTTAGGGTGGAAGTAGCATGTTTTTAACATTAGAAAATTTTCAATAACTCCTGTTTTGCCAAGAAGCAAGCTATTTTTCCCATTACCATATTTAATTTGCAGCTCAAAGATGCTGCAGATACTTCTTAGTTTAGCAACTGAAGAAGATTGAGATCTCTTTTCTGTGAGGAATTCATTTAAAAAATGTCCAAAGATCAAAAGACATCTTCAACATAGACCTTTTTTTATCAGGAGAAAAACAAATCTCCACTTTGTGATACAGTTCAGCAAGTACTGTATCATGTTTTTCTTTCTTTTCAGCTGTTTCATTTTGCTACAATAAAAATATATCTTTAAAAGAGAGATTTTATTTATTTATCGTATTTATATAGCCATAGGACTACTGTCTTTACAGGTTCATCCAGCAAGTGTAGATCATCAACATTTCACCCTTCTCCTCTCCCCCCCCCCCCCCATATATATATAACATAGGAAGTATTTCTTCTTTGTGGTGGGATCCTGTTCAGCGATTACTCTTCTCTGGAGCATCTGATAACAGCATAATCATGTGGGATATTGGTGGAAGAAAAGGTCGGACACTGCTTCTTCAAGGCCATCAGTATGTAGCAATTTTATTTCCTAGCATGTATTAATTCTGGTTCAGCCTTTGGTGTTCTTCACATAGGAATGGAGATATTATTTGGTTCTATTTCCTGTCAGCCACAAATCCAATAAGAACTTTTGTAGTGTTGTTTTTTAATACATTATTGAAGTATGCTGTTTTGATACTCTTCAAAGGCACATGAAATTGGAGGTAAAGATTTGAAATCTGATGCTTTAGATCTTTCTGCTTGTTTCCTGGTTTTAGCCAGCCATGTCTTACACCTTACTGCAGACACAGTGTTATCTATAGCATGCTAACAGAAAAGCATCAGACACATGCAAATAAATTGCAGTGATCCAGAAGAATGCAGTGGAATTGCCAGTTAACAAAGCATTTGCTGGTAGAAGACAAAGTACTTTTTTTTCTTTGTTCATTCCCCAAGTATCAATAATTGCTCTTGCTTCATTAGTGTCTTCTGTCATCAAGGCAGAGTGCAATGCTAATGACTATCCCCCTGTTCCCCAAAGGGACTAAGTTCTTGGAAATTCCCTTTATGCAAAATCTTTCTTTTACAGAACACATTATCACCATTTATTAAATACTTCATTTTTGCAAGGGCAACCGTATATTACAAACATTTAAGAGATATAGCCACTTAATATTTTTCCTCAGGCATGACAAAAACAGCCTCTCCACTAAGCAGCAGGAAAAAGTATGGTCCTCTCTTGTTGAGGAAGGCAGAAGATTATTTTTCTTGTTGTCTACAATGGACACTATTTTGCAATTTTGCAATATGGATTTCCTAGGAGTGACAGGGTGGTATTATTTAGATTCCAAATTGTCATAGTCAACATACTCACAAACATTCTAAATATTCTATCAAAAATTGCAGAATTGGAGCCAACATCTGCTTTTCCTGGATCAGTAGGATAATTTTGTAGCTGAAATTAGGAAGAGTTATAAAAATTTATTCCTCAAATCCTATTCTGTCCTTATTACCTGTTTACAAATGGGACAGGAAAATCTGGAAAGATGACAGCAGTATTTTTAACCTAGTGCCTTCCACATGTGCTAGACTATAACTTCCATAACGATTGGCCATTCTGGATGGGGATCCTGGAGTTTATAATCTGATATGTCTGGAATCAGTATGTTTGGAAAGACAGTTGCACATGGTGAAGCTAAAATCTATGTAATATAAAACTGACATTCAGGTATTTCATGCAAATTAATAGTAATACTTGAAAAGGAAAAAACCCAAGCCATGGAGTTGGATATTGGAAAGTGTTCTTAGCAAGCATCAGTAAAAATACAAACAAACTTCAAATGGTTCCAAGTCAAACATGCAAGTCACCATTGTTACATAGTTTTATCAGTCAGTCCATTTTTTCTTTACAGTGACAAGGTGCAGGCCCTCTGTTACCTCCAGGTCACACGACAACTGGTTTCTTGTTCAGCAGATGGAGGGATCACAGTCTGGAATATGGATATTAGTAGAGAAGAGGTAGGAACTAAATTAAAAGTTTTTGTTTATATCAAAAGTGCAGATGAAAAGCTAATATCTCCTAACTGTAACATTCCTGTATTCTGTTAGTTCACAGATATCCAGCTAACTAGTCAAATTTAGCAATTAGCCAGGAAAAGGGATACTGGAGTGATATTTTAGAAAGTAAAGTAGGAGAGAGAAAATGACCTCAAGTATCCTGCCCTTTGGAATTGGAATCTCCTTGTCCTAGTTTCCAGCTCATTGTCTTTTAAGTTTATTTTATTTAAAATGTTTCTGGATCTAACAGATAATATTGAGATCATAGGTATATAATTGTATATATCTCTCAGTATCTTGAATATCCTTTGCATAAATGCATGTAGGTCAAAACATGGGATGCATGCTGTAAAAAATAAAATACCATACAACCCTATCTACTTGTCATCTTCCAATTAATAGGAACCGTTTGGAGAAATATTGGTATCTGGAAAATGACAGCATTGGCTTTCTGTACTAAATACATTTTTAAACAAGAAAAAAATTATTAAAAGATATATTGCCATCACATTATTAAGGGTAGCCTTTAAAGCCAGAACCCTACTTCCAGAAGTGAAGATGCTGTTACGGTGAGGTCACCATTGTAAGAGGAGAGCTGTGTTAGTTTATGGTAACCAAAAATCAGAAGGAGTCTTATTTCAGACTAACACATTTTATTCAAAGGCATAAACTACAACTCACTTCATTAGAAACACTCTGTATATTTGATGAAGTTTGCCAGAACTTATGAAAGCTTATGCCTTTGAATAAAATTTGTTAGTGAGATTACCAGGCATTCAAAAATGCTTGCTGGCTGCACCTGTAACTTCATTTGCCCAGCCCTTTTTCTGAATATGAAAAATGTCTATTGAAAAAAATGGATTTTGGTTAAGCTACCCTGCAAGAACCTATTTAATAAGGAAATAAATTAGGGAAAATCCTAGTCACTACAACAATTTCCAAAAGCTCTGTTTGCAGTGAGACCAGGAATAGAAACCAGTACTTATACAGAAGGATTGACCCAGGCAGTTGTTAATTGCTTTAAATAGCAGTTGATGGTGCTTCAGAATGAGAACAGTACATATTTAACGTCAGATTATGAGTGAAAACGGAAGGCATAATTGTTTGACTGTGGAAAACTTCAGCTTTTCAGTTACACAGTACTTTTTTCTTAATCATCCAAACACTGAAAAACTGAGGCACTTAACCCTCTACAGGAAACTAATAGTTAAGGTGTAGCAAAAGCATATTTCTCATTAATATGATTATGGTGAAAACTGCCTCACAACAAGCTAAGGGTAGGAGGCATCTGGGAGATAGAGACAGCTTGAGTGACCTCATCTATACCATTTGAAACTATATTAGTCATTATATCTGGGGGGAAGCAAATTTTATAAGGCACTCTTGCTTTCAGGGACACGGCTCTAACAGACTTTATCTCTGAACTGTAAACTTTATCTGTTTCTAATTGTATCTCTGATGGAGGGTAAATCAAACAAAAAAAAAGTGGCTCCTTAATTCCACTGACATTTATAAATCTGGGGGAGTTCCTTTTTCTTTTTTCATGATGGCATATTTGAACATTTCTGTCACCTCTTCTTTTCCAGGCCCCTCAGTGGTTAGAAAGTGATTCCTGTCAGAAATGTGAGCAGCCCTTCTTCTGGAATATAAAGCAGATGTGGGATACAAAGACACTGGGTCTGAGGCAGGTGAGAAGCCAGCAATGTTTTATGTATAACTGTATGAACGTTAAAGAAGTTAGTAATTAGGATGTATCTTTTTGAATTAGTTCCTGATTCCCATGCACACATCCTTCTCATCTTCCATGGCCCTACAGCAGGCAACATAGGTCTTCTGGATTTTAAGTCAACCTTTCCTCAACCTGGAACTCACTAGATGTGTTGGAACTGTACCTTTCAGAATTCCCAGCAAGTAGGGCTTAATCATGCTGGTGGAAGCACTGAGAATTGCAGTCCTAATTTATCTTGAGGGGGCTGTGTTATGTAGCGTCTTTGTTTATGCATCTGAGCACAAATTAGTGTTCTGTATTAGACTTGTCCTAAATGGGCTAGACCAGGATATGTAAAAAACTATAATCATCCTTCTGATTTTGCTTATTAACTGATATTTTTACCTGGGACATATTTAGGCTGCTGTCTTTATGAGATTAATGGGGATAGACCTACAGAGAGAGCAGTCTTCTCTGATGAAAGTTCACAGAATGCACAGTTGAATTCAGTTAACTGAAAACATGAGAATTTGATGGCTTCCTTCCTAATATTTGGCTTAATTTGGAACATATCAGGTTTTCTGATTGTTTCTCATTTTCATTTCCATTATCCAGCATCACTGTAGGAAATGTGGTCAAGCAGTATGTGGCAAATGCAGCACGAAACGCTCCAGCTTTCCCATAATGGGCTTTGAATTCCAGGTCCGGGTTTGTGACTCTTGTTTTGAGTCTATCAAAGATGAAGAGTGAGTACCTTTAGCTTAGAAGACTATGACTTATTGCCCTCTAGTTTTAAGTCAGAGATTTGAGGCCAAAATTGTTAGTATACAAGTCAGATAAGAACTACAGATAACCTTCCTTTCATAAGGTTTTTTGATATGCTTTCTTTAAAGTTAGTGTATGTAGGAAACAAAATTGTAGAGATTGGTTGCAAAGGGTTATTTTTAGTATCTGCTAGTTCATGTCCAGTAATATATCTAACACTATTATAATACATTACAATAAAAGATAAAGTATACATTTTCCCCATAAAAGTTTACTTAATTTCTATCAAACCATTATTTATTTATTTGTTTGTTTGTTTGTTTGCTAGGCTTTGTATGCCATTCCAGTCAACAAAATGGATTGCTAGAGAGGGTTTTGAAAGCTGCTTTCAAAACCTCCAGCAAGAGGACTAAAAAAATGCATCAAAACATAAAAAAAGGACAAAAACAGTAAACATAGTCTTGGAGAAATAATCATACACCAAACATACCATAGCAAGAGTCATCTCCATTCACAATGATTTTTCATCCAAAGCTGTTTGGAATAACCAGGTTTTAATTGCTTTCTAGACAGTTAATAGGGAGAGAACCGGTTCTAATCGGGGTGGGGTGGGGTGCTTTTCCAAAGAATGGAGGATGTAATTCTTTTGAGGGAGATGGGCGGTGACAAAATTTGATAAATAAAAAAAATAAATTGAGAAGACTTGTTCCCAAGGTCCCTTCAGATGAAACTTCTTTAGGGTATGGACCCTTTCTCCCAGATCTTACTGAATGGGCAGAAACCACTGTGAGGGTGTGGTCTTGAGGTTATCCCAAACCATGTAAGAGCTTATAAGTGACTATCAGCAGCTTGAACTGCTTCCAGAAAGTATTAATCAATTCAGCTCCTGTAGAAAATTGAAGGAGAAGTGGCACTTTTCCAGAAAAAGGGATTTGATCCAATCAGTTTATAGTGACAAATCCAAAATTTGACAAGATACCAAACCTATTATATGTATTTTAAAAAGTATTTATCTTCAGCAAAAGGGTAGGATGAGAAATTTGTCAAATTCAGATTTAAAAAATGTTGCATAATTTCTGCTTCACTCAATTATAAATGTTCAATCTTCAATATATTCTGAATATTCTAAAATATTCTGAGGTTATAATATACATGCATATTTTTCAGAATTCCATTGAATTCATTCCAGCTTGCTTTTCAATAAGCATACATAAACCCAAAATATGTTGTTTTTTACAGAGTGTTTACCATTTAAATAGCTAGTCTGCAGTAGGAGCTCAATCAAAGAAAAAGGAGAAGGTATTTGCCTTCCATTGAATGCCCTTGCCCCCTCTCGCTCTTATTTTTAGTTTTTAGTTGTAGTTCTTTCAGTAGTTGTAGTGTGCACATGCTCTGCACATTTTTTCCTCAGTGAGTCTTTCAGTCTCCAGTCTGAATCAAAATTACGCCTTCCATTGTTTCAGTCTTGCTTTTAATCCTTTCATGCTTTGACATATTTGTTTTGATAAGGTAGCTAAAACAAGCATCCTCCTATATCAGGAGGGAGATAATTTTCACAAGCTCTTTACAAATGAACTGTTAAAATCTCTTGCAAGCTTCTGCCCCTTCTCTGGCAGCCCTCTGATATAGGAGGAAAAGAGAATAGCAGAGAGAAAGAAATGGGGGGCAGACAGAGCAGAAAGAGAGAAATGATCAAAGTTCATGGCATCATTGAAATTGCAGGAGTACTCACTATAAATATTAGCTCCCAGTTATCCTTTGTTAAGTAAGTAGATGACCAGTTAAGAAGCTTGAAGTTTCCATTCATTAGTCAAGACATACGTGCTATTTACTTTGCCTTGACGGATCCTAGGTGTAGTCCAGAATCCTTGAGCCCTTTGAATGATTTCTGATGAAATCTACACTTAGTTTACATTCTAGATATGATTTGCCATTCTTTCATGGCTAGTTGCTATGTGACAGTTTTCTAGCTGTCTTGTTTCCTGCCTGTTAACTTTCAGCCCACTGATTTAGGTCTAGAGTTTGACCTAGGCTTAATTATCTGCCTTATGATTTTACCGAGCTTTGCTTTGCTTTGCTTTGCTTGTCATGCCTTCAAGTCGGTCTTGACTCCTGGCAACTGTCTGGGCAACTCCATGCAGTTTTTGTAGCAACATTTTCAGAAATGGTTTACCATTGCCTTCTTGTTCTCTACCTTGTTGTTGTTTAGTCGTGTCCGACTCTTCGTGACCTCATGGACCATAGCACGCCAGGCCTTCCTGTCCTCCACTGTCTCCCGGAGTTTACTCAAATTCATGTTCGTGCTATGGCAGCTATGGCAAACCTAGCATCGGTGATGCTATCTAACCATCTCATCCTCTGCCGTCCCCTTCTCCTTTTGCCTTCAGTCTTTCCCAGCATCAGGGTCTTTTCCAGTGAGTCCTCTCTTCGCATTAGGTGGCCAAAGTATTTGAGCTTCAGCTTCAGTATCTGTCCTTCCAATGAGCAGTCAGGGTTGATTTCCTTTAGGATTGACTGATTTGACCTCCTTGCAGTCCAAGGGACTCTCAAGAGTCTTCTCCAGCACCACAGTTCGAAAGCATCAGTTCTTCGGCGCTCAGCCTTCCTTATGGTCTAACTCTCACAGCCATACATTACTACTGGAAGAACCATTGCTTTAACTATACGGACCTTTGTCGGCAAGGTGATGTCTCTGCTTTTTAATATGCTGTCTAGGTTTGCCATAGCTTTCCTCCCAAGGAGCAAGCGTCTTTTAATTTCATGGCTGCAGTCACCTAGTTCTCTACCTAGCATTAGTTATATTTTACTCTGGCACTCAGCCCTTATTTCCGGGGCCAAAATCTCAGCTTTTTTCTTAACCTGTTTTAGTTATCTTGATACCTAGAAAAGTCATTTTCAAAAGAGTTATTTTCTCTGAAAAAGTTCTGTCTTAACCAAAGAACTGCTTTAACCAAATTGTTGGAGGCTCCAGGGCCTCTAGTAACAGCTTTGCTCATACCAGGTTTGTTTAGATAGCCAGGATGCTAGATGGTAGCCTTTACATAGCAACTTTTAAAAAAAATTATTCACAAACTACACAGAAGTTATTGTCTTGGAGAAAATCTATGTGGTTGCTAAGAGTCAACTCTGACTTGATGGCATACAATCAGTCAATCAGCATAGAAGCAAAGTCCTTTGTGTTCCTCTTCCTTCTCCCACACCATTATCAATCTGTGGGGCAGGTAATTTATAAAACACTCTTGCTCTTTCTTCTGTTTTCCATGTCTAATGTTTCAATTTCACCACTGCATTCCGTTTCGCCAGCAGCCACCTTCTTTTGGTCTGTGTAGCCAAAATGATATTTCCCAAGTACTGTACCAGTTCGAATTCCTGACTGAGCAACACTGGTTCCCATTTCTCCCATCTTTTTTTTTTAATTCTTGGGCCGTGTTCTTGTTTGCAGTTTATGACAGCACAATTAGCTATGATAACACAAATATTTCTTGGCCCCATGATGTTGCCTTCATCTCATCCTCAGCCCATAAGTAAATAGCCTTAAGTTGTCATTAAGTGTCCTGGTTTTAAAATAGCATTTCCCCCTTAAGCCAATAGTGTTCCTCCGTAGCTTCAAGTCATATAAAATCTGTAATGCTTTGTCACACATTATCTTAGAGGTAAGGTCAACTGACCTGTTATGAGTATGATAGGAGGTACTATATGTTATATGACTGTTGGACAATTTCCCCCCTTTTCCCATTTGATAGGTAGCCTTCATGGAGATATTTCTCTTCTAGTGTTTGCTTTGCTATTAGCATTTCTTGAGTTCCTTCATACCTGTCACCATTCCCAGAGTATTTTTTGACAATAGCTTATCTCCGAAGAAGGGATGTTTTGCCACTAATCTGCTTCTATAGTATTCTGAATTTTATTTTTACCTTTAATTTTATTTTTATCTCTAACCTTTACCTTTTATTTTTACCTTGCTTTTCCTAATCACAGTGTTCAGAAAATAATGAGGGTTGTTGAACTAGTATTGCTTTGTACCAACTGAGGGATGGGTAGATAAAACAATAACTCAATAGTGGGGAAAGTCCCCTTAAATTAAAACAGTTAAAATTGGTGCTAGGACGTAGGCATGTTAACTAAGCATTTTTTTTCTTGTAAAAGTGTGACTTCTGCATGTTTTCTTGTCTATGTGTATACTTAACATTGTTGATTTGATAGTACTTTAGTATCTGTCCAATTTAAGTGGAGAACATATTCACTTTAATTCTTCCCCATTGCTTATAAAGTTAGGCACTTGTTGGATTAACTGTTCTCCCTTGTGGGAATATTGAGTGCAGTTTTGAGCTACCTATTTCCTAAAACAGCAGGTCAGAAATATCCATTCCCCAATTAGCAAAATAAGTGTTAATTAGATCTTCTGTGTTTGCATTATACCTTTTGAAAAGATGTTTTAAACTGGTTCTTGCCTGTGTGTGTGTCTGTGTGTGTGTGTACAAGTCTGCAAACATGTTGAAAAAGAGAGCTTCCAGCAAATATAAGTGCCCTAGCAAGTGGATTTGTTAATGCCTTAATGTTGGTACTTGATTTTTGTTGTCACTATTGTTGCTGTTGTAACTCCTTTATTTCACTTTTGCATAGTTCACATCCATCATGATCTTTAATGAACTGGCTGCTTCTTCAAATATAATTCAAATTATGATACTGGTCTTGAGCTTGTCATATTTGCTTTTCAGAAGTCTTATTTTGCACAAGTGTTTTTGTATTACTGTATTTTGCCCCTGATTTGAATAAAATCTGACAAGTTGCTGTTACTTAAACTCGCTTTTTCTCTCTTCAAGTCGCACTTCTTTGGCAACTTTTCATGAAGGAAAACACAACATTTGCCATATGTCCATGGATATTTCAAGGGGACTTATGGTGACATGTGGCAGTGATCGTGTAGTGAAGGTAAGCTATTCTTTTTTCTTTTTAGTTAGTTAAAATACTAGAGCAGTGTTTCTCAACCGTGGCAACTTTAAGACGTATGGACTTCAACTCCCAGAATTCCCCAGCCAGGCTGGCTAGGGAATTCTGGAAGTTGAAGTCCACACGTCTTAAAGTTGCCAAGGTTGAGAAACACTGTACTACAGTCTAGTTATACACACAGTTCAGAAGCCAAATTTAATGGATAGGAAAATATTTAGAAGGGCTAAAGACAAACCTGATACATAACAAAGTTCAAGTTAACTAACATTTTGGAAATTTAAACAGTTCTGTAGACATGAAATTATGCTTTGACATATAGCCCATTAGAGATAGGTAAAGGATTACCTCAGTTTTTGAATCTTCTCTGTAGGATTTTTTCTGACGCTGTTACAGTTATATAGATTCCCTCCATAGAAATAAATGTCATAATATTTCTAGTTGGTATACCCTTGTGGTATAATGTGAGGGGGATCTCAGTCTGCTTCCTGCAGAAGTCCTTCAGGTTTTGCACACCCTGACCTTCCTTCCTGCCTCAGTGCAGCTACTTGGGAGTTACTGCTCCTGACATCTATTTTCCAGGGAAATGTACTTACCTGATGTTTTCCGCCTAAACTGTGATGTGTGGGGCAAGTATGGATCTCACAACCTGAACACCTTTTTAGCAAGGCAGCTGAAAAATAACAGCAGCAATAAAATAAAATAAACTCTGAGGTCATGTTTTGGCCCTATGATCTTTAAAGCATGTGACTAAAAAAATCATCCTCAAAATCAACTTTATTACAAATAAGAAAAAGGAAAGTATTTCTGTTCAGCTTAAGATAATCATATGAAAAGCCATTAATGGTACAGGGTGTAAAAATGCAGAATTGCTAAAACTATAGACAGCTGCTCCAAAGGATTTACACAGCAACAATATAAGATCCTGGGCAGATCCCAAGATAGTATGGGTCTGTAAGTAATTTGGGGGACTCTGCAGCACTGTTAAATCAAGTTGATCAAATAGACTGAACTTGCATTGAGAAAATTGAAATCAAGAAACTTAAAAATAATCTTAGCACAACTAACTAAGTAAAAATTTACCTGTCTTTAACTAAGTAACAATTCCATGAACCAGATGTTTGTAACCCAATTTTATTTGTACTTCCCTTCTGTTTTTTGGAAATTCCCAAATTTAATCTGGAATTTAAAGGATAATAATCTTCATTCTCTCTACCTAGGACACATATTTGTTTGTGTTTCTTCTGGAGATTTTTTCCCCAGTTTCAACAGGACAGTGGCTTTTTTACATATGCAAAGAGGGGTTGAAAAGGTCTCATTCTTGTCTACATGAGCAGGAACATGTCTGAGAGAAAATGTTGATTCCCTGTTTGGGAAATCTGCCAGAGTGGGGTTGGAAGGGGACTACTCTCACAAAACCACAGTTGAGTTAAATAATAATAATAATAATAATAATAATAATAATAATAATAATAATAATATGATGCAAGTTTTTTGGTTCCTAGAACCATTATCAGACAAGATATTATAAAAAAAACAAGAATGGGTGGGGGGAGCAAAAAGCCTAAACATTAGCTAGATGTAACAGCCCATGAATTTTATTGCTCATATTTACTCTTAAGATAGTGTCATATAACATGGATTTTTAATTTTTTTGTAGTGGATGAACATGGCTATTATATGTTTTTATAATATGAACAGCCTACAATTGGGGAAAAATTTTACTAAATTTCTAATAGTTAAAAGGTTTTCTGCCAAGATAGATTTTATAAATTTTGGAGAAGGTAGAGAAAGATTCATTTAAGCACATCTTATTGAGAACTGGGGGATGGAGTACATTTATGTGGTAGCATGGTGAAGCTGATGAGCATCAGTGCTGATCCTGTCAGCTATCCCCATCAATTTTATGGCACTGAGGAGAATGTCAGGACTATAGGTGGCCAAACTGTTCCATACTCTTCACTTGGCTTCGCTCTATCTTCCCTCCCTATTTAGGTATTTTATGAAGATTGGGGAAAAAATAGAGCTGTTTTCAGACATAACATTTGCCTTTTGTAGCTTATGAAGCACCACATTTTACACACAACCTGTAGGTTGGGATTTGACTCCATCTTATACAATCTCAGAATCAGTGCAGATTGCCTTTTTTATTTATGAATCAGTGTTTCAGGGCTGTCTTTGAGTCCCTTCTAGAAGTCTATTTTCTTTCATTCATTCATTCATTCATTCATTCATTCATTCATTCATTCAATTCATTCATTCATTCATTCAATCAATCAATCAATTTATATAGCCGCTCATCTCAGACCAGTGACTATACATGACAGAGGGTAGGATATAAATGTTTTGAAATGGCAACGTTGTCTTTAAATGAAGGGTCCTTGTCCCCCATTGACCTAAGTTTACTTGCCATAGCTACCACCATGCAAATATATAATAAATATATAATAAACATTTGGAAATTTAAAAATACCCCATCCCCCACCCCCATTGCTTGTTCAGGATGTGGATCATGTGTCTGTTTTTATATGTTGTTTTTTAGATTTGGGACATGACACCAGTAGTGGGTTGTAGCCTTGCAACTGGATACGCTTCCCGTTGATCTGGGCTTTCCAGAATAGTATACTGTATGCATCAAATGGATATACTCCCTTTCATAACTCTTGCCACACATGCCGTCTGCTTGACTTTGAGAATATTGTTTTCCTAAGATGGACATCTTCGTTTTGTGGGACAGAATACTTGTTTAGGGCTTACAAAGAGTGATGGAAGGTGTTCAGCTACAAGTTAATACCTTGTGGAATGAACACTGGGAAAGTTTACGTACAACAGAATATCTGGCCTCGGAAGACCACTCATAGCTTGATTTACTTGTAGCATTCAGTGTGCTTTCTCTGCTGAAATGATATTGTACTGTGGCTAAGGGTTAAAATGAATACAGTATAGTGACAACTGAACATGTTCAAATAGTAGTAATGTATTCCTTGTTAACTACTCAAAAAGTAGTAATGTATTCCCTGTAAACTGTCCCTGTAGACTAGTTTTATCTTATGAATAGTCACTGTGAATAATGGCTCACAGACTTTGAATATAACTTTGCCAGCAGGAGGAAAAAAAATTATTTCCCAGCAGCATTGCAATAAGGGTGGGAGCATTGATAGTGTGTTTTGGATTATTCTGTTTCTTTGTTACATTTGATGTTGTTCCAGTTTTAAATTGTCTACTGAGAGGGTTTTTTTTTGCACCTGGCAAAATACCAAATCATAATAAAAATGTTTTCCATAATGGTTGAAGCTAAATGAGGTATTGAATCATACTCTTTGTATGTAGTAAAATGGTACAGTTGAGGCTTGGTGAAATAGAGAGTAAATATATGTTGAACAAAAGGTATATTTGTGGTGTAGCAGGTATCATCTTAATGTCCTCTAAAGCCAGTCCCAAATCAGATTTTTAATTCAATTTCAGCAATAACTAGCCTTGTACCAGAAGCTTGCATGTGGGCTCCTGCAAGTAAAAATGGTAGGAATAGGTAGTGGAAAAACATGTGTACATTAAAATTTATCATTAATTTTAAAAATGAAAGTACCTTGCTATACTAAAGAATTGTAAAGAAAATTTTCAGGTTGCTACTCTTTTCATTTTGAGTTTAAGGCTAAATTGTATGACTAAATATAGCTTTATAAAATCTGGTGTAGAATCATCAACATCAATGAAATTAAGTCATTGCTAATTAAAAGTGATGGGAAACATTCACTTCAAAATGTAGCACAACTAGACTGTTCAATCTGCCCTCCAATTAATTTTTTTTGTGCTAATTGTGCCATTTCTTTTAGGGACACTTAATAAGTGAGTGAAAAATGTTTCTCCATCTTTCTCAAGGCAAGTTGTTTTAGGCTAGTCTTGAAGATATATCACCGTGTTAAAATGTAAGCCCCAAATAATGTTTTTTTTAAAAAAAAATCTTAATTAGGGCAATGCGTATGGGGAAGGGAAGTATAATATGAGGGATTACTTAACTACACATAGAATCAGTGTTAGTGTTGGAAAGTCATATAAGATGGGTATAAATCAATGTTATTGTTAGTGAATTTGTAAGCTGCTTACTTGATATTAACTTTGTTGGCGAGACAGAGATAAAAATGTAAAGGAGGAATCAAACATTTCTGCAATATCACTATACAAATAAAGTAAATCATAGAAAGATGGTTTTGTTAGAATGGTAACATTGTTCTACTTACTTGCCTTACTATACTGTATAAAAAGGAGAACTTTAACTTGTTTGGATTAAACCAGAATTATTTCACTTCAGTGTCCCACCCACAAATAAAAGTTTACATGAAATGTGCATCTGTGTTGAGAAAAGCATTACCTTACACAAAAGCATTTGTATTCTTCCTCACCCAACCCTTTTAACATCCTTGAAACTTACTGGCACCAGAGAACAACTCAGTCTCGATACTTCTGCATACGGAGGAGACTGCCTGCTGTTTTCACTTATTGTAAAACCTGCACAAAAATACTTTGAAAGATTTGGCAATTCCAGTCAAAATAATCCATCATTGTTTTGCCAAATTTGTTCCATGACTGAAGAATATTTTGCTGGTTGGTTGGGGGTGGGGTAGATAGCAGATATTATTAATATTAAAGTGCTGGGTTCAAATAGATACATGAATAAATGTTGGCAAAACACTACATTGTTTATATATTCCATGTTGAAGTTCTTCAGATGAGACATAGAGCTGTAAAAACTCTATTGCTTCCTTTTGATATAAAATGCTTTTATGCACGGGGGAGAGGATAAGGATCATGCTGTACACTGTAAGAAAAATTGCCCCTGTGTTTTCAATGTGCAGTCATTCAGATTTGACATATTTACTATGTTTTTTCCCTGAAGCCTTTCTTTATGGGGGAGCAAGAAGTACTAATGTATTTTTGTCTGATAACTGTATTCCTGTAAAACATTGTATCTTTCATTATCTGAGAAGCTGTTATTACTGTTGTTCCCTTTTCTGTCTTAAAAAATGAAAAGAAAAGCTTTGACTATTGTACAATAAAAATATTTCCTGTAAATTTTGCTTCTTCATTGATGACCTGTGAGGGACTTTTCACTGTGCAGTATGTGCATCAAACATTGTCCTAGTGGATGAGTAAGGAAAAAATAACTAAAAAGTTTCAGAAAATACATAGTCCTAATTGTAAAGAATTTGTGTGACTCTGGAATTTGGATGAGACTTGCAAATTGTATGATTAAGCAGAAGTAGAGAACCAAGCCCTTCAAACCATTGGCTGGGGGTTGGGATACTTCCCTGCTAGGCAGTGGCAATAGCAAGCATATCTGTTCTGGAGGTTCCATGTGTATAACAATGAAAAAAAGGAGCTGATGAGGAAGAAAAATCCATAGTGGACGAACTAAATTTCAGCCATAAATGGAGAATTTGGGGAGTCTACAGACATGCAAATTGAAACTTGACAAGTCTAGAAACAACAATTATAATAATTTATTAGATTTATTAGACTGCCTACCGGAGACACAAGGCAGCTAGGAGATGGCACCTAGTTTAGAAGCTGGGTGGGAATAGAACAAATGGTGACTTTAGATCAGGCTTCCCTAAGCCTGGGTGCTTTTCAGATGTGTGGACTTCTGTACCAGAACTTCCCAGTTAGCACAGTCAGTGCTTGGAGTAGAAGTCCATACATCTGGAGAACATGGAGTTTGAGAAAGGCTGCCTTAAATCCATCAGTTCCCAAACATTCTCATGTTGGTAGATAGGCCTAATGACTGCATACAATACTAGTAGCCAGCATTATTTGTAAGATTTCTAAGCCACCTCACCTAGGTGGCATATAAAATTATTATTATAATAACCCCTTTGCATCTAATGCTTTGTGAAATGTGTTCAAAAAAATGCCCTTCTACTCCTGTTTTGGCAAATACAAATGAGCAAGAGAGCAAAAACAAGCTAACAGTTTGCTGCTTCTCATTTAAGACTGCTAAGCTCAGTGCAAAGACTAATCAGTTTCATACCTTCCACTTTTGTTTGCCTCCTAAACACTCCCCAACCCTTTGGAATGCTCAGTCAATTCCTTCCTCTCCAATCTCTTCAGTCTGAGAGGGGGGAAGGAGAAAAAAACAAGCAATTTCTGTAGGCAATCTCTCCTGTGCCTGACCTGTTTCTCCCTCCCCCCCACCCATTGCAGAGTGGAGAGATTGTAGAGGAAGGGATTAAAAGAGACTAAGCAGGCACACCATGGGGAATTCACTGGGCTGTTTGTGTAGTGCGCTTGCTGTTCCCAGTGCCACTGCATTCCTTTCGATGTGTATTCCCCATGGTGTGCCTGCTTACTCTCTTGTAATCTCTTCCTCTACAATCTCTCCGCTCTGCAAGGGGGAGGGGAGAAAAACAACAGGTCAGGCACAGGACAATGTGTACTGTCTGTAACGTTGATCACTTGACAGGGACGCTGCAAAGGTCGTAAACGTGGGCATTGGTCGTAGAGTTTAACTACTCATACAAACTACAGGTAGTCCCTGCTTAATGACTACCCTGTGTAGTGACTGTTCAAAGTTACAATGGTGCTGAAAAAGTAACTTTACATCCGGTCCTCGCACTTACAACCGTTGCAGCATCCTGCGGTCACACGATCTCCATTTGCACGCTTTACAGCTGGCTTCCGACAAGCAGAGTTAATGGAGAAGCTGGCAGTAAAATCACAAGTTGCAGTCACATGATGTCTCGCTTAACAACCATGGGTGATTCACTTAACGACTGGTGGAAGTGAGGTCATAAGTCTGTTGTGGTCATATGATGTCTCACTTAATGACCGCGTAGAAGTAGAAGATGTGTTAAAATATAAATCACACAATGTGGCTATGTTAGCTAATGGTGGCAGCTGCAATCCAGCACAGCTAGAAGGCACCAGGTGGTGAATGGCTGCTGTAGAATATATTTCAGTTAATGCACGATGTGAGCCAAGGTCACTGAGTTGTCTTGTTGCCTGAAGTACATTCTGGAACATGGCCAACGTTCCCTTTCACCCATACAGGAGGGCGGGAAGATACTGGAAAAAATGGGGAGGGGGTGGGATATGTTGCACTATCAACTGAGGGGAGAGAAAGGGCAATGTATACCAGCCTTGCTCTACTCCTTGACTTGATTTTGGTTTGTTAAAAACCCAGAACAACCAAATCTTTCTGTTTTATTTCTGCCCAACCATTTGATCCAAAATGGTTCAGCAGAACTCTCAAGATGTGATGGATCTATTCCAGGTTTGGGGAGAAAAATCTGTTTTGTTCACAGCCCTAATCCATCCATCCATCCACCCCAATCATGGTATTCCCTTTTGGGGTAAACAACATTACAAAAGTATAGAAAAGGAGAAAGCAATAGTAAGGTAAAGAAATTAAAAGTGTAAGACAAAGAAAAGGAAATGCAACTAAATCTTTACACCAACACAATTCACAAAAGCCCCCCATACCTGTTGTTACCATACATTTGACAATTTTCCTATTTGATCACATTAAAAAAATAAGGTCAGATGGCAACTTTGGAGGAATTGTGAGAGGTCCACCCAGGCTTTTTGTGGGCCATATACAATCCTGTGTAACCTAAGGGTTACATTTATCCTAATTTAAACTGAGTCATTTCCTACATGGAACAGCTGAACTGGGGAGGGGGGGAGTTTTTGTACAAATTGAAACAAGCATTTTCATTTGTTCTGGAATTAAATGGGCTGTTTTGTTCCAGACAAAAGGGGTTTGGGGAGGGGGGGGAGCCAAGAACACAAGTGGCCAAGTAGAGGCAGGAGGGGGTGGGGTATGGCACACTGGGCCTTTGACAGTGGCTGAGGGGAGGGAGGAAAGGGAAGGGAAGGCATTCAGAAGATGGCGGTGGGTTCATGGGAGACGACATGCTGGGGCACGGACAGTGATGGCAACTGAGAAAAGAAGTTATTGGGAAGATTGAGTGGGACTCATGAGATTTGCTACACTGGGAGCTATTGAGGAGAAAGAGGGGCAACATGCACCAGTTTTTCCTTACTATCCATGCCCAGATTTTTTTCCATCCCAAACCCAGATCAGCAAACACTCCAGGTTTGAGTTCTGCCAAACTCTAAAGCAGCCAAACGGACTCAAAACGATTCAGCAGAATCTCCAGATATGATTGTGTTCCAGGTTTGAAGCCAAGTATTTTTCCCACTTCCCCAGTAGATACTTCCCTGTAGATTACTGCATGGCATGTAAGGAGTGGTTGGAATTCATTGCCTGAATGACCCCCTTCAACTCTTTGATTATGAGTCTAAGTAAATAGAGAGGAAGTTTGCCTGCCCCAAAGCACCAGCTCCAATGCTGTTTTTATTTTCTAGAATAAATTTGGGCCCCCGAGTTATCACAGGCATTCTTAAAAAATAAAACTCGTGGTTGCCTGAAACTCCATGCTTTGTCTGCAAACGGGTGCAACTAACTAAAAAGGTATGTGCGGGGTGGGGTGGGGTGATAAGCTAAGATAGTTGTGAGCATTCTGTGAGAGGGGCAACCTTACAAGCTTGGATGTTTTGGAATAAGCAGCAGTTATTTTGATAACCTCTGAAAGTTTCAAACGTGCCCACCAGTCAAAAGGTTGCCTAGTATTGTGCTACTGTTACAACTATGTTGAATATGAAAGGAATGAAAAAGAACACTTTCAAGAAGGAAATCCAGCTCAACTAGAATATCTGGATTTGTAACCAGTTTGTAGCTATGGCTTTAAAAGCACAATATTTAATTTAAAGCAAAGCCTTTTACCTTAACAGGCTTGGCCACATGGCATCAGCCCAAATAAAATATAGTTGCTATTTTGCACTGATCAGAAGGGTTGTGTTGAGACCACACACAGACTAAACTGGCAAAACAGAGATCACTGATGTTACACAGAGCCATAACAGATCCTCTTGTAAATATGTTTTTGGAATACCACTGTACTTGGACACCTGCTCAGGTCTACTCCAATGGCAACAGTGATAAATATAATATATCCAATCACTTAGGGTGATTCTCCTCACAAGATGGACTTAAAATACAAATATATTTCAATTTCCATCACTTCAGCCAGTACAGGTAATAATCAAGGGACTATGGGAACTGTAACCCTAACCATCAGAGGAACAAGTTACTAGATTCCTTACTCCTACAATATAATCTTAAAATTTCAGCGATTAATAACATTAAAGGAACAGTTATATGAGAGCCAGTTTGGTGTAGTGGTTAAGGCATCAGCTAGAAAGCGGGAGATGGTGAGTTTTAGTCCCATCTTAGGCACAGAGACAGCTGGGCGACCTTGGACCAGTCACTTTCTCTCAGCCCTAGGAAGGAGGCAATGGCAAACCACTTCTGAAAAAACCTTGCCAAAAAAACTGCAGGGACTTCTCCAGGCAGTCTCTGAGAATCGGACACGACTGAACGGATTAAAAACAACAGTAGTACATTATAGTTCTTCAATGGCACGACTATAGCATCTTTTGAAATAGTCTAGATCAGTGCTTTCCAAACTGTGTCGTGACACATTAGTGTGTCATGACAAAACCCGGAAGTGCTGATGGCGTGCCGCCGCCGCCCCTGCGGCAGCACACGTGGCAACGGCGGTGGTGCACGCGGCGGCACACCATCAGCGCTTCCGAGTTTTAGCGCGAAACACGAGGCCGCCACTGCCGCCGCCACCATGCACACTGCCACCACCGTTGGTGTGTCGCCAACGGCGGGACTTTGGAAAGCACTGGTCTAGATATTTGTAGGATTGCATTTGGGAATTTCCCAAACACCAACAGTTACTGTAT
This sequence comes from Charina bottae, assembly GCA_023362775.1. Taxonomy (NCBI): domain Eukaryota; kingdom Metazoa; phylum Chordata; class Lepidosauria; order Squamata; family Charinaidae; genus Charina; species Charina bottae. Next base: position 26,195,159 of record JALMGJ010000005.1, read on the forward strand.
GTGCATTTTCCTGTGCAGCAGGATCTGGAAATATTGGTCCCCTCAAAAAACAAAAAAAACCTTCCCACCTCTGGCATTTACCAGCCTAACTTCTTTGACTAGAACATAAGCAGTTCCTTGCTGGATTGGACCCCTGCCCCATCTAGTCCAGCACTCTGTTCTCACAGTGGCTGACCAACTACATAAGGAAGCCCACTAGTCTCCCAGCAGATGGCCTGCAGAGGCAGTCACTATGCCATCAAGGCTAATAGCCATTGACCCCCATGACTTCCAGGAACTCATCCAACTCTTTTTGGAAGCCAACCAAGCTGGTAGCCGATGCCACTAGAAACTGAGACGCCAATCTTAAAGCTAAAGCAGATATATACGGGCACAAGGGAAAGACATCCCAGGATGCATACTCTAAGTCAGTGTTTCTCAACCTTGGCAACTTGGCACCTGCATTCCCCCCTTCTCCCATCCCTGTTCCCCTTTCCTATTCCGTGGGGCTAAATCGAGACTGTAAGTTCCTCAGGTCCGAGGGCGTCCTTGCGTTTATGTTCTGCTGCAGAGCGCCCTGAGAGCGAGCAGTGAAAAGCTTTCTCCTGGGGAAACCTTGCTTACGAACAGCGGCAGGCAGGCGCTGCACGTAACATTTCCAATCCCAGACTCGGGAGAGCGCGGAGCGCCCTGCCCCGCATGCCCCCAAAGTGCCCCTGGGGCGGTTGCCTGAGTGACACGGGAGGCCGGGCGGGGGAGGAGGAGCCAAGAACTTTCAGTTTAGGGCATGATGGGAAAGCAGAGCGAGCGGCTGGAAATTCACCTGTGGCGCCGGGGGGAGGGGGGAGACCCGCATCGGGCGGGGGGGGACGAGCCTCCTGGGGAAGCGGGTCTGCGGCAGCCATGGTGAGTGGTGGGAAGCGCCTGGCGGGGGAGGGAGGAAGTAGAACCCGCATGGGACGCAGCTTCGGGGCTCTCATGACCGAGGAGGGATCTACCTGTTGAAGTCAGGTGAAGCAGCCTTCCGAACAGAGCGGCGGGCGGGTAGGGCGCGAGGCTCGCCTTTAGCGCCCCGCAAACTCAGCAAGTTCCACGGGCTGTTCGGTTCGAGTGGGCTCGCTGGGCTGGGGTAGCGATCGGTCGCTTGGGGGAAAGAAGACACCTTTTGGGGAACTTGATTCGGCTACTGGCCATTAATAGGCTCATTCGCTTGCTTTGCATTCCCCTTCCTGTTCCTGCTTCTTTCCAGCGCGAGGGTTAATTCAATTCCCACCCTGCGCGCTGCAGTAGAAATCAATGGAAGAGAAGGACGGGGCAAACGTCGCCTACCTTTGAAGTGCCTCTCTTTGCCTGTTGCTTATTCAGTACCAGGCATGGAAGGAAGGAGGAGGAATCGTACCTGACCTCGTCCAGTTTTAACTTCTTAAACTTACCACCTTTCTTTTCATAGGATTCAGCCCAGGGATGCTGCTGGGCATAACTTAACCGGTGGCAGTCTTTGCTAAGTACAGTCTAAGCTAAATCGTATTACATTAAATCAGCCATCTCCAGACCAGGTGGGCTGGGCTGCATCATTCATCACACAAAGCCAGAATTGGTTGACTGGCTGGAGATTATGGAAGTTATATGGCAGAGGGGAAGGACACCAAAAGTTTAGAAGTAGGCATGGGAGAGATCAACTAATTTTACTTTGAGTCAGCAAGTGATGAGCATGTATTTTGCTAAGCTGTTCATCACATCCAATATGAAAAAAACCATGAAGGTAAAAATGCCTGTTGCATGGTTGTGGCTGAGTTCACACCTTATAGTAGGCTAAAATATCATTGTGGTTCTCTGTGTTCTGTGAACCCAGCCAGTTTGCTATGTTTTTGATTCTGTATGCTGTGCAAACTTGAGCATTCATGCTAATTCAGTAAACGGTGGTTCAGTTTGTGAGTTGTGTGAACACAGGTGTCAACATGGATTTGTTACAAAGAAATTGTGCCAAACTAAACTTCTTCCTTGATAACGTTACTAGTTTAGGAGTATACCAAGTCTTTGAAATAGTCTCCAGTGGTATTTCCTTCATAAAATGGTAAAATAAGAGCTAGATGACACTATTGTTAGACTCACAGTTGGCTGAATGACTGCACCCTATGAATGCTCTTAATGGCTCCACTTCAGCTTGGAGGGAAGTATGGTGTGGGTTGCCACAGAGCTCTGTCTTGTGCCTTGTGCTGTTCAACATTTTTATTAGTGACTTGGATGAGGAAGCTAAGCGGATGCTTAGGGAAGCTAAAAGGTAGGGTGGTTAATACTTAAGAGGAGACAGAGATAATTAAAAAAAAAGATCTAGACAGGCTTGAGTGTCCTGAAATGAATAAGATGGAACCTAATGGAGAAATGTAATGTTCTGCATCTGGATAGGAAAAATGAAGGGCACAAGTATAAGATGGGGAGACCTGGCTTGGCAGCAATTCACGTGAAAGGAATCTGGGTGTCCTTGTTGACCACAAATTAGATATGCTCACCAGTGTGATGCAAATGCTAAAAAGGCAAACGACACTTTAGGGTGCATTAGTAGGAACTAGTGTCCACATCATGGGAAGTAATTGTCCCACTCTGTTCTGCCCTGGTCAGACCCTACTTGGAACACTGTGTTCTGTTCTGGTCATCACAGTTCAAAAAGGGCAATTATAAATTGTAGCAAGTTCAGAAGAGGAGTATCACAATGGTGAGGGATCTGGAAACCAACTATATAAAAAGCCATGTATGTTTAGCATACAGAAGAGATAACCAAGGAAGATATGATAGTAGTCTTCAACTATGTGAAGGGTTGCCACTTAGAAGACAACATGGGATTTATTTTCTATTGCCCCAGAGGGCAGGACCAGAATCAATGGGTTAAAACTATAAGGAAGTACATTCAGGCTACAGATGTCTCAACTTATAAGCTCTTGGCCAGTGGAACAGACTGTTACATGTTGTGCTGGGTTTTTCTTCACTGGAGATCTTTCAACAGAGACTGCTGTAATGGATTCTGCATGAGTCGGAGGTTGGACTTTATGGTATTAAGTGAAGAATGTCATTAGGCAATGTTAGTAACTCTAGTAGAGAATTTCTGTGTTTTTCCAGCTAAAACTTTAATAGATTCTTTCTTTGCCTTTTGTTTTTTTTAACCAATTTCTGTTATACTAGAAGCTACCATAGGGAGAGGGAAGAATCTGCTCAAATAAAACTTCCCTATTCCATGAATAGGCTGTATTTATGAGAATTTAGCAAATTATTACAACTCAAGAAGGACTCCTCTTGCAGAAAAAACTGGCCCTCCAAAGCTTTGAGAGTTCGCCAACAATGGTATCTCATATTGGTTTGAGATACTTACACTGCCCGTATCATGTCAGCAGCGACTCGACCATATGAGGAAGGAGGAATTTTGTTTCCAAGCAAGTGAGGCTTGCCTTGACATGGTACCCCTGTTCATTCTGAACCTTTGCTAGAGTTTTATGTTATGGGATTAATATATGAAGAAGATCTCCAGGAGTTTGTACCTCTTTAACTGATTTTCTGTTGTTTATTTGCTAATGTTAAGGTACATTTTGCTTTCCCAGAATGGGGACAGGAAAGTTGGTATGACTAAGTATGGAAGCGTTCAAGGATAGAGAAGTAAAAAAAGCAGGGATGCTGAGTAAAAGATGAGGTTAACAAATGATTAGGATGGTTGACTACATTCTGAGCTCAACCCTGAATCCTCTTAGTTCAACTCTTAGTTGAATTTAATTCAGCTCTTCAACTAAGTCCATTCAATTGGAGAGGGTTTTCATTTGTTGCCTCAAGGACAGGAAATGGTGGATTTTGACCTTTGATTTGTACATTGTAAATATTTTGATTTGCCTTTCTTTGTATTGAGCTTGCTATATAGGGATCACATAGTTCATGCAATTAAGCTTGAGAAGCCCAAATCTATCTTTTCCTGAGGTGGCACAGCAGCTGTGGAGGGCAACCGCACGAGCCCAGGAAAAACACAGCTGCTGTAAGGTGTTCCTGACGGTGATATGTGTATTCCCATGTGCATCTCATTTCATATTTTGCTTTTCAAATTCCATTCTCTGCATAACCATAATAATTTTATTCTTCTGTTATTTCTTTTTGGGGAAGACAAAAATAGCATCTTCGAAAGTGACACACACAAATTAGTTGCACCAAACTATTACTCAGATTGAAAGCTTGTGAACAAATGAGTGGCAATTACACATTGTTCTGATTTTTATAAATAAGATGTCAAAGGACATCTGTCAAAAGTGTTCCAGTTCTTGCTAATGAATAGTGAAAGGCTGTGAATGGGAGCCACCCATACTGGATGCAGCCCGAGAGGCCTGCCCAACAAGCTTGGTGATTTTTTCAGTGTTGCAATTAAATTTGAAAAAAGCTCCACGGGAGCCAATTTTTCAAGCCTAATTATATGTGTGAGAATGTGTTTTTAAGAAAGGGAACTGCTGACTTTAGGATTTACTTCCAGGAGTCACACATAGTATCTGGCACTTAGTCAAATACTTCCATCTACTAAAAAGTGTTTTTCTTTCTAAATTAAGAATATGAGAGTTGCCTTGATGAATCAGATAAAACTCTGTAGACCAGCGTTCTGTTTTAACCAGGAACTGGCCAAGCTCTGCCTGAAAGTGATTGCTTTCTCTCCCAATGGAATCCCATAGCAAATTTCCTCAACCCGATCCTCTCCTGATGTGATGGACTACAACATGCAATTGTGATTATTGGAAAGATTATGGGCTGTAGCTTAATACTTCTGGAAAGGATCATTTCTTCAAAGCATATCATAATTTGAGGTAGACAGTTTTTGAATACAGAATTTCAGAGGAAGGCTGGAGAAAAAATATTCTGATTCACCACAGGCTATTAGGCATGTTAGTTGCCCTTTTGCATATCACAAGTCTGCCTTTTGATTATTAAAATAAATTCAGATTGACAAGAATAAAAAGTCCTTAACTCCAGGGAACATGTAATCTCTATAGAAGACTAACAGAATATGCAGCATGCCATATTTGTGGGTAAGGAGACACAGCATAATGCTAGCTGAATAAAACAGCAAGGATTGATGCTCCTAGATGGAATAATCCAGCCAAAGTAATCCCTGTATTTGTGTCTTCAACTATTTGATCCCATTTATCATCTGAAACTGCTGATTATCTGAATTCTCTGTGTCCGTTGTGCCCAGTGAGAATCTTCTGTTCATCTATCAAAACATTTTCTTGTAGGAAGGCTATTTTTGCTTTCCTAGCGTTAGGTCTTATCAACAGTATAGTCCTTCCTGTTCTTTGATGCTGTGGGTGGTTTTGTTCCCAACCAAATAGCCACTTTACTTTCATTGAGAACTTTCAATGTTTAATATTTTATCAGTGAACCTACCTTTTAAGGAATGGACTACTTAATCAGTCAAAAATATGCGGAGAGCCTGGCAGCAAAGATCAGCTAATTTTGGCATAGATGATGTGTTAGGGATGCACTCTTCTACCTGGCATCTTCTCAGGTGTAAGGTACAGCACGGCAGCTCTAGCAGCAAAAAAAGTGAATATTTTTGAAGAGACATTGCAATTTTACTTACTACTTATAGGGCTTGCCTTGATTAGCCAAATGTAGTAGTCTCAAATAAAAAAAGGCAAATTTGCCTCTCCCCACACTCTTCCCAGTGGCCGCTTACTTAAATCTGTGAAGTGTCAGATACTCCTTTTAGAGATTTAAGAGCTTCTCATGTTGGGGTTCTTCTGCTTACTTTCTCTTAGCCATCTGCCCCAAGTACGCTATCTCCCCTGTTTCTCACTTTCTTCCTGCCATCTGCTCATATTCTATCCCATCAAGGTGACATTTTTGTCCTGGTTACAGTTTTTTCTTTCATGCTTCGGCCAATCCTTGTGCTTCCTCATACTTTTATGTACAAGAGCCAAGTTTGCTGTAGCTTGCACACAATATATTTTTATCTTGTTTCCTGGTATTATAGCCTGATTTATTAACTAAACCTGCTTTGTACAAAGACATCTAAGTAGAATTGGGGTACTTTGAAGAGATTTCATTGTTTTCAGAGTCAAAACTGAAAACAATTTTGAACTGAATTTGAACCCTCTGAAAGTCCTGTGAGTGATTCAGCAATTCAGAAGGCTACAGAAAGGCCAAAGTAAAATCAAATAACCACTTTCCTTTTTTTATTTTCCATACAGGGAAAATGCTGTGATAGCACAAGAGAACTGAGTTACTGGTAGGACAATTTTGTAATCAGAGGGAATAGTACCAATAGAAGAGAATAGTTTCTCTTGAGAATAGTCTCTCAAAGAGAGGGAATAGTTTTCCAAGAGATCTTTAACTAGTATGGATAGGGGGAAGGATGCGGAGTCAAGTATTATGCTTTTCCCCCCCTTTCTCTGTCCCTTGTTACTTCCTTCTCATCTGCACAAGAACATTTGAAGAGCTCAAAAGAAGCCAGTGAGAGAAAGGATTATTGTTTGTGACACAATTCTTGCTGGTATACCCAGTTGAATTCTCTGTCCCTCAAAAATTATGAAATATCCAGCATTTCCTGCTAGGAAAAGTACTTTGAAGCAGGCATATCCACTCCATCCTGGTTCTGCAGTTCATGGTAGTCATCCCATTCTTGTTTGCCATGAATGCTTCTTTTTCTTTTCTTTTTTAAATAGTGAGGCTAGCAGGCACAACGTTCTATTTTATCTTAGAAAAAAGCAGATCTTCATTTTTACTAAAACATTCTCAATAGTTAAACATTTGTTCATAATCTAAAACTTGGCTTTGGGTAAATTAAGGTTTCACTACAATGGGGATTCTGTTTCTCTCCCCCCCCCCCCACCAACTTAACACCCAGGGTTGTCTGCATCTGACTCAAGAGCTTTTATTTTAATTCAAAAACTTGGCTACAATTGACACTGAAAAGCAAGATCTTGGTAAACTGGAATTTAAACAGCAGGGATATTACAAGCTTGGTTGAAACTGGATTTCCATGAAGACAGGCTCAGCCGACTTCATTACATCCTTTGTATTCAAATGAAAGTTCTTCATCAAGCTCCATCTTTTCCCATGAGCGGTTTGTAGACTGAATTTCATTGACTGCCACAAGCAGGGGAGGTGAAATTTTATTTCAGCTCCCAACTCAGCTGATGGTGCCTAGCCCCAAAATGAGCAAAATAACATATACTTTTCTTTTTGTAATGTGACATTTTTCCAAACAAGGAGCACCTCAACATTATCAGCTATTTTTATCAGAGCAAAATGGATAGCCATGTCCACAAATAATCTTGTCTGTCACAAAACACAACAATTATACAAATATTTTTTATTTTAAAAATATTTAAAGGACCTTTGAAATAGGTAGTGACTGGGAGGGGAAATAGTTTTTAAGGGGAAAAATCCACTTTTTGCTATCTTGGCAGCTTTATTATAGCTACTATACCACCAACTGTATTTGTTCTCTTCTATCTCCCCCATAGCACCAACGTTTTGTCAATAATTAGTTGTCCTTCTCCTTTAGTGCTGATAGTCCAAATCTGTTATATGTTGGCCAGAAATCTCATTGAGGTACAAGAGCCCAAGATAACTGAAAAGATGGGTTACTTAATTAATCTCTCCCTTGATTATATCATTGTGATACAAAGAGAGAGGGCAGAAAGGCACACTCTGTTCTTCTGTTACATCTTTGAACTTCCCTATTGGCCCTTGATATACAAGCTGAACAATATTATCAACCAGGTAAAGTCTTGTTGAAATGGGAGAGCCCTAAAGTGACTCACTCACTTAAACCAACAACACACCTTTTGTTTCAGTATCAGTAAATTGAGGCCCAGAACACGAGGCAAGGATAAAATTACCAGAGTTTCACTGGATTGTTGATAGAATTCTCATTTAATTGTATTTGATGCTCACCAAGCAAATGCTAAATGAACTGGGATAGGGAAAGGTGTTGTAAGATACAGGTTAAATTCAGGTGATACTTCCTCTATTTTTAACTGGCTTAACAGGCAAAGAGCAAGAGTCATAGTAGTTGGGTGGAATGGCAAATGAGGATCAGTTCTTGAAATCAGATTTGCTAATTCCAATTCTCCATTTTTTTTTGTCAATTGCCTGTCCCTTATGAAAGTATAAGATCAGCATATGTGGAATATAGTTGCTGCTGCTGCTATTGTTAAATTATTTTTAAAAATATAACTGCCTTTTGTACTAAAATAATGGGGCAGTGTCCTAAAGACAGACACGAAAGATGACTAGAGAATTCTGAAGAATCAATCTGTTCCAAATGACATATAAGCCTTCATACGTGTGTCAAAGTTGGACATGTGGTTATCTGGTTTTAATTGTTAATAAAATCAAATTGTTCTTATACAATATTTATAATTGCATTTAATTCTTTTTTTAAAAAATGTATTAAACTAACCTTCCCCACCTGCGTATCTTTCAGATATGTGGATTTCAATTCCTAGAATTCTCAGCAATTGTCATGCTAATTAGTAATTCTGGGATTTGAACTCAACATATTTCAAGGCCACCCAGGTTAGGGAGAAAAGTTTCTATCACATGAAAAATAAATACATAAGTAAAATATCAAGGGACAAAATTATCCCAGACAGAAATAACGACACAAACAAAATTAACCTAGCAATAGGGCAAAGTTTTCTTCCCCTGCTGACACTATAATGCAGAGCTTTCCAAACTGTGTGTCAGGACACTTTAGTGTGTCGGCTGCAGTGTCTGGGTGTGTCGTGGCTGCTGCTGCCTCCAAGCCCTGCCAGGATTCCAAACAGATCCTAGTGCCTGCCTTGTGCCTTGCTGCCTCCAAACCTGCTGTGATTCCCCGCAGGTCCTAGTGCCTGCCTTGTGACCTGCTGTAAGGGTGTGTCGCGAAATTATGCCCTGCTATAAGAGTGTGTCATGTAATGATGCATGTCTAAAAAGTGTGTCACCAACATGAAAAGTTTGGAAAGCTCTGCTATAATGTATGTAATGGTACTTTGAGAAGGGCATCCCTAGTAGAATTTAGGACATGATTTTGTTGTTTATTCGTTCAGTCGCTTCCGACTCTTCGTGACTTCATGGACCAGCCCACGCCAGAGCTTCCTGTCGGCCGTTGCCACCCCCAGCTCCCCCAAGGTTGAGTCCGTCACTTCCAGAATATCATCCATCCATCTTGCCCTTGGTCGGCCCCTCTTCCTTTTGCCTTCCACTTTCCCTAACATCAGCATCTTCTCCAGGGTATCCTGTCTTTTCATTATGTGGCCAAAGTACTTCAGTTTTGCCTTTAATATCATTCCCTCAAGTGAGCAGTCAGGCTTTATTTCCTGGAGTATGGACTCGTTTGATCTTCTTGCAGTCCAAGGCACTCTCAGAATTTTCCTCCAACACCACAGTTCAAAAGCATCTATCTTCCTTCGCTCACCTTTCCTTATGGTCCAGCTCTCGCAGCCATAGGTTACTACGGGGAATACCATTCCTTTAACTATGTGGATCTTTGTTGTCAGTGTGATGTCTCTGCTCTTAACTATTTTATCAAGATTTGTCATTGCTGTCCTCCCAAGAAGTAGACGTCTTCTGATTTCCTGGCTGCAGTCAGCGTCTGCAGTAATCTTTGCACCTAGAAATACAAAGTCTGTCATTGCCTCCACGTTTTCTCCCTCTATTTGCCAGTTATCAATCAAGCTGGTTGCCATAATCTTGGTTTTTTTGAGGTTTAACTGCAACCCAGCTTTTGCACTTTCTTCTTTCACCTTCACCATAAGGCTCCTCAGCTCCTCCTTGCTTTCAGCCATCAAAGTGGTATCATCTGCTTATCTGAGATTGTTAATGTTCCTTCCAGTGATTTTAACTCCAGCCTTGGATTCATCAAGCCTAGCACGTCACATGATGTGTTCTGCGTACAGGTTGAATAGGTAGGGTGAGAGTATACAACCCTGCCGTACTCCTTTCCCAATCTTAAACCAGTCCGTTGTTCCGTTCTCTGTTCTTACCGTTGCTACTTGGTCGTTATACAGATTCCTCAGGAGGCAGACAAGATGACTTGGTATCCCCATACCACCAAGAACTTGCCAGAATTTGTTATGATCCACAGAGTCAAAGGCTTTAGAATAGTCAATAAAACAGAAATAGATGTTTTTCTGAAACTCCCTGGCTTTCTCCATTATCCAGCGGATATTGGCAATTTGGTCTCTAGTTCCTCTGCCTTTTCCAAACCCAGCTTGTACATCTGGCAATTCTTGCTCCATGAATTGCTGGAGTCTACCTTGCAAGATCTTGAGCATTACCTTACTGGCATGTGAAATAAGTGCCACTGTTCGATAGTTTGAACATTCTTTAGTGTTTCCCTTTTTTGGTATGGGGATATAAGTTGATTTTTTCCAATCTGATGGCCATTCTTGTGTTTTCCAAATTTGCTGGCATATGGCATGCATCACCTTGACAGCATCATCTTGCAAGGTTTTAAACAGTTCAGCTGGGATACTGTCGTCTCCTGCTGCCTTGTTATTAGCAATGCTTCTTAAGGCCCATTCAACCTCACTCTTCAGGATGTCTGGCTCTAACTCACTGACCACACCGTCAAATCTTTCCCTGATATTATTATCCTTCCTATACAGATCTTCTGTATATTCTTGCCACCTTTTCTTGATCTCTTCTGCTTCTGTTAGGTCCTTGCCATCTTTGTTTTTGATTATACCCATTTTTGCCTGGAATTTACCTCTGCTGTTTCTAATTTTCAGGAATAGGTCTCTTGTCCTTCCTATTCTATTATCCTATTCTATTATCTTCTTCCACTTCCACGCATTGCTTGTTTAAAAATAATTCCTTACCTCTTCTGGCTAACCTCTGGAATTTTGCATTTAATTGGGCATATCTCCCCCTATCACTGTTGCCTTTTGCTTTCCTTCTTTCTTGGGCTACTTCCAGTGTCTCAGCAGACAGCCATCTTGCCTTCTTGGTTTTCTTTCTCTTTGGGACGTTTTTTGTTGCCGCCTCCTGAACAATGTTGTGAACTTCTGTCCATAGTTCTTCCGGGATCATATCTACTAAATCTAGTCCCTTAAATCTATTCTTCACCTCCACTGCATATTCCTTAGGAATATTAGTGAGCTCATATCTAACTGATCTGTGGGTCTTCCCTATTCTCTTTAGTCTGATTCTAAATTTTGCAATAAGAAGTTCGTGATCTGAACTACAGTCAGCTCCAGGTCTTGTTTTTACCGACTGTATAGATGTCCGCCCGCTTTGGCTGCAAAGGATGTAGTCAATCTGATTTTGGTGTCGACCATCTGGTGAAGTCCATGTATAAAGTCATCTTTTAGTTTTTTTACTATTTTATTTTATTTTCAAGATATATTAAAAATACAAAAAAGAAAAAACTATAGAATAGATAGAAAACAGAACTAAAGAAAAAAGAACAAACTATAAAGATGTGAATAGAAAGAGAGAAAAGAAAAGGCGATTTCTGACTATTTCCGATACAGATATAAGATTAAATACAAATCTAATCTCTTACAATTAATTTACCTATCATAACATTATTTCTATTACAACAAATCATTCAATCTCTAAAACCCAGAATCAAAACATCATTTTTTTTCAATTACAAGCAAATATTCCAAAAGTGGTTGCCAATTTGATATAAGTGTAGAAATTGAATGCTCTCTTATTAAAGCTGTTAATTTAGCCATCTGAGCCAAATCCATTAATTTAACAATCCAATCTTCAACTGTAGGTATTTGTGGATCTTTCCATCATTGTGCATATAACAATCTTGCAGCCGTGATCATATATAGTAACAAAACTCCATGCTGTTTCTCTAGTTGTTTTTCCATCAAACCTAAAAGAAAAAGTTCTGGCTTTCTTTGTATATTTACTTTAAGAATCTTCTGAATAATAATACATATTTGGTCCCAGAACTTTTTAGCCTTCTCACAAGTCCACCAAAGATGGTAAAAGGTTCCTGTGAACATTTCCAACAGACATTAGTTACACCACTATACATTTTTGACAACTTATCGGAAGTTAGATACCAACGATACATCATCTTATAAAAAATTTCTTTCAAATTATAATTCAGCGTAAATTTCAAACCTTTCATCCACATATTCTCCCATTGGTCCAGCATGATATTATATCCAAAATTCTTAGCCCATTTGATCATACAATCCTTAACATGTTCATCTTCCATATTCATCTGTAACAAGATCTTATACATCTTAGTAATAACATGATCATCATTTATACATAAATCCATTTCAAATTGTGTTGTTTCATTGACAAATTTATATTTCTTTTTGTCTAGTTTAAAACATTCCATCAATTGTATATAGGTGAACCAATGACATATAAATCCATCAGATTCTAACATTTCCCTTGTTTTAATTTTTGGTTCACTCTCTTCAAACTTTAACAGGTCTTTACATTTTAACCAACTTATTCCTCCCACATTTTCTCTTCTGATCATTGCTTCCTGAGGAGACAACCATAATGGTACATTTGGAGACAATCTTACCTTATATTTATTCCAGACTCTCAGTAAGGCATTTCTAATAAAATGATTTTTAAAATCCTTATTAACTTTAACTTTGTCATACCATAGATAAGTGTGCCACCCAAATCTTAATTCATGTCCTTCAAGTTGTAATAATTTCTTATTCTCCAGAGTAATCCATTCCTTGATCCAAAGCAAACGACAGGCATCAAAATACAATTTTATATTAGGCAGACCGAAACCTCCTCGTTCTTTGGCATCTTGTAACAATTTATATTTATTTCTTGGTTTCTTGCCTTGCCAAATAAATTTGGAGATATCCCTCTGCCATTCTTTAAATGGTAAGTCTGTTGATAAAATTGGTAAAGTCTGGAAAAGAAATAACATTCTAGGCAAAACATTCATCTTAATTCAAATTTTAGGTTGCTGGAAGAGAGTGTATGTTATGCACAGTGAATTGTCTTGGCAAAATTCTATCAGCCTATGTCCTGCTTCATTTTGTTCTCCCAGACCATGCTTGTCTGTAATTCCAGGTGTCGTCTGACTACCCACCTTAGCATTCCAGTCTCCTGTAATGAAAATAACATCTCTTTTTGGTGTATTATCCAGTAGGTGCTGCAGATCCTCATAGAACTGATCTACTTCTGCTTCTTCAGCATCTGTGGTTGGGGCGTATATTTGGATCACTGTGATGTTAAATGGCTTACCCTGAATTCGAATTGAGATTATTCTGTCGTTTTTTGGATTGTATCCAAGGACTGCTTTAGCCACTTTATTATTAATTATGAAGGCTACTCCATTTCTTCTGTGGTCCTCTTGTCCACAGTAGTAGATCTGGTGATCATCTGATGTGAAGTGGCCCATTCCAGTCCATTTCAGTTCACTGACACCCAAAATGTCTATATTTAATCTTGACATCTCACCAATAACCACATCCAATTTGCCCTGGCTCATAGATCTTACATTCCAGGTTCCTATGGTGTGTTGATCTTTAGAACATCGGATTCGTCGTTCACCATCAGCACCGTCGGCCGCTAGCCGTCCTTTCGGCTTTGAGCTAGCTGCGTCATCACATCTGGGGCTAGTTGAACTTATCCTCTGTTCCTCCCCAGTAGCATTTTTGTTGTATATATTTTTTATGTCTGTAGAATATGTGGCTGAGTTTTTAAAAAGCCAGGCCTCAAAAACTTTTTTCCTGTTTGGGCTCAGGAGCACTTGTTCATCCCCCACTCAGGAATGTTATTGCTTTCAGGTGCCGGCCAGTCTGAGAGTTTTGACCAATCAGAATTAGCTGTTAGAGCTTTGCCCATATTGGGAATCTGTTGCCTAGGTGTTTTGGTCACATGCTGAATCCTATCCAGTCAGATGCTGATCAAGTTAAGGTTTAAAAATGTAAATGCCTTTTGTCCTCTGCTAACTACTCTGCATTCTGCTCTGCTATCTAAATGGATATGTTAATCATCCATGCCATGCTTTGGCTGAAGAAGATTCAAGGTTTGTTCCTATGTTTTTGTTTTAAATAAAGCAACGTTTTTACTACAAACTTATCTCTTGGTTTTTCCATAACTCTGATCACAAATTTTATAAAAATACAAAAGGTTATGGCCCCAGCAATTGCTTCTGGATCAGAGACAAAACTTATGGAATTATGAGAGAAAAGAAGAGCTGAACTGATTCAATCTACATCTGGAGAGGCTTCTTTTGTTTTTTGAAACTTGCCGGCAGTTACAGGAAGTTTCCATTGGAGGCGGAGTTTTGCCTCGTGTTTGCAAGCCTCGTGGTGTTTTTTGGATTACTACAACAGGGGAGAGAAGGAGCCATGGCTGCTGCTGCTACAGCTTCAAATTTTCAAGGTATGCTCCTGGAAAGGCTCTCTAATTCTAATTATTTGAACTGGTCTTTGAAAATGGAAAGTTTCTTGAGGAGAGAAAATTTATGGTCTGCAATTTCTGAACAAATTCCTCAGAATCCAGATCAAGCCTGGTTGAGGAAAGATGAGAAATGCAAAGCCTCCATTATTTTGGCTGTTCAGGATGATCAGCTTATTCACGTGAGAGGCAGAGAAACTTCCAAAGACTTATGGGACTATTTGTGTGATTTATATGTGAAAACAAATCCAGGCAGCAAGGTTATTTTAACAAAAAAACTGTACAAGGCTCACTTGCCTGAGAATGGAAATTTGCCTGATCATCTCCACAAGCTTCAGAATTATTTTGTGGAACTTCAGGAACGTGGGATGGAATTTACCCCCCTGATGAAAGCCTACATTATGCTTTCTTCGTTGAATGAGTCCTGGGACACTTTAATTTGCTCCATGGAGGGAATCCCAGAAGATGATCTAAATCCATCGTTTGTGTCTACCCGGTTGCTTGCTGAGTGGGAGAAGCGACAAGAAAAAGCTGCCTCCATTTCTACAATAAAGTCTTCTCGTGGCCAGCAGAGGGAGCGGAAGAGCTCTGAATTCCAAGCTTCAGCTTTTTCCACCACCAGGCGATGCTTTACCTGTGGATCCCCTGCTCATCTCCAAAAGGACTGTGTCAAGTTTAAAAGCAAGAAGACTTCAAAGAAGAAAGAAGAAACTTCTGGAAAGAAGATTCTTCATGCAACAGTTGTTGAGAACTCTGATAATAAAGATTTGTGGGTTCTTGACAGTGGGGCCAATTCTCATATATGTCACAATAAAGATTCCTTTCTGTCTTTGTCTAAAACTAACAAACAAAAAGTTTCCTTAGCAGATGGATCTGTATCCAAGATCGTGGGTGAAGGTGAGATCAATCTTCCATGTTTGGGGGAAACTGTTAAAAATGTTTTGTTTGTGCCTAATTTTCAAAGCAATCTCTTGTCTGTGGGGCAGCTAGTAGCCTCAGGTTATGTTATAACTTTTAAGAAAGAGGGTTGTGATATTAGAAAGGCTGGTAAAATGGTTGCAAAATGTTTGCAGAAAGATTCTCTGTACATTGTACAAAATGCTGAAAAGCAGCAATTTGCTAAAGCTAAGGCTGTTTTTGAAAATAAGCCCTTGCACGATCAGTGCGTCCATTTATTACATAGGAGATTTGCTCATGCTAATTTTAAGTACATATCTCAAATGCCTAGTTATTCTGCTGATTTAAAATTGAAACCTTGTGATAAGTATCTAGACTGTGCAGTTTGCAAGGAGAATAAGACCACAAGGGCTCCTGTGAAGAAGTTTTCTGATAGGTCCACCTCTAGGCCTCTAGAGATCATTCATTCTGATGTAATAGGCCCATTTTCTCCTAGTCTTGGGGGAGCAAGGTACATTTTGACCTTCATAGATGATTTTTCCAGGTACACATTCATTTATTTGCTGAAAAACAAAGATGAAGTCTTTGATAAATTTAAGGCTTTTGTGGCTTGGGCGAATGGAAAATTCCCAAGGCCAGTGTCTGCTTTGCAATCAGATCAAGGTGGAGAGTATCTATCCTCAAAGTTTAAAAGCTTTTTGTTAGAAAAAGGGATAGAACACATTTTGGCTAACCCTTACACTCCAGAACAGAATTCTGTTGCAGAGAGAAAAGGCAGAACGCTGCAGGTAGCAATGATGTGTTTGCTGAAGGATGCTAGTTTGCCTTTTAGGTATTGGGGAGAAGCTGTTAATACAGCGTGTTATGTGCAGAACAGGCTGTTTAGCAGTGCAATTCAGGATGTCCCTTTTCGTTTGTTCTATGGTGTGAAGCCTAAAGTAAGCCACCTCAGGGTGTTTGGAAGCACAGCTTGGGTCCACATTCCCAAACAGTTGAGGCGCAAGGGGGCTTCCAGAACAAAGAAAGCAATCTTTGTAGGGTATGAACAGAGTCAGAGAAGCTACAGGTTCATACTGGATAATCAACTGATAATTAGTAAAAGTGCTTCTTTTGCTGAGCAGAATTGGGATAAAATAAACTCTAGTTCTTCAGTTGATTTATCCATGGGGGAGCAGCAAAGACTTGCTGATGGTGATTTGCAGGAATCTGAAAGGATTAATAAGGGAGTTCCTCCTGATCGTTATCAAGTAGATGTTGTGAAGGCTTTTCACATTCACACAGAGCCTGAGTCTCTGGAAGAAATTAAAGAAATGCCAGCTGAAATAGCTAAGTGTTGGCATGAAGCCATGCAACAAGAGTTGGATTCCTTAAAGGAAAATAAAACTTGGAAACTAGTAAGTTTGCCTCCCAATCAGAAGGTTTTAGGTTGTAGGTGGGTGTTCAAACTGAAAAAAGATTCTGATGGCAAAATTCAGAAGTACAAAGCAAGGTTGGTAGCAAAAGGTTTTGCTCAAAGAAAACATGTGGATTATGACAAAACTTTTGCTCCAGTGACAAAAGCTGAATCTATCAGGTTGCTTTTAAAGGTTGCTGCCATGAAGAAACTGTCTGTTTATCACTATGATATTCAAACTGCTTTTCTGTATGGTGACTTGGAGGAAAAATTGTTTATGCAACAACCTCCTGGTTATGAAAAAGAAAATCATCTTGTGTGTGAATTGCAGAAATCCATCTATGGTTTGAAACAAGCTGCGCGTTGTTGGAATATTAAAATGGATAATATTTTGCAAAAATTTTGGGTTTCAGAAGGGAATTGCTGATCCTTGTGTGTATGTAAAAAATGATAAGCAAGGTGTAATGTACTTGTGCTTGTATGTGGATGATTTGTTGCTGCTCACTTCATCTGATGAACAGAAGCATTCCTTTGAGGTTTGTATGAAAAACAATTTCACATTGAAATGTCTTGGAGCAGTCAACAATTACTTAGGATTAGAAATTCAGAGGGAAAAAGATGGCAGTTTTCTCATAAGCCAGAGTAGCAAAATTAAGAAGCTGCTGGAGGATTTTAAAATGCAGGACTGCAAGTCTGTCTCCTCCCCCATGCTTCCCGAGTTTCTAAAAGAGGAGGGGGAGAAGGGGGATGGTGAGTCATCTGAAGGAGATAGTTTCAGATCAGCCATTGGCAGTCTTCTTTACATTGCAAATAACAGCCGTCCGGACATTTCTAATTGTGTGTCCATTTTGAGCAGGTTTGTGGAAAATCCCACATCTGCTGCAAAGTCTGGTTTAAAAAGGCTGTTTCGTTATTTGCAAGGCACCAAAGATTTTTGCTTAAGGTTGTCTGCTACAGTCACAGAAGAAAAGTTAGAATGCTGGTGTGATTCAGATTGGGCTGGAGATCTCAGTGATAGGAATTCTACTTCTGGAAGTGTAATTCAATTTGCAAATTCCACTATTGCTTGGTTTTCCAGAAAGCAGACTGTAGTAGCCATCAGCACAGCTGAAGCCGAATTTTATGCTTTAGCACAATTGTGCAATGAAGTAATTTGGTTTACTCAATTGTTGGAAGACATTGGAGTCATTTTAAACCAGCCTGTAACAATTCATGAAGACAATCAAGCCTGTATTCATTTGGCTTTATCTGAAAGTTCCAGAAATCGCACAAAGCACATTGATGTGCGTTTTCATCTTGTTAAAGATTTTCTAACCAAGAAAAAGGTTGTTTTGAAATACTGTGATACTAAATTAATGTTGGCTGATATCTTAACCAAGCCTCTAGTTGCCAGTAGGCACAATGAGTTGATTACCAAGCTGGGTTTGTTTCCATATTCTTTCTAGTCATAAAAAAAAGGGGAGTGTTGTATATATTTTTTATGTCTGTAGAATATGTGGCTGAGTTTTTAAAAAGCCAGGCCTCAAAAACTTTTTTCCTGTTTGGGCTCAGGAGCACTTGTTCACCCCCACTCAGGAATGTTATTGCTTTCAGGAGCCGGCCAGTCTGAGAGTTTTGACCAATCAGAATTAGCTGTTAGAGCTTTGCCCATATTGGGAATCTGTTGCCTAGGTGTTTTGGTCACATGCTGAATCCTATCCAGTCAGATGCTGATCAAGTTAAGGTTTAAAAATGTAAATGCCTTTTGTCCTCTGCTAACTACTCTGCATTCTGCTCTGCTATCTAAATGGATATGTTAATCATCCATGCCATGCTTTGGCTGAAGAAGATTCAAGGTTTGTTCCTATGTTTTTGTTTTAAATAAAGCAACGTTTTTACTACAAACTTATCTCTTGGTTTTTCCATAACTCTGTTCACAAATTTTATAAAAATACAAAAGATTTTGACCATCTTCCGACCTGGGAGTCCCATCTTCCAATGGTATACCGACATATCTTGGGTTGTATTGATTTCACGGCAAGAATACTGGGGTGGGTTGCCGTTACCTTCCCCAGGGATCGCATTTATTCTGACCTCTCTGCCATGACCTTCCTGTCTTGGGTGTCCCTTCACAGTTTCGCTCATGGTGTCATTGAGGTGCTCAAGCTCCAGCACCACAACAAGGTAACGATCTCCTTTGCTGGAGCAGAAAATTTTAGAAAATTTAAAAAATGAACGTCTTTTGAAGGGTTTCCTATGTTGCTCAAACTGGAAGTGACCAAAAGTAACTGAACTAACACAAATCCTGATTGTTACTGACTTACTCCATTATTTTGTTCAAATGTTGAGGACAGATTGTTGGGTTTGGTTAAAGTTCACAGAAAGCTAAATTAGTTTATAAGCCAAACAAAGATAAATGTGTTTTGTACTTGCTTTGGGCCAGAGATTTTGTATATATTTTTTGTTTAATTTGATTGTTGATGCTTTGCCTTTACTGCATATTTGTACATTGATGTTATGATAATACGCACTCCAGGGCTGTGGTGTCATTCCTTCCATCACTTTTCCTTGGCAGCTCAGTTCTTTTCAAAAATGGTATCATAGCAGCAGTAGAACTAAAGAAAGCATTATTACTGAAATGGTTGGCCGTCCCAGATAAAAATTGTAGATCAGGGCTTTCCAAAGTTTTCCCGCGGCGACACACCAACCGCCGTTGCTGTGTCGCTGCAGGAAAACCCGGAAGTGCCGCCGTTGCGGCAGCACGCAAAAACCCGGAAGCGCTGCTGCCGCTTTCAGTTTTTGAGTGCCGCCGTTGGTGTGTTGCCGCGGGAAAACCCGGAAGCGCTGATGATGATCAGCGCTTCCGGGTTGTGTGGCGACACACCAGACTGTGTGTGGTGACACACTTTTGTGTCGCGACACACAGTTTGGAAAGCTCTGTTGTAGATGTTGAAACCCAGCCTGCTTGGAGACTATCAGGCCTGGGAAGAGAGAGTAAGCAGCACAATATAAGCCCAATTTTTTTTGACACTTTTGTTCAGAAACCAGAAGAATTCTGCATGAAAAATACCTGTCCTGCTAACCAGCTGACTTTAGAAGAAATGCTATTGGTAGCATGTCTAGCCATTTTCTACACTTCTGTCCCTATAACCAACTTGTTTTCTTTATTTTAGATACATTTTATCCTGCTGTTCAGCCGACAAGGGAAATTAAGACTTCAGAAATGGTTTATCACTCTTCCTGAAAAGGAAAAGAAAAAAATCACTCGAGAAATTGTGCAGATTATTCTGGCCCGAAATCAAAAAATGAGCAGTTTTGTTGACTGGAAAGACCTCAAGCTTGTTTACAAAAGGTGTGGGTTGTTTTATAAGTCAACATTTTATATACAGTACATCATTTCCATGTGTGATACAAAGGGAAGAGGAATGAAAGCTCTGTAAGTCAAAGACAGCATGCTTATAAATAGCAATTGGCTTGGCTGAATGAACTGACGAACAACATGAGTTCAGTTTCATCTTTTTTTAAAAAAAAATCTATTGTTTTTGTGGAAAGATAGGAATTGTATCAATGTACTGAAGAAAATCTACATTCAGGGAACCTTGTTAGCTGAAGGAAGGGTTGGATAACATTTCCAAGGTCAGTGGCTACAACAAAACAACCTGGCCCAGTGGTTCTCAACCTCAACAACTTTAAGACTTTACGGACTTCAACTCCAAGAACGCTGGCTGGAGAATTCCGGGAGTTGAAGTTGCTGAGGTTGAGAAACACTGACCTGGCCGGCAGACATTTTTTTCAGTGATACGATGAAAAATGTTGGCTTTCACAATCATTTGAGGACTTTTAAGTGTAGATGTGTGAGAATTTATCTCTTGAACCTCTTGCGTTCATATTTTGCTATTATTTTATGGTTTTTCATTTGTACTTTTCTAGCAAATTCTGCTGCTAAGCTTGTGTGATAAATCTCAGGGTGCTCTGGAGCTGCCCATGGAGTACTCAGTGTGTAAACTTTCAGCATGACCTTGAAAGGGGCTGAATAGAAGCACTACTTGAATATTTATTATTTAAATTTGTATCACCGCCCATCTCCCCCAACCGGGGGACTCTGGGTGGTTCACAATAAAAGCAAAGTTAAAAATATAAATATAAAATTACAATATCAATAAAATAAATATAAAATCTGAGTGAAATAGATGTTAATAATAGGAGGGGCTTCATGGCACCAGCCACCCCCAGAAGGAACTGTTGGCATTCCCATCCCAAGCAAAATATAAATTTTGGATTGTTTAAAATAGACAATTACCTTTTCTTTTAATGATGTGAATTATTTACATGAAAACTACACCAATATGCAAATATTTAAAATATTATTTGGGACTGATGTTAATAAAGAATGAAGGCGTATGAAGGTATGTTAAGAAGTAAAAAAAATAGGTTGACAGTCCTGAGAGGAGCAGGTAGAGATTTTATCTCAGATTATTGTACTGAATTTTACCCTTACTTCATATCTACATAACTGAAATGGCACCTATTGTTTTCATAATCACTGATAAACACTTTTCAGTGTACTTTTAAGACAAATTATTTTATGATGTACTGTATAAGCCAAATTGAACAAAGAAGAATAACTGATGATAAATATATACTAATGTTCATATTTTTTTCTCTTCACTTTATAATTTAGATATGCTAGTTTATACTTCTGCTGTGCGGTAGAAGACCAAGATAATGAACTCCTGACCCTAGAGGTTGTCCATCGTTATGTAGAGCTATTGGACAGATATTTTGGCAATGTAAGCTTTTTTCTCTATCCTTGCCCCTTAAATAACTTTCTCTGCAATTATTCTGATAACATGTTTATCAAGTGCCTCTTCTCTCTCCCTGGCCTATGAGGCCTAGCAAGATACAGGCTGTGTTCATACTTTGTACTAAGTCATAATGTTGCTTGTTTGGTTTCGCTTTGTATGTTGTATGAACCCAGCTATTGTTGTTTGTAAATTGTGGTTTATGGCTTAGAATATGGGGGAAAACTAGCCATTTAGAGCTTATTCAACAAGCCTATATGTGAATCCAATCATACTGTGATTTTTTTTTCTTTAGGGGAAAGCAGGCTTGCAGAGATAGGAGCACTGTATACTTTGAACTTGTTTTAATTCTGGTGTTCCTGACAAGATAGAAATACTTCTGTTACATAGTCTGTCCATTTAGAGAAATAGTTCAGTTTATTTGCAATTTATTATATTTTAACTATGTATTTCTAAGATTTATTAGTCAAAACTTTTCTGGCCAATATAACAAAAAGATATCCCAAATAAAATCTATATAAATCAAGTAAAAAATGGATAGATGATCTTGTGTTTCCCTGACAGATTATGACTGAACTCTTTTTCACCCATGGCTTCAATAGTGTCAGTAGTATGGAGTAGCTTTGACCAGCTGAGGTTTGTGAGCCTGCCTGGGAAGAGTCTACTGTACTTGGCTGCAATTATTTTTCATGCTCTTCAGAGTAGACTACTACAATATGTAATTTGTGGGGCAACTTTGAAAACTAGTCAGGAACTTCAACTAGTTCACTATATAGCTGCTAAATTTCTTGCTGGCATCAATCTGTGGAAAAACATCTAGCTAACTATTAAATAGTAGTTACTGGTTCCAAGGACAGTTTATTTTATTTATTTATTTATTTTATTAGATTTATATTACCGCCCATCTCCCCCAACGGGGACCCTGGGCGGTGTACAATAAAATAGAATTAAAAATATATGAATTCCAAGGGTGAAATGTTAAAATAAGACACTGGGAGGCTTCAAGGGACCAGCCATCCCCAAGAGGAACTGTTGGCGTTTCCCTCCCAGGCAAGACGGCAGAACCAGGTCTTTAAGCCTTTCCGGAAGGCTGGGAGCGAGGAAATCAGCCTCAGCTCTGGGGTAAGATATTCCAAAGTACAGTTCCAAGTACTAGTCACCTGGCTATCCATATTCACCAACTTTTATGGCTGGAAGAATGTTAAAATGCTGTGAAGAGGTTGAAGGCTAAGTGAAGAGCCTCCACATATTAGAAAATGGTGTGGTCTATGGCATGCTGCCAGTTGACTAATCACCTGTCATAAAAAATTAAGCTACTGAGAGCATATTGTCCAGCCAGTAGATTCATGCTGTTACAGCATTATGGAAGACAATGTAGCCAAAGCTTCGAAGGAACACTACTTCTCATCAACCTGCCTATCAGGAAGAATACTGTAACTTATTTCTTTCCCGGATACGGGCAAACTGCTCATAAGATTACAGATGTGATTATTCTGTGTACTTTAGTTCTTAATGTAATGTTCATCTCTACAAAGACTCTATATAGAGTACAGAGAAATATCAGGACACTGAAGGGCTAACTCTTCTAAAGTTCTCCTTTCCCCCCAGAAATTAATTTGTGTATGTCCTTCCAATCCTTGCTAAAACAAACACGCTGCATAATGTGTTTACTTTTTATTTGGGTTTTCATCCCAGTGTAATACAGCACCCATGAGTGAATTTGAAGAAAGGTCAGCATGTCTGTAGAAAGGCAAAAATCATAGCCTTTTACATACTTCTTATAAAGCTCCACTGAATGTAGGTATTTCTAGAGAAGTGTGAAAAGGATTGCAGTCTCTCAATAGTTTAGGAAATAAAATGATATTGAAATGTCACATAGCCGTAAATTATTTCCCAGCTTGAATCCATTAGTTTTGCATTTCCTTTGTTCCCTGGCTGCCCTAGGAGTGTACATATATACACAGAGCAGGGTTTTGATGATCCTGAGTATATTACCACATTCAGTAGTAGAATACTGACTCTAAATATTTATTTCTATAATCCTTAACAGGTATGTGAGCTGGATATTATTTTCAATTTTGAAAAGGCATATTTTATTCTTGATGAATTTCTAATGGGAGGGGAAATTCAAGAGACATCCAAAAAATCTGCAGTGAAAGCCATAGAAGAAGGTGATATGTTACAAGAGGTAAGGCAGAAGAGAGAAGAAAAAAACAAATCCCTCCCTTTCCCTCCTTTTTTTAAAAAAATTGTCCTACTTATTGTTTAGGCCATCAATCATGCTGTAACAAGATGAAGAATACAAAAAACCCAGTACATAAGAGAGAAATTAACAGAGAATACCAAAAGTTAGAACACTATATAAAAAGTTCAGCTCCTGGTCACTTTATGATGTTCATGTAGTTTTCTTGGAGGAAATTGAGAAATGGTTTGCCATTGCCTTCAAGGATGTTTTTCAATTTCCCATTCCAGCTTATAGTCCTGGGATTTCCTGGTGATCTCCCATCCAAGTACTATTTAGCTTTTTTTGGAATCAGCCAAGGTAGGTTAGATGGTGCTATCTTCTGTGGCTCAGAAAGATATATACAAAAAATTAATGAGTAAATATCCGCCCACCCCACCCCCTCCAACAATCTGCTGTGTTGTCTCCTTGTGGCAGAGGAGAGTGTTCCTAGGAGGGATGAGCAAAGAATACAGGGAGTGTATGCCAAGAATATGTAATCCCAGCACAGTCACCCAAGGCGTGGTCATCCCAGCTGCCCAACTAAAGCAAGCAGGCACCCATATTGGACAACAATGACATAGGATGATGCTGAAGGTCGAAGATCACTTTAGTGACAATGGCAAAGGCAACTTTTCCTACGACTTGTGTATTTTACCAAGAAAACCATATAGAACCTCTAGTTGCTAATGTTGCCATTCAGGAAAATAAAATCCGAAGTTGCAAGAACAGAATTACACTGAAAACATGGAACCAAAGAAGCAAGAATATGGGAAAGTTCAGCATGTTGAAAGATGAAATGAATCAACTACACAGTGACATCTTAGACATCCACAAATTGAGATGGACTGGAATTGGACACTTTCAGTCAAAAGATCACACTGTTTACTGCTTAGAGATGAAAAACAAGGAATGGCGTTGCTTTCATAGTTAGGAAGGGTATAGCAAGAACAGTACTTGGCTACAATGAAATCAATGACTGAATAATATCAACTAGTCTTCATGGACAACCCTTTAATATGCAATTATTCAAGTTTATGTTTCTACCACTGGTGCAGAAGAAGAGAAGGTTGAACTTATGCTGAAGTTCAGTTTGAAATCAACCGAACATGCAAGCAAGATTGGAGCCTGTAATGCCAAAGTTGGAACTCTGAAGGAGGAAAATGTAGTTGAAATGTACTGTATGCCCTAGGACAGGGGTCCCCAACCTGTTAGGAAGTGGGCCGCGGGGCTCCCTCCTGCAAACCCCACCCCCCGGTGTACACGATTAGCTCCCTCCTGCAAACCCCGCCCCTCTTAATGGATGACCTGTGAACATTCCTAAGTATAATATTTTCTCTGAAAAACAACATTAATTAATAAAACATATTATGATTGGCATATAGGGCCTGACTTTTGGTACACTATGGACATCATCGGTTGGAGTACACAGAAATCAAATTCACTATATCATTGGTATGAGGGGGTGGAAGAGCTTGATTATAACAGCAAACATATGGCCAGAGGCTGACTGTAGAACAGATCACTTAGACATAAACAGCACAATTCTATAAGATATTATATGTGCCTAAGGGTCAGTTCAAACCCTAAACTACATAGCCTACTCATTGAAATATATAATCTATTCCAATACTTGCTTTCATGGGCAGAACTAAGTAAAGAGGGATTTAAAAGAGCCAGGACTATTTTTCCCAACCTGTCCAACATGATCATAACAATTACTATCAGCTATATAAATTAATCATTGCACTTTATACCCTATTTATCCCTGATAGCATATACTGTACCTATTATGTCATGGAAAAACAAGGTATAATTTGTGAAACAACCTTAAGTCTCATTTGTTGAGCAACTCAGCTGAATATATAGCATAGTAAAATTGGTCTCAATGGGACATAAGCACACCACTGAGACTGGTTTGTGCACAAGCAATGCTAGAATTTTAAAACAGAATTGCGAATGACTTTACCATTGTAGAAAATTACTAAAGACTTCAATAGAAACATCTAAAATGAACCCAGATCAAAACTTTAAAAAGGGAACAAACAAATCTTGTGGACTAAATGCTAAGGACTCTGATGATCCATTTTTAATCCAGTGACAAGCTGATATCTTGAGATTCTCAGTATTTAAAGAAAAGCTTAAGTTGCTAGGCTGCATGATTGTAGATTGGTGAATGAAACCACTAGAATTAATTGATTGAAAGAATATGGATTTATTAACAAAATAACAATGCTTCATATTCATAAGCCGACTTGATTTCAAAGGCGGCTATTTTATTTTTGTAGTGAAAGTAAATAATTTTAACATTCAGAATTAGTCTAGGCTAGAAAACTAAGCTAGCGAGTGGAGAATGAGTCTACTAATAATGTGATGTTTCTTAATTTTCTTAGTTTAGCTTAGCAAATTAGTTTCAGTTCTCTGTTTTTTCATGGGTTGATTGTTCTTATATTATGAATTCTATGTGTAACTTCTAATAACTGAGCTATTTTCTTTATTGTTCTTTGTTGCAGACAATGGAAGAATATATGAGCAAGCCTGCCTTTTAAATCAAAGCTACAGAACCAGCAAAAGAGGCCATGTAACATGGTATAACATCTCTTAGGTGCCAGATTCTGTTTAAGATACACATTCCCTAAAGCTCCAAAAGTGATATATTATCTATGCAATTGTCAAGATGAAGGTCAGCCACAGTGCTGTCTTTATAGTGGGACATGTATATTATACTTTCTATGAGTTTATTTTAATATACTCTTTCTTGGCTGTCTAGATTGAAAGTGGCAACTCTCACTATCAACTTTTTAATTCTAAGAAATTGATACTAGAACCTTTGAAGGATATATTTATGACTCTGGACCAGTTTCTAATCAATTCAATATAATTTTATAAAAACAAAAAAAATTCTTATGTGGTCATTTCTTCTAGATTAATAATAATACTTTTGCAAAACATGCGTGGTGTTGATAGATTCTAATTTTTAAGTTGTTTTGACAGCTAGTGGCCTAATCCAGATTTAACTGGATTGTAAATAATTTAATACATTACAGCAGGGCTTTCCAAAGTGCCGCCACTGGCGACACACCGGTGGCGGCGGCGGCGCGTGGTGGCGCGCGCGTGCACGGTGGCGGCAGCCTCCACTAAAACGCAGAACCACTGATCCTGCGCCGCTGCTGCTGCCGCCGTGCACACACGCGCCGCCGCTTCCGGGTGGTGTGGCGACACACTTTTGTGTCGCGACACACAGTTTGGAAAGCTCTGCATTACAGTATAGTCCTTTGGTGGGATGGTAACAGCATTCCGGGTTTGTCATGCCGGCCACATGACCGTGGAAGCATCTTCAGACAGCGCTGGCTCTTCGGCTGAGAAACGGAGATGAGCACCGCCCCCTAGAGTTGGACACGACTGTGCAGGGGAAACCTTTACCTTTTTATAGTCCTTTGGGTTGGAGGTGAATCAATTTTTTACAATATTGAATACAAATTTTGCCAAGCATTCCTGAATCAGTATTTCTACAAGCTGAAAGAGAACAATTATATCCTAGTTTAGATAATTTTTTATCTGGGCTTTCAGCTTCTTCAGTGAAGCAATAAATTGAAATGGCTGAATTTCATCCTTACAGCTATAGATCTATAAACATGAATGCAGTTGTACAATGGCTAGAGGCATCCTTGAGTTATCAAGTCAATTTCCTGCATCAGTGCCTTTTATGGATTTGGGAGGTATGGAGATTTTATCTTATTAGAGGAGCCATTCTTCCAAGGATTCCCATGGTAAAAAGTTGTCATGGTATACAGCTACCAGTCAGGTTGAATTTCCTCAAATACTGTAATCTATCTAGCTGGGGTGTGCTAAGTACTGTATTTGCCAAGAACCTCTCCCTTCAGCTCTGGCCAATGAAAAGTGAAAAGCAAGGTATCTCGGTTTCTGACGATGAAAGCCCAGAAAATACAAAACTCAAAAAATTTATAAAAATCTTGAGAATATATGGAGTACTTATGTAGCCATGCAGTCATGCATGTGATGTGAGAAAGGTTTACTAAAATTCCCTTTCAAAGCAGTCAATTCTCTAGTTATGATAAATAACTTGTTTGGAAAAAGAAAAACATGGGAGTCTGAGATACAAAGCAAAAAATTGCCTGGCAGCTGATTCCATCCTTTTAACAACTCTCCAGTTGAATGATAAAGGGGCTGACCAATTCTCATTTGATAACTTGACGAACTGTTGTGTGAAAAGAAAATAAATAAAGTGTTTTGATGTATTCAGGCTTCACAACTTACCAGACATTCCAGGAGTGGGGTAAATAATCTGAGCCACCTACAAACCTAATAAGCAGATCCCACAGCCCTAGCAGGGGTCAAGCTGCATTTCAATTTTGGGATGGATTTATTTGGTGGTTTTAAGAAACAAACTGGGTGCCTTCAGCATTGAAGCCCCCCATGGAATCCTTTGTGATGATGATTGATGATGACTACATGTCATCAAGTCACTGTCAACGTTTAGCAAACACATAGCTAGATGTTACCCTTTGAAACTCTGAAACCACCCAAAGGTGGATTTCCCATTGTGTTGTTAGAGTGCAGTAGATGTGTGTAAATCTTCTGTGAAAGCTTTGCACCACTGTTACTTGTTGAAAGCCTCCAAACAATTAAAAGAACTGCACTATAATGGTGCAGATTATGCCCACTACAATGATCTCACAATATCACACCCACTGCAGCCTCCATGCCAAAAAGGTTGTCGAATCTTATCTATCAGGAGATGTTCTGGAGTCATGTCAACATATACTGTAGGTGTTTGTCACAATGATACTTTAAGTTTGTAGGAGGACCTGGACAAAACAATTTAAAGTGATGGTGCCCTGAGGATACATTAGCAGTGTCCATTTGTTTGTCTCTTTTTAACTCCTGGTCCATTCTGGGTATCTTCCAGAGAGAGGGAGAAAACAAGGTGTGTGGA